>JASJYW010000027.1:64586842-64691685 GCA_030386875.1 Morinoia aosen
GATCCGGTGCAATGGATGGGGGTTAAAAACACACTTCTTCAACTCCACGATCCTTGCTAAAACCAAGAACTTCAGTAACGGATCTTATGATGCTCAAGAGCCTAAAGAAGATACGAGTTTAGTAGTTAAAAATATGAGTAAATTAGCGATCCCGGTAGCGGCTTCTAATGATTTCTCCTTTGATTTTAATTGGTATATCGGCCCTAATGATTACAATACGCTAAAGTCTTATAAAGTGGACATGGAAGAAATGATCCAATTTGGATTTGGCTTATTTGCTTTCGTAAAATATATTGTCAAATGGGTGATTCTACCTTTGTTCACGATGTTGAACGGCTTTATTCCGAATGTAGGTATTGTGATTATCTTAATGACGCTGATTATCCGTATCTTTCTTTCCTTCCTGACTTATAAATCCCAGTTATCGGCGGCTAAAATGAGAGTGTTGAAGCCACAGATCGATACCTTGAAAGAGAAACATGGTCACGATCAGCAGGCGATGGGCATGGAGCAAATGAAATTATACCGTTCCGCAGGCGTGAATCCTTTAGGCGGTTGTTTACCTTTATTGTTCCAGATGCCGTTCTTATTGTCGATGTACTATTTCTTCCCATCGGCTATGAATTTAAGACAGTCCAGGTTTCTTTGGGCAGAAGATTTGTCCACATTTGATAATATTTTGAACTTAGGATTTAATATTCCTTTCTACGGAAACCATGTAAGCTTATTCACCCTGTTAATGACAATCTCCAGTTTGTTATTAGCGATTTACAGCAAGCAAATGACCGCAGGCCAGGAGATGAGCGGACCGAATGCACAGGTATTAAAATGGATGCCGTTCGTGATGCCGATCATGTTCCTGGGTTGGTTCAATAATTTCGCTGCAGGTCTTACTTTCTACTATTTCTTATCCAATATGTTGAGCCTGGCACAACAGTTTATTATCCAGAAGTTCTTTATTAATGAAGAAAAAATCCTTTCAAAAATTAAAGAGAACCAAAGTAAACCGGCGGCCACTTCGAAATGGCAGCAACGCCTGGAAGAAATTCAGAAACAACAACAAAACCGCGGAAAAAATCTCGGTAAATAAATAAAAGATCAGGGCTTCCATTTGGAAGCCCTGATCTTTTGAATAGGTACGCTGAACAATAATGCGACTATGCATTTGGCTAGTGGCCTATATATTCAGCATTTCCCAATTTTGTGGTCTCTGCACTCGCTACGACGAAAAATTAAACGATTTTTTTTAGCCAAAAAGAAACATAAGAAAAAATATTGAATGAATTTTAAACAGGCTCTTATCCTGCAACAGACTTTCTAAGAGGTCAGCTTGATCTATTGCTTCCGCCGTTAAATTTCAACAGGGCTCTTGAATTGTTCTCTGCCATTTTTAATAGATTTCAGGATTAAAAGAAAATTGGCTTTTTATTTCTTGGTATAAAGATAGGCAGGCAAATAATGATAAGCATAGAGCCTTGTGCGTTATGCCTATTCATTCATAATTATGCTGAGGCTTTAATTGAGGTGTAGGCCTTTTTTATCTTTATAGATGTAGATTTTGTATAGGCAGCGTTATGCAATTTACTGTTGGGCAGGATTAGTATCCTGCCATCAAGAATGGTCATTCTCAGCTCGATGATTTCAAGGTAATGGTTGTCCGGTGTTTTCATGCTTACGCTAAAAAGGAAGGTATTACATTCGGCACTCTGAGGTACGAAAAGTTTTAAACCAGCCCAAGGCATCAGTAAATGCAATCCCCAGCGATCCGATAGAAATAGCCGCATCATGCAAGGGTATTTGAGCGGCCTCATCTTTCAGAAAACCTGTAATCCATCTGTTTTCATGAACGATAGGATCCTGAGGGGCTATGTCCAGCAAAGTGCCCGGCAACAGATCATTTAAAAGACAAACTGAAATATTAGATGTTGCTGTGGATTTGATACCGGTGTTGCCGGATAATTTAATAGCTCTTCCCAATTGATCTTGATGCAGCTGTACACACACGCGGTCGGGTGTTTTGAAAAATAATTGTAAGGCACTGTCTGAAAGTTGACTGACATCCTGAACCGTTTTATTACATTGATTGCAGAATCGGCCGTTTCCCACATCCTTCATCTGTTCGAAATCTACGGTGCAAGGCTCCGGTATTTCCAGTCTTATATTTCGTCTGTTGTTCATCTTCCTGTGTTTGTGTAATAAGATGCACAACCAGCAGGTATAGTTGGGAGCCGCAACAGATATTCCTGTTGAAATATGATTATCTTTGAGCCGTTTCAGTCAAACAAATATTAAATAATGATTGCTGTTTTAAGAAAAATATTCAGGAGCCATCGGCTTAGCTTATTTGTTTTGCTTTTGATTCAGTGGTATACTTTCATCTTCAACGGAAATTTGCCCATTATGCTTAATGCAATAGTATTTATGGCGAGTAGCCTGCTTTTTGGCGTATTCCTCTTACGCATTTATTACAATAAAGAAGTAGGTATTCATAAACAGGGACAGCAGCGTAGTAACTCGTTTAAACCACTCACTACCCTGATCGGGCTTTCCATGATCACTATTATCTTTTATTTGCTGAACCAGAATTTTGTCCAAAATCCGATACGGGCGGAAAAGTCAGACGTTATTCCTACCATTATAGAATTATGTGAACGATTTACCAGCGGTAAAAAATGTGTACACACCGATAGAAAAATTCGGTTATTTCCTGCCCGTCACTTACCTGCCTATGCAATGGATGCCGTTTTTGACAGCCGAGTTGTTTCATTTTGATTATCGCTGGATACCAATTGTGATCTGGGCTATTGCATTTATTATCCTTGTAGCGAGAAGCATGAAGTATAACAGTTATGCGTATCATCTGCTGACGGTTCTTTTCGGAACGATTCTCGTATTAATGATGTCGGTAACTTTAAATCCTTTAAGTTCCATTATGGCGGAGACTGTAGAAATTATGGTGGCCGGCTATTATATCCTGCTGATATTAAGTTTCAATATAAACAGCCCGGTGCTCCGCGGACTTATTGTCGCGATCTGTTTAATGTCGCGATATAGCTTAGTACTTTGGCTGCCGGTAGCAGTAGTGGTCTTGTGGCTGAATGAGCCTAAGCGTAATTTCTACATTACCATGGCGACCGTTTTTATTTTCATTGCAGGTATTTATATTATTCCGTTTTTAAGCAAGGACTGGGGTATTTTTTACCGTGGCTACAAACACTATGATATTTCTGCATTCGGGGAATGGCAGCATATCAACAGCGGGTACCGGCAAGCCCTACCATTTGTTTAGCGGTTTCGGCTTTGCACCTTTTATATATGATTATTACCCTGGTGGGGACTTAATGGCAAAGATAAAGGTCTTACAAAGGTTTCATTTTTGGGGTTCCATACTAACAACGGTGGCAATGGTGCTGTTGTATTTCAGGATCAGGAAATCCATTCATTATAAGATCTTCCTGATGGCTTCCTTTAAGATCTACCTAGCCATATTTATGTTCTTTATCCAGGTGCCTTATACCTACCTGATGTTGGTAGACCTTTTTGTAAGTATTGCCATATTTGCTGAAGTAGGTAAATATCATTTTGCGGGAACGATAAAGGAAAAAGAAGCCATCGTTGAAGCATAGAAAGCAAAGAAATTTTAGGTAAAACAGTACAGGCAATAGATAAGGAGAAATAGAAAAAAATTCAATGACAATACAGGTGTATTTAATGCCCAGTAATGCTGCTAAAACGTGGTCAGTTCCTTTTAATGACCCATTGTTCTTTTTGATACGAAACAATGCAATAAACTATACATCCAACAGGCAGTAAAACACTAGATAACCGGGTGTACATATTACGTCAAAGATATTCTCAAATCATTCCGGAGGCTTATGGACAATAATCTGCTCCATAAATTAAACTATTACGGATCACCTTTCCTTAATCAGCAATTGCTTTATTTCCATCATTTCATAGGGAATCAGATTGACCCAATTCACATCTTTGAGTGGTACATTATTCCGTCCTTTTCTCCATGCCGCTTTAAAAGAGGGATGAAACTCCGGCATCGTCAGCCAACCATAGGCTACCGCTACCATTACCGGGAAAGTGACCCTGCCATTGGCCAGCATGAATGTTTGCAGGCATACTTCACCCTCTTCCGTAGGCGGATAGTCCAGCAATACATGTTTTATATCATGCCTTTCGTAGTATGGCAGCAAGCCTAGAGCATGTTTCCTGAAAAACTGGTGTAACTGGTATCCTACGGTGTTTTCGGGCATGTTTTCCAGGTCTGCATCGGTGTAAGGAAAAGATATTTTCTTGCGGATCAGTTTGAAATAAGGCAGGCCGACTTCATGCGCTAGGAATACTAAAAGACGCGCTCTTAATTGCTTAATCTTCATTGTGCGTATTTTTAAAATCGTAAACAGTATTGTTTTGCTCCACATTGACCAATACCGGTTTAGGTGTAAAATAAAGCTTGTTGATCTTTTTCCAGCTCAAAACAATTGCAATGCCCGTCGCCGCATTCAGGACTGCAAAAAAGGGCATTTCATCAAATCGAAGGTCCATAACCAGTAAAAACAATAAAAGAGTACCGTTGGCACAGGCAAAGGCAGAACAGACAATAGCAATCCATTTGGCCAGACCTTTTTCCCATAAAGCATCTATGGCTTCAAGTAAAAAATAGAATAAGATCATGCCAGGTAAACCGCCTGCCAGGGCGAAAGGTAGAATGAAGAGTCCAACAGAGAACTCATTAATAATGCTGTATAATATACATTCTGCAATAACGGCTGTGAACCAGACTTGAAGGGCTACTTTCATAATGATTGATTTGTTTTTAAAAAGTACTTTGTTTTTCAGAGTGTTTAAATAAAAAAAATTAATGTAGGTTTTTTATAATTTTTTCCAGTGCCTGGATATGGCTTCTGAAGGCGGTCTCGCCTTCAGAAGTGATACTGTAAGTGGTATTCGTTTTCCTACCGACAAATCCCTTCTCTACTCTTATGAAAGCATGCTCTTCGAGTGTTTTTCAGATGAGAGGCAAGATTGCCGTCTGTCGCATCCATCAAGGCTTTGAGGTCATTGAAGTTAATGGATTCATTAACGATCAATGCACTCATAATGCCTATACGGATACGGCTGTCAAAAATTTTGTTTAATTGATCTAACTCCTTTCTCATGCTCCTTTACGATCATATTTATTCCACATGATAAAGCCATAAATAATATGCAATACGCCAAAGCCAAATGCCCAGAAATAAAGCTGCCATTCGGGTTTTAAAAAAGCAATACACCCGGTTAATACCTCAAACAAGCCCAGCCACCGGATATCAGAAATTGTATATTTAGAACTGTTGATCAGCGTTAAGCCATAAGTGATGAGCATCACCGGCACAACATATGCATAATCTGCATTCAAAATGAAAGCACCACACATCCATCCGCCGGCCAGCATTGGAATGCACATGCTAATGATCATTTTACGGGCAGCAGCATTAAATGTTACCTGACCCTGCTTCTTATTTTTCCGGTAAGAAAAATAAAAAGCTCCTGAAACGGGCCCATGATCAAAGTGAGCGAAGCTAGCAGCACTAAATAGTCAACAAAGCTTTTTACTGCTTCCGGAGCAGACAACGATACCGTTTCTGCCTTTTGGTAGGCAATAGCGGTAGCGGTCAAAGCGACCAGACCGGCCCATATGCCACTCCAGCCACTCAGGGATAATACCCTGCTGGAACGATCCATGATGCTCTTAATGTCTGCTAATACTTGTAGGGATTCTTCTTTATGATGTGTCATAAAAAGCGCTTTGAATTACAAAGTAAATGGATAGTTTTTACTTTTCCAAAACTTAAGTAAAATTTTTATGGTAGCGGTAAATAAATCTGCCTAGTTATTTGATCTCAATAAAATAAGAGTTAGCTTAATAAGCCATACCTCTGCCCGTTAAATTATCTGATAATGAATTACATTCAGGTACTTAGGAGTATATTTTGATGTTTGAGCAAACTATTTTGCCAGAAAGAAAAAAGAAAAACATTTTCCCGGAAGGAAAATCAGATTAATTTTGCAGCTTATAACCAACCTTTTTATAGAAACAACAGTCTTCTTAGATTAAATGCAATAATTTTTAAAATAAGATCAGATTGTCATTTGCTTTGACATATACTAATATTTTGACAGGGACAAGCGAACTAGAAGCGTTAATATCTGGCTGTGCACGCAACGAAAGGGGTGCTCAAGCTAAGCTATATGAGCTGTTTTACCCAAGAATGATGGGTATGGTTCGTCGTTACTTCCCGGCTCATGAATTAGCTGAAGAGATCATGAACAACGGTTTTCTTCGCGCCTTTCAAAAAATAGATCATTACGGTTTCAAAGGTTCATTTGAAGGTTGGCTGCGGAAGATCATCTTCCATGCGGTTTCCGACTATGCGAAGACTCAGGTAAAGTATTCCGAAAATATTTTGTTGGTAGAGAAAGATGAGTTCGTGTTGCGGGATGCGGCCAGCAATCTGTATTATGATGACTTAATGAAGTTGGTTTATGAATTGCCAGAAACAGCAAGGGTAGTATTTAATATGTACGTATTTGATGATCAGTCACATAAAGATATTTCAAAAACACTAGGCATTAGCGAGGGCACCTCAAAATGGTACCTTTCTGAAGCTAGGAAAGCATTGAAACAAAAAATTGAAAAAACTAGAGTTACACCTTAAAAAATAATAACTGTCAGGATAGTGAGCGATAAAGATTTTATAAAAATAGACGACCTGTTTAAGGGGAAGCCGGAAAGGGAAGAACGTATTCCTCCCGGTGCCTGGAGAAATATGCAGGATCTGCTTGAGAAATCGGCAACAACGGGAGGTGCGGCCGGAAGCAGACGCTATGGCTTATATGCAGTATTTGCCTTATTAACCGTAGGTATGGGTGTAAGTGCCCTCAGTCTGCAGCATAAGCAATTGCTGGAAAGAAACGAAAGCAGTGCTATTGCGGCCAATGATACTAAAGGTTCATTATCTCCAACCACTTCTGGTTCACAGGATAATACTACGGCAACTGAACTTTCTCCTTCAGCTTCCGGAAATAATAATACAACAAATACAACTGCAGCCACAACTCCTACAGCTGCAAATAGTAAAAATAATATAGCACAGCAGAGCAGTAAAAAATCTGTAGCTCACCACCGTACTGAAACGATGAGTAGCGATAATCAAAATAAATCAACCGCACCTGTTGCTGCGGAACGCAATACGAGCACAAGAAGCGCATCCCGTTCTGAGGTGAAGCGATTGAATCATGCTCAAAATAAAATATCTGCTACAGATGCAAGTATAGCAGCCGACATTCAGAAGAACTCTGGTGCAAACCCTATCATTTCTGCTTCCCCGGCCAATATAAGTACAACTACAGATATCGCTCTGGCAAAAATTGACAAACAACAGTTTGCTCCGGTTATAGAAAAAGACTCTATGTATCAGGCAGTTGTCCTCGACAAGGTAAACAACAAGAAATTTGTAGTAGAAAAACAGAGCAATGAATGGAAAAAAGAAGTTAGCACGCCGGTAAGAGTGACCACGCGTCAGGTAGTGAAAGCTAAAACCGAGGATAATAAAATCGTTCAGTACCTGGATACGATCGGGCAAAGAAGCTATGTGAGAACTCAGTTAATTGCTTTATCGGATAAAGAGAAATTGTCTCTGGTGGCGATTGCCTCCAATGCCCCGTCTGTTAATGCGAGCCGGGCAGCGTTTAACATTGCTTCCGCCAAGAATATGGCCAGCAACATAACCAATGGTGGTGCTTTTGCTAACTTGGTTCCATTGGAAAATTATAAAGTGAAGACCTTGAACAAGGACGATCGCAGAAGTTTTGCTGCTCGCTTCTATGATATGATGAGTACTTACCTGAATAAAGATAAGCCATTCTATTTCGGAGGTAGCCTAGGCGGACAGCTGATGTTTAGTCAGCCGCTTCAATCTGGCTTCCATCTAGGGCTTGGCGGATATTATGAATTCAAAGAAAGATATACACTGGGACTTGAATTAAGGTATTTACGCAATAGTTATAACGGTACTTTGAGCGAAAGCTACCAGACGTATAGTCAGCAAACGATAGACAGAAGTGGCACAACTCCGGTATATACAGCGTTGGAGCAGCAATTTACCAATATCTATAACCTGCACAACAGCTCTTACTTGGAATTGCCGATCACTATGAGGTACCAGTTAAGCAAACTTTCTGTAATGGGAGGTGTTTACGGAAGCTATATGATGGGTACAAAATATACCACAAGAATGGCTGAGCAGAATGGCGAAGCAATTATAGTAAGCGCAACGAAGCCGTTCCAGTCCACAACCGGTTCTATACTGGCCAATGATTTTAAAGCCAGATATGGTATGGGCCTTACGATCGGAGCTGCCTACGATTTTTCTAAACATCTAAGCCTTGATGTAAGGATTAATCAAAACCTGTGGAATAGTCTGAAATCGACCTCTGAATTATCTACCAATTTATACAGGGCATCAGGTGTTCAGATATCGCTGATGTACTTCATAGGTAAGAAAGATAAAGTAATCTATATGATGGCGCAATAAACGCCGTAACCCTATCCCCATAAAAGACTGCATGCCGTTGCAGTCTTTTATTTTTCCAGCGATACCTACTTGTTAATAACCTTTACTTAATATTCAAATTGTAATTTTGAGCCCCCCTTTAAATGATTAAGTATGAAACTGTCGCAATATATTGTAAAGCTGAGTTTTCTGGTTATTATCCCTGGATTGAGCGCAATTGCCCAGGCACCGGCCGACTACTATGACGGAACACAAAACCTGCAAGGGTATCACTTAAAGGCAAAACTCAACCAGATCGTTTCCTCGAAAACAACCAGCTGGAACTACAGCGACCTTCCTGCTTATTATGAACAGACCGACAGAGATCATTATTACGAAAATGATGGTAGTGTATTAGATATTTATGCCGAAAACCTTACCGGTACAGATCCTTACAATTACTGGTACAATAACAATAGCCTGATTGCCGGTGCGAGCGACGAAGGCGAAGGCTGGAACAGGGGAGCACATTTATTCCCAAAGCTTTTTCAATAGTAATTACCCTATGTATTCTGACCTGCATTTTATTGTACCTACCGATGCACGTGTCAACCAGAGAAGAAGCAATTTCCCCTTTGGTAAAGTAGGCAATAGTCCTGCTTTCACTTCCCTGAATGGTACAAAAGTAGGCCCGGCGAGTATGCCTGGCTATACCAATACTGTTACAGAACCTATAGATGAATTTAAAGGAGATATCGCAAGAATGCTGATGTACGTAGCGATAAGGTATGAAAACCTGATTCCTTATTTTCAATATACAAACGTCAGAAATCCAATTGACAGCTTAAGTGAAAAGGCGTTCAAATCCTGGTACATCGCACTATTGCTTCAATGGAATCAGCAAGATCCTGTGAGCCAGAAAGAAATAGACCGTAATAATACGATCTATACCATACAAGGCAATAGGAATCCATTTGTAGATAATCCGCAATATGCTCAGTCAATCTGGGGCAATCTGTCAGCCAGCACAGATATCCCGGAAAACCCATATCAATTAGATGTTGTGGCAACAGGTGCCCGTTATGTTACCGTAAACTGGCCTTATGTGCAAGATCCGGATGTATTAGGTTTTGAAGTATTCCTGAATGATGTGAAAATGGGTACTACCGCAGATAATGAATTTACCTTTCATCACCTGCAACCTGCAACCCCTTACAGCATTAAAGTAAGGAGCTATTCTCATACCTATGTGAAAAGCCCCTTTACGACTTTGCCCTCGGTGACTACCTTAAGTACCGATACTTTCAGCCAGGATTTATTTATTTCCAAACTAATTGTAGGTTCCGGCCAGAATAAAGCCATGGAGCTCACCAATAATACTGGCTATGAAGTCGATTTGCGCGATTATTATATTAATATCAGACAAAGCAACCAGAGTACCGGCTCTTTATATTGGTCTTCCAACAAACTACAGTTGGAAGGGAAGTTGGCTCAGGGTCGGAAATTGGTAATAATAAATCCATTGGCTCAGCTGAGTTGTTTCAGTAATGACAGCGCAGATATCCTTTCCAATGCAACGCCCATGCGCTTTGATGGTAAATTTGCATTAGAGCTTGGATATAATACCTCCACAGTAGATCGTTTAGGAAACGCCTCCTCTATTGCTGAGTATGCGGCTGCAAAAAGCCTGTATCGTAAAGCAGCAATTAGGAATCCGAATAGCAGCTTTGATACGACGGAATGGGACACTTATCCCGAAAATTATTGTGATGGTCTGGGTAATCAGATTGAAGAGCCTACACGAATAAGTACGGTCAATAAAGCAAATGAATTTCACCTATACCCTAACCCTAATTATAACAAAGTACTGCAAGTAAAAGGTAATCTGAACCAGGTCAAAGAAGTAAAAATCCTGACTGTGGACGGACGTATACTACAAACCCAGAAAGGAATTTTCAATGGCACCATTCACTTACCGGAAAACAGAACCGGCTTGTTGATCATTGTCATTAATGGGAAAGGCTATCCGGTAATGGTTCATTAAAAATATTTTTTAACGGATAAAAATAAAACGAAAAGTCCCCGCAGACGCAGGGGCTTTTCACACAAACAAAACACGAATCGTTGTTCTTCTATCGGTTCAACACTTCTTCATTACGTACTACCACCACTCCATCAAATACATCTATTAATACCGGTTTGGCCTTGTCAATATCACCGGCAATTATTTTTTTGCTCAGCAGGTTGATGATCTCTTTCTGAATCAGTCTTTTTAAAGGCCTTGCTCCGAATTGCGGATCAAATCCCTGTTGTGCGAAATGATTGAGGGCATAATCGGTAAACCCTAAGTCAATGCCTTGCAGAGCCACACGTTTCCGGACATCTTCAAGCTGTATCCTGATAATCCCTTTGATCTCATTTTTCATCAAAGGATGGAACATAATCACTTCATCAATACGATTGATAAATTCAGGTCTCAGCGTCTGGCGCAACAATAAATTTAGGTCTTCCTTCGTAGACTCAAATACTGCTTCAAAATGTGCGTCATTAGAACCGCTTAATCCCTCAAATTTTTCCTGGATAATATCAGAACCCAGGTTGCTGGTCATGATGATGATCGTATTCTTAAAATTGACTACGCGGCCTTTATTATCCGTCAGTCGGCCATCATCTAGTACCTGTAGCATTACATTAAATACATCCGGATGTGCTTTCTCAATTTCGTCTAAAAGTACGACAGAGTATGGTTTGCGACGTACCGCCTCCGTCAGTTGGCCACCTTCATCATAACCTACATAGCCCGGAGGGGCGCCCACGAGGCGACTCACACTGTGCTTTTCCTGATATTCACTCATGTCGATACGAGTCATCATACTATCATCGTCAAAAAGCACTTCTGCCAATGCTTTGGCCAGCTCTGTTTTACCTACACCGGTGGTACCTAAGAAAATGAAAGAACCGATCGGTTTTTTCTCATCCTGCAAGCCCGCACGGCTGCGACGGATCGCGTCTGCAACGGCTACAATAGCTTCATTCTGTCCAATGACTCTTTTGTGCAATTCCTCTTCAAGGTGCAAGAGTTTCTCTCTTTCGCTTTGCATCATACGCTGTACTGGAATACCAGTGGCTTTGGCCACATTCTCTGCAATATCATCTGCATCTACTTCCTCTTTCAATAAGCGTTTTTCATTGCTCATATCACTCAGCTCCTGTGTATGTTGTTGCAATTCCTCTTCCTGGACTTTCAGCTTGCCATAACGGATCTCTGCCACTTTACCATAATCTCCTTCCCGTTCCGCACGCTCCGCTTCCTGTTTCAAAGCTTCAATATTCGCCTTAGCCCCCTGGATCTTGGACACCATATCGCGCTCGGTTTGCCATTTGGCTTTAAGCGTATCGCGTTCTACCTGTAAGTTGGCAATATTAGTATTCAGGCTTTTTAGTTTGTCTTCATCATTCTCCCTTTTGATCGCTTCTCTTTCGATCTCCAACTGGCGAATCTTCCTTTCCAGTTCATCCAGTGCTTCCGGCATAGAGTTCATTTCCAGCTTCAGTTTGGCTGCACTTTCATCAATTAGGTCAATGGCTTTATCCGGTAAAAAACGGTCGGTAATATATCTTTGAGATAACTCCACTGCGGCAATAATGGCTTCATCCTTGATCCGTACCTGATGGTGCGTTTCATAACGGTCTTTAAGGCCGCGCAGGATAGAAATAGCATCTTCCGTGTTAGGCTCATCTACCAAGACCTTCTGGAAACGGCGCTCTAGTGCCTTATCTTTTTCAAAATATTTCTGGTATTCATTTAATGTAGTGGCACCAATTGCTCTCAGTTCACCTCTCGCCAGAGCAGGCTTTAAGATATTGGCCGCATCCATCGCACCTTCCCCGCCACCGGCACCAACTAAAGTGTGTATCTCATCAATGAACAAAATGACTTGTCCATTGCTTTCTGAAACCTCCTTGACAACCCCTTTAAGGCGCTCTTCAAACTCCCCTTTATATTTTGCTCCTGCGATCAACTGACCCATATCCAGGGCATAGATGACCTTACTTTTCAGATTATCCGGTACATCACCATTAATAATACGGTGTGCGAGGCCTTCCACGATCGCAGTTTTACCTACGCCCGGTTCACCGATCAGGATGGGGTTGTTTTTAGAGCGGCGCGATAAAATATGTAAAGTCCTGCGGATCTCTTCATCTCGCCCGATCACCGGATCCAGTTTACCATCGCGGGCCATTTCATTCAGGTTTTTGGCAAACTTCTGCAAATTGTTGAAGCTGGTACCTGAAGTCTGCGAATTTACCGTACTGCCTTTTCTTAGGTCTTTAATAGCCGCTATTAAAGCCTTCTCAGATAGTCCTGCATCCTTTAATATTTTTCCGGTATCGTCGTTGCCCTGGATAAGAGCAACCAGTAAATGTTCCGGACTGACGAACTCGTCACCGAAAGTTTTTAAAATACCTGCGGTTTTTAAAATCGCATTATTTACCTCCCGGCTTACCGATTGAGCAGGATCGCCTCCCGTTTGCTTAGACAGGCGAGCAATGCTTTCTGCTAATTTTTTCTCAATTAGAGTAGGATTACCGCCGGCTTTTTTGATCATAAACTCAATGGGGCCTTCTTTATCTTCCAGCATTGCTTTGAGTAAGTGCTGGGTTTCTATATAAGAGCTGCTGCTGTTAAAGGCCAATTGCTGGGCTTGCTGCAGCGTCTCCTGTGCTTTGATGGTGAAATTATTTAAATTCATATATTGGATTGCTTATTTGCTTGTTATATAATTAATTTATCAAACAAGACTCCAATCTCCTTGAGATGAAAATTAGTCATTCTTTAAAGGTATAAATGTCTTATTGGCAATAATTCAGACAGTATTTATGCAATAATTTCCGAAAGAATTTTGCCTGCTGTACGAATTGTCAGTAAGTTAGGCTTAGCTACAATGCTAAACACGAAAAATAGCCGATGAAGTAATATATTGGATACAGGCATTGCCGAAGAATAAGCTCTAATGCCCGAAATTCTACAGGATGACCGTCTGGCAGCATTCGTGCAGAGTGCTTTAAATCAGCGTTTCAAAGAAGTGAGCCTGAAGTATTCAGAGAAGAGCTGTAAATGTGCTAACTTTACCAAGTTAAACTAAGAAATAAAGCGTGATTACATTAAAGCAGGGGGATAAAGCCCCCGCATTTAAAGCGAAAGATCAAAATGGGCTTGTTCATCAGCTAAAAGACTATAAAGGACAAAAACTGGTGCTTTACTTTTACCCGAGAGATAATACACCCACCTGTACTGTGCAGGCCTGTAACTTAAGAGACAATTTTGAGACCCTTAAAAAGGCAGGGATTACTCTATTAGGCGTAAGTACAGATGATGCGCAGAGCCATAAAAAATTTGAGACCAAACATCAGTTGCCTTTCCCTTTGCTGGAAGACAGTACCCATAAGCTGGTGAACGATTATGGCGTTTGGGGACCGAAGAAATTCATGGGTAAAGAATTCGACGGGACACACCGAACGACCTTCCTAATCAACGAAAAAGGGAAGATCGCTCATGTGATCGAAAAAGTAAAATCTAAAGAACATGCAGCTCAAATTATGGAAATCTGGGAGTTGATTTAAACCTTTGCTCGTTTTTTTTATCTAATTTCAGTTATTAATCTATTGGATACAATAAAATTTGAATCATAAATTATGAAAAAAATACTGATTACCTTAGGGGCAATTTCCATTTTAAGCATTAATGTTCAGGAAGTTAATGCACAAAAAATCGGGGATGTTTTGAATACCATTTTAGGAGGTAAAGGGTCTTCGAATTCCAATTCCAACAGTTCTGGTAGCCTGACCAATTTTCAGGTAGTAAGCGGTTTAAAAGAAGCTTTACGGATTGGTGCCAATAATGCCTCCGGCAAACTTTCTTTAACAGATGGTTTCTTTAAAAACGCAGCTATCAAAATATTGATGCCTCCTGAGGCACAGCAAGTGGAAAGAACCTTAAGATCCGTAGGGTTAGGGTCTGTTGTAGATCGGGCTATCCTGTCTATGAACCGCGCTGCTGAAGATGCGGCAAAGCAAGCAGCACCAATATTTGTGAATGCGATCACCTCTATGACTTTACAGGATGGCTTCAGCATTCTGCAAGGTGGTAATAATGCGGCAACCATGTTCCTTCAAAATAAGACTACAGCCGCGCTGACTACGGCGTTCCGCCCGGTGATCAATAAGTCATTAGATAAAGTAGGTGCTACAAAAATGTGGAATGCCGTTTTTACTACTTACAATAAATTGCCTATGATCGCTAAAAAAGTAAATCCTGATCTGAGTGGTTATGTAGTGGAAAGATCGCTGAATGGCATGTTCCAGACCATTGCCCAGGAAGAATTGAAAATAAGAACGGATCCTGCTGCACAGGTTTCCAGTTTGCTGAAAAAAGTGTTTGGCAAATAAGCGCCTGTTTACAATTTATTCAATATTTTTCTTATGTTTCTTTTTGGCTAAAAAATCGTTGAATTTTTCGTCGTAGCGACCTGCTATGCCTGCAAAATTCGCCTCATTTTATCTCAAAAACAAGCTATAAGAAATTAAATCAATAAAATTTAAACAGGCTCTAAATCTAATAAAAAGTCATTAAACAGCCTTTTGTTTAATGACTTTTTATTAGATTATCCCGAGTCGCATTCGCTTAAAATTATTCCTCTAGGATAGAGATCATATCCTGGATCTCATTCGCATCCGCAGTGTCGCCATTCAGCACAGCAGAGCTGTGAAAAAAGTGCGCACCGGTTTCCTGCATGATATATGCTAGATTGGCTGCCCTCAAACCACCACCGGGCATAATGTCTATATGATTTCCAGCGGCCTCTACGATCTTCTTTAAATTATTGATACCTGTATTTACATCTGCTGCCATACCCGAAGTCAGAACGGTTTTAAACCCACAGTCAATGATTGACTCTAGTGCGGAACGCCATTCGGTGATGGTATCAAATGCTCTGTGGAAAGTACAGGGCAAGGGGCTTGCAGCCGCTACCAGTAATTTATTGAGTGACACATCAACCTTGTTGTCTGCGGTTAATATACCAAAGACAAAACCGTCTGCGCCAAGTTCTTTATAAGCCAGGATCGTCTGCAACATTTGTGCAAATTCTGTTTCATTATATAGAAAATTGCCGGCTCTGGGGCGTACCATAGTAAAGACCGGAATTAATAATTGTTCCTTCGCTAAAGCCAATGCATCTGCTTCGGGAGTCAGTCCGCCGACTTCCATATTTTTGCACAATTCTATTCTTCCTGCACCGTTTTGTTGGGCAATCAATGCCGAGGCTAAATTAAAAGCCGCTATTTCCAGTTTTCTCATGTTTATTTCAAATAATAAGGGGCATCAATTAAACGATTCCCATTTCCATTGTCGTAGATCGCATAGTTAAAGCCCGACTGAATACAGTAAGCTCCATGCTCCCCTCGTTTATTGATGGCGATAAAGCCGACTTGTATTTTTGACAGGTCTTTCCCTCTTTGATGGGTCAGTTTGATAATTCTTTGAATGGCTTCTTCACAGGCCTTTTGTGGGGTCTTCCCCTGGCGCATCAGTTCCACGACAAGATGAGTGCCTACCATCCGGATCACTTCTTCACCATGGCCTGTAGCAGTGGCCGCACCAATCTCATTATCTACATAAAGACCTGCTCCAATGATGGGCGAGTCGCCTACACGGCCATGCATCTTAAAGGCCATACCGCTTGTGGTACAGGCTCCGGATAGGTTGCCCGAAGCGTCCAGTGCGATCATGCCAATCGTATCATGGTTTTCGATATTCGCTTTGGGATTGTATTCGCTGGTTTTCAGCCATTCTTTCCATTCTTTTTCCGAAGCTTCTGTCAGCAGGTTTTCTTTTGGAAAGCCTTGAGCGAGTGCAAATTCAAGTGCTCCCGCTCCTACAAGCATCACATGTGGTGTTTTTTCCATTACAGCCCTGGCTACAGAGATTGGGTGCTTGATGTTTTCTAATGCCGCAACCGAACCGATATTGCCCCTTTCATCCATGATGCAGGCATCCAGGGTGACTTTGCCATCCCGGTCGGGACGACCGCCGTAACCTACACTTCTTTCTTCCGGGTCTGCTTCTGTAATTTTCACACCTTGTTCAACGGCATCCAGAGCTTTGCCATGTGCAGAAAGGACTTTCCAGGCCTCGGCATTAGCCGCCAGGCCAAAGCGCCAGGTAGATAAAACAATGGGCTTGATGACTTGTTTGCTTTTTAAAGCGACCTTCTTTTGAGCTAAAGTTTCTAAAGGATTTATGGCCAGTCCTGCGGATGCCAGTCCCAGGCTTCTAAGAAAATTTCGTCTGTTCCACATGGCTGTTAATGCGTGATTTAAAAAATAAAGATAGCAGATATATTCAGAACCGGATAGCTTATGAGGAAAAATATCTCTTGAGTTAAAGTTGCACACAGCAGCTACGCAATGGATTTGCGTATTAAAGCAGGTACAAGAAGCTTGTTGCAATTGAAACTCTTTACTACAGCTAAATACAGCCTTGCTATATAAATTATTTTTAATTGCGCAGTTCTGCTGCGTTTCGCTTAATGCATCTTTGCCGTATTGATTATTTTAAAATGTAAACTATGAACAAATTTGAACGATTAAAAATCGAATTGGCTGAAAAAGGCACCGGAAAGATGAAAGCTTTTGGCAGCTCTATGATGCCCATCTTAAAAAGCGGCAGTACTTTGACTTTTGAAACAGCTACTGAGTATGCAATCGGAGATATTGTCTTCTGTAAAGTAAAAGGGCGTTATATAGATGCGCATAAGATCATTAAGAGAGATCAGGGTAAGGGCTTCCTGATCGCGAATAACCATGGCTGGGAAAACGGCTGGACGCAGACGATTTTCGGAAGAGTGGTGGAGGCTCAATTCCAGAATAAGGTTATTTTCAAAAGAAAGAGCGCTTAAAAAGTCCCGCAGTAAGATCAATACTACGGGATTTTTTGTATCCTGTTGTTATTCATAAGAGGGCAACGATAACAAGGGTGGATTAAAGACATCTTTATCTTTAAAAAATGCTTGCTCGCTACTGTTTAATGCAGACCACCAATCAATAATTCTTTTTTGTGCCGTCTCCATGCTGCAAAAATGAATGATATCGTCTTCTAAATAATGCACAAAACGACTTCCAAGAGCCAGATAAGAGGAAAAATAGTCTTCTGTTCCAGTTATATGACTGCTCGAATATTCAATTAAACTTATACTGTCTCCTGAACTTGTAGTGTAGTCTCCACGCAGACTTTGTTCATAGAGCGTTTGTTCTACACAAATTAAATCAGGATATTTTTCTTCAAATAGTTTTAATGAAATTTTGTCTCTGGAATTTAATTTTTTTTCATTGTAAAAAAATCAAGAGTTGACTGCGTCTGTTTAATGTAGCATATTACTTTTCTCTTTAAAGGCTGTCCTAGGCAAAATCCGGGAGCATTATACCGGATCAATGATTTTACTATAGGCCAAGTATATTTCGTGTTTTTTTCAATACTCAAATAGTTGATGAGTTCAGGCACATCAGATAGCCAGGGGTCCCGCATTAAAAGCCTTGCAATACTCTCATTGTATGTCCCATAAAGAAGCAGAGACAACAAAGCCTTCCTTGCTTTTTTGCTTTTGAATGATTCATTTAATCGGCGTCCCGTTTCTCTCTCAATACCAACTAAATATAAGGAGTAAATAATACCCAGCTTAGCATGATCCGATAATGTCGTTTTATAATAATTTATTAGTGTATCAATTACCTGATCTCCTTTATGAGCAATGGAAAACATCAGCGCGGTAAAACCAATATAATACGCTTTCCCGGTAGATTGAAGCTTCCATGGTTGCTCCAGCTTTTTGATTAAATCTGAAGTCGATGTTACCGTATCTACAATAACGGTGCGACCACCTCCTTCAGTAGCCAACCAATAACTTGTGCTTGAAGCTTGTTGGGAAAAACACAGATACCCAATGCCGCTTACGATTATAGTCAGGAAAATTTTATACACTTCTTATCTTTTAGATCAGGATGTAATTCCGGGCAAAAAGGTTTAAAATTATCTTTTACTTTTTCTGTGCCACAAATGCTTCCATTTCGGCCAGGCAGAAAGAGCTTAAATTGCGTTCTTTAGTGAGTCCGCCTTTCTGAGCAGAAAGTACCCCATATCTGACCAGATCCATCCCCTCAATGCTGTGTGCATCGGGATTAACGGACAACATAGCACCCTGGCTTAAAGCATATTCGATCCAGATCCAGTCCAGATCTAGCCGACGTGGATGCGCATTGATCTCAATGACTACCTGATGCGCTATACAGGCATCAATCAAAGTTTTATGGTCTATCGGATAGCCGGCACGAGACAGCAACAGTCTGCCGGTAGGGTGTCCCAGTATCCTTGTCGCCGGGTGTTGAATCGCAGTCAGGATACGTTGCATGGCTTTCTCTTCCGTCATTTTAAGATTGCTGTGCACCGAAGCAATAACGAGATCAAAGCTGGATAATACAGCATCTTCATAATCAAGCCTTCCATCATTTAAAATGTCGGCCTCTATACTTTTGAAAATTTTAAAAGGGGCTAGTTTTTGGTTCAGTTTGTCGATCTCTATATGTTGCTGGGCAATGCGTTCCGGGCTCAGACCGTTGGCATAGAACGCCGCCTGCGAGTGATCGCTGATGACCAGGTATTCATAACCCTTCTCTTTAGCCGCTTTAGCCATTTGTTCCAGGCTATGTTGTCCGTCACTGTAGGTCGAGTGACTGTGAATGATACCCTTGATATCATTGGGTTGAATCAGCTCGGGCAATTTATTTTCAGCAGCTAATTTTATTCTATCCGGGCTTTCTCTTAAGGCCGGAACAATATAGGCCAGTTGATGCTGTGTAAATATATCCTGCTCGCTACTCGGATTGTCCGGGTAACTATAAGTTGTCTCAAAAGCGTGTATAAAATCGGCAGAGGAAGATTGTTTGAACAATTCTATGAAGAAGGAAGTGTGGCCTGTTGTCAGGACGAAATTGAATGGAGGCAATCCCTCCAGTTTGATACTTAGCTTCTCATCCGTTTCTGTTATTTCAAAAGGTACATGTGCAAAAGCCGGGATGATTTCTTCTTTCTTTAGCGTACAAATCCAATCGATACTGTCCAGCACATTTCTTTGCATAAGGAATGCTCCGGTCGGACTATACTGCGCATCCGGGTAATTGGTCTTAAAGAATGCCAAGAGTTGTTGTACCATAAGGTCTGCCTCAGCATATAAGCAAAAGCCGGAATTAGCTTTAATGAATTGAATACTGTCCAGGATAGCGGCCTGTGTTTTGACACCAAAGCCTTTCAGGGTAACCAGACGGTTTTCCTGGCAGGCGTATTCTAGTTCACCTATACTTTCTATCCCCAGGTCCTGCCACAGTAAGGCGATCTTTTTGGGGCCAATGCCTTTTATGTTGAGCATTTCGACCACACCTTTCGGGGTTTTTTCGAGATAGTCTTCTAAAGCCGACAGTTTGCCGCTCAGGTTAAGTTCTTCAATTTTTTTTGCTAAGGAGGCGCCAATGGCCGGTAAAGCCTTCAATTGTTCCACATTCAACTCTGCTAAAGGTTCAGGAACCTTCTCAATTCTAAAGGCCGCAGAGGCATAAGATTTAGCACGGAAGCTATCATCCCCGTGAATGTCCATCAATTTGGACAGCAATTCAAAGTGGTCGGCAATGTCGTGATTGGTCATACCGCAAAGATATAATTTGCCGGACATCCTGCCCTTAATTTTTATGCCTGAACTACTGAAAAAGGAGGCAGAATATCTATCAATTTACTTTTTCATAAATTTATAGTTCCAAACAAAAAATATGATAACAATGGGAATCATGATGCGGTCAACAATGTCTTGTGGAAAGTTGAGAGAGAAGAATGACTCCTGAGTACAGAAAATCAAAAATTTCGGCATGTGGCAGTGGGTATCGATGGTAGACTTTATGCCATTACCGACTAGGGTAGATTTTGCCAGTTAGGGAAGAAATAGTTATTTTGCAAGACAAGCATAAATAAGGCCGCGAATACATCGTGGCCTTATTTATGTGATATTCTGTTATGTGAAAAATGTTTTTTTTATAATTATATTTGCGCTTTTAAAATTGATATGAAAAATCTATTTTTTATC
The DNA here is from genome assembly GCA_030386875.1 of Morinoia aosen. NCBI lineage: Eukaryota > Metazoa > Arthropoda > Malacostraca > Amphipoda > Talitridae > Morinoia > Morinoia aosen. The sequence goes on from JASJYW010000027.1 coordinate 64,607,574, forward strand.
TTACTATTGTCGACGTTTTTCGGTACAACTGTAGCACAAAATATATCTGTACGTTATTACAATTTATATGGAAATTTAGTCTCCAATGCAGATTATGCATCATTCTTTTCTGAATATCATATTTCTGATACAGGGGTATTACATAATCGGTTTTTTATTACAAATAATAAAATTTTTTTATCAGAAAAGCTCACTGACACAACAAGCAAGGTGAGAAATGGCAAAAGCGTGTTTTTTTATCCTAATGGGCAGATCAGCAATACTGGCAGCTACGTAAATAATAAAAAACAAGGTCCTTGGATGTCTTTTTATCCCAATGGATATTTGAAAGATTCGGCATTTTATAATAATGGCTCAATTTCAAATGTTTTTATCAGATGGCATTCTAATGGTGCGTATGCAGATTCGATAAATTATGAAAACGGCAGGTTTTTTAAAGGCTCGTGGTTTGATAATGGTAATCCCAGCTCTTTTGGCTATTGTAAACAAAATGAAGACTCTTTGGTAGGTAAATGGACCTTTTTTCACCCAAACGGACAAATTGCTGCAAAGGAAGAATATGACGCTCTGGGAAAACTCATTACCGCTAAATATTTTGATGAAAATGGTAATGTAGTAGACAAGATAGAGTTGTTAAGCCTTACAGAACAAACAGAAAATGCATTAAAAGTTTTGGATAAATATCTGCGTAAGCATCTGTCATTTCCTACAGGCAGGATAAAAAAAGATATGCTAATTAGTTTAGCGGTCGAATTTACAATTGATGAGGAGGGTAAAGTGAATGATGTATTTGTATTAGTACCCTCCAAGCCTGAGTATAATGAAGCATTTATTAAAGTGCTTAAATCATTTGATAAATGGCCTTCTTTTTCTCATAAAAACAGAAAAGTTCAACAAAAAATAGTTTTGCTGAGACACTATTTTTATTGGGTTAAGGAGCCAAGGAATAGGGACGGTGAGTTTGGTACAAATAATGGATTATACCAGAGCAGGTTTGATTCAAGAGTTGAGTCAAATAGGAGATTCCAAAGTAGTATGAGGGGACAAGGCATAAATGATAAATGGTAAGCATTAGTACGCAAATGATTAAAATCAGAAAACCTGATGTGTCTGTAATAAATATGCTTCCATTTACGTCATCATCTCAAATTTCCTACCTTTGCATCCATGATGAATCCGGTAAGAGTGCGTTTTGCGCCCAGCCCTACAGGTGGCTTACATTTAGGCGGTGTACGCACCGTTTTGTTCAATTACTTATTTGCCAAAAAACATGGCGGCACTTTTGTTTTACGTATTGAGGATACGGATCAGACCCGCTTCGTAGAAGGTGCAGAAGCATATATTTTTGATTGCCTGGACTGGATCGGTCTTACCCCGGATGAAAGCCCTTTAAAACCAGGCGATTACCCGCCTTATCGCCAGAGCGAACGCAAGCCGATGTATCGTCAATATGCCGATCAGCTAATCGCACAGGGTAATGCCTATTACGCTTTTGATACGCCGGAGGAGCTGGAAGCCATGCGTAATGAGCTGAAAACACCGGAAAATCCATCCCCGCAATACGATCATAAAACTCGTATGCAAATGCGCAACTCGCTGACGCTATCGGATGCTGAAGTGCAGGCTCTGATTGATGCCGATACATCTTATGTCGTGCGCATAAAAATGCCGGAAAATGAAACCGTACATTTTCATGATTTGATCCGTGGGGATATCAATCATGATACCAATGTAGTAGATGATAAAGTTTTATTGAAAAGTGATGGTATGCCTACTTATCACCTTGCGGTAGTGGTAGACGATTATCTGATGAATATTACCCATGCCTTCCGTGGGGAAGAATGGCTGCCCAGTGCCCCGATACACGTAATGTTGTACAAATACTTGGGCTGGGAAGCAGAAATGCCGCAGTGGGCTCACCTGCCATTGATCCTGAAACCGGACGGAAACGGAAAGTTGAGCAAAAGAGATGGCGACCGCTTAGGATTTCCTGTTTTTGCTATGGACTGGGCCGATCCTAAAACGAAAGAGATCACTAAAGGGTTCAAAGAAATAGGCTTTTTGCCGGAAGCATTTGTCAATATGCTGGCTATGCTGGGATGGAGCTCCGGCACCGAACATGAAATTTTCTCCCTGGAGCAATTGGAGCAGCTGTTCTCTATAGAAAGGGTAAATAAAGGCGGAGCTAAATTTGATTACGAAAAAGCAAAATGGTTCAATCAGCAACATATCCAAAGAGCAGATAACAGTCGCCTGGCATTGCTGGTAAAACCTTTCATGGAAGCGGCCGGAATCACAATTGATGATTTAAGCAAACTGGATCAGGTGATCGGTATGGTAAAAGAACGCTGCCATTTGCTGGGTGATTTTGTGCAGCAGGCAGGCTTCTTCTTTAAAGCACCGGAAACATTAGATATTGAGGCCATCAAAGGAAAATGGAACGAAGAAAAAACTAAAGTAATGACCGAATGGGCGGCAAGTCTGGACAATATTGCTTGGGAGCATGACGTATTAGAGCAATCTTTAACGGACATCGCAGCTGCCCACAGTGTGAAAAAAGGCGAGGTAATGTTGCCTTTACGGGTGATGCTCGTTGGAGGTAAGTTTGGTCCAGGAGTGTTTGACATTGCCTTGTTTATAGGTAAAGAGGCGACACAGGCACGCGTTGTAAAAGCTCTGGAGGCTTTAAAATAAGAATTATTGTTGTAAATAATTAAAAGGCCTGCGACTATAATTCGCAGGCCTTTTAATTATATCATTGAGGATAGATTGATTATAATTCCTCTGCTACTTTTTCCTCTTCTTCCTCTTTTTTATCCGGGAAGATCACAGATAACAAAACAGACAGCAATAAGATACCGCCCACAATACCTAGTGAAACCGGGGATGAAATATGGTACCAGGGTGCGATAATCATTTTCACCCCGATAAAGGATAAAATGATCGCCAATCCATAAGGGAGTTTGCTGAACATATGGATAAAGTTGGACAACAGGAAGTATAAAGAACGCAAACCTAGTATCGCAAAGATGTTGGACGTATAAAGGATAAACGGATCTTTAGAAATTGCAAAAATTGCCGGGATAGAATCCACTGCAAAAATAACATCCGTAAATTCGATCACCGCTACCACAACCAGTAGTGGCGTTGCTATTTTCACCCCGTTCTGAATGGTGAAGAACTTATCGCCATCATAATTGTCGCTTACTTTATACAATCTTTTGACCAGTTTTGCCCCGGCAGAATTGCTGAAGTCCTTCTCTTCATCGTCGTCACCGCCGCCCCAGGATTTGATACCAGCATACACCAAGAAGAGTCCAAAAACGGTCAACACAACATTGATCGGCTCGGTGCTGCCTAACCAACCTACACTACTTTTTATATAGGTAACATTGATAATACCTACACCAGCAAAAATGAATATAGCTCTGAATACCAAGGCTCCTATAATACCCCAGAAAAGGACTTTGTGGTGTAATGCCCTGGGTACTTTAAAATAACCGAATACCAGGATGAATACGAAAAGATTATCTACAGAGAGTGCTTTTTCTATCCAGTACGCGGCCTGGAACTGTGTGAATTTTTCTATGGCCAGGTCGTGTCCGCCGGCATCCTGGTTGAACACCCAATAGACAACTCCTGAAAATACCATGGATAAAGATATCCATACGATACTCCATATGGTTGCTTCCTTATTGGTCACTACATGGCTTTTTTTATTGAAGATGCCTAGATCCAGCAGCAACATGATTACTACTGTAATCCCGAATCCCCATACCAGCCCGGGGTGTAAGTCTAAAATACTCGTTTCCATTTTAATTGATTAGTTCTGTTTTAAGATTATGAAGAGGTTAAAGTTAGGTATTTGCCAATGAAATAATTGCGACGCGGCCCCCTTCGTCTGTTGATAAGACCAGTTGCTTGCCATTCGTCAGTTCAACCATACCTCCTATCGGGATATCCACATCATCGGTTTTGTCTTTCAGGTTATTCAGCTTTTGATTGACGAAAAGCCATTTCCCGTTATGAAAAGAGAAATAACCGATTGGATGTTTTTGGGCATCTGTAAGTCTTTCGTTCCGGATTACATTACGGTTACTGTGCCATTGATGCAAAGTCGCATTATTGTAAACTACCAGTCTTTGGTTTTCGGGTTTCCATACATTTGGCTTGAACTGGAAGTAAAAATCCAGTACAGGAATAGCATGTTTGTATTTGGTACCGCAGAAAGGGCAACGGGTGTCTACCGTATTGTTGTAGATAAACCATTTTTGTTCACAGGCCGTATTACTACATTCCAGTTTAAGATCATTGGTCTTGATCAAAGCCTGTTCCCAAGCTTCTGCCGGCGGGCGTTCTATCGGATGATGCAACCCCTTAATAAAGGCCTGATCAAATAATTCTTTCAGATAAGGCCCAGTGATTGAATAAGGTGTTTTTTGTAAATCGGTCCAGGGGTAAAACTTCTGAAGATTATCCCCGTACTCTCTTTTGAAATTCCGGTTACTGCCATCGGTTGGGTGTTCTACAAACAATGCTTTTTCTCCCATCAGTAGGTCTTCCTCCTTCTCTGTTTCCATGGCACCGAAATAGTTGCCGCCACGTAGCGGATGCCGGTATAGCAGGTACATGTAGATCAATACCGCCAGGGCATGCAGATCCGTTAAGCGATTGGGTAGCTTCCGGTTAGGGTCAGTCTTGCTTAGGTTTTTAGTTGACAGTACCTCGGGAGCAATAAAATCTGCGGTACCGATGACATCGGGTGGAAAGAGGTTAGGTACTACCAGCCCGTCGATATCGATAATTGCCGCCGTTTTGCTCACGGGGTCGATCAAGACATTTTTATAAGAAAGGTCTGAGTGGGCCAATCCTGCCGCATGCAGGCGCTTTACCCCACGCGCGATGTTGACACACACCTGGAAATAACTCAGCCAATTGCCTAATTCAGACGGATCCAGCTTTGTCCTGGACTGCCCGGATCTGAACTTGGCACTGGCGAACCATTTTCCCTCCTTTTCTTTGCCTTTAAGCAGGTCGTTACCGGCATAGCCTTTTTTGAAAAAGAAATTTTTATTGTAAGTAGGCACTATAATACCCACTTTCTTATCTAGTTCAACAACATCTGTAGGCCAACTGTAGAGTTCTTTATAAAAAGCACCGGATACCGGCTCTTTGACAAAGAAGCTCTCATAATATTGGGTGACAATTTTTTTCAGACGCTCTTTTGAATTGAAGTCCTGCGGATCTCTGTAAAAAGCGACCACGTAAGATTTATCGGGGCTAAAATAAACATCTTTCATGCCGCCCCTCATGGGCTCGCCATTATCTACATATTGATAAGTCTTGCCCTGGTTGATGATTGATTGAACCGTTTTTGTACTCATCGCTTTGGATTAAAAGATTATAGCCAGTGTTCTGTCATCATGATTCCCCGGACTCCAGAAGTCCATCCAGGAAGCCAGTTCTGTAGCCGCATTTGGATTTTCAGCAGATAATTCAACTTTTTGTTGCTCCTCATTATTGCCTTCCAGATCGGATACAAACTCCAGCCATTTGTCATGTTTTTCTAAATTGGCTTCCACCACAAATTTCGCATCATAAATACCGTCCGTCATTAAGAAAAGATAGCTGAAATCTTCTATCGCCAGGATGGTAAAGCGCTCTGCCATAGTTAGCGGTTTCGCATCCGGCTGGAAAATGTCCGTCTGTGTGAGGAAACGTGTACCGCCCCCAAACTCACCGACATCAAGGATGTTGAGTAGTTTGGTTTCCGTTTTATCTTTATTCATCACCGCAATAGGGCAATCGCCTACACCAAAGCTCATGATGATGTAGCCGAAATCAAACTTCTTGAATAATGTAAAGATCAGCGTAGCGTGATAATAATCCATCAACGATTTTGCTTTTGGATTATTGAACAGTTCCGGCTGGGACTGTTGCGTGGCTTCCGCTTCCTGTTTGATGGTGTTATGTGCGTGTACTACCGCTTTATATAATTTTTGTTTGGCCTCTACTTCAATTTCTTTCCAGAGCGCCTCCTCTTTTGAAGAGCCGTACCGGTTGATTTTCTCTTCCAGTTGCGCCATTTGTTCGGGGTCACTTTGTTGTTCAAAAAAAGAAACAATGGCCTGGCAGGCCACTTGTGCACCTCTTCTGGATAAGGAATAGCTGCCGGCACCATCAGATACCGCCACTACCGACCAGCCATTGGCTAAGGGCTCAAAGGCAAAATCATCATCCCGGAACGCGCCAGTATTTTCATGAGAGCGGCCGCGGTTGGAGGCCACTACGATATGCTTGTCGCCCAATGGTGCTTGTGCTTTGTCATCATCCACTTTCCAGAAAGGGGCATTGCTGTCGCTGGCTATATCTTTCCAAAGTGTTTTCGGGTCTGCGTTTACGACCAGTATGATATCTTTGATGTGTGGTGCGGTATCTTCTGCTTCTCCTTTTACTTTAAAATGCAATTGAAATTTCAGATCGCCGCTTTGAACTGGGACTCCTTCTATCGTTGCAGTTTCGGAATTGTAGCTTAATCCCAGCGCTTCCAGTCCCTGCCATTCGCAAAGTGCCAGCTCATCCAGTCCTAATCGTTTAAGGTCTATGACCGCACTATAAGGTTTGCCCGCTTTCGCATTGGGTACCTGGATATGCAGGCTGTTGATAGCTGCTATGTTATTATTTATTTCCCATTGACTCATAATATACTGTTGTTGCTCCAGGATGGTTGCTGCTGCGGCAATGTTTTCAGGTGCTGCTATAAAGTTGTCCAACATATGTTTGTTGTGACGGTCGATAGTAAAGCCTTTTGCCTCCAGCAGTTTTTGTATATAAAGTTTTTCGTCCATTACAATTTTGACCCGGTTATCCTTGTGTTCTGTTTACATTAAAACCACCTTCGCCGCCGAATCCGTATTTCGCGGAAGTGCCGCAGGAGGGACAGGTGCTGATCTCTTCATCACCGATACAATGCAGGCTGCCGCAGCTGCACATGGCAAAAGCATATTGATTGCCACAGCAAGGACAGGTGGGGGCACCCCGGAGCTCTTCTGTATTGATGCTTTGCTGCGTTTTATTTTCACTTGAAAGTTCAAAGTAAGTATTGTCTACCGGATAGGCACCTACGAGCCGGTAACTCCGGGTGCTAAGACCTAAATCACCAAAGCTGGAAGTGGCTATATCTTTTCTGTATTTCATCAGGTAAGGACGTTTCGTGTTCTGGCATATAGCCGCCATCACGACGAAGTTGTTATCGATCCATTGTTTTGGCGGCGTAGTTTTCAGATCCACTTTTTCAATAACGGTTTGATCCAGGCCTGCGAGTTCAAAACCCGAAGTATTATTTTCTACACTTACGCTGCTTGTTTTGATGGAAGCCGTTACCCATTTGAAGAATTCTTTATAGGAATCGACCGTTGTGTTTTTGAATAACAACACATTTTCCGTCAATTGTGCTAAAACATTATTATCGGTTTCTTGGCCAAATGAAATGGCCACCATATTAGAAGATCGCTGCCAGTTTTGCTTCCATTCGTTAATGGCTGCGGTCGTGTCATCCGTAGGTACACCGTCGGTAAACAGGAAGATGATGGGTTTCCAGTCCCCTTTCTGCTCAGCGGTGGTTTTGATAATATTTCTGCGGAGCTCAAACATTAAATGTCCCAGGCCATTGCTTAAAGAGGTTCCGCTGCCGATAGGGAACTTGGGCGGGTAAAAATTCATGATCTCTTGTAGTGGAATCAGTGTTTTGGCCTGGCCGGCAAATACAATGATAGAAACGTAGACAGTTTCTATGGCCACCGGATCTGTTTTTAAGGCTTGTATAATGGTTGCAATGCCGTCTTCAACTTGTTGAATCGGCTCTCCGACCATTGACTCAGAAATATCTATTAAGAAATAGATGGGAAGTCTCCTGCTCATATTTCAAGGTTTTAAAGTGTTTGCCTGGTTTTAAATATTATAGGTTGATAAGCGTTGTGCGCTAAATTGATTTTCTATTATTGTGAGTACCGATGTTGCGAACTCCTGGTAATGCAACTTATCCGTAAGGTTATGAAACATGATGCATCGCTACAATCGTAAATTTGCCGGCGAGGGTGATCCCTGTTGCACTTTGAGCAAAAACGTCAAGATTGGGCTGCTTAATGCTGATGTGCTTATATGGAATATCAAAATGTTCTATAGCCGACCGGGCGTATTTTTCAGAGGCTTTTACTTTATACATAAAATTATCGCTTCCTACGTCTACTCTTGCCTTGGCAAATGCCCGGCGTAGCGCAACGAAAAGCCCGATGACGGAAAAAATTAGACCGAGTGTTATTCCCATAGCTATATTACGATATGTACCTCAGATGGCGGTGGGGGTAAGGTTACCTGATCTGTTGTTCCCACGCTTTTGTTGCCTTGCTCGATCACATCCGACAGCCATTGGAAGTACTGCTTTAAGGTATTGCTATCTGCAGTGTCCAGATGCACTACATCTGCTGTCAGCTCCCGCAGTTTGGCGGTATCTGCCGAATGGCCGGCCGCGCAGGCTACGATAGCAGCAAAATTGAGGGTCTTTATCTTTGGAATCATTTCAGCATAAAGCTGTAGGTCTGAAGGTTTGCCATCGGTAAAGAGAAATAAGAGCGGCCTCCAGTCTCCTTTCTGTTCCTGGGTGCCCTTCTTAACTTCCTTGCCTACTTTGTCGTAAAGCACTTCCAATGCCTTACCGGTAAAGGTCGGGCCACTTTCCGGGCAGGTGATCTCCGGCAGTTGAAAATTGTCTAAACCAGTAAGGGGGACAATCTCTTTAACTTCGCGGTCAAAGGTAACAATGCTGATCCATAATGATTCTGCCGCTTGTGCATCAGAACGCAGATTGCTGATCATTCCGCTCAAGGCATTGTTGAGTGCCTGAATAGGCTCTCCATTCATAGAACCGGAGGTGTCCAGCAAAAAATATACGGGTAATCTTCTCATAGCTTTTATTAATTCAAATACAATTTGAAAATATGCTCCTTGTTCAGGTTTGTATATAATCAATCAATCCTGCTCAAAGTGTTACAGGATTGATTGATATATTATTAATGAGCGCAGGCAGTTGTAATTTGTATGCATTACTTCTTCCTTTACGCTGCACCTTTTTTATTACACAACAATATTTAATTCAGAAGGGGGTGGTGGCAGTTCATTCAGTCCGGTGACCTCTTTGCCGGAATCTTCTACTTTCGTAGAGCTTACGCCGATCGAAGCAGTAACCCAAGCAAAGAATTTTGAAATGCTCTGGCTGTCTGCCGTATCTAGGCTTACTACATTTTCTGTAATCTGCTTTAATACATTTGTATCTGCATGTGGGCCGGCTGCGCAAGCCACGGTGAACGCCGTTTTTCTTTTCTTAAACTCGGTCATACCACTTTGCCAGTCATCGGTAGGGATGCCATCCGTCATAATAAAGACCAATGGTTTCCAATCACCTTTTGTCTCCGCAGTAGTGGTGGCTACTTCATTGTCAATACAGCTGCTCACCAGCTTAAGGGCATCGCCTAGGGCAGTAGTACCGGTAGCTTTGATGTCTAACATCTGGAAACTGGACAGGTCAGTTAAAGGGATGATCTGTTTGGCACTGCTGTCAAAAGTGATGACACTTAAAAAAGCGGTTTCAATAGCTTGCGGATTTTGTCGCAGGGAACTGATCATCACTTGCACGCCATTCTTAACAGCTTCAATCGGCTCACCATTCATAGAGCCGGAGGTATCTAACAGGAGATAAACGGGTAATCTTCTCATTGCTTTAGTTTAATTGATATTATAGGTTTGGCCGGAGTTCTCGCCGGCAGTGCTGCTGGCATTGCCCAGCTGTCCATACCCGGAATTGCCATAACCCGGGTCGTTCTGGTTGATAGAACGCATTACTTCAGTAGTTACATCCTTCCCGCCGGACAATACGCCCGCAATGGAACCGATGGTATAAACAGGCCCCCAGGGAATGCCCCACCAGCCGACAACTGTTGAGGTGGCTAGATGCTTTAAGCCCGGGCTAACAGCGGATTTTCCGGGAGGAATAAAATAGATGGAGCTGCTACGTCTGAAAGTGGCTAGCACAACGGATATACAATAGGTGTACATCACAAATTTGCCTCCATTATTGACCATTTCTCTGATCTGGTCACCAGAAAGGCCCTCGATGTTTTTGATCTTCATTTTATAAATAATTTTTAGCAATTCTGTGAATGGTTTGCCCCAGGAAAACATCTTCTGTAGGATCACCTATAGCATCGAATTTCCATTCATCGTTTCTTTTGTACAACTTCGCCATGATCAAGGTTTTTTTACCGGCATAGCTGGCTTCGGCCGATACATTGTAATCAGCAAATACAGCATTAACACGGGTAGGAGTGCCTTCAAACATTCTGATTTTCGCATAAGGGATCATAGAAAAGTCTTCTTCACCCACATTGTTCAAGAAGAAAAATATTTTAGCAACATTCGGTGCTACTCTAGCCAGATCAACCGTGATGATTTCGTTATCCAGACCATCATCACCGCCTTTGTCACCTTCCAGGTCATCACCGGTATGCTTTAAAGCACCATCGGCCGATACGAGTTTGCCTCTTGGCAAACCAAATTGTTGTAAGGCTTCTATATTATATAATGGAGAGTAAATATGATCGCAGAGGTTGTTGTTTGCATCAATCATAATGCAGCTCAGGTCAAGGTCTACATCAATATTTTTGGCACCCAGGCCCAAAAACCCTTTCTTTTGAATCGCGCCCCAGTTAACGCCAATGCAAAAGTTGAGTAATTTGTCTCCTGACTCTTTTCTTAAATCGATTTTCTGACCTTTTTGTAAGTTGATCGCCATTTTTTTTTCGTGTTTGGGTTAATAAAAATTAATTGTATTTATTTAAATAATCTTCCAGACCTCCTTTCATACCTACCCCTACAGCTTCAAATTTCCATTCGTTATTGCGTTTATAAATTCTGCCGAATTCTACTGCGGTCTCTATGGAAAAATCTTCGTCCAGTTCAAATTTTAAGATCGTATTGCCTGTATTGTCTACAATCCTGATGAATGAATTGCGCACCTGGCCAAAGTTTTGATTTCTGCCTACAGCGTCATGAATTGTTACTACAATACAGATTTCAGCTACTTCATTTTCAACTTTTGACAAATCTACCAGGATTTGCTCATCATCACCATCGCCATCACCGGTAAGGTTATCGCCGGTATGCTCGACCGAACCATTAGGGCTCTTCAGGTTGTTGTAAAATATAAAATGCTGATCGCTTAAAATTTTCTTGTTTTCTCCCAGGATAAAAACAGATGCATCCAGGTCAAAAGCGGTGCCGGTTGCAGAGCTGTTGGTATCCCAACCTAAACCAACGGTAAATTTCGGTGCGCTAATGGTTTCTCTTTGTCCTTTTTGTAAGTTGATGGCCATAAAGTGTTTTTTAAGTGTTGTATGTTGTAATTATATGTATCTATTAAGTGATAGTTATTGCCCAGGGCCAGATCCCAAAGCTCAGCACTTAGCTCCTCGGATATTGTTGCTAAAAATATTAAAAATTCTTCGTGCGGAGCACTTAAAACGTATTTTACTACCCGGGTATTAAATTTGAATGCCGCTTGTTGTGCTAACAGGCCAATATCTTCCATTACTCTTAACCGCAAAATAGTTGTAATGATTTTCGATATTGGGATGAATATCTTTATTCATCAGCTCTGCAAAATATAAAAAGCAAAAATTGCCTTTAACGGCATACTGATCTAATATTTTGTTGACCGTCAGTTCATGGCTGCCAGTAATTTTAATATCATCAATAAAGATGCAGCATTTCCCTTCAATATAATTCCGGTCTATGTAATAAGTATCATTAGCGATAAGCTTTACTCTTTGCTCAAAATCAAGATTGCCATAATCTTCTGTATAGGTTTGATTCCTGTATATCTTTGAGGTCGCCGCCGCTTTTTTACCATTGTGATACAAAAAGCGGTTCAGATATTTGGTAAAGTAAAAGCACAGGTAATTGGAGGCGGTAGGGATATGATGGTAAGGACTGGGCAATACCACGATCTCGTTTTGTTGCAATATCATCGTGCCGTATTTCGCTATAAAGCCATCAAAAAGGGCTTTGCCAAACGCTTGCGCTTTTTCGGTATTTCCGAATTTAAAATAACTGTAATCTGCCGCATCAAATGGGTAGTTGTCGCTTTCGTGTATCTGGTGTAGGCTATATCTCACGTGTGTCTATTTTAATTAAGTACTAAGTAGGCCTGTAAACCTGCGGCCTGTGCACCTTTAATATCAGCTACCGCATTGTCGCCGATATGCAACACCTGTTCCGGTCGCAGGGGTTTTACTTGTTGTGCCATCTTTATTACTTGCTCAAATATTTTTTTGTTTGGCTTGGAAAGGCCGGTTTCATCTGAATAAAGCTGGAAGGTGAACTGTTGCCCTATGCCGTGCCGATCCAGCACTTTTCTTAAAACACTTCCCGGAATAAAGGCTGTATTTACTCAAAATATTCATGGTTTTACCTTCCTTTTGGATAACTTGCATCATATCCAGCAATTGTGGATTGATCAGCTGTGGCGCATATTCTAAAAAACAATTCCGAGCTGGCTTCCTGAAAAGCATCCAGCCTGCTTGCTTCCACCTGATCCAGGTCTTTACCTAGGTCCTGTAGGATCAGGCAATAAATATGTGCTGCATAAATGTGCAAGCCGCTACGCTCACTCATCTTGTTGGAGAGCAGGTCATAATGCCTTATTGATTGCCTTACTTTTTCCATGGGTTGGCCGATCTCAAAAAAATCTCTGAACAATTGATCTCGTTTAGGTTTAAACTCGGGATGAGAGCGAATCAAGGTCATCCATAAGTCAAAAGAGAAATGTTCATACTGGTTCGATTCAAACATTACTGCTGCACGTAATTCTTTAATAGTTCCACAAAATTGTCAGTTTGATGCGGTTCTCCCAGGGCTCGGAATTTCCAGTCTCCATTGTGGCGGTAAGCTTCTGCAAATACCATAGCACACATCCCGTTCATAGAAGCATCGCCGGAAAGGCTGTATTTAGTAATTTCTCTTCCTTTGGCATCTACCGCACGAATAAATGCGTTTTCAATTAAACCAAAATGCTGGTTGTTTTGCCGCCCCTGATAAATCGTTACTAAAAAAACAATTTTCTGATACCTTTGATCCAGTTGCTCCAGGTTCACGATGATTTGCTCATCATCACCATCGCCAGCCCCGGTGCGATTGTCACCGGTAAGCCAGATATGCCCACTTGGATGCCGCATGGAATTAAAGAAAATAATGTCTCCTTCGTATAAGGCTACTTGGCGGCCATTAGATGCCTGAACCGTCTTGCCCAAGTTGACCACTTTGCCATTAGCATCTAAAAGAAACGCAATAGCATCCAGGTCAAATTCTTCTTCTTTGGTACCGAGAAGTTTTCCGAAAAAACCGCTTTTCTTTTGGCGCACGTCCCAGCCTAGGCCAATAGTCACTTTCGAAAGGTCATAAACACTTTCGCCTTTGTCATTTTTGCGGAGGTCAATAGTTTGCCCTTTTTTGAAGGTTGATTGCCATAGTCTTTATTTTATGATTTGTCCTTTGTAATATTTAGATAGGAAAAATGCTAGGTCTTCTTTATAACCGATGCCGGAAGCTTCAAACTTCCACTGGCCGTTACGCTTATATAATCTACCAAACTCTACGGCTGTTTCAATAGAGAAATCTTCGCCCAGCTCATATTTAGCCACTTCCTGTCCATTGCTGTCATCCACGATACGGATATAAGAGTTGCGCACCTGTCCGTAATTTTGCTTGCGGGTCTGCGCATCATGAATCGTAACCACAAAAAGGATTTCGTTGATCCGGGGATCTACTTTAGACAGGTCTACCTGGATGCTTTCATCATCACCATCATCACTATTGCCGCCAGTAGGGGTCATCGCCAGTATGGTGTAAGGAGCCGTCCGGAGAATCGGTATTGCCATAGAACACAAAAAACGTCTCCGCAGGAATTAATCTTTCTTCGTCAATCATAAATGCAGAAGCATCAAGATCGAAATCATGTCCTGTTCCTTCATTTGGATCCCATCCTAAACCAATGGTCATTTTACTTAATCCGATGTCAATCTTTTGCCCTTTTTGCAGGTTAATAGCCATAAATTAGTTCTGTTTGTATGTTTTTTTATTTAATGTCGTAAGTAGGTAAAGATAAAATAATTTTTCAATAATTACTGCGACATGAATGTCATTAAATAGATAAGAAAATTGAGGTATTAAAAGGTGGAATATAGCCAGTTTTTTGTAATTAATAGTGAGTTTATGGTTGATCAACAATTCATTAACATATGCCAGGGTTGGTTGCCGTAATCTTTGTTTTGATTTCCAGGGAAGCAATTAATCTTACAAGTTTAAATGCGAATGCCCTGAAGGTAATCCACTACTTTCTGATCACAAATGGAAAATCCTTATCTTTGTAGTTAGATAATGACTAATTATTGAAAATTATGAGCAACGAAACTTTGGAGTTAGCTTTCCAGAAGAAAATTGATGATGAATTAAAGATCGAACCCAAAGACTGGATGCCGGAGAAATACAGGCAGACCTTGATTCGTCAGATTTCTCAGCACGCACATAGTGAGATCGTAGGGATGTTGCCGGAAGGTAACTGGATTACGCGTGCCCCTTCATTAAGAAGGAAAGCAGTTTTGTTGGCAAAAGTACAGGATGAAGCCGGTCATGGCTTGTATTTATACTCTGCGGCGGAGACTCTGGGTATTAACCCCGCGATCAGATGCTGGATCAATTACACGACGGCACTGCAAAGTATTCTTCTATCTTCAATTATCCAACTTTGAGCTGGGCAGATATGGGAGCTATTGGCTGGTTAGTAGATGGTGCTGCCATTATGAACCAGGTGCCTTTATGTCGCTGCTCCTACGGACCTTACAGCCGTGCGATGATTCGCGTATGTAAAGAAGAGAGTTTCCACCAACGTCCAGGGTTATGAAATTATGCTGACTTTAGCTCAGGGTACCGAAGCGCAAAAGAAAATGGCACAAGATGCCTTAAATCGTTTTTGGTGGCCGGCAATTATGATGTTTGGTCCTAATGATGATGCATCTCCAAACTCAAAATTGAGCATGGCCTGGAAAATCAAACGATTCAGTAACGATGATCTGAGACAAAAATTCATTGATGTTACCGTTGAGCAGGCCAATATTTTAGGTTTGACCATTCCTGATCCTGATTTGAAATGGAACGAAGAGCGCGGCCACTACGATTTCGGTGAGATCAATTGGGACGAGTTCTGGAATGTGGTAAAAGGTAACGGACCTTGTAACCGCCAGCCGCCTGGAAGCGCGCAAAAATGCTTGGGAAAAAGGAGCATGGGTACGTGAAGCAGCTTTGGCACATGCACAAAAAAAAGCGGCGAAACAAAGTGTCGCATAAATTAGAAAATAATATTAGAAAATATAACAGTCCCGGCAAAAGCCGGGACTGTTATTGTAAGGTGAATACTTATTTTTAAATGTAATGGATGATAAGTGATTCATCAGGCACTTAATGTTCTTATTGTTAGCTATTGGCATCAGTATAAAGTACTAAATGGATACATAATACTTTTTTTAGTGTGAGTTGAAAATTAACACTTGATTCTTTACTGTGATGCATTTACCTTTGCAGGATTCAAAAAATTACTAAAATGTCCATTGCAAATAATAATAGCTCTTCCTTTGATGTGGTTTTAGTGGGTGCCGGCATTATGAGTGCTACGCTTGGTGCTATGCTGAAAATCCTGCAGCCCGATCTTTCTATCGGGATATTTGAACGTTTGGGGAAAATTGCTCAGGAGAGCTCAAGTGCCTGGAACAATGCAGGAACAGGACATGCCGCATTGTGTGAATTGAATTACACACCACAAAAAGCAGATGGTTCAGTAGATGCCAGCAAAAGCTTTTGATATTAATGAACAATTTGAGTTGTCTAAGCAGTTATGGGCTTATATGTTGGAAAATGGCTTGCTGAAAAATGCATCCGGCTTCTTATCCCAAACGCCGCATATGAGTTTTGTGATTGGCGACAAGAATGTCGATTTTCTTAAAAAGCGTTATGATATACTGAGCAAACATCATTTCTTTAAAGAGATGAAGTATGCTGAAGATAAGGCTACCATTGCTCAATGGGCGCCATTGGTGATGGAAGGCCGTAACCCGGATGAAAAAGTGGCTGCAACCTATATGGCTACCGGCACGGATGTAAACTTCGGGGCTCTTTCAGAACAATTATTTGATTTTATCAAGAGCTCTGAAAATGTGTCTTTCCATTTTGAGCATGAGGTGAAAGGCTTAGAGAAAAATGGGCCGCAAAGTTGGAACGTAAAAGTAAAAGACCTGGATACCGGTGAGACCAAGTGGGTGAATAGCAAATTCATTTTTGTAGGTGCCGGAGGGCGTGCTTTGACACTGATTCAAAAATCAGGGATTAAAGAAGGGGAAGGATTTGGCGGGTTTCCGGTAAGTGGCCAATGGTTACGTTGCTCCAACCCGGACATTATAGCCCGTCATTCCGGGAAAGTTTACGGAAAGGCTGCGGTAGGTGCTCCACCAATGTCCGTTCCGCATCTGGATACTCGTGTGATTAATGGTAAAAAAGAATTGCTGTTTGGGCCTTATGCAGGATTCTCCACCAAGTTTCTTAAAGAAGGATCTATTCTGGATTTGCCTTGCTCTATAAAACTGAATAACATTTACCCGATGGTACGCGCCGGCCTGGCCAATGTGCCTTTGACTAAATACCTGATCAAAGAAGTGATGCAGAGTGCCGAAGACCGCATGAAATCGCTGCGTGAATATTATCCGAATGCTGCGGCAAAAGACTGGGATCTGGAAATTGCCGGTCAACGTGTTCAGGTGATTAAAAGAGATAAAAACAAAGGCGGCATCTTACAATTCGGTACAGAAGTGATCACTGCCGAAGACGGAAGTATTGCAGCATTGCTGGGAGCCTCTCCCGGAGCTTCTACCGCTGTGCCCATTATGATCAAAATGTTGGAGCGTTGTTTTAGCAGGCAATTGAAAGAAAGCAATTGGGAAAGTAAGCTGAAGGCAATGATTCCTTCTTACGGTCATGTGCTGAAAAATGATGTTGTACTTGCGGAAAAAATAATCACTAAAGCCAATGAAACTTTAGGCATAAAAAACCAACTGTAAGCCCGAAACAGCTTAAGTTTTGTCGCTAAAAAGGGGTTTTTATAATAATTTTAAGAATTTGCTTTAATATTTGATGAAAATATTTTACTTTCATCCCTCAAATTGATAACAGAAATGCAAAATTTGTTACGTAAAGTTCTGAATATTGGATTGTTAGCTTCTTTTTCGATGTGCTTTGCCACTCCGGCGGAAGCTCAAACAGAAAAACAAAAGAAACGTCATGCATGGTTGCAACCGGATATTAAATACCTGGATCAACGTAGCTTTTCTTTAGGGGTAACTTATGGCATGTCAGATTTATGGGCAGACGTAGGAACAAAACGTATAGATGATCACTATATTAACGGAGATTATTGGAGCAATGTGAAAGGGATGGGCGGCATTTATATAAAATATACCCATATCCCGGGCTTAGCGGTACGTTTAGGTGTTTCTAACGGAACGCTGTATGCCAATGACAAATGGAATAAAAACGGCGGCCTGTTTGCGACTAGGTATAGTGCTGATCCTGTTCAGAGATATTTGCGTAATCTGGATGTAAAGACAAATGTTTGGGAAAGTACCTTTATGTTTGAAATCAGCCCTTTTTCAGCTGTTTGGCAACTGGGAGTTTGGAAGAAGAGCAAAGGCTAGGTTCCAACCTTACCTTCTGGCTGGTATCGGGGGAATGTACTTTAACCCGCGCGGCAGCCTTATTGATTTTGAGAATGATATCAAAACCTGGGTAGACCTAAGGCCACTAGCCACGGAAGGACAAAATTTTGATAAAGCAGGATATCCTGAAGCATACAGCCGTTATGCGCTCATCGTACCAGCCGGTCTGGGTTTCAGAGTGGATATAGGAAGAGGTTTATCTTTAGGTATGGAATATGTATTGCGTTATACCTTCACCGACTATCTGGACGATGTTAGCGGACAATACATTGATCCGCTAAGATTTGATATTGCTTATCTCAATGAAGGGCATAAAGCAGATCAGGCTAAAAGAATGGCAGACCGTAGCGGGGAGTTGGTGCCTGGAAAGAAATCTACAGCCGGAACATACAGAGGCGATCCGACCACAAAAGACATGTATTCTACCATCTCTGTTAACTTCTACTGGAAACTCTTCAAGCGCGACAGACCTTGGTGGTAAAAAATTTTAAAGAAATCTTAAATAATAAATGAAAACGCTGTACTAATTCACAGCGTTTTTTCGTTTGATAAAATGCATTACAGCACTAAGTGAAATTATGATCGGATATGTAAAAGGCGTGTTGCAGCAATTAAGCCCGGCGCAGACTTACGTAGATATTAATGGTTTGGGTTACGAGGTAAATATCACTCTACATACTTATGAGCAGATTAAAGATATAAAAGAGGCCGTACTGCTGTATACCCATTTACAGGTGCGGGAAGATGCCTGGGTGCTTTATGGTTTTGCTACTTTGGAGAAAAGGACGCATTCCAGAAATTATTAAGTGTTTCAGGGATCGGATCAGCCACAGCCCGGATACTACTTTCATCCCTTACAGCTGTCGACCTGGCCAGGATTATTGCGAATGGCGACAGTAAGGCGCTGGAAAAAGTAAAAGGGATCGGTGGAAAAACTGCTCAACGAATTATCCTTGAATTAAAAGATAAGCTTGCTGTTAGCTCTCCGGATCTGGAAGTCGGAGCAATCGTTTTCTGTTCCGGTAGTGGAGCAGGACGCATTGAATGCCCTTTTGGGTCTGGGTATACCAAAAGCTAATGCAGAGAATGCCATAAAGAAATCAATGAAAGCAGAAGAAGAGTATTCAGTAGAAGAACTGATCAAAGCTGCATTGAAAAATTTATAGTTAAAAACATAATTGAAGAAAACTTAATTTGATCGTTTAGTTTGAATACAAAACGCAAAATATACAGAGGGTTAGGCATATTAGGAATGATCGCAACCACAGCACTTGTATCACAGGTTGCGATGGGAGGCTTTGGCCGTTTTTCAGATTTGTGGGTATGGGCAGACAGTCAGGATTCTTATTTGGATGAAGATCCTGCCGCTGCAGGAGATACTTTAAAATTCCCGATAAAGGATAAACCGCAGGCCGGTCCATCTAGTCCCGGTGACACGACAGCCGCCAATTATTTTGATTTCAATGATCCGAAAAATATACAGAAATCCGTAGAATATGATGCCGATTCTAATCGTTATCGCTTTATTGAAAAAATTGGAGATCTGAATTTCAGAACTCCTACAGAAATGAGCTTTGAAGAGTATTATAAATATCGGTCAAGGCAGGATGAAAACGAATATTTTAGTGAGCGGCTGGAAGCTTTGGGCATGTTCAATCAAAAGCCCGATCTACCCACGCTGAATAAAGAAGGGGTATTTGACCGTCTGTTTGGAGGTACAAAATTGGACATCAAGCCGCAAGGAAACCTGACCGTTATGGCAGGCTTCTTTTCCCAGAACTTAAAAAATCCAAATATTCCTTTCAGAAATCAGAAATACGCAATTCCTGATTTTGATATGCAGATGAATGTGAATCTTGTTGCTCAGATCGGTGATAAGATGAAACTGAATATCAGTAACAATACCCTTTCCGGCTTTGGCGAAATGCAGGAGATGCGCAGGCTGGAATATACTGGGAAGGAAGATGAGATCATTAAAAAAATTGAACTGGGTAATACCAGTTTCCCTTTAAGAAGTGCATTAATGCCGGGGGTATCCTCTTTGTTTGGTTTAAAACTACAAACACAATGGGGTAAATTATGGATGACCAATGTAATCTCACAACAGAAATCACAAAGAAGATCCATGACTACCAAAGGAGGTGCCATGACCCAGGATTTCGAGCTCCAGATCAATGATTATGATGAGAATAAACACTTCCTTCTAGGGCAGTATTTCTATGAAAACTATGATAAGGCCTTGGTAGAGTTTCCTAAGATTAATTCCCAGGTAGTCATTAATAAAGTAGAGGTTTGGGTGACCAACAGGACCGGAAGCACACAAGGTATCCGCGATGCGATGGCCTTTATGGACCTAGGTGAAGCGAATCCGTATAATGCGGCACTGCGTACCGCCAGTGGAACGCCGTATCCGGATAACAGGTCCAATATGCTGTACCAAAACCTGAACCAAAACCCGATGGCCAGGATGCAAAGTTACTGCTACCCAAGGTGCGATCTCTATGGGTTTGAGAGAAGGGGAGCAATTTCAAAGGGTTACAGTAAGGAAGTTGAATGACAACGAATTTTATTTCCAGCCACAACTAGGTTATGTCTCTCTTGTTGACGATGACGCCCAACCCGGATGATGTGGTTGCGGTGGCGTATCGCTATACTTATAATGGAACAGTACACCAGGTGGGGGAATTTTCAGAAGATCTGCCGCCAGACAGCAGTTCCCAGAAAGTGATCTTCCTTAAATTATTGAAAGGTACCGCTCATCGTGTCAACCTCCCGATCTGGGATTTGATGATGAAGAATGTTTATTCGCTTCAGGGGATGAATATTTCCAAGGATAAGTTCCGGTTAAATGTATTGTACCAGGATCCCGGAGGTGGAAATAAACGTTTCCTGCCTGAAGGGCCAAGTGCGGGTAGTCCCATTATTACTTTATTAAACCTCGACCGGCTTAACCCTCAGAATGATCCCTTTCCGGACGGTGGTCTTTGATTTTGTAGAAGGCATAACGATCAATAGCAGGAATGGTAAAATCATATTCCCCACATTGGAACCTTTTGGGAGTACTTTAAAACCTGCTTTGGGCAATGATCCGAACCTGGAAAGAAAATATATTTACCAGATCCTTTATGATTCCACAAAATCGGTGGCGATACAGCAGCAGCAAAATAACCGTTTCTTAATTAAAGGGGAGTTCCAGTACTCTGGCGGTGGTTCGGAAATCCGCTTGAATGGCTTCAACATACCACAGGGCTCTGTCTCTGTTTCTGTAGGAGGACAACGTTTAATGGAAGGAACCGATTACTCCGTAGATTATGGAATGGGTGTGGTACGTATCCTGAATCAGGGTTTATTGAACTCTGGTCAACCTATTAATATCTCTTATGAGGATAATGGAACCTTCGGACAGACTACCCAAAGTTTTATAGGGACTAGGCTTGATTATTATGCCAATGATAAGCTGACTTTAGGGGCTACCTATATGAGGTTGGCAGAGCGCCCTTTTACTCAAAAAGTAACCAGCGGATATGATCCGATTAAAAATACAGTAATCGGTGCCGATGTAAATTATCAATCGGAAGCACCCCTGGCTGACCCGGTTGGTAGATAAATTGCCTTTTTACAGTACTTCAGCACCATCTCTCATCTCGGGTAGTGCCGAGGTAGCCGGTATTTTTCCGGGATCCTCCAGATTTGTAGACCTTGATGGGGATGAAGGTGGAACCAACTATGTAGATGACTTTGAAGGAGGTCAGCAACAGTTATGATATCCGGTATCCGGCCAATAGTTGGAGTTTGTCCAGTGTTCCTTTGGATGCGGTAGGCCCGACCAATAATGTATTATTCCCGGAAGCTAGTTTAGTAGGCGATCTGCGTTCCGGCATGAACCGGGCTAATTTATCCTGGTACAATATTGAGCCACAGTTAAATGAAGGGGGGGCCGAACTCTCCGGCGAGTGTGAAAAGAGATACCAGTCTGCAGGACTACTGGAGACAGGTACAGATCAAAGAAGTTTTTCCCGGGCTGGATGTACAAAATGCACTGAGCATACTCACCACGTTCGATCTCAACTACAATCCGACCATAAGAGGACCTTATAACTTTGATGCCACTAATATAAACCCTGCAAATGGTGAGCTATTGAACCCGGCTGCTAGGTGGGGCGGTATCCAGCGTGCTTTAGACCAAAGTGATTTTGAACAAACGAATGTGGAATACCTGACTTTTTGGGTATTAGATCCGTTTGTCTATAACCGTACTAGCAACGGCGGATATTTATATTTCAACCTGGGTAATGTTTCAGAAGATGTATTGAAAGATTCCCGGATGGCTTTTGAAAATGGGATCACTTATCCTAAAAACCTGGATAAGCTGGATCGTACTATCTGGGGGTATATTCCTAAGTTCCAACAACAGATCGTACGTGCCTTTGACCAGAATCCTCTGGCTCGGGCAACGCAGGATGTGGGGTATGATGCTTTAGATGACGGAGAAGAACGTAGCTTCTTTGATAACTTCCTGAACCAAATAGGAGGCGTTTTAGGTCAGGGTACACCAGCCTACCAAAAATTGTTCAATGACCCGGCTTCTGATAACTTCAAGCACTTCTATCATTCAGATTATGAAAATGCAGGAGTACTGGAGCGTTATCGCTCTTTTAATAATCCGCATGGCAACTCGCCTGTATTAAGTGATAACAGTGGATCACAAACTACAGCCGGTACCTCCTTCCCTGAATCTGAAGATATCAACAGGGATAATACGCTGAACGAATCAGAGGCCTACTACCAGTATAGAGTAAAACTGGAACCTAACATGCAGGTAGGAACCAACCATATTGTTGATAAAAGAGAAACCACAATTACCCTTCCGGATAAAACACAGAGTGTAAATACCTGGTACCAGATCAAGATCCCGATCAAAGAATTTGATGCAAGAGTAGGAGGTATCGATTTCAGAAGCATTCGTTTTGTGAGAATGTTCATGAACGGATTCGATCATCAGACAACATTGCGTTTTGCAAAGCTGGAATTTGAAAGAAGTACGTGGCGGAGATACAACTTTTCTTTAGTAAACCCGGGTGAGAATATTCCAGAAGAAGATCAGAAAACGACCAGCTTTGGGATTACCAATGTGAATGTAGCTCAAAACGGTAATAAAAAGCCGGTAGCTTACGTAATACCTCCGGGCATTCAACGTCAATTGCAAATGGCAACAACCGGACAATCATTAAGAGCCGATGAGCAATCTTTAGCCTTGCAGATCTGTGGGCTTAAAGATGGTGATGCCAGAGCCGCATTCAAAGAATTCGGAGTTAACATGAGACAGTATAAACAATTAAAAATGTTTATACATGCTGAATCTGTGGAAAACCAACCCGCACTACGTGATGGCGATGTGGTAGCATTTATCCGCATCGGTTCTGATTATGTGCGCAACTATTATGAATACCAGATCCCGTTAACGATCACAAATGCAGGCACTACAGCAGCCGACCTCGTATGGCCGGAGGCTAATAATATGGAAATTAACCTGGAAGATCTGATCAATTTAAAAAACGACCGGAATGCTTCCAGCGCATCATCTGTACTTCCTTATCAGGGTGTGGACAGAAATGGCCGTGTTATAAAAGTAATCGGTAGTCCTAATTTCGGAGAGGTCAAAAACATCATGTTAGGGGTATTGAATCCTAAAAAGTCCACACAAACACCTAATGACGACGGCTTGGCAAAATGTGTGGAAGTATGGTTTAATGAGTTAAGAAATGCCGGTACCGATGAGCGTTCGGGCTATGCTGCTACTGCGCAGGTCAATGCACAGTTGGCTGATCTGGGTAGCTTACATGTCGGCGGCTCTATGCATACCAAAGGTTATGGTAGCATCGACCAGAGAGTAAATGACCGCGCCCGTGAAGATTATTATAGTTATGAAGGAAATGCGAATCTTAATTTAGGTAAATTGTTCCCTGCAAAGCTGGGGCTTCAGCTACCTGTTTTTGCAGGTTATTCTCAGAATACAGCCAGTCCGGAGTACGATCCTTATGATATTGATGTCATCTTCCAGGATAAACTTAACCGTTACTCCGGCGATCAGCGTCGCGCATTGAGAGTAGCGGCACAGGATTTCAGGTCTATTACCAGCTTTAATGTAAACAATATGCGTATTATGGGTAATCCGCAAAAAACAGGAAAACCCAAACCCTGGAGCATTAAAAATTTCGACTTAAGCTATTCTTATCTGAAACAATACACACGTAATCCATTGATTCAAAGCGATGAGTTTACAGATCAGAAGCTTGGTTTAGGCTATACTTACGCAGTAGCCACTAAACCTTTTGAGCCGTTTAAGAAAATGATCAAGTCGAAATCTCCATGGCTCGCTTTCGCCAGAGATTTTAATTTCAACTATTTACCTAATTCCTTTACCTTCAGGAACAGCCTAGACAGAACTTTTAATGAAACCATTTTAAGAGATGTAGACGATGCCGGTTATGAATTACCTCCTTATTATTACAAAAACTTTATCTGGAACAGGAACTATAATTTAAGATGGGAATTTACCCGGTCATTATCGCTCAATTACCAGGCAAATAATATATCAAGGATTGATGAACCTTATGGCCGGATCAATACACCGACCAAAAGAGATTCCCTGTTTGATGCCTTATCTGATTTTGGAAGAAATACTTACTTTATGCAAAAAGTAGATATTGCCTACAATCTGCCAACGAGTAAGTTCCCTTTCCTGAGCTGGACTACGATTAATATGGTTTATAATGCCAATTATGACTGGACCGCAGCTTCCTTATTGACACGTAGCCAGGGAAATACAATTACTAATACCCAGCTTAAGCAAATAAATGGCACCTTTAATTTCACGCAATTGTACAGCAGAAACCGCTATTTGAGAGAGGCCAATAGACCGCCTTCTAAAAAGAATATAGCCGCTCAGGATAAGTTGAAGTGGGGAGATAAATCAGGAAAAGATGCAGTTCTTTTAGGGGGGGCGAATGATAAGAACGGTGGGAAAAAAGACGATAAAGAGGGAAAAGATAAGAAAAACCGGTCGCTTGTGCCGCCAAAACCAGAAAAGAAACAATTTACGGCCAAAGATGTAAAAGGGAGTGACACCATGACAGTAAGAGATGTCTCGGCAGCACTTAAGAAATTAAGAAAAGATGAAAGGCTGAGATACCGTAAGGCAATCATAGCCTGGCGTAAAGCCAAAAGAGCGATCGTGCCCGAAATGACTGACGGTACCAAAGCACTGTTACGATTTGCTACCATGATCAAGAACATCAATGTGGACTATTCTGAAAATAGCGGTACTGTATTGCCGGGTTACATGGACAGCACTAATTATTTCGGTGCTAATATGCGTAATAATGCCAACGGATTAGGTTTCGCTTTGGGATACCAGCCAGATCAATACTGGTTAGATCAGCAAATATTAAATAATAATTTATCTAAGGATAGCTTGTTTAATGGGATGATGCAGCAAAGGTATACCCAGGCCTATAATATCAGGGCGGCAATAGAGCCGATCCGCGAAATGCGCATTGATCTGAACTGGTCCAGTAACTTTACGAGAAACCAATCTAGGATCAATAAATACGATGAGGTGACGAGCGATTTTAACCAGATCAATCCATACCTGACTGGGACATTTGATATGACTTATATAGGTATCAGCACAATGTTTGGAGGCGAGAAACCCAATCAGATTGATGATAACTATCGGAACTTTGGGAGTAACCGACCGATTATTTCTAACAGGCTGGGTGCCATAAATCCATATACCGGTGGTACGAGAGATCCTAATAACCCGAATTATGCGAAAGGATATACCGGGTTCTCACAGGATGTATTGATACCGGCATTTCTTGCGGCTTACTCCGGAAGAGATGCCAATACTATACCATTGATCCAGTATGACCGGAGCAATATCAGGAGCAATCCGTTCAAGTATTATTTCCCGATGCCAAACTGGAGGGTTACTTATACCGGTTTGGCCAACCTGAAGCCGTTTTCTAATATCATGAACTCATTCACACTGAATCACAACTATACAGGTAAAATGAGTATGAATTCTTTCACGAACTCCTTATTGTATACCGATCTGATAGGCGTAGGTTTTCCTTCGTTCATTGATTCGAATTCCAATAATTATGTGCCGTTTTTCCAGGTACCTAATGTGACGATCAACGAAAGCTTTGGACCATTCCTGGGCTTTAATGCGGCATTCAAAAATAATCTGACCTTGAGGATGGATTACGGAAAATCAAGAATGGTAAGCCTAAGCCTGATCGACTACCAGGTAAGTGAAACGAAATCTTCTTCCTTTGAATTCGGTTTAGGCTATCGGGTGCGTGGTCTGAGATTACCATTTTCCCTGTTTGGTACCCGTCAATTGAAAAATGATCTGAATATTAAATGTGATATCGGTATCCGGGACGATGTGACGACGAATACTTATATTGCTATGAATGAGCGCGTAGCAACAACGGGTCAGCGTGTGATCTCTATTATGCCAACGATTGACTACATTATCAATGATAATTTACAGATCCAGTTTTATTTTGACCGAAAACAAAGTAATCCGTATGTGAATACGTCTTTCCCACTGACCACAACGAGAGGTGGTTTACGGCTGACCTTCACATTTGCCGGACAATAAAAAGACAGATGAAAGATCAAAAATGACTATTCAGCACATCAGGCTGCATTGGAGCAAATGATCAGTACTAGCTTTGAGCTGGAACATAGAGAAGACTATATCAGCAGGGCGCGGCTCGCCGCAGCCCTGGCCGATAAGGTTCGTTACATGATGCAGTATCAACTGGAAGAACTTTTTTCTAAACTGTACCGTCTGGATATTTTTGAGAGAAAAATAAAAGAAGTGATGGTAGCAGGAGGGGATATAGCACAAAAAATTGCCGACCTGATTATAGACCGGCAATTGGAAAAAAATATTTCAAAACAGCAAAATCCGCCTTCTACTCCTGAAGATGAAGAGCTGGTCTGGTAGTTTTTTAATAAACCCTTACAGCACAAACAAATTCTCTTAAAGATTTTACCTGCTCAGGACGTGTGCTTGAACTATAACGGGCTTTATTATTCAGACTAACTTTCTTCTCTTTATCTTTGAGATCCGAGATCATTTTAACTAATTGCTCGGCATGTACCGCAAAAGTAGTACCGCTGGTATTATTTTGTTTACCGGTGATGATACCAACAACATTACCATTATTGTCCAGTACCGGAGCCCCGCTCTGACCAGGATTAGCCGTAATTTCCAGTTGGTAAGCCAAAGCATTTCCATCATAGCCTTTTTCACTGCTGATGTAACCTTCGTTATACACCACCTCATCTTTAGGATAACCGATACTGAAGATACGTTGTCCCAGTAAGGCGACCTTTTTATCAATAGTATAAGGAATCACTTGTTTGAAAGCAAAGTTTTTGTCCTCAACCTTAAGGATTGCCAGATCCGCTTCCGGGTTTACCTTGATGACAGAAGCTTTATAAAACTTGCCGTTGCTCATTTGCAGGTAAATAGAGTCTGCTTTTTCTACCACGTGGTAGTTAGTTGTGAAATAACCGTCGTTGCTAATGGCAAAGCCCGATCCACTATAAGTACCGGGATTTGTAACAAGGGGAATAGGCGCAGCATTCTCCGTCTGTTTCATATTGTTGATGATCTGATTCTGAGACTTTTTAATAGACTCAATATCTCTTTTCAGCAATACGTACTGATTGTTTTTTGATTTAGTATCCTTCGTAAGGGTATAGGTAAACAGGGAAAGAGCATAAAGCAATACCTGCCGCTGCGGAAAGAGGTTTCCAGTAGCGTTTGACGGCCATCCATACACCTGCTTTAGGCTGGGTTTGAACCGCCTCATGCTTATGTCCTGTTCCGGCTTGCAATCCTATGCTGTACTGGCGGCTTGTGCCAGTTTGGACTTTAAGTTTGTTTTTCTGGCATGCTCCTGAATCAATACCTGCATTTGTAAAGCCTGTTCAAAAGCTTTATTCAATATGGTATCTTCCTCTAAGGTCGCATGTAACATTTTAAGCTCCCTCGGCAAGAGATTTCCATTCTGGGTAGCGCTCTGCCCATTCTTCAACATTTAACAAATGTATCATCACTTTTATATATTTAAGGCCATTTTAGTTGAAAAAAAGAGCTTTTTCAACCGATTCAGGCATTTATATTTTTGGTGTTTTAGCATTTCAGCATTGGTATAGCTAAATTGCTGTGCTATTTCAGCATACTCTTATCTTCGAGTATAGAATGCTTTTAATAATTCGTTACAGGGGCTGCCTAGCTGCTCCAGAGATTGCTCCAGTTTATTCAAATGAGCCTCTTTCTCCAGGTGTACATTCAGGTCAGCATCATAAGTTGCAAAATCCAGATCATCGTCCTCATCTCCTTTCTGCTCCATATCCAGACTGCTGATCGTATGCTGAGCCTGGCTTTTCTTAAACCATATCCGTTTACAAATGGCAAATAAATAGGTGCTTAATTTACAGGTAAGACAAAAAGCCGTATCACTTGATTTTTCATAAACAACTAATAATCCTTCCTGAAAAACATCATAAGCATCCGTTTCATTTCCGCCCCGGCTGATCATCCATTTGGTGAGCATGGGTTGGTACAACTTGTAAATCTCAGCAATGACCTGACTATCACTCTGCGCCAGCCCGGCTATCAACTCCTGATCCGTATAAATTACTTGTCTACTCAAGGGGTATCTTTTTTGCGTTCAAAAGTGAACATTTAGATAAACATCATATAAATTACTGTTCCTTAATGCTTAAAAAGCATTGTGCAACTACAAAAATAACAAGTAAATGTTCTGCATTCCCTGAGTAAGCAATTTTATACAATATTTAATACTAAAAGGCCAAAATGTAACCCGCAGAAAAAAATTATTTTTTTGAAAAAACTGGGTTACCTTTTTTTGAATCGCGTATTAATGGTCAAATAACAAATTTAAAACTTAAAAAAATCAATCAAATGAAAGCATTAAAATTAGGCGTTTTTCGCTATCGCTATGGGTTTATTCGCAGCATCTTGCGGTACTGAAGAAGCTAAAACTGAAGAGACTCCAGCAACTGAAACTCCGGTAACTGAAGCTCCAGCTCCAGCTCCTGTTACTGCTGATACTCCTGCTGCAACTAACGCTGCTCCTGCTCAAGCAGCTGGTGAGCAAACTCAAGCAGCTGGCGAACAAGCTAAAGAAGCAGTAAAAGCTGGCGAGAAAGCTGTTGAAGCTGCTACTAAATAATTAGCATAAGCTAAAAACAAAAAAATAGGCTGGCTCTTAGAGCTAGCCTATTTTTTATATTATAATGTCGGTCATACCATTATGATCTGGGCCTTTTCTAAAATGCCGGATGAGATTTGCCATATTGTCGTCCCTGTTCATTTTAAGTGCTTGAACGATTTATATTTTCCCCAGAAAAGATCATTCGAATATAGTAAATATAGTGTTCCCACCACGGAAAGCTCGTCTTTCTATGAGCATATAGCTGGGAAATTCATGGATTCTTTAAGAGCCTGTTTAAATTTTATTGATTTAATTTCTTACAGGTTGTTTTTGAGATAAAATGAGGCGAATTTTGCAGTCATAGCAGGTCGCTACGACGAAAAATTCAACGATATTTTAGCCAAAAAAGAAACATAAGAAAAAACATTGAATGAATTTTAAACAGGCTCTAAATAGAAGCCTCCACATTTTTAGCATTTTCCCGATATTGGAGTCAGACTTATATCTGCACTCCGTTGTTATTGAGTATTACTAATTGGCCGGTTCATTCTTACGTTTTACGATGAGGAGCCAGTCGGGATCTTCCAGGGGCAGATAGCCATATTCATAGCAGAAGATATAAAGCTGCTCCTTTTTGGTGAGGTAAGTATGGGTATGATAATTAAAATGAAATCCTTTTTCACCAGCCGATCTTTCTTCACCTTTACCGTTTCCTGCTGCGTGCCCAGCAGCTCCGCTAAAATGCGCCTGTTTTTACGCAGTGCATTATTTACATTACGTACATAGTTGGTCTGGTCGCCTGTTTTTGTCGGTTATTGTAATTATTTCTACAGGCATCATCACAAAATTTCTTATCTATACGCCCGCGCAGCATAATTTCCCGCAATCCAGACAATGTCTTTCCTGATTTTCCATATGTATTGATTTAGTGGATTTTATATCGACAACAAACGTTTACAATTAATTGTATGCGACTATAAACAATTAAATACCGACAAAGGCTCCGGCAGCATCGCATCTTTGCTTCAGAAATCGGAACAAGACAGATTCCTTTTCTCAACACAAGTTAATTTCTTTTTTATAATATCTAAAATTTTAATTTATGAACAGCGTAAAAAACAGCGTACAGCTAATCGGACACATGGGAGCAGACCCGGTAATGAAAACATTGGAAAACGGAGCTAAAGTAGCACGACTGAGCATAGCTACTACAGAAAGGTACAAAGGTAAAAATGGTGAATGGATGGAGGATACGACCTGGCATAGTGTTGTCGCCTGGGAAAGTCTTGCCGAAAGGCAGAGCAGTATTTGCATAAGGGTACCCATGTACTGATCGCAGGCAAACTGACCAACAGGAGTTATGTGGATAGTAAAGGCGAAAAGAAATATATCTACGAAGTAAGAGCCAACGCTATTGTTGCCCTGGATAAAAAAGTAAACCTACCCGAAAAAGAGCAGGTTCTGCAAAAAGAGGATTTACCTTTTTAAAGAAACCTGCAATCAAGTATAAAGGGGCTGTCTAGGAAGGTCAGCCTCTCATGTTTTTTGCTATTTTTATTCGTACCTCCTACAGGTAGGGTTTTCAAATATTCGATTCTCAGGCCACTTATTTACTCATCTACCAATGATATACAATTATTTGTATTATATATTAGACTTTATATAAACAAGCAAGCACCCAAAAAGACTACAATAGTCAGATTCATTTTTGGGTTGGACAAAGAGGCATGATAAAAATAAATAACATTACAATAACATTATTGTATATTTATAAATATAAAGTATAGTTGGCTGCTATAAAAGAACAATACATTTTGTTGAAAAATAGAATATTATATTTAAAATTATGTATGAGGTCAAGAGTTTGTTAAAACAACATAACTACACTAACTTTGCGTTCGCTCTTAGGAATATTTTCTAAATAATTAAATATAAAATTTTATTAATAAATTTGTTTAAACCCTTTAAATTTAAACCAAAGTAAATAAATTAGCATGAAACAATTTTTTTCTTCAAAAATCAAAGGAGTCGGGTTGCTATTGTGCCTGTTCTTCTTTGTATTTGGGGCGCAGGCTCAGATTATCAGCTACCCTACGGCAGCCGAAAGTTTAAAACGCGGTCAGGGTCAGAGCAAGCTGACGGTTAAGGTAGATTTTACGGCTGCCTGTACGGGTAATGCTACCATACGTATTGGTCTTCCACCATCCGTGACTTATGTGCCGGGTACGGTAACGGCAGCAGGCATGCCCAGTGTTTTAACGATAAGCGAAGGCAATATATCTAATCCGTCTTCTCCGGAGTTTACCGTAGCAGGTCCTATTGCTTTAGGAAACCAGATTACCTTTACGATAGACAGGATGGCTGGCTGTGATAATGCCCTAGAAGGAAAGGATAGTGTGTATGTAACCGGCTGTGGTATCGCATCAGAGACCGTAGCTACAGTCAATCAGTATAATATTTATGCACCTGCGCTTACCTTGACGGCGCCAGCTTCTATTGCTAATGCAGTCGTAGGTAATACGTATTCTAGAACATTTACGTTGACGAATGGTGGCGCGAATTCTGCGGTAGATACTTTATTCTTTTATACAGTATATCCAGGCGGGACGGTGGCAAACAGTACCGCTACAGATACGATTATAGCTAATGGAGTGAGCTTTACACCCGTTCGTACGAATGGAGATACTTTATTTTATGCCATACATGGAGCGACTTTGTTTGGTGGCAATAATTTGCTCGAAAATACAGAGGTCGTGACGATTACAGAACCCATCAAAATAGGGGCTTGTCCTATAGCTGTTACAACTTATGGTGCTGGCTGGGGTACAAACAGTAATGCGCTATGTGATGTAGTGACGAATACAGGTACGATCACTAAAGCGGCAGGTGTGCCTAACTTCACTACCTTAGGAGGTAGTGTAGTGGGGTCTACTTTTACAGATTATTGTAGCCCTTATGATGTGACTACGACAATAACGAATAGCGGCTCTGGAAATGATACAGCAGCTGCTATGTACAATGTTAATATCCTACAAGGTCGTAGGTCATCATCAATAACCACTATGTTCCCTATTGATACTACGAGTCTAATCGCTTTTCGTAATCTACGAATCGGAGGCAATACCGTACCTATTGTATGGACGAGTGATATGAAGATGCGTATTGATCTGGAGGATTACTTCACGACAGACCCTGATGGGCCAGGTGGCTTAGAGGATTTGGATGGAGATGGTTATTTTGATGATTTGAGGCGAGGCAATACCCTGACCTATACCTTAGAGACCGAGATGAAGAAAAGAGGCTGTAATCAAGATTGGGCGTTTTATGGATTTGCGATGGACTTGACTTATGATGATATGTGTGGCAATACCACAACCTTCGATACGAGAAGGAACAGTTTGCCAGGTCATATTAATTATGCGGGTCTAGCAGCTAATGGTCATATTCCTGCCAATATATTGGGTGGTCAGCCTTTTCAGTTGACGGCAAGGATGTCCACGCCGTTTTTTAATAGTACCTTCCGCCTAGGGAGTACCAATCGTTTTAGATGGAAGATTGCATTGCCCGCAGGCTTTTCGGTAGCGGCTACGCCCAATGCCAAGTATGGTACTACTCCAGTAACGCATACTATGATATCTGGTGGAGCGTCAGGAGTAGATACGGTGATGTATGAAGCGAATAATTTAGATGCGTTTTTTATTAATCTAGTTTATAATTGTGGTACAGGAGGTATGAAGGGAATCTATTATGAGCTAGAGGAGATTTATGATATTACATCAGGTTGTAATTATCCTGGGCAGTTGGTCTGTGGCACCTTGACTACAGAGGCTAAATGTCCATCCCCATGCTCTACGGGGCCTACGGTGTATAAGCCTTATATCAGGAGAACTGATGGCTCTTTAGGTTGGACAGATCGTACCTTGACTACCCGTCAGTCGGTATCCAATATCTCTGATTACGATTTGACGAAAGCATTGTATAGAGATACCATCCAGATAGAGGCATCTGCTAAGCAGAATAACGCTACGAATAATCTATGGATGTATTTTTCTTTGCCTAAGACATCATCTAGTGTTGACAAATTGGCGGCGATTAATAATACAGCGAGGGTATATCGCGGAGGTGCTTTGGTAGCTACCATTACGGCTCCTACACTAGACCTTACAGAGTCCACTGCTACGAATCAGGTCATCCGATGGAATTTCTCGGCAGGCTTACCAGCAGGAGGTTTATTGGCAGGCGATAGCATTGTGTCGGTATCACAATATGTGGTCGCCACAAATGATGGCTTACCTACTCATGATGTACAGTCTGGTGGAACTTTTTATTATTACAATCAAGTAGATACGGATAGACCGCATTGTGATGAGTGGGTACCAGAGATGTATTTGTCTCGCACATTTCCTCATAATGGGACGAATGAATTTACTACTAGCGGTTGTGAGCCGAATACGTTAGGAGGTACCACTTGGAATTTAGCCAGAAGGTGGGATGGATCAGGTCTGTCTTTCCGAACTGAATTCCGTCCGGCTTATTATATTGATTCCATAGTATTGGACATTCCTGATGAGTATCAGTTGGATAGTGTTACCATGAGTTATGGTCGTGTTCCTGTTTCGGTTACAGCACCTTCTTATCCTAACACTAATCTAACGCCTAATTACGTGTCGGGTACGAAGCGTACCTATATCAATGATGGGACATGGCCTTTGAATAATCTTACCGTGACCAACGAGTATGGTTCCTTTATTAGAGTTAATGTAACGCCTACCTGTGCTACGGTCACAGGCTTGACGACCAAGTCGGAGATATATGTACGGGATTATTATTATGCTTATGGTACTTCGGCTACATCGCCAACTCCAAGCCCTATGGGTCTGTCCCATGAGCTTACAGGTTCAGGTGTAACGAAGACTATTTCGTATTCTACTACAGGATCACCAAATTTGACGTTGACTAATTTGACCGGAGATATACACGCAGTAGCACCGATACATGCGTGGGATATCCGCTTAGGCAATACAGGTACGAATACCGCTCCTTATACATGGATAGCGATACCTGAGCATAGCGGCATAGAAGTGCTAGAAGTACTTGATGGCACGACACCAGTAGCACCCACTGCTTATGCTGGCGGTAATATGTACCGGCTAAGCACTACAGGTATTGCTTCAGCAGCTACCAAAGATTATAAGATTAGATTTAGCTATACGACGTGTATGGAAGATAGTTTGTTGGTATTAGGTGGTTGGAACTGCGGTGCTTATCCTACCAATCCATCAGATTATATATGTGGAGCAGATAGCTTGTACTTACACCTTATCCCTGAGCCATCGCAAGTACAGTTGAGTGTATTGCGTCAGCCAGGAGGAGGTGCTCCGATCAACTTGTGTTCGACGGATAGTATAGAATTGTTATTTAATAGTGCCTTAGGAGCGAATGTGGTAGATCCTTATATCTTGTTTACGCCACCGACGGGTATGACCGTATCTGCTGTTCATGTAGAGTACCCACGAGGTAGCGGCGATATAGAGACCTTACCTGTTACGACAGTAGGTACCTCATTGCGTTTAGATCTTAATAATCACAGTAATTATGATTCTAATGGTATCAATGGTGTAATCACTGCCGATCCTGCTTATAGCCCTGTTGGCGGCGATCGTCAGGCGCGTATTGCATTTGTGTACAGCACGAGCTGTGATTATTCTTCGGGTTCTCCACTACGATTTAGGGCTTATGGTGATCGTCCGTGTGGTGCAGTAGCTACAGGTAATGGTGGCAGAATATCTACCTCGCCATTGCGAATCAATGGAGTTAATCCTCCAGGAGATGCAGCATTGACGATAGGTTTTGATACTGTTACGAGTATCAGTTGTAGCAATATCGCAAGGGTAAGAGCAACGGTAGTACCTATATCAGAGCATATCCAAGCAGGAGATACTGTAATATACACGATACCAGAGGGTATGACTTACTTAGGCAACTTCACAGCTACGAGTGGTTCGGCAAGTATTTACTCGCCTACCGCTACTCCAGGGCCATTAGGTACTACGATATTGACGGTATCTTTGCCGCCAGGAGTAGTAGCTAGTTCTATTATCGATTACAGCTTTGATGTAGGAGTCTCAGGAGGCGGTTGTGGAGCAGCTAATATCTTAGCAGACTTTAAGCGTCAGATAGGTGGCTTGTCATGTGGCGGTGTCATATGTAGTAATGGTAGTGTGATATTAGAGAGTGCGATTAGTGATACTATTACATTAAATAAACCAAACTTAACCATTACGAATGCTGCTTCAGATGTGGAAATAGCACCGGGAAGTACAGTAAAAGTAGGCGTAACTATAAACAATAATAGTGATGTTCCGGCAGCTGCTTCTAGTTATGTTATAGAGGTGTATTGTGGTGCCTCTTCTGTTCCATTCACATCGGCAACATTCCCTTCAGCTATTCCTGCCGGCACAACCGTAACGGATAGTATTACCGTTGCCGTTTCAGGCACAAGCTGTAGTGATGGCAACCTACTTTCCTATCAAATCCGTCCTGTAACAGGTGCAGGTACTGATCAGTGTTTGTGTAGCGCTACATTATTTACATCTCCGGTACCTCTACCAGTATCATTATCTAAGTTTGAAGCTAGGAAGTATAATAAACAAAGCTCCCTGCTGTCTTGGTCTACTGCCAAAGAGGCAAACATGAATGGTTATGGAATAAGTAGAAGTGGCGATAACGTGACATGGGAGCGCATTGGATTTGTGGGTAGTAAATCAGTAAATGGCAACAGTAATGATTTGTTAGACTACGAATATATAGATGCCAATCCATTAAACGGCCGTAACTATTATCGTCTGGAAATGACAAATTTAGATGCCAATACCCAATATTCAGAAGTTAGATCAGTAAACTTTAGAGAAGATGGTATCAGAATTTATCCGACTCCTACCAAAAATTCAGTTTATGTAAATGGCTTGAGTGGAGTAAATACCTTATCGTTGACAACAGTAGATGGTAGAGTATTAGAGGTAATAGACTCGAAATCCTCAACAGTTAAAATAGATTTGAGTGCTTATTCAAGTGGGCTTTATGTTTTGATGATCACTTCAGAAAGTGGTTCTGTAAGCTATCATAAATTAGTTAAAGAATAATCTTAAATAAGCAAAAGTGTGAAGTATGGATACTGTGAGTGAGCGGCTGTCTGAAAAAGCCTAAATAAAAAAAATCCCCGATACTAAAAAGTGTCGGGGATTTTTTGTTGCAAACAGCACCAATTGAAGCATCTGTCAAAAAGCAAAGCCCGAAGCCCAGTAAAACCATCGATGCGTAGCAATCGCCTTGATGCAAACTTTATTTTTTGTTTCTTTTATATCAAGACAAAAAGCAATTGATAGCCTATAAAATATAACGGTAAAGTATAAGCGTAGTGTGGGATTCCGGAGCAATTCACGGTCCGCTTACCGCAAAGTTTCTTAGGAGCAAAAATGCCCAATTTTAGCTGTTCAGCCCGCATTACGCTTATACAATGTTGTAGTGCGTTTTTATTCATTTTCAGTTCTTTATCGTCCAAGTCGTACAGTTCAAAAGACCACCAAAAAATCCGATTTCATTGTAATTAATCGTCTCAATTTTCCTGTTTGGAAAAATCTCCTTGAACTTGTCATAAACTTCTTGGTCATTGTTTTTTTCTGTTTCAAATATTGGAATCACAATCAGATTTTCAACCTCCAAATAGTTTACATAGCAACCAATCGCATGGTCAGGGTAATTCTTTTCTTTGTGGTCAAGAAACGGAATGTCAATATATTCAATTCCTTTTTCTTTCAGGATTTTGTTAATACCGTTCTTCCAATATTTATACTCTTGTTCTCGGTTATTTCCAAGTAATGTGTTGCGGTCAACAAATCGAACCATTCCGTCTGCATGGCCTGTCATATCAGATTTTATTTGCGGAATAACGATTATCTCAACTTCAAGAAGTTTTTCAATTTCAGCAATCAGTCTGTTTTTACTTAAATATTCTGGGTTCTCGTCAAAAACTCGGTCAGTAATAATTGCTCTATCTGACCAATTCACAACATTGCCACCGTCAAGGTTGATTTTGGAAAAATGAGGTTTAATGTTGTTGGCTTTACAAACTTCTTTAGGGTCTGATTGAAATTCTATTTCGTCCTTTAAATATGAAGGTTCATAACGGAATTGTACAAACTTACCCCTTTCAATCTGAATAGGCATGTAGTCTCTGCACCAAATGTCTTTTGTCGCTTTTAAGAAATCATACTTTATTGAATTCTTTTCAAGAAGTTCAATTAAAATATTGCAGGTCTTTGTAAATCGCTCGTCTGACCGCAGTTTTTCAGAAAAATAAACCGTATTTGTTTCTTTACTTGTTACCATTCAAAAGAAAATTTGTCCATTCAGTTTGCTTGTCTTCTCGGTAAAATCTGGCTGGAGTCGTTAAAGCCTGAAAAGCAATTCCTTTGTTGTTACAATGCTTTTGTATTTCTGAAAGCTGCTTTTTCATATTCGGTATATCATAGAAGGTTTTTCTTGTAAAGCAAACCCTTTTCAAATTTGGTAGTGTGTCAATTAGTGAAATGATGTTTTTCCATCGAGTTACTTTGTTGTCGATGTAACCGTCATAGTAATTGGCTTCTTGACCTTCTTCAACTTGAATTTCTTCTATCAAGTCGATAAGGTCAATTTTATGCTCCCTAATAAAGTCTAACTTATCTTGTTTGGAAACACCTTTTAAATCATCCTTTCCAAAAGCTGTCGGAAGAAGTCTCCACAAATAGTTTCTGCTTCTTCCATAGAAGAATTCAGCATCATTGTCCGCTGCTTCAGGATTAAATGTTCCGATTATCAGTGTCTCTGTCCTTGGATTTATTTGGTGGTCTAAAAATCTATGTTGAACTGTAATCATGTCGTTTCTTTAAATGCACTACAACAAATATTAAACCAAACTCAGGTTTGTGAATTTCGATCAATGCCATTCTTTGTTTTTTCTGAATGATTACACTTTGGACAATTCATCGTGTTTTTTTTGACAAAAACACAAAAACTATCTTAAATTAGCAAAGCCGATTAATTAAGGATGTGAAAGGGCAACGCAGTTTTCCGAAAGGATCACTTCTTTATATCAGTGATTGCAGCACGTAATTTTTGCTCGTCAATATAGCCGATATGATGCCATACTTCTGCGCCTCCTTTATATATTTTCAAAGTCGGGAGTGCCTCCACAGCCAAAAAAGTCGCCAGGCTGCTATGTTCGTCCACATCAATACTGATAATGTCCACTGCGAGTTTTTTATCATTGGCCATTTTGTCCAGGAAGGGTTTCATTTTTTTACATGGACCGCACCATTCTGCATAAAAGTCCACCAAAACATAGGGTGCTTTGTTGATGAGCTCTCCGTAGGCCTCTTTGGTCATGCCGGAAACACTTACAGTTTCTTCCAATGGGAAAGCAGCTACCCGCCAGGCCATTACACCGCCTTCCATGTCTACAATATGTTTAAAGCCAAGTTCAGAAAGACGTGCTGCTGCGGAAGCACTTCTTCCCCCGCCCTGACAATAGACGTAAACGGGTTTGTTTTTGTCCAGTCTGCTTACCTGATTATTAAAACTATCATCATTCCAGTTGATGTTTTGCGCATGGCTTAAGTGTCCCTTTTCAAACTCTTCCGGTGTACGTACATCAATCAGCTGCGGATTGCTCTGGCTGTCTATTGCTGCTTTAAAGGTGGCCGCAGGTACTTTTTTGACCTGTGAGGAAGAACGGCAGCTCACGAACAGGAACAGACCCAGTGATACTACTTTCAGTAATTTAAACATGTTATATTATCTTGACTGCAAAGTTACTATTTAAACAGGTGTTATGAGCGCATCGTATTTATATCCTGTTGGATTTTATCTTCATCTTTATTGATCCTTTTTAATACCCAGGGCAAAGTAAGGACCTGGCCTAAGAGCGAGAAAAGTACTACGGTAATGGAAATGAAAATTATTTCGTTGTGCATGGAGAACAATTCCCCATTTTCCAGTCTCATGGGTAAACCTAAGGCTATGGCCAAAGAGACGATGCCCCGCATACCCGACCAGGATAAGATCAAGACCGTTTTGCGGTCAAACAATGCTTCTTCACTGATCTTTCTTTTGCCTTTAAAGCCAGGTTCAGGCTTACCTGCTGCTGTAATGAATACCAGTCCGAATGCCAGAGAGCTTATGGTATTGAAATTGATCCGGAAATCTTTGAAGGAAATATTGAAAGCCGCATCGTAGAGTAAAGGCGGTAAGAACAAGAGCATGACAATCTCCGGGCTAAGTTCCAGCCGAGGCATGGATGGAAGAAACCCTACCAGTACGCTCATTATAATAAGAATGATGGACATGATGACTAAAACAAGCGTGAAATTTTCCATAGGCAGCTTATTTCGGATAAAATGTTAACCCGGACTTTGTTATTTAATGCAGTTTTGTCGCTTTGATA
Organism: Morinoia aosen; assembly: GCA_030386875.1. NCBI lineage: Eukaryota > Metazoa > Arthropoda > Malacostraca > Amphipoda > Talitridae > Morinoia > Morinoia aosen. Next base: position 64,647,194 of record JASJYW010000027.1, read on the forward strand.
TAGATATTACCTTCCGTATCTTTCCTCCAATTGCCCGTAATAGAGACCCTATCACCTATTTCGTATTTTTTGTATATGGATTTGCTTTTTGCTAGGTTGATCCGGCTGATGGTTACTTTATAGGTTTTATTGGCTTCGCTTCTTACCGTTGCAGTATAACCGTCTTTACCATTTTCGATACCGGTTACCTGACCACGAATGCTTAAAGGTGCTCCTTCGTTGAGTTCCGTGCTGGTTGTGGGTATTTTTTTACTTCCTGAGCATGCAGGCAATACAACACCCACACCTATGCACAGGGCAATGATCCATATATTTTTCATCCTTTCTGTTTAAAAATCAAAGTTAAGCTTCCCGGCATTTTCGACAGCAAATCGGGATCAAATAATTTTTAGCCTTTAATGAGTCAATATCAAAAACCTGTCTTAAGTTTGGATCAACAATTCATAAAACAATAAAACATGGCAACTGTAAACATCTATCTTACCTTTAATGGTAATTGCAAAGAAGCATTTGAATTCTACAGATCCGTTCTTGGTGGTGAATTTCCTTACGTAGGTAAATTTGGCGATATGCCTTCCAGTGCAGAGCAACCTGTGTCAGAGGCGGATAAGGATAAAATCATGCACATTTCCCTGCCTGTTTCTAAAGAAACGGTATTGATGGGGAGTGATTCCGGATCGGAATGGGCGGCTAACCTGAAACAAGGCAATAATTTCTCGATATCTTTAAACACAGATTCCCGTGAAGAGGCTGAACGCTTGTTTAACGGTCTTGCTGAAGGTGGGCAAGTGACCATGCCGCTGGCTGATACTTTCTGGGGTGCTTACTTCGGTATGTGGACGGACAAATTCGGTATCAACTGGATGGTAAATTATGATGATCCGGCGAAAGTACAACCGCATTAATTTTTACTGACCAAAGCCGGCTACGAGCCGGCTTTATAATACAAAGAATATGAAATTTACGCTACAACAGATACAGGATGCCCATGCAAAGGTCAAAAGCGGTGCTGATTTTCCTCAATACGTACAAGACCTGAAAGACCTGGGTATGGCCGGTTATACAATAGATGTAAGTATCGGCAAAACCACTTATTCGGATACGGATGGTGATATACTGGCTACAGATCTGGCTTATGAGCCTTTGGCATTAAACAGCGAGTTGAACCGGGAGCGTTTTGCGGAGCGTTTAAAATTGCATCAACAGGGCGGAACGGATTATCCGGCTTTTTGTAAAGACTGTGCGGACAATGGTGTAGCCGGATGGCTGCTTGATTTCGATAAGATGACCTGTGCTTATTTCGATGCACAGGGCAATGATGTGCTGACCGAACAAATACCGACTGTTTAAAATGAAAGAGGCCGGCATTAAGTAATCAACTTTGTCTATATTTTGACGAAGCTCCCCATTCGGCAGGTTCAGGTTGACAAAGTTGATTATGCTTAGTTTATTTCTTTTCTATTACTTTCGGGTAAAGCTGCATCATACTTCCTATGCGCTCACTGATCTTGCGTTGCAATATCTTCGGTGCTATCACCTTCATACATTCCCCGAATCCGAGTATCTCCCTTTCCAGTTCAAAATTCCAGACTACATCCAGCCGTATCGTAATGCCAGTATCATCCTGTGCCAAGAGCTGTTGTGAGGCATGTATGGGCTTGGTCAGCACATAAGGTGCGTTGTATTTGTTGACCCAAAGAATGATTTTATACGCGCGGTCTTTCTGAGTTTTAGTAACGCCCAGAGTATCTTCAAAATACCGCTCAAAGTCTACGCCGGTATAAGGCTTATAATCTTTTGGCGTCATCTCCATGAAGTCGATGATCCGGTCGAGTGCGAGGGTAACCAAGGTAGTGCCTTTTTGTGGCATGGTGATGAGGAACCAGCGGTTTCGGTATTCTTTTAAAAGATAAGGAGAATACACCGATTGGCGTGCTTCACTGGCTTTAAAAGATTTGTAATTGATCAGTAAAGGGATCTGCTTTTTGATGGCCTGATATAAAGGCAGGATATGTTCAATACCTTTTAATAATTTATTGCCTTCCAGCTGAATGAAATTGGAAGATTGGTTCTTCGATTTGTTCAGGCTGTTTTCTAGGCGCGCGATGATGTCGTTCATATCATCGAAATAATCAAAACCGTTCATCTGGCGCAGTACCGATACGATCTCGTTCATTTTGTCAATATCCGCATCTGTGATGCGGGTATGACTGATACTGTAGCCGTCCTCTTCATAGGTATAATACTTCCGTTCCTGTACCACAATAGGTGCGTTATAGCCCAGTTTATCACTGCGCATCAGTTGTATATCTGCCTGGATGGTCCGTTTGCTTACGCCTGTGACGATACCTTCATAATCATACAAAGCTGCGGATACTTTTTCGATGAGGTCGTCGAGTGTCCATCTGCGCAGCCGGTTCTGCAGGCATTGGTCAATGGTTTTGTAGCGGATCAGTGCCAGTTTATTTACCGCCATGGTGTATTATTTTGATTAAAAGTAAATCATTCTATTTGTCTGCGCAAGAAAACTGCGCAATATATCTGCGTAGTTTTGTTTGTTTTTAAAGGGGTGGAAAATATTTTAAAATTTAAATGCAATACCACAAAGGATTTCAGCACTTTGGTGCATTTATTTTATCACTGCGCAGATCGCCCGCATACTACGCATAGCATCTTTGCATTGTTGATAAGGGAACAACTATAATTAGACCTGTAAGGCCTTCAAAATCTTACAGGTTTAATCACCTTTAAATGCTGAAAAACATGTCACAACAAATAAACGGGAATGACCTGATTGCATTAGGTTACCCACAGAATGAACTATTAGGTATTGCGCTTAAAGCCAATAAAAAAAGAACCGGTTATAAGCGGGAAGAAATGCTGCAACATTATGCTGCAGTATTGCAAAACGCAGAAAACTACCTGGATCATAAGATCTTTGGAAAATTGGCTACGGCTATTGTTGAAAGTGTGGGTACGAAAGAAGAAGAGGACGCAAAGATTCCTTTAAAAGAACAGGCCGATGAGTATACCATTTATGGCGCAGCACATATTGAGGAAGGAGCCTTAAAGCAGATGGATGTCGCGATGCACCTGCCAGTAGCGGTTGCGGGAGCATTAATGCCGGATGCACATCAGGGTTATGGTTTGCCTATCGGAGGTGTACTGGCCACAAAGAATGCCATCATCCCTTATGGCGTAGGGGTGGATATAGGATGTAGAATGGCCTTGTCGGTTTATGATATCCCTTATTCCCATTTTGAGCTGAACCAGGACCTATATAAAAATATCCTGTTTGCACAAACACAATTTGGTGCGGGCGCAGGTTTTGTAAGACACCAAAGGACAGAACACGAAGTACTGGAGAATAAGTTGTTTGAAGAAAATCAATTTGTCGCCAAACTGAAAGATAAAGCCTGGACACAACTGGGAAGCTCCGGAGGTGGGAATCACTTCGTGGAATTCGGTTACCTGGATTTCGAAAATGATGATGCACCATTAGGGATCAAAAAAGGTAGATACCTGGCCTTGCTAACCCACTCCGGATCAAGAGGATTAGGCGCGACCATAGCCGGACATTATACCAACCTGGCCAAAGCATTGTGTAAGCTGCCTTATGAAGCGAAAAATCTTGCCTATCTGGATCTGGATTCCGAAGCCGGGAATGATTACTGGCTGGCAATGAACCTGGCCGGAGATTATGCTTCCGCTTGCCATGAAGTGATTCATAATAAACTGGCAAAGGCTTTAGGCGCACAGGTATTAGTTAAAGTAGAGAACCATCATAATTTTGCCTGGAAAGAGATCTGGAACGGTGAAGAGGTGATCGTTCATCGAAAAGGAGCAACTCCTGCCGGTAAAGATGTGATGGGGATCATCCCCGGATCGATGACCGCGCCCGGATTCCTGGTAAGAGGAAAAGGGGAGGTCAATGCCATTAACTCCGCCTCGCATGGTGCCGGAAGACAGATGAGCCGTACCCAGGCCGTAAAGAATATTTCGAAGGCGAATATGAAAGATGCGCTGGATGAAGCCGGAGTGGTTTTGTTAGGTGCCGGAAGAGATGAAGCGCCGATGGCTTATAAAGACATTCATACCGTAATGGCGGCACAAACCGACCTTGTGGATGTGATCGCACAGTTCTCACCAAAAATGGTTAGAATGGCGGATGACGGAAGCCGGGAAGATTAATCTTTAAATAAGAATGCGGGGAGCTGTTATCAACAGCTCCCCGCATTCTTATTTAAAGAGTTCCTTATTATTTATTTCAGATTCTTCTTGAAGAAACCCAGCATCGCTTTGTAGAACTCAATGCTGTTCTCCTCTTTATGGAATCCATGTCCTTCATTATATTTCACCAGGTAAGGCACTTCAAACCCTTTTGCCCTTAAGGCTTTTACGATCTGATCCGATTCGTTGATGTTTACCCTTGGATCATTCGCACCTTGCACTACAAACAAAGGTTTTTTGATTTTATCCAGTTGATACACCGGGGAAACTTCTTTCGCGATTTTGGCCTCTTCAGGATTGTCCAGGTCATACCAGATCTCTTTCACCATCTCCGTATACGGTTTCCAGTATTCAGGGAAGGAAGCAAAGAACGTTTCGATATTAGATACACCCACATAATCTACACCACAGGTATATAAGTCCGGAGTTTTGATCAAGCCCATCAAAGTAGCATAGCCGCCATGTGAACCACCATAGATCGCGATTTTATCTTTATCTACCCAACCCTGGCTGATCGCATAACGTACACCATCTTCCACATCATCCATCGCTTTACGGCCGATCTGTTTGAAACCAGAGGTCAGGAATTCTTTACCATAACCGCCCGAGATTCGGAAGTTTACCTGTAAAGTAGCATAACCCCTGCTGGCAAATAATTGCGTCTCCGGGTTGAAGCCCCAGTGATCGCGTACGCCCTGAGGGCCTCCATGCGGATTCACCACCATCGGTACTTTCTTGCCTTCTAATGCCGCTTTAGGTAACGTGATATAACCGTGGATTGTTTTGCCATCTCTAGCTTTAAAAGTAATCGGCTTCATGATGGCCATATCCGCTTCTTTCAATTGCGGCATCAGGTCGTACAATAGTGTTGCTTTACCGGTTTTGGTATCATAGATGTAATACTTACCGTATAATTTATCACTTTGCACTACGAGCAATACCTTGTCTTCATTGTCCGTTTTGCCGACAAAATTAAACTCATAACCTTTGAATTGTTTTTCAAGATCAGCATAGATCTTTTTGAAGGTCGGGCTTACCGGGATGATTTCAGTTTTCTCTCCTTCAAATCCGTAATAATCCAGTTCCCAATTTCTTTTTCTTGACAAGCCGAGGAGGTTGGCATCATAGTCTTTATTACTGTATATCTCTTTAATAACCTTTTTAGTTTTGAAGTCATAGAGCACGATCCTTGTCTTGTCTGCGTCCACGTTGGTAATCACATAAGCTTCATCAGGGTTTTTACTGGCATAATTAAAAGATGAAATAGCGAACTCGTCATACCATTTGCCTTCATAAACTAATTTGAATTCCTGCTCTCCGTCCAGGCGATAGTATAATTGTGACTGGGTACCGTTTTTCATCCTGCCATAAGCCTTCAGGTTGCCGTGGCGGTCAAATTCATAACCCATGATCGGGTTCGCTGGATCATCATTGGAAAATAATTTTTCCGTAGCACCGGTAGTTACATTGATCTTATAAGGCTCGTGTACTTGTTTGTTGTCTTTGTTCATACCTACAATGATGAACTCCTTATGATCCCTTGAAGTACTGATAATGCTGGCCTGTACGCCATCATAAGGAGTAAGGTCTACATTGTTCTTCCCATCCAGGTCTACTGCGTAAATATGATAGTTCTCATCGCCGCCCTTATCCATTACGTAGAGTAAGCGATTATCATTCACCCAGCCATAGCCACGGATCAGTTCCTCTTTCTCTTCAATGGCCATAGATACTTTACCAGTAGCAATATCCTTTACATAAACGTGGTTCTTATTCTTTGCGTCTTTTTCCTTATACGATAAATACTTACCATTCGGGGATAATTGAAAGCTGCTGGATTTTGGTTTGGCGAAATAATCTTCAACCTTGTACGTGTAATTACCTTTATCCAGATCGATCAGCTTTTGAATGTCTGCTGCGGAAGAAGGCAGGCTCAGGTCGCCCGGGAGCTTCGCTTCCGTTCTGTTGAGCGTCAAAGGTAGTTCTTTTCCGCCCTGGTTAAACTTACCTTCGATCGTATTGCCTTTCAGAACGCCTTTATAAGCGATGCCCGCCTGCGTAAGACCTAATTCCACATTAGGATCATTAAAGGAAGCTTTATCCAAAGGCAGTCCCATTGCTTGCTGCAAAGGGATATCCAATGTAGCGGACACTACACCGCCTTTGTCCTCTATATGAAAGATCATTTCCAATTTGGTGCCCTGTACTTCTAGTTCTCCTTTCCAGGCACCGCTGATTTGTGCTAATAATGGTGTCATTGCCATAAAAATTAATAAACTCAGTAATGATAGTCGCTTCATTGTTTGATTTTTTAGATGTGTAAACAAATTTACAAAAGAGCCGGCTTTATACTGCTTAGTTTTAGGCCAAATGCCGTTCTTCTTAGATAAGTGTACCGAATATACGGATAAATACCTATTTGGACAGAATGAAGCAGTTTTTGTTGATAATTTTTGAGAAACCAGTTTAATCTTTCTTGACTATAATTTCTATTATGATATCAGCCGGAGGCAATATGTTGTACTGAATCGCAATGCCTAGGTGTATCCCGAGAAACCCTGAGCCGCTTACATAAAAGCTAAACACCCCAGCCGCCGAGCACCTTATATTCCTGACCTTTTTGTGGCGGTTCTGCCAGTAAAGGCATAGCCTGTTGAATGAGCTCCCTTACTCCGGCTACATTCAGTGAGGCATCATGGTCTTCGCGACTGTTCCATATTTCAGTCACATGTACCGCATTGCTGTCCCCGATATCTGTAGCCACGGCATATAATTTGCAACCTTTTGCCTCCTCCATTAAAGCCGCAGCCTGTAACAAAATAGCTGCTAGCTGATCTCTTTCTCCTGCTTTTGCCTGAAGCTTTCCCTGTAATAAATACATAATTGATACCTTTGCTCAAAGGTAAGTATTCTGTAAACCGGATGATGATTATTTATTTTCAAAACTTAGAGTCTGTTTAAATTTTATTGATTTAATTTCTTATAGGTTTTTTTGAGATAAAATGAGGCGAATTTTGCAGGCATAGCAGGTCGCTACGACGAAAAATTCAACGATTTTTTAGCCAAAAAGAAACGTAAGAAAAAATATTGAATGAATTTTAAACAGGCGCTTAATGCGATGCTTAGATGGCTTTTTATGATTTAGATAAACAGAGCAGGGTTGATCTCGTAAGCCTGATCAAACAAAGGCTCTTGACCGGCTTAGAGCAGAGCCGGACTATATATATCGAAGAATATGCTTCTGATGAAGATACCTACATTCGTAAATCGGCCTATTTGTCTTTAGGCAGGCTCTTTTTCGAATATCCGGAATGGCAGGCAACAATGTTGGAAATGTTGAAGGTGCTCCTCAAAAGCCCCGACTTTAAAGTACGTCAGACCATGATCAATGCAGCGGGAGAAATCGGCAAACAGCAATTTGAATGTGTACAGGCCATTTTTGAAGTCTCTCTTTTCGACCCGCATCATGCACCCAGAAATGCCGTGATCGGTTCCATCAAGAAAATGGGCGAAGTAAACCCGATCCCAGTTTTACAATGGGCGGAACAATATCTGGATCATCCTGATAAAGAGATCCGGAGAGAGATTTGTCACGGTATTGAGTTGCGGGGTAGAAAACATCCTCTGGATATTCTCCCTTTACTACAAGGTCTGGAATGGGATAAAACTGCCCGGGTGCGGAATACATTAGTGCACGTGATCGGTCAGATCGCCTATAAGAAAGGTTGCTTGGAAGCGGTGATCGCACATTTGCAATCCTGGGAGAATAAAAATCTGGTCAGAGATGCCCTGGAAGAGATCATTGATGTACACTACCGCTACCGGAACTTTTCTTTTTATACTCAGGATGAGGCCAGGGCTTATATCAATACTCAGGCGATTAAATTTTAACAATATTATTTTTGGAATAAATATTCCAAATCGTTTACTTTTGCTGCGTGAATAAAAGAGAAACGATCTTGCTGGCAGCAATGAACCTTTTTGTAGAAAAAGGGATACAGGGCACGCCCATGTCTGCCATAGCAAAAGCTGCGGACTCTGGGATGGGCACTATTTATAATTATTTTGCGACCAAAGAAGAATTGATCAATGCCATATACCTGCATATCAAAACTTCGGAAATTGCCCAGACCCTTAAAAGTTTAGATAGTAACAGCTCCCTCAAAACCAGGTTCCTCGGATTTTATATTTCATTTATTAATTTTTACCTGAAACACCCTGCCGGATTTGCTTTCATGGATCAGATGCAAAATTCTCCTATCATAACAGAGACAACAAAGGCTCAGGGAAAGAATGCTTTTGCTCCTGTTTTTGAACTGATTGAACAAGGACAAAGAGAAGGCATTATCAAAGCACTGGAAATGAAATCTATTATTTATTTCCTAGCCGGCACTATAAATACTTTTGTACGCTGGATACTGAATGCGGATAAAAAAACACAACAACAGAAAATCGACGCCCAGCTCCAGATGGTCTGGGATGCGGTAAAAGCATAACCTACTATTTGGAACAAACATTCTAAAAATTAAAACACCTTAGATGCTGATTATTAACTATATGCAGGACTATAGAAATAGATCTTTTAAATATACTGGGAGAAGAGCCAGGGCATTCGCTTTTAAAAATTTTGGTATATCGCTTTAAAATCTTATACTTGCGAAGCAAATGGTAGGCGGTCTGCCATTAAAAAAAAATGACCACAAACGGCCCCGGACTAGACAATTTACTTTTTCAAGATTACTTCAGCACTTTGACTGACCCCAGAAGAACCTCAAAAGGAAATATACGATACAGTTTGGAAGAGTTGATTTTCCTGACCTTATCAGCCGTTGTTAGCGGTTTTCAGACCTACGAACTCATCGAAGGTTTTGGAGAAGAAAAGTTGGATTGGCTTCGCAGCTATTATCCTTATAAACACGGTGTACCATCACACGACACTTTGGGCGATTTTTTTAGTCGGGTAAAGCCCAAAGAATTTGCAAAATGTCTTATAGGCTTTACCAAAGCACTTGCCAAACACGACACAAAAGTTATTGCCCTTGACGGAAAAACAGTCAAAGGATTTCTTACCGAGGACGGCTATCCATTGCATATTCTTACAGCTTTTTGCACTAAAAACAGGATGAGTTTGGGCGAAGAAACCGTTGCAGGAAAGGAGAATGAGATTACTGCCATTCCAAGATTATTGGATTTGATATGCATCAAAAATTGCATTGTCACCATCGATGCAATGGGCTGCCAGACCGCTATTGCAAAGAAAATAAGGGAAAATGAAGGCGATTATATTTTGCAGGTAAAAGGGAATCAAAAGACCCTTTTAGAAAATTTAGAAGATTCTTTTTCCGTAAAAAAAGTAGCCGCTACAGATGTCAATATCAATTCTGGACATGGTCGTGTAGCAGTTCGGAAATGCAGTGTTATAACCGATTTAGCGTTCGTGGACGATGCCCATAAGTGGACAGATTTGCAAACGATTATCAAAATAGAATCTGCGGTTCATGTCAAGAAAACCAAAACAGACAGCACCAGCACACGGTTTTACATCAGTTCATTACCTCCTGATGCTGCACTTTTGAATCATTCGATACGTAGTCATTGGGCAATAGAAAACAATTTACATTGGAACTTGGATGTAATCTTCAAAGAAGATTATCAAGAAAAACGCAATCAAACCGCCATAGAAAACTCCAATTTAATTGCAAAATTTGCCATCGCCCTGCTCGACCAAGAAAAAACGCATCGAAAATCTAAAAACAGAAAGCGACAGAAAGCCTTTGCCGACGATGCTTACAGAGAATTAATCTTACAAGTTTAAATGCGAATGCCCTGGGAGAAGAGCACGCCTTAAAATCAATAGAAGTTAAGCGTGGCGTATTGATGTAAAAGAACAAAAAAATGAAAAGAGTAAAGCGGTTTTTTAAAAGATTATTTATTGGCTTATTAAGCGCGATTTTATTACTGATACTAACAATATTCATTTATATGAAACAGCCGAAATTTGGGAAAGTACCTGATGGCGAGCGATTGGCACTGATACAGCAATCCCCGAATTACAAAGAAAATAAATTCAGGAATCGTACACCCCGGCCGACGATCACTCCCGGCTATTCCATGACCGAAGTGGCATATAAAGCTATTTTCGGTAAAGATGAGCGCACAGAACCTATGGAGTCCTTACCTTCTGTAAAGACAAATTTAAAGGCTCTGCCTTTGGATAGTAACCTAGTCGTTTGGTTTGGCCATTCCTCCATGTATATGCAATTTGGCGGCAAACGTTATCTCATAGATCCGGTATTCAGCGGATCCGCATCGCCTTTGCCTGCTTTTGTAAAAGCATTTAAAGGGACGGATGTCTACACGGTAGCGGATATGCCGGAGATCGATTATTTGTTGATCAGCCACGATCACTATGATCACCTGGACTATAAAACAATTGTAGCACTGCAACCTAAAGTGAAGCAGGTGATTTGTGGATTAGGGGTCGGCTCTCATTTTGAATACTGGGGTTATAAACCGGAACAATTGATAGAAAAAGATTGGTATGATAAAGTAAATATTGGTGAGCAAACCGTCATCCATTTATTGCCGACACATCATAGCAGTGGTCGCAGTCTGAAGCAGTCAAAAACGCTCTGGGTATCCTTTCTGATCGAACGCCCGGACTTTAAAATCTTTTACAGCGGAGATGGAGGGTATGATAAAGTGTATAAAGAGATCGGTGCGCAGTTCGGGCCGATTGATTTCGTGATGATGGAATGCGGTCAGTATAATCCGGCCTGGCAATCGGTACATAAATTGCCGGAAGAAGTAAAGCAGGCTACCATAGATGTACAGGCAAAACGCATGATGCCGGTGCATCACTCCAAATTTAAGCTGGCAAGACATCCCTGGAATGAACCGCTGAAACTGATGGCAGCATATGCAAAAGATGCGCCTTATGTTTTAGCTACGCCAAAAATTGGCGAAGTGCTTTATATGAACCAACCGGAGCAAACCTTTGAGCCATGGTGGCTCAATGTAAAATAATAAAGCTATGAAAACTTATAAAGTCATTATAACCGGAGCGACCGGTATGGTAGGTGAAGGCATCTTATTGCACTGCCTGAAAAGCCCAGAGATTGAATCGGTACTGGTCATTGGCAGAAGATCGTTGAACCGGCAGCATCCTAAATTAAAAGAACTGATCATAAAGGATTTTAATCAACTGGAGACAGTGAATGAAACATTGAATGATTACGATGCCTGCTTTTATTGTGCCGGGATCAGCTCTGTAGGTATGAATGAAAAAGACTATACTTTCATTACCTACGAAACAACGATGAATTTCGCCAGGGCATTATTGAAGGTTAATCCGGATATTGTATTCAGTTTTGTTTCCGGGGCACATACCAAAACGGAAGGGAAGCAAATGTGGCAAAGAGTTAAAGGAAGAACCGAAGATGAATTGACGAAACTGGGCTTTAAGGCAGTATATAATTTTAGGCCCGGTTTTATGAAGCCGGTTAAAGGACAAAAAAATGTAAAATGGTTTTTCAAGCCGCTTATTGCATTATTTCCTATTCTGCGTCCGGCACAATCTTTAACTTTACATCAGGTAGCACAGGCAATGATCAATACGATCTCAAAAGGGTTTAAAAAATCAATTTTAGAGATACGGGATATTAAAGCACTTGCTGCATTATCATAACTCTAAATAATTGAACCATGTCCTATTGTAGTGCCATAGAAAATATGCAGGCACCGGAGAAAAAAGCCCTGCATAAAAATTATCATGATAACCATTATGGGTTTCCTATCCATGACGATAATGAATTACTGGGCCGATTGATCATGGAGATCAACCAGGCCGGTCTGAGCTGGGAAACGATCCTAAAGAAAGAAGAAAGCTTTCGCAAAGCATACAGTAATTTTAATATTAAAAAGATTGCTGCTTATACAGAACAGGATCGAGAACGTTTGTTGAGCGATGCCGGAATAATCCGCAATAAACTGAAGGTAAATGCGGCCATAGAAAATGCAAAAAGTATTTTAGTGTTGCAAAAGGAATACGGCTCTTTTGAAAAATGGCTGGAGCATCATCATCCTAAATCCAAAGAAGAATGGGTGAAGCTCTTCAGGAAAACATTCAAGTTCACTGGCGGTGAGATCGTGAACGAATTTTTGATGAGCATTGGCTACCTGAAAGGTGCACATACGGAGGACTGCCCGGTTCATAAAAAGATCCTTAAGACCAAGCCCATGTGGGCAGCAATGAAATAGGTATTCTTTTCTATCTGAATTCTGTGCCATTTAAATGTTGCGAGCAAAACTATTGCTTCTTCCTCTTTTATATTGAAGTACGGCAGCCTTACGATACATGCCGAAATATTAAGCAAATCGAGGCACATTAATATCTGGAAGCTTCCGGCTTATGAAACAGGTAAAGACTCTTTGTTGGTACTGTATATGCCCGACGGGGTCACTCGGGAGGATTTTTCGCATATCGCAGAAACCGTGTCAGCACTTATTGCTTCAAAAACTATACCTCCGATGATCCTGATATCATTTACAAGGTCACAAAGGAAAAGGCTTTAATATGCGCTGAAACGTTTAGGTGTTCCGGCGCAGATGAACATGGAATACGATTAGTTTAATTTGTTATTGATTTCGTTTCATCAATATATTGCTGCAATGAGAACAAACTACATATTTAGTGAATTTTGAATACATTTGCAGGGATTTCCAAACTGCAAATGAATACTGATTTTGCTTTGAAAAACTGATCATGAGGAATAATTTACAAAAGACCTTTTTATTATCGCTCGCTTTAGGGGTTCTTTCTTTAACGGTCCGGGCACAAACAACCTATTTGAACCCGGGGAGTGCTGAATATCACCTTACAGATCGCCTGGAAACTAAAACAGGAATATTTAGTACGGAGTTCACCACCGGGATGCAACCCCTGTCCCGTAAAGCACTTGTCGGCTATCTCGGAGAGTTGAGCAGGGACGCGCGCGTGGGCAGATTAACAACAAACAGTGTTGATGAATTCAATATCAACCGGGCAATCAGCATCAGTGGCGAATGGCATGAGAATTCTTCTGGAGAATCCGGTTTCGTATCCTCTAAAAAGCCGATTCTTAAATATTTTTACCAGACACAAACGGATCTGATCAATGTAGAAACAGATGATTTTTTTCTTGCTGTAAACCCGGTTTTATATCTTCAGGCCGGCTATGATGTGAGTGGTGAAAGACTGCGTTATATTAATACCAGGGGACTGGAATTAAGAGGCAGAATTACAGACCGTGTCGGATTTTATACTATGCTGGCAGATAACCAGGAAAAAGTTCCCGGTTACCTGAATAACTGGATCAGTCGGCATCGCGGACAATTTCCGGGCACCCATTACGCTGCTCAGAACGGCCAAACATTTGATATCTTCCTGGCCCGTGGCTATGTAGACTTTGCCCTAGTACAGGATCATGCAAACATTACATTCGGATACGATAAACAGCATGTTGGTTTTGGTATCAGAAGCCTTGTTTTATCTAATAATGCAGCACCATCAACCTTTGTCCGCTTAAGAGCAAACTGGAAGAACTTCTTCTATGAAAGTCTTATCCTGGAACAGATTGCCAATAACGAGGTAAGACAAAATACAGGCGACGGTTTATTGCCCAAACAATATGCTGCTATACATCAATTGAATTATACACCTACCTCTTGGCTGAGTTTGGGTATATTTGAAAGCACCGTCTTTTCAAAAGGAAATAAAATGCCTGCCGGTATTTTTGTGCCGATTATAGGCTATCAAAGTATCGCCCGCCAATTGAAAGATGATGCCCGTAACAATGCATGGGGATTGCAGTTTAAGGCCATCCCGGTAAATGGGATACAGCTATACGGACAGGTTTTCCTGGATAAAGTCGACCTAAGCAGTATCGGGCAGGGCTCCTGGAAAAATCAGCACGGTGTACAGCTGGGACTGAAATACTACGATGTGGCAACGCTGAAAAACTTGGATGGGCAAATTGAATTCAATGCCGTGCGTCCCTTCACCTATGCATCGGCAACAGACAGTGCTGCTGCTTTTGCGCATTACAACCAGCCAATGGCACATCCTTTAGGGAATAATTTTATAGAGATTGTCGGTAACCTCCGGTATCAGCCGGCTCCACTATGGACGATTGAAGGCCGTGCGGTATATGCCGTATATGGCGATAATCCAGATAATACGAGCTATATCGGTTCCGGTATTTATCATGCAGCTACAGGCAGGGCTTTTGCCAATAATAATGAATATCCAATGCTGGTGGGCACGCAAAGAAAAATGCTCTGGAGCAATCTTAATATAGGCTATGAATTAAGGCCTAATTTATTTCTAGAGGTAGGTGGTATCCTGACTATGAGTAATGAAGATAATCCGTCAGGTATTGATATATATGGCTATGGCGGCTTGCGATGGAATATTTCAAGAAGTATTTATGATTATAAATAAGGCATTGTTAAGTGAGTATAGTTATTTGTTTATATTGGGATATATTAATCTTATATACTATTGAGAATTATATACATAAAATTGATATAATTTTTAATATTTTTGAATTCCTATTTCAACTTAACAATGCCATAAATAATTAAAAACGGAGCAAGTCAACCTGCTCCGTTTTTAATTATTTCGTTTGTCGATTCAGCCAATCTAAAATAGTCTTCATGGCTGTTGGAGCGAAGGTTTGTTCCAGCGAACCGTATTCCTGTGGCAAACCTGTTTTGGCCTCCTGAAACAGGTGATTCAAACCTTCGAGTTCCAGTACCGTAGCTTTTTTATTTTTCCCTTTTTCAAAAGCACTTTTTAAAGCCGGGATATTGAATTGAGGTAATACCTGATGATCCTTAGCACCGATCAAAGCTAATACCGGGATTTTTATTTTTACCAGGTCGGGCTGCGGATCATATTGAATGAAATAGCTCATCCAGGGTGATGTAACTGCCTGAAGATAAGTGTGGATCACACTGTCCTTTGTCGCTCCGGGTTCATGCGGTAATCGGCCTTCTTTGAATTCATTACTCAAGTAAAGTCTTAATTTTTGTTCGACAGCTTTAGGGTCTTTATTCGTATTGATAATATCATAGATATTCTTATTGGAGGCTAAAGATTTCCGAAGTACGGAGTCGGGAGTCCCACTTCCTTTAGCTATAATTTGCTGTTGTTGTAGTAATATCTGGTCTCCCCGCATACCCGGCCCTGCCAGCAGGACAATATAGGCCAGATCTTTCTGACTGGCGGCTAGCCTTGTGGCGATCATACCGCCTTCACTATGTCCCATGATACCGATCCGCTTTTTATTGAGCTCCTTTCTTGTTTGTAAAAACTGTACTGCAGCCCAGGCATCGGTAGAAAAATCAGCACTTGTGGCACCTTCGAAAGTTCCTCCTGACTGACCTACACCGCGATCATCATAACGCAACACGGCATAGCCATTCCGGGTAAAATAATCCGATAAAACTAAAAAAGGTTTATGTCCCAGCAGTGTTTCATCTCTATCCTGTGGCCCACTGCCAGTAACGAGAACAATCGCTGGAAAAGGCCCTTTGCCTTCTGGCAGCGTTAAAGTGCCCGCCAGTTGTATGCCCGCAGTTTTATTGTCAAAGCTCACTTTTTCTTCCCGGTAAGGAAATGGAGCCTGAGGCTCTTGTGGCCTGTTATTCTTTAAGGATAAAGTTTTACTCAGATCCAGATCAAAAGATTGCCCGTGCTGCGTAAAGTTTCCGTCGATGTGATCCGGGTTGATCAGTGCACCTTTATAAATTATTTGTATCTCTGGTATCTCAAGAAAGATACTATCCTTGTTCGTCGTTACCGATTTTATCGGAATGCCTTTTGCCCCCTGGTTGGGACTATCCATAGTAGCCTCCAGTTGACCATTGTGGTCCTTAATATTGAATGCCAACTCCAATTCTATGGTTTGTACTTTTAATATCCCGAACCATGTGCCTTCAAATTGTTTTTGTGCAACGGCACTGCGCACAACAAGGAAGGGCAATAGAATTATTAAGCAATTTTTTTTCATCTCATCATTTTTTCATCCATTCAAAAGTAGCTGCTTTTATGATCTTAAACGAACAATAATTGAAAGTCTTTCTTTTGATAGGTTTTATTTAATGTGAAATTATTTCAATAGATTTTCACTATATAGTATCAAAGGAATGCGATAGGCAAATGCAATTACTTGATTTAACTTTGTATCTGAAAATTAAAAATCAATAACGTTTAAAAATAAAAACAAACATGGCTTTAGTAGGTAAAAAGTTCCCGAATCTTGCAATAGATGCAATGTCTGAAATGGGTGACACGTACAGAATTAATGTATTAAAAGAGGCAGTAGATAACAAGAAGAAAGTTTTGTTATTCTGGTATCCGAAAGATTTTACTTTTGTTTGTCCTACAGAATTACATGCGTTTCAGGCTGTATTGGGTGAATTAGAAAAGAGAAATACGATCCTTATCGGAGCCTCTTGCGATACCCCTGAAGTACACTTTGCATGGTTGAACACGGCAAAAGATAATGGCGGTATTGAAGGAGTAACTTATCCGCTTCTTGCCGATACACACCGTTTGCTGGCGCAGGAATTAGGTATTCTGGATGCAGAGTACAGCATGGATGAAAATGATGAGATGGCTTATTCCGGTGCTAATGTACCTTTTCGTGCTACTTACCTGATTGATGAAGACGGTAAGGTTTTCCACGAAAGTGTGAACGATATGCCGGTTGGCCGTAACGTAAACGAATACTTACGTTTGATCGACGCTTATGCACACGTTCAAAAGCACGGTGAAGTATGTCCTGCAAACTGGGAAGAAGGTAAGCAGGCGATGAATGCGGATCGCGCAGGTGTTGCGGAGTATTTGAGTAAAAACTAACCTGATGCCATAGTGTTCAGACGCACTAGAGCTTGAACACTATGGCTTTTTTATATCCTTTACTCAAGAAAATTAATTATATGTTTCAGGAACTTACAGAAGATAATCTTCAGGAGATTATTAACAGCAATGATAAAGTAATGGTTCAATATGGTGCTACCTGGTGTGGCAACTGCCGTATTATGAAACCGAAATTCAAAAAACTGGCTGCGGAAAATGAAAATGTAGTGTTTGTTTATGTAGATGCAGAAAAAATGCCGGGAGCGCGCCAGTTAGCAAAAGTGGACAATTTGCCCACCTTTGCAGCTTTCTCAAACGGTGCTTTAGTAAATCAGGTACAAACCAATCAGGCAGATTCTTTAAAAGCTTTATTCGATGAAATTACCCATAATTAGACAAGTTTATCAAAATGCCAACCCTGAAAAACTGGAAGCGGCATTGGAGGTATTGGAAGCAATCACGGAAGCCCGTGGTGTGACCGAGGAAGAATTGAATGTGATCGGTGAGTTGATCACTAATATCTGTGGGGCAATGGAAGTGCATGAAATGGTAAAATCTGGTATGCGCGAAAGCGAGGCTCTGAATGGTTTTGCACAAAAAGTGATGGGTTCTATCGATAAATAACTGTTGCCAGCTGATAGCTTTGATCTATGAGCACATCAAAAATATCATGGGCTAAAACATAGTTTTATGAACCTTGGCTGCTGTTTTTTTGGTAGTTTTGTCCTATATTATTTAAACTAAGCATTATGTCGAACACTGGTAATATGATCATCAGTATATATACAGAGATGACTCCGAATCCTGAAACGATGAAGTTTGTTGCCAATAAACTTCTGTATCCGGGTAAGAGCATTGATTTTCCTGAAGAAAAAGATACGATGCCTTCTGCTTTGGCTCAGGCATTATTCGCATTCCCGTTTGTAAGAGGAGTGTTCATCGCCAGTAACTTTGTTACCCTTACAAAAACTGCGGATACAGAATGGGTAGAGATCATTCCAACCATTCGCCAGTTCCTGAAAACTTACCTTGAAGAAGGTAAAGAAATTGTTAATGAGGAATTAGTGCCTAAAAAAGAAAATAAAGAAGAGCAATTTTCAGATGCAGATGTTGATGTAGTCACCCGTATTAAAGAAATGCTGGAGAACTATGTAAAACCTGCCGTTGAAATGGATGGTGGTGCGATTACCTTTATCGGTTTTGATGATGGTATCGTGAAGCTGGCCTTACAAGGTTCCTGCTCCGGTTGTCCTTCTTCAATGATTACCTTGAAATCAGGTATTGAAGGAATGATGAAGCGTATGATCCCTGAAGTAAAAGAAGTGATTGCAGAAAATATGTAATTAATAATGATCTCTCAGCGGAAATTTTACGTTCATAATGAGTGCAACAAAAATAAAATTCCGGAAAAAAATACTTCTGATTTTTACTCAGAATTGAAGCCGGAAGTCGAAACACTTTTAGACGAAATTTTTTTACGCAAAGCAAACAGAATAATGTTGATGAAATGCATCACTTATTTTGTTTTTTATTTGGTGTTGTTAATGCGATTAAATCGCATTTTGAATATTAAAAAAACTTGGTAAAGCCTAATCACACAGCTTGTCAATAAATAAGATGCCGTTGATATGGTCATATTCATGCTGGAAAATAATATTCGTAAAATTGTCCGGTCTCTTATGCCCGCTGAAACGCTCTTTGATTAAAGTCCCGTTCTCGTCATAATAGCTCACTTCGATCCAGGCATAACGTTTAGAATTGCCCCGAATGTCGGGAATGGAAAGGCAACCATCCCTTTCAAAACAAACCAAGCTATCTGAATGTGCGGTGATCTTGGGATTGATGGCTACCTGTACTTTTTGTTCCGGTTCATCAATCCGGGTAAAGAGGAAGATATTCCGGTTGATGCCGATCTGTGGCGCGGCAATTCCGATGCCTTCTTCCGCATCCATTGTGACCTTCATCCTTGCCAGAAGTTTTACCAGATCAGTACTACCTTTTATGTGTTTTAGATCTTTGGATTGTTTTCTTAAAATGAGGGAGTCCTGCCGGTTCGTAATGCTCAGTACCCGGAACGTGTCGGCATCCTGTCCGCCCGCAATCACCTTGCGCTCTGCTGCATTGAATTTGCCAGTAGAACAGGAAGTGGCAAGGAGACAGAGAACAGTGCATACAGAAAGTATTTTGGATATAGATAAATATTTCATGTTGGTCCGGATTATAAGAGCCTGTTTACAATTCATTCAATATTTTTTCTTATGTTTCTTTTTGGCTAAAAATCGTTGAATTTTTCGTCGTAGCGACCTGCTATGCCTGCAAAATTCGCCTCATTTTATCTCAAAAACAAGCTATAAGAAATTAAATCAATAAAATTTAAACAGGCTCTAAGTTCAAAAATAGAAAATAATCGGGGTCGGATAAATACAATCTGACCCCGATTATAGTTTTTTTAATGTATATTATGGATGGTTTTCTCCTTGGTAGTTGTACAGGAAGACAAACTCTACTCGCCTGTTCTGCTTGCGGCCTTCCACTGTTGCATTGGAGGCTACAGGATTTTTCGGACCAAAGCCCCAGGTGAATATTCTTTTATTTTTTACATTGCTGTTTAATAAAGCGGCTTTGGCGCTTTCTGCACGGCCCCAGGATAACTTTTCATTCAGTTCAAGACTGCCCGAGATGTCAGTGTAGCCGGTGATCAGGCAACTCGTTTCGGGGTATTTGTTGAGCACTTTGGCAATTTTTGTCAGGGTAGGCAGGTAGGTAGGGTTTACGACTGTTGAGTTTACCTCAAACAACAAAGCTTCCGGCAGAATTAATTTTACCTTGTCATCTTCATAAGTTACCTGTGCTTCCGGTAACTCCTGTTTCAGTTCCTTGTAGGCGGTCTTCATGTTTGACTTCTGTGCATTCGTCAGTTGTTTTTTCCGGGCTTTGCAGGAGCTAGTTGTAGCAACGGTGCCTGCAATAAGCAACAGGCTGAATATCAAAACTAAAATCCTTTTTATCATTACCATAATCCGTGTTTAAATTGGATCAAAGATATGTTTTTATGTTTTAATCTCTAAGGGTTTAATTCCCCGAAGCTCTGCTTCGTTTTTTTTCTTATTATTGTTATGTGAGTGAATATATCTATAAGAGCCATAATGTTTCTGTTTTGTTGTATCATTTTGTTTGTCCAGCAAAGTATAGGCGTGTTGTTTTTAGTTCAGCAGTAGACATCACGTTGAAAGATGTTTGTTTGGAAATTTCTAAGCGTTATGAAATCTTGTTTATAGAGATTGGCACTGACCAAGATCATGTTCATTTTTTGATTCAAAGTGTTGCTACAGAGAGTCCGACAAAAATTATCAGAACAGTAAAAAGTATTACAGCGAAAGAAATTTTCAAGCATCATCCTGAGTTAAAGTCGCAATTATGGGGAGGTGAATTTTGGTCTAAAGGTTATTATGTAAATACTGTTGGTCGTCATGGAGCTGAAAATACGATTCAAATTTATGTACAATCACAAGGTAAAGAGAAAGAATATAAAAAATTACATTCTCAACAGCTCTCGTTGTTCTAATACCTCGGTGGCTCTGCCCCGAGGTAGTTTATTAATATCGGGCACTAAAAAAAAGGAGGCACGTAAATCAATCGGTATACCACGCTCCTAGGGAGCCTTAAAATAATCATCAGAGAACCGCACAATCCATTCCTTCATAAATGGTATTTATAGAAAAAATTTCATACTTTGTTTTTTGTAGTTTGTTCGGTTAAAATTGCTACCTAAGGGGTTGACTATAACATAGTACGAAATTTAGAAGCCCACATTTTTAACGTTGACCTTATGTTTGTTCCTATTCATTTACTTTGAATTTAGCACTAAAATCCGCATTACGTATGCTGAATCTATCTGCTAATGCTTGCTTATTTAATTACGAGGAAATCTGCTAAAGAGGAAATGTCGATGGCACAATGACCACCATATAATGGATGCCAATGAGTTTTTACTCCCTTTAAGGCAGCAATTTTGGCGAGAGCTTCAGTGCCTTCATAATTTCCGAATTTATCATATAAGCCACAAGATAGGTACAGTTCCGGATAATGAATATCTGCTTTTTCTATTAAATCAATAGGAGAAATTTCTTTCCATTCTTCTTCATTTGCGACATACGTTTTTGCCATTAAATATATTCCGAATGCTACTTTAGGGTCTGCTCCTGTTCGTTTTAATGCTTCTTGTATTTTTTCAAAATCTGAAAATGGAGAATCCAAATACACACCAGGACATAATGAAGCAACTCTTGTAAATAATTCAGGATGACTAAGCCCTAAGATTAAAACATTCAGACCGCCCATGGATTCACCAAGTAAAATTCTATTTTTGGGTATGCCTGTTTTGGATTCAATTAACGGCAAATTGGATATAAAATCATCCATTAGACCACTTTCACTCATTGAATTTTTTGGTGTTAATAACCATTCAGACCCATAAGAAACTAGCACAACAGTAGGGGGAGTTGTATTTGATTTTTGCCAATACGACTGAAGTAATGATGTATAATAAGTGTCATCATTCCAGATGGCATCATCTAAGTTTCTTCCATGAAAATGATAAATAATATCTTGATTAACGCCCGTACTTGCTCTGTATATGGTAAAACTTAACTGTCCTTTTGTGAATTTTTCTGATTTTGATGGAACGAAACTTACTTTTTGAACTCCATAGGGACTTGTTAATTTCCCCCAAACCAAATAAATAGCCAATAAAAGGATTAAAAATATACAAAATATAACTATTCTTTTAATAGAGATATTTATTGATTTCATATTTTGTTGAGCTTTGATAGTTATTCATATTGCTAATGTAAGTTTATTTTTGAATTCTTACAATTAACTTAAATTCCTCAACAAAATTATCGCGTTCATTTTCGGGTATAATCCATTCTGGTGTACTCATAGGTTATTAAGTTCATTGTTTTGTTGAACTAATGCAAGAATAGTTAATGTACTCTCGTATATAGACACCAAAAAGGGGCTATCCCAAAAGGTAGATAAGTGGCCTGAGGGTTGAATATTTGCAAACCCTACCTGTAGGGGGTACGAATAAAAATAGCAAAAAACATGAGGGGCTGACCTTTTTGGACAGCCCCTTCTAATTGAAGTTTTATTAAGGTTTTTTATGGGAAGATACCTAGCTCTTCATAAGCAACCCCTACTTTATTGATGGCACAAATAAAGGCAGCAGTACGCATATCTTCTACGCCTTGGTTCATTTTTAAAGCTTCTCTGATCTCATGGAAAGAACTGATCATAGTGTCTTCCAAACCAGAGTAAACCAGGTCAACCTCGTCCGGGCCACGTAACAGCATTTTTCTTTCTGTTTCACCAATGCGTTTGCCCGTCAGGTTTTCAACGTTTTTAACGATCTCCGCATTCATGTTTTCACTGAAACGCTTTTCCATACGACCGTAACGAACGTGGCTGAGGTTTTTCAGCCATTCGAAATAAGACACGGTTACACCGCCTGCATTCAAATACATATCCGGTACAACGATCACACCTTTTTTATTCAGGATCTCATCTGCATCCGGTGTTAAAGGGCCATTGGCCGCTTCACCGATCACTTTAGCCTGGATCTTAGCCGCATTATCTTTATGAATTACCGCTTCTAAAGCGGCCGGAATCAGGATATCACAAGGCTGCTCTAAGGTGTCTGCACTGTTGGAGAAATTGATTGCTCCCGGGAAGTCCAGGATAGCACCTGTATTTTTTCTGTGGTTAATCACATCTTCCAGATTAAGACCCTTAGCATCATAGATACCGCCTTCATATTCTGCCAGTCCTACCAGGATAGCACCTGCTTCCTGGAAGAATTTAGCGGCGTAGTAACCTACGTTACCTAAACCCTGAACGATGATTTTCTTTCCGGCAATACCTACGGGTAAGCCTACTTTGGTCATTTCTTCTTCTACATTACAAAGCTCTTTGATGCCATAAAATACACCTAAACCTGTAGCTTCTGTACGACCTCTTACGCCACCTTGTGCAATCGGTTTTCCGGTAACACAAGCTTGCGCATTCAATTCACCGGGATAAAGAGAGGCATAGGTATCTACGATCCAGCTCATCTCTCTGGCGCCTGTACCGTAATCCGGAGCCGGTACATCAATACCAGGTCCGATAAAGTTCTTTTTGGCTAACTCGGAAGTGTAACGGCGGGTAATCTTTTCTAATTCAAATGGGGTATATTTCTTAGGATCTATACGGATACCACCTTTGCCACCGCCGAAAGGTACATTTACCATAGCGCATTTATAGGTCATTAGTGCCGCAAGTGCCATAACTTCGTCCTGGTTGACATCCATACTGTAACGGATACCTCCTTTACAAGGCAGTTTGTGATGAGAGTGCTGAACGCGATAAGCTTCAATTACTTCGATGTCGTTACCTATCTTCACAGGGAATTTAATACGTAAAATTGAGTTACAGGCCTTGATTTGTTCTAAGATTCCTTTTTCAAATCGGGTAAATTTTGCAGCCTTATCAAAGTTGCGCTCAACTCCTTGAAAAAAGCTATAAGCTTGGGTTGTGGATGACATAAAAACTATTTGTTGTATTGGTTAAAGATTTCTTATTTATTGTGCTCTCTTTCTAGGCGTTTTATTTTTCTTTCCAGAGAAAAGAGGTAAACAATTATCCCAATAAAGATAGTAATTATCACTAAAATCACAATATAAATTTTGCCGTCTGCACGAAACTTATCAGCCATTGAAGCCGGTGGATTTTGTGCCAGTAAATTCAATGGGAACAACAGTAAAGCTAATGCAAGAAAGCTTACCGTTTTTTTAGAAATTGATTGACTCCAGTTCATTTGTATTTTTTTCTAAAAAATTAATAAAATATTTTAATGTGTAATTGTTTTGCTGTTGATGGCAGGTTCGGAAATAATATCTTTCAGTGCTACAATTTTATACCGGATGCCTAATGTGGCCATCCACACGCCAAGTAAAAGCCACCCACAAACCGCTACATAGAATAAAGGACGCATGGATGGTGCTAGGTCGCTAAATGCCGGGTTGCCTCCATTGCCGGGGTGCAGCGATTCTGTAAGTCTCGGCAGTACCATGATTAAAGGGATCATGATGAAGAAAGCAAAAATGTTGAACACGGCGGCTATTTTTGCTTTTTTGTCGTAGTCCGGAATGGCAGACCTCAAGACCAGGTAGGCAAAATAGATCAGCAGGCTTATGGCAGAAGCCAGTTGTTTAGGATCGTTGCTCCAGAATTCCCCCCAGGTAAATCTTGCCCATTCCATGCCGGTGACTAGTCCAAGGCAGCCAAAGAGTACGCCCACTTTTGCGTATTGCTCACTATTGATATCCTTTTTCAGGTTCTGAGTGTTGAGATAGCGGATGGCATATACCATGCTTACCCCAAACAGGAGCATCATTCCAAACCACATCGGAACGTGGAAAAATAAATTGCGAATGGTTTCATTTAAAATATTTAATGCCGGAACCGGCATCAGCAGACCTATAGTAAAGGTCAAGGTTAAGAGTAAAATACACAGTATCTTCCACCAAAGCTTACGCATAGCGTTTTTCTAATTTTACAAATTAAGCAATTGGGCAAAGGTAGTAACAAATCGCATTGCTCAAGCGGCTTAAAGTTTATAAATTTCATAATTACATACATTTGGCTTTACTATTTTGCAGAAGCAGGTGCTGAGATTATCTTTGCATCATGATCACCTTGATTTCCGGTACCAATAGAAATGATAGCAATACCTTGAAAGTTGCGCAACATTATTATGATGTTTTGAAAGAAAAAGGCCAGGAGCCTCATTTTCTTTCTTTAAAAGATATTGAGGTACATTATCGAAGTGCCGATCTGATCAGGGCAGAGGAGCAGTGGCTGACCCCTTCGGATAAATTTATTTTTATTATACCAGAATACAATGGCAGTTTTCCCGGTATTCTGAAAACGATGATTGATCATACGGACATTCGCCGGTGCTGGTGGAATAAGAAGGCACTTCTGGTGGGCCTGGCATCAGGCAGAGGTGGAAACGCTAGGGGGCTGGACCATTTTTCAAATATCCTTCATTACCTGAAAGTGCATGTACATTATAATAAACTGCCGATTTCCAAAATTCATGAAGAGTTAGATATGAATAACAGGCTTGCCCATACCGCAACCCAAGAACTGATTAAATATCAGATTGAGGATTTTTTGACGTTTTAGGATGGAATGCTTCAAGGTCGTAGTTTTTACGACGCAGCTCGAAGTGCTTACCTAAGTAAACCCTCCTTACCTCTTCATCCGCTGCGAGCTCTTCAGCTGTGCCGGATTTTAATAGTTTCCCTTCAAACATCAGGTAAGCCCTGTCGGTAATAGAAAGGGTTTCATTTACATTATGATCAGTAATGAGGATACCGATATTTTTATATTTGAGCCGGGCCACGATGCCCTGGATATCTTCAACCGCAATCGGGTCAATGCCGGCAAAGGGTTCATCCAGCAGGATAAATTTAGGATTAACGGCCAATGCCCGGGCTATTTCTGTACGGCGTCTTTCACCACCGCTTAATACATCGCCCATACTTTTGCGTACATGCGTCAGGCGAAATTCTTCCAGCAGGCTTTCCACTTTTAACCTTTGCTCCTGTTTGCTGAGTTTGGTCATTTCCAATACGGCAGCAATATTGTCTTCCACCGACAATTTCCTGAAAATAGAAGCTTCCTGGGGAAGATAACCGATACCCATCTGCGCCCTTTTATACATAGGAAGCTTGGTGATGTCTTCATCATTCAGGAAAACCCTGGCCCTCATCTGGCTTTACCAGGCCTACAGTCATATAAAAAGAAGTCGTTTTTCCGGCTCCGTTCGGACCCAGCAAGCCTACAATTTCACCCTGCTTTACTTCGATAGATACATGATTAACTACGGTTCGTTTCCCGTATTTCTTGACCAGTTCCGTCGTATGTATGCGCTGCTGCTCTGCCGTTTCCATCTTTTTATGACATTAATATTTTAGCAAATGTACAAAAGAAAACAAGGCCATTACATAATATAACTTGCTAAAAAGTGGTTATGAATATATCATTTCAAACGAAGAATTCAATAAAAACTTATACTTTTTGCCAGATGTTTCAAAGTAAAACTATGCGTAATTCCTTTATTGCCCTCTCTGTGGCCGCTGCAGCACTATTTGCTGCATGTACCCCGAAAACTAAAGCAGTGCCTTGTGTCGATGCTACCGTTACTGTTTCTGAGTCGGATTCGATTGCTCTGAAAAACTTTATTGATCAGAATAATATAGATGCTACATACGATAGCCGTGGCTTTTACTACAGGGTACCATACACTCGGTGAAGGTAAAAAACCGGGACAATGTGCCTCTGTACTCGTGGACTATACTGGAAGGTTGACCAATGGTACGGTGTTCGATTCCAGGAATAATATTACGATGAATTTGAGAGACTTTATCTCGGGCTTTAGAATGGGGACATCTTTGTTCAAGGAAGGGAGTGAATTCACGATCTATATGCCGCCGTCTTTAGGTTATGGTAATAATGATAACGGATCGATTTCCCGGCGGTTCTATACTGATCTTCAAGATCAAGCTACACTCTATTACACAAGAAATTAAATAAGAATAAAATGTTTAAATACTTTGCAAGTGCTATCTGTATTGTCAGTATAGCCCTTTTGTTTACCGCTTGTTTTAAAAAGGATACTTGTAATCCCGTAAGTACCCCGATACCCACAGGAGAGGAGTTGACCAGCCTGCAAGAATTTGTAGCAACCATTGACACCGATGCCGTTTATGATAACAGAGGGTTTTATTACCGGATTGTGAAGCCTGGAATCCAGCAATAAGCCCGGGATCTGTTCTGATATCTATTCCAACTTTGAATGTACAGACGGGGAAGGCTTATACTTATTTTCAAAGTGCCAACAACTCCAACTTTACCACCTTTGATCTTTCTGATCAGAACTATATCTGGCGCTATGCTTATCCAATGGTCGGCATGGGTGGTGAAATAATCATTTATGCACCGCCAAGCCTGAGAGCAGGGTACAGCCCTTTAAAAGCAACTATTCATGCGACTAGTATTCCTGAAGATGCTAATGTGATGTACAAATTGACCCTTATGAGATATAATTAATCAATTATTATAGGATAAGAGAAACTCCCGTAGCAATTTGTTGCGGGAGTTTCTCTTTATACGTCTGCAATTAAAATGCATACATTCTTCGGTTCGGTAAAAAAGCGTAAAGCTTCCCAGCCTCCTTCCCGACCCATGCCGGAATTTTTGAAGCCGCCGAAAGGTGTTCTTAAATCGCGGAGCAGCCAGCAGTTTACCCAGATAATACCGCAACTTACCTGCTCTGAAAGTCTTACAGAACGGCTTACATCCTGTGTCCAGATCGTGGCAGCAAGGCCATAATCGGAAATGTTGGCCAGTTCCAATGCTGCTGCTTCATCTTTGAAAGACTGTAAGGTCACTACCGGGCCGAAGATTTCTTCCATATTTGTTTTACAGTCGGGGCCCAGGCCTTCGATGACGGTAGGTGCGATAAAATAGCCGTCCGAACATCGGCCTTCCGGTTGTATAGCATAGCCCCCCGCCAGTATTGTCCCCCCTTCTTCTTTTGCAAGGGCTATGCAGGATAGGACTTTGTCAAAATGCAGTTGACTAACTACAGCGCCTTGTTTGGAACCTTTTTCTAAAGGATCGCCTACCGTGAGTTTAGCCACTTCTGCCAGGAACTCTGTTTTGAATTTTTCATAAATAGATTCCTGTACCAATATGCGGGAGCCGCACAGGCAGATCTGTCCCTGGTTGGCAAACGAGGATTGGACCACCGTTTTCATCATTTTAGACCACTCACAGTCTTCAAATATGATGGCCGGGTTTTTGCCGCCCAGTTCGAGGGAAGTCTTCTTGAGGACTGAGGCACATTTGACCGCGATGTCTTTGCCGGCTCTGGTGCTTCCTGTGAAGGATACTGCTTTGATTTTGCTATGCTCCACCATTGCGGAGCCGCAATTAATGCCATCGCCATGAAGAATGTTTAAAACACCGTCCGGTAGCCCGGCTTCTTTAGCGATATGACAGAGTAAATAGGCCGTCATAGGCGTCACCTCGGAAGGTTTGGCAATAACACAGTTACCTGCTGCCAGGGCCGGAGCGATCTTCCAGGTAAACAGGTATAAAGGCAGGTTCCAGGGTGAAATGCAGGAAACGATACCGATAGGTCTGCGTAAAGTATAGTTTATGGCTCGGCCCGGCATGGCATGGCTTTCTGAAGCGAAATGCATCATGCTGCCGGCAAAAAACCGGAAGTTCTCTGCGGCACGGGGAATATCTACCCTGGTACTTAAGGTTAATGGTTTACCATTATCATTAGTTTCTGCCAAAGCGAAAAAATCCAGGTGTTCTTCGATCAGTTCTGCCATCCTGTTCATCAGCCGGAAGCGGTATTCTGCCGTGGTCTTGCTCCATACCGGGAATGCTGCTTCAGCTGCGGCTACGGCCAGTTCTACATCTTCTGCCGTACTATTGGGAATCTGGCTGTATACCTTGCCGGTGGCAGGATTTATGTTGTCCAGGTACTGTCCTTTTACCGGGTCGGTAAAGCGACCATTTATATAGTTTTGAATGAATTCAGGGAGCTGTGTAATCATGCCACAAATATACAGAATGCCGGGAAGTATTTATTCTTAGCAATTTAACAAGCCTCTATTTTATATTCCATTCAACAGATTCGAATTTATTGTACCTTCGTCGTCTTGTAAATTCAAAAATCCCATTATTTATGAGTGCTAATCAGTATCCGCATGTGCCTTATGGAAAAACGGTTCATGGACAGGAAGAAATTAATGCTGTAGTAGAAGTATTAAAGACCTCCACGCAGATGGGCAAAAATGTAAGAGCCCTGGAAGAACGCATAGCTGGTTTATACGCCAAGCAATACGGTATAGGAGTAAACTCAGGTTCTTCAGCTTTATATCTGGCTGCTGACCTGTTAAATTTTGAAGCCGGTTCGGAAATTATTACCCCGGCCTTAACCTTTTCCACCACCGTAGCTCCACTGGTAAAAAAAGGTTGGATTCCCTCATTTATCGATGTGGAAGAAGGTACTTATAACCTGGATGCATCCAAAGTAGAGGAAATGATTACGCCAAAAACGAAAGCGCTTTGGATCCCTAACCTGATCGGGAATCTCCCGGACTGGAAAATGTTGCGCGAGATCGCCGATAAGCATAATTTATTTGTTCTGGAAGACAGTGCAGATACTTTAGGGGCTGAGATCAATGGAGCCTCCAGTGGTCGTTATACCGATATGAGTACGACGAGTTTCTATGGTTCTCACATTGTAAACTGTGCCGGTAACGGTGGTATGATCTGTGTGAATACAGATGCGTTTTATGACAGGGGTCGCCTGCTGAGAAGCTGGGGGCGCAGTTCTTCTTTATTTGTAGAATCTGAAGCGATTGAGAACCGCTTTAATGTTGAGGTAGACGGTATTCCTTATGATGCGAAATTCGTATTTGAAGAACCGGGCTATAATATTGAACCTTCAGAACTTGGGGCGGCTTTCGGCCTGATCCAGGTAGATAAGCTGAATGATAATATTGACAAGCGCACCCGTAACTATACCGAAATGCGTGCTTTCTTTGAGCAGTATGAAGAGTTCTTTATTTTGCCTAAGCAATTGCCGGATTCCCGTACGGGATGGTTGGCTTTTGCCGTAACGGTAAGAGAAAGTGCTCCTTTCATCCGCAGAGATCTACAGATCTTCCTGGAAAAAAGAAGTATCCAGACCCGTACCGTATTTACCGGTAATATTTTACGTCAGCCAGGGTTTAAAAATGTAGCGCATAAAGCCGCTAATGATGGTTATACAGAGGCAGATAAAGTGATGCGTGGCGGTATGCTGATCGCTTGTCATCACGGATTGAATGAAGAACAGATTGCACATATGAAAGCCAGCATTGAAGCTTTCATGAAAGAACAGGTAAAGTAAGATTTAATTAATGGATATAATACTGGTGATACTCACCGCCTATTTCTTCGGGAAAAAAGCAGCACAAAAAGGTTACGGGAGTTATCGCTATCGAATAAGGCATGTTTGCGCCTGTGTATTTACCTATATGCTCGCAAGTCTAATCTCTTTTAGTATTAAAGAAGATATCATTATTGCAGGCTATACGGGTTTAGTGGCTTTAATAGGTATCATAATCTACCGGTATCAGGTACTTACAGAATTAGCACCGAAAAAATCTTAATAAAAAAGGGTGAAAGCTTAGCTTTCACCCTTTTTTATGCTTTTGAATTAGCTGATACTGTCTGTTTGCATCTCTTTATTTATTTTCTTCACTAGGCCTTGCAATACATTGCCCGGGCCTACTTCTGTAAAATGATGAGCACCATCGGTAATCATGTTTTGTACCGTTTGCGTCCAACGTACCGGGGCTGTCAATTGATTGATCAGGTTTTGTTTGATCTGCGCCGGATCGGTATAAGGCCGTGCATCTACATTCTGATAAACCGGGCAACGTGCTGTATTGAACTCCGTCAATTCAATCGCTTCTTTTAATTCTTCCTGAGCTGGTTGCATCAATGGGGAGTGAAAGGCTCCGCCAACAGGTAATACCAGTGCGCGTTTTGCGCCGGCAGCTTTTAATGCCTCACATGCCTGTTCTACCCCTTTCATAGAACCGGAGATCACTAATTGTCCGGGGCAATTATAGTTGGCCGCAACGACCACTTCATTGGTAATGCCGGCAACGATATCTTCTACTTTAGCATCTTCCATACCCAGTACTGCAGCCATAGTTGAAGGGTTCATTTCGCAGGCCTTTTGCATGGCCACGGCTCTTTTATAGACCAGCATCAGGCCATCTGTAAAGTTTAAAGCACCACTTGCTACTAATGCGGAGAACTCTCCGAGAGAGTGTCCGGCAACCATTTCTGGTTTCAGGTCAGGTGTAGCTAAAAATGCTATTACGGAGTGCAGGAATACTGCCGGTTGGGTCACTTTAGTTTGCTTCAATTCCTCATCTGATCCTTTAAACATGATGTCGGAAATGCTGAATCCTAATGCGGCATCTGCCTGCATGAATAATTCCTGTGCTTTTTCGTTGGACTCGAAAAGGTTTTTCCCCATTCCTGGGAACTGTGCTCCCTGACCGGGAAATACGTATGCGTGCTTCATAAAATTATGTTTGTTTTATAGTTGTTTCACTTTAGCATCATATGCTGCCAGCAAATCGTCTAAAGTGCTTTGAAAGGTTGTCGTTTCAATATTTTCGAAATAATCACCGTGATTCATGATCTCCTGTAGCAGCCAGTCCTGGGCTTCCATAGCACCCAAGGCATAGGCGTAAGGAGTGTGGCTGAAGCTGACCATTTCATATACGGAGTTAAAGATACCAGTGTAACGTACACCCAGATCTTTTTCTATTTTTTTTCTTTTTAGGAACTCCGGATCGGCCACTTTATCGCGCATTTCTATAAAGTTTTTCAGTGCCAGCTCTGCTACGGCGTCAGCATTTGGTTTGCGCGATTGCTGAAATTCAGGTAGGATGATCGACCAGTCTGTTCCATGTTTTTCCATTAATTCATCTAATACAGAACAATCTTCAAAGCCCGCATTCATACCTTGTCCATAGAAAGGGACGATGGCATGAGCAGCATCGCCGATCAGACAGGACTGGTCTTTATAGACCCATGGGTAAATCTTTGTCGTGATCAGGGAGGAAACCGGGTTGTTGGCATAATCTTCTAAAAGAGTAGGCATCAAAGGCACAGCATCCGGGAATTGCTCTTTGAAGAATGCGGATACTTCTTCGGAAGTCTTTACCGTATTAAAAGAAGGACTGCCTTCAAAAGGGAAGAATAAAGTACAGGTAAAGCTGCCGTCGTTATTGGGCAGACCGATCATCATGTAATTGTGTCTTGGCCAGATGTGCAGGGCATTTTTCTCCATCTGGAATTTACCTGCCGCATCCGGAGGAATACATAATTCTTTATAACCGCTATTAATGTAGAATTGTTGAAAATCGGTACGATCCAGGTAAGCCATATGCGTACGAAGGGCAGAGAATGCTCCGTCTGCACCGAACAATAAATCACATTTTAAAGATTGGGTACTGCCATCTTCTGCTTTGAGCTCAATTATATTCTGATGAACGTCTACTTTCGTACAGGCTTGATTGAAATGAATACGCACCCCGTTTTGTTCTGCAAGATCCATGAGCTTTTTATTGAGCTCACCACGGCTTACGGAATAGATCGCCTCTCCATTTTTGCCATAAGTCTGGAAGGCAGAAGAGCCATCTGCCTGATGCAGGAAGCGTCCGGGCATAGGAATCGCAATTTTTTCGACCTCACCCCTTAAGCCTGCCAGCTCCAGTGCTTTCCAGCCGCGTGTACTCATCGCCAGATTGATGGAGCGTCCGGCACCAATGGCGGAAGTCCTCAGATCGGGTCTTCTTTCATAAATATCTACTTCATAACCTCTCTTACGCAACAATATGGACAATACTGATCCTACCAGACCTGCTCCTAAAATAGTGACCTTTCTCATTTAATTTTTAATCCTGGTTGTTTTGGATTGCTAAGATACAGATATTGTCTGTAAAATATAAATGTAGCATTAGGGCTAATTTGATGGAAATATATCTGACAAAAAAGGTTCGCCATTGGCGAACCTTTTAGAGCCTGTTTCAATTTTATTGATTTAATTTCTTATAGGTTGTTTTTGAGATAAAATGAGGCGAATTTTGCAGTCATAGCAGGTCGCTATGACGAAAAATTCAACAATATTTTAGCCAAAAAGAAACCTAAGAAAAAATATTGAATGAATTTTAAACAGGCTCTTAATCTTATTGGAAATATTGTTTAGTCTCTGGTTTTAATGGCTACCACTTTAATCCATTCGTTCAATACGTTTACGGTTTCATTCAGGTAAGCATCTTTTTTCAGACTTTCGATCCATTTTTTATTTTTCTCAACAGAAGCGCTATCTATGTTTACGCGGCTCATATCATCTTTCAGGTTGACCACCTGTAATTTGGTTTTTGCACTGTCAATCTGTTCCAGTTTTTTAGAAAGTGCTTCTCCTTCTTCCAATTTCTTTTTCAACTTGGCTACATTTAAAGGATAAACATTGTTATCCTGTTGCTGCTTCAGGCGGGTAGCCATTTGACGGGCAAGGGTAAAGGTTTCATTGGTCACGATGCGTTGTTTGCTGTCATTGTTCAGGCGGCTTAACTCAGGAATGGCGTTCATGTTTGTATAGTCTGCAGCTTTAATTTTATCCCAAGGTAAAGCCGCCGGATTTTTTCTTTCTCCGAAGTCTTCCAGTAATTCATAAGCATCGGGTAACAGGATATCCGGAGTGACACCTTTTAATTGGGTCGAACCACCGTCTACTCTGTAGAATTTCTGGATGGTCAGTTTTAAAGAACCGATTCCTTCAAATCTTGCATCACCGTTTTTAGCGGCCATCCAGGCTTCGATGATTGCTTTTCTTGCACTGGGCTCTACGAAAGGATCCAGAGATACTACTTTCTGAACGGTGCCTTTACCGAAGGTACGGGCACCGATGATCACTGCACGACCGTAATCCTGCATAGCCGCTGCAAGAATTTCAGAAGCAGAAGCTGACCCTCCATTCACCATAATAGCTAATGGGCCTTTATAAATCGCTTCTCTTTCTTTACTGCGTAAGGTAGTTGCGTTATTGTTTCGGCCTCTTACCTGTACTACGGGGCCTGTGCCGATGAAAATGCCGG
Organism: Morinoia aosen; assembly: GCA_030386875.1. Lineage (NCBI taxonomy): Eukaryota > Metazoa > Arthropoda > Malacostraca > Amphipoda > Talitridae > Morinoia > Morinoia aosen. The sequence goes on from JASJYW010000027.1 coordinate 64,681,127, forward strand.
CCATGTCTACTACATCACTTAAAGAGCCTCCGCCATTGTTCCTAAGGTCTAAAACAATACCGTCAACTCCTTCCTGCTTTAATTTAATTACTTCATTTTTGACATCATTTCCACTTGTTCTGCCACCGGCACCATTAAAGTTGGTATAGAATTCAGGGAGGTAAATATAGCCGATTCGTTTGCCATTGTTTTCAATAATATTTGATTTAGCAAAAGTGTCTTCCGTATCTACACGTCCACGGGTAATGCCAATCACCTGACGCGTACCGTCTTCATGTTTTACATGCAGGTTCACTACGGTACCTTCTTTACCGCGGATCAGTTTCACTACATCTTCAATTTCATAGCCTTCAATATCCACCGGAGCTTTGCCGCTGGCTACATCTTCTACTTTTTCAATAATATCATTTACTTTCAATTGACCTTGCTGCCAGCTTGGGCTACCGGTAATGATCATCACCACTTTGGTTTGTCCATCATCTGTTACTTGCAGCTGAGCACCGATACCGATAAAGTTACCGGACATCATTTCTTCAAAACGTTTACGATCTTCGGGCGGAAGAAAATCAGAGTGCGGATCTTCTGCGCTGGTGATCGCATTCATATAAATAGAAAAGCGGTCGTTCTCATTCATTTTATTTAAACGCTTGAAGTAGCGCTCCTGCATTTTCTGCACGGATTCTCGGGCTTCTTTTTCTAAAACAGCGTCTGCTTTTGCTACATAACCCGTAGAATCTTTTGCTTTTTTATCTTCAGCCTTTTTAAGGTCGATGAATTTCATGAGTGCCCTGTATTTTAATACGGTATGCCACCTTTCTTTTACACCGTCTGTTCCTTTGGCGTAGCTCAATTTTTTACCGTCCAACTGAATTTCGTCATTCAGTTCAAAATTAAAAGGCTTGGCCAGGATGGGTTTGTAGTATTGCTCTGCCTCTGCCACCCTTTTCACAAATACATTATTCAGATCCTGGAAAAAGTCTGTTCTGCCAGCTTTTATTTGATCATCAATATCATTTTGATGCTTTTTTAAAAGGTCATAGTCCTGCTGGTTCAAAAAACGTTTGTCATAATCCAGGCTTTCCATCACTTTGTCAAATACTTTCTTAGAGAAAGCGTCATTGATCTCCTGGGGAGAATAATGTGCTTCCTGCATCAATGCCATTACGGTTTGCTGTATGATAGCATTCTGGCCCTGAGGCTGGGCATAAGAGTTGATATATCTGAATGAGAAGAAAGCTAGTAAAGCTCCGCAGATCACAGAAGGTATCAAAATTTTGGTCTTCATAAATTCGAACATGTTCAAATATTAATAATTCATAAAATGTAACAACTGTTGTACTGACACAAAAAGTGAGCACAAAGCCTCACAAATGTAGGCTAATTTTGAGTTAATAAAACGACAAAATATATGAAAATAAGATTAACTAAACATTTGTAAAATGCAGAAATACGGTGTTTTACAGTGTGATATTACTATCCTGCAACAGCTTCAGGAAATCTGCTTCATTCAATATATTTACCGAGTTCAGTTTTTTCGCTTTTTCCAGTTTGGAACCTGCATCAGTGCCCACAATCAAATAGTTCAATTTGCTGCTGACGCCACTTAAGATCTTTCCTCCCAGTGATTCTACTTTATCTTCAGCATCGCTTCTTTTAAACTGTACTAATGTGCCGGTAAATAAAAAGGTCTTGCCCGAAAAGGCTCCTTCTGCATCTGTAGCAGCATCCTTATGTGTATTCTTGAGATTGATACCTAATGTATCTAGTTGCTCTAGTAAATGAATATTGTCTTCATTGGAGAAGAACTGTACTAGTGATTGCGCTACTTTAGGGCCGATATCTTCTAGGCTGCACAGCTGCTCTTCATTCCAGCCTTTCAGCTCCCTAATGTCTGTTATCGCTTTTGCCAATGTTTTAGCCGTAGTTTCGCCCACATAGCGGATGCCCAGGCCATAGATCAGCCGGTGTAAAGGTTGTTGTTTACTATGTTCGATTGCAGACTTCAGATTATCTATTGATTTAGCACCGAATTTATTGAAGCTGCTGATGGTCTCGAAATCCAGTTGATAAATATCCTGAATACCTTTTAATAGCCCGCTTTCATAAAAACGTTTTATATTGGCATCGCCGAGATTGCGGATATCCATGGCATCTTTGCTGGCAAAATGGATCAGTCTTTCTACCACCTGCGCACTGCAATTGATATTGATACAACGCCAGGCTACTTCGCCTTCTGTTTTTACCAGTTCATCATGGCAGACCGGGCAATGGCTTGGAAAAACAATCGCTTCTTCTGCCCCCGTCCTTAATTCAGGAAGTGATTTTACAATATATGGGATCACATCACCGGCTCTTTCGACCAGTACGGTATCACCGATCATCAGGTCTTTTTCGCGGATCACATCCTCATTAAACAAGGATACTGACCCAACGGTAACCCCGCCAATATGCACTGGAGCTATTTTGGCTACAGGCCCTATATTGCCGGTACGGCCCACCTGAAATTCTACATTTAGTAATTTACTGGTAGCTTGTCTTGCTTTGAACTTATAAGCCATTGCCCAGCGTGGGTGATGAGAGGTTTGTCCCATTGTTTCCTGATCTGCCAGCTGATCTACCTTGACCACCATACCATCTATTTCAAACAACAGTTCATCGCGGCGGGCTTCAAAAGCTGCACAATAATCGATCACTTCTTCAATAGAATCCGTGCGGAGCATATCTTTTACCGGGGTTGCAAAGCCCAATTGAGCCAGCCATTCAAGGGTGGTATAATGTGATTGTAGCACCGTATCGTCCTCCCCTTGATTATGATTGGTATGATAACTAATGTTGTAGAGCACCGCATGAAGACCTCTTTTGGCTACTTCGGAAGGGTCTTGAATTCTTAAAGTGCCGGAAGCTGCATTGCGCGGATTCGCCAGGATAGAAAGACCCGCAGCAACTCTTTTTTCGTTGATGGCGGCAAATACGTTTTTCTTAATAATTACTTCTCCACGGATCTCTAGGCTTTGTACATTTTTCGCAGATAAGTTTGCAGTCAGCGGTATGGACTTGATCTGTCGGGCGTTTATGGTAATATCATCACCAAACACACCATCCCCCCGGGTCGCGGCTCTTTGAAGCTGATCATTTTCGTAAAACAGGGAGATGCCGGCACCATCATATTTAGGCTCTACGGTATAGCTGATACTCTCTTTACCCGCAAAGACTTTACATTTTCGGTCCCATTCTCTTAAATCATCAGCATTGTAAGAGTTCTCCAAGCTGAGCATGGGCACATAGTGCGCCACGGTTTCAAAAGATGCGTTTAAGCCCTTTGCTACTCGCTGAGTTGGAGAGTCCGGACTGATTAATTCAGGATGGGCTTCTTCTATTGTTTTTAAAAGTTTAAATAATTTATCATATTCCTGGTCGGCAAGTGCCGGGTCATCTTGCACATAATAGCGCCAATCCAGGTAATTGATCAGGTCTTTTAAAGGATTAAGTTCCGGGCTGCTGATATTTTCCTGCTTTAAAAATTGTGCAGAAAGATTATTGAAATTTATTTCCTGTTCTTTACTGAACATACATTGATTGTTTAAGATTGAATAAAGGAGGTCTTATTTTATAGTAAATAATTCCCTGATCTTGTCATCGAATATTTGCCTGCCGAAGTTACTGTGATAAGTGGCTTTTGCAGCAGCAGATTTCTTCTGATACAGTTCTTTATTGGCGGCAAGTTCTTTGAGGGTATGTACTGCAGAGCGCACAATGCTTTCTTCAGAGCTGTCGTCCAGCAGATACCCGTTAGATGGATTGATGTACACTGGTATGTCTGCTTCAGGAGTACTTACTGGGACAATGCCTAGTTTGATGGCTTCCAGAATCATGATGGGTAAACCTTCCTTTCTGGAAGTGAGCAATACCACATCATTAGTCGTCACAAATTCATACATATCGTTCCCCGCTGCAATAGTGCCCGGAAATGCAGCAAAACTATCTGCATCAGCCGGGGCATCATGCTTCAGATCTCCTACAAAGGTAAAGCGAATAGGAAGCTTTTCTTTGTTGATCCTCCTGGCAATCTCATATAAAAGATGTACTCTTTTTTCAGGGGCATTTCTGCCCGCATAGTAGACCCTCAGCAGACCGTCTTGTCGTTCTGCTTTTTTATAAGTTTCCGGCATATCTACATAAAGGTTCAGTTTTTCAAACCGAATATATTTTTCCGGTACGCCGATCTTTCTCTGGTAATCATTGATCTGGTCGATAACATTGTACGCAATACCTATGCGGGTGTCAAGAAAAGAAACGAAAGGCATCCAGACCCTGGAAAATTGGATGCCGAATACATGGATCAATTCTATGATGTGGCATTTCCGGTAAAGATGCGGCGTGAGTTTGTAACCAAAGTTACACTGCCCGATAAAAACAACAGGCCGTTTTTTTTTGCTTCAGTATCTCTGAAGCCATAATACCCCGGTACATGATGTTGATAAAGTACAAGTATTTATTGTCCCCGTATTTGGAAATATCTTCAATAGTAACATTGGGATGTTCAAAAAGATGCAAAGCCGTTTTCGCATAAGACTTCTTCGTAAAGATGAGTTTGGTTTTTTTATTTTCCCGGATCACTTCCAGGATCTTGGCATTTACATACTCTGCTCCGCCCACCCCGTAATTGGGTATGAAAAAGAAAACGTCAAAATCGCTTTTGGGTCTGAACAGCCCGATGATATGCCCCAGGATAATAAAAGGACTCATCATTAATTGTTCAATATATCGCTTTACCGTAAATAGAGAATAGAGGGACATAGGGATTTTATTTTTTTAAGATCTTTTGAAACATTTTTGCCATGATATCTTTCATGTCTTCAGATGGATTATAGAACCATATAGCGGTAAAATACAGCAGCATAAATACAGTAACTTTTAAAGCCAGGTTTATAATGACCGGGAAAGAAGAAGGAATCATTGCGGTAATGATAAAACAAACAATACCGATAAGCAACATACCCAGCGTTTTAGAAGTGTAGGGCTGGATACCGATCAGGCACTTGACAAAATAGAACCGCAGTAGACAAAACAAGCTGAGCATTAAGGCATCACTGCAAGCTGTGCCCATCAGCCCCCACTCTTTGGTGAGCAGGTAACTGACCGGGATATTGAGCATAATTACGCTTGAGGTAATATAGAACTCAACTTTCCAGTATTTGGATATGTAAAGAATCACATTATTCAGTCCCATGGACAGTTCAAACACCTTAGCCAGGCCTATGATGAAAAATATGGAGCCCAGCATACTGTAATCTTTGCCGTTTTTATTGAAAAGGGTAGAGTTTACAAAGTCAATATTGGTTGCGATGAGTATAAACAAGGCAAGTCCCGCAATGAATAATGTAATGGAAGTTTTTTTATAGATCCGGCTTATTTTCTCTTTGTCTTTTTGATGGGAAGCTTCTGATACTGTTGCTATATTGATCCCGACCATACTTCTCATCGGAGCTTCAATGACGGATACAAAAAATCTTGCCAACCCATAAACCGCAGTGTCGACCAAGCCATTTTTACTTATACTGGTAATGATGGCCATGTTAATAGCAATCGGCAAAACGCCGATGGCAGCACCGCTAAAATGGAAAACTGTATAATTGACAATAGATTTATAAATGCGTTTGGTAAGTCCTGATATGTTGTAATTGATCTTTATCCCATCTCTGGTAAAAACTATAAGCCCCATAATAATTACGGAAGGAATGTACATAAGGGAAAAGAGGATGAAAAATGTATCTATACTGATCAATTGAAAGTAAAAAAGGACTATGATAACAAACTGAAAGAGCCTGAACCCTATTTCTTTGACTAAATTAGACCCAACAGTTCGCTTGAGCATAATTGCAAATGATTCAAATAGCAGCATGCATAGAAAGGTGGCGGTGAGCGGGATCAGTAAATAGAACCATTCTACAAAGAGCGGGGAATTGTGACTGTATTTTCTTATGACTAGGTCCTTAAATATAAACAGCGAAGCGGTAATCAGGCTCAGGCCGATGACGGAAGTTCCTAATATAATAAACGGCAGATCATTTCTTTTTTTTACCCAGAAAATGATGATACATTGGGTAAAAACGATGAAAGGTTAAAATCGTTCCTAAGTTGGCAAATGTGCTGAGTGCTATAAAGAGCTCTCTCAACAAAGTGGTTAATCCATATTGTTCCTGACTTAGAAAATGTATGTAAAGGTATTGGTTGAGGACTCCTATAGCGAAGCCAGCATATATTGAGATCAGGGAGAGGATACTCTGCTTCCTTACTACACCCATTTGTCTGCTATTTGAAAATGAAAACTAAAAAAACGGTAAATGTACCATAAAATAAAGTAGAATAGGTCAGGGCCTGATTTTCTTAAGCTTTTTAATAATAGAAGACCTTTCACCCTCTGTTGCGATCTCTTTCTTTAGAGCCAATTGATACATTTCCTCTGCTTTAGATTTATTGCCCTGGTTGCTGTAGTAATCGCCCAGGATCCGGTAAGTGTCGTAATATACCGGGTTGGAAAACATAAAGCTGTCTGTATTGAAAGTAAACGTATGCTTATAGTCATACATGAAGTTATTTTTGACAAAGCGGAAGTATTGATACCCCTTATAAGCTGCGCTGTTCAAAAAGGTGTCTGCTGCTATATTCAATTCATTATGGGCAATACTGCCTTTAACTGGAAGGGCATGGTCTGTAAATACCTTCTTCAGGTCATAACAGATATAGGTGCCTAATTGCCATGGACTGCTGCTGACCCAGAACCGGAGACTGTCCGGCTGCATGATAATGGAGTGATGGGCAATGAGCTGGTTAATGGCTTTTTCATTGCCTAAACCAATGTCGCTATAATTAAGACCGTGATGATCTCTTAAAATGGTAGCTACTTCCTTAGGACCTAAAGGACTGTGCTCCTGCATGAGCTGTTCCAGACGCTTTTGACGATACACAGAGGCACTTTTTTCCTTTGCTTCCATATTCCGGGCAAGTGCGCCCAGTTCAATACCTTGGAAATGATTCGTGCTCGTGATAGCATTGGTGGAAGGATAAAATATATCCATTTTGTTCGGTGTTTTTTCAATCAAAACCGCCTTTTTGTCGGCAGCCGAGCCGATTAGGAAGCTTTCACTGACAAACATCTTTCTGGATGCTGCAATCTTAATAGCTTCCTGTATGTTTTGCGCATATTGTAAGATCTCTCTGGCCACCAGCGACACTGGAGTCGCTGCGCCCCAAGGAATTTCGGAGGGAGCAGCATTGATCGTTACTGTCAGGCCTTTGTCATTCATCCCGGATACCACACCGGTAAAGCCGCCCCAGGTAATATAGGCAAAATTATGGCCCTTGCTCGGAGCAACAAATTCAACAATTTTATTGGCAGCAAATGCGTCCCCTACCCAAAAGTCAAAATTCCTGCCCAGGATCATACTGCCATTTGCGGTCTGATCGTCCCAGGCACCAAAAGAAGTACAGCCCACCAGCATCATATTCTGAAGTGCATGCCCTACATCATGTGCCGCATGATAGTTAAGTATTCTGGAATAATTAGTGCCAATCCACTGGAAACTGTCTGCAGAGGCCGATTTCGAAATGCCGTAAATTTCTTCTTTGTACTCTTCCTGAACATGATCGGAAAGATCCCGGTTGACAAAACCGATCACATACTTCAGGAATTTGAGGTATTTCGACGAAGGGATCATCGTCCTGATCTGGTCGGTGAACGCAATTTCCTGGGACTGGATCAGAAATTGACTTAACTTCCCGGCTTTGCGGCCTCTTTCATAAGGCGCGCCGCTAATATACATTTCATAAAGGCCGTATTCATTTTTGCTGATCCAGTTATCGCCCAATGTGTGGATAGAATCTGTCACTATTACCTCTGTGGGCTCTCTTTGGACTTCGTTTTCTATTTCAGGTGGTTGGGCATCTGAACTATTGTATATGTATAGCACCAGCACTGCCAGCAGTATCACCAACACGGCAGTAATCATTAAAAACCATTTAATTATTTTCTTTAAGAGGTTCATTCTTTGCTTTAATAAGCTTGTCTAGAGGAACCCCAAAGGTACATTAAACTGGCTAAATATAAACGTAATCAATCGTTAATGAATAGGAGATGATTTATTATCATGGCTGACAATAAGTAGTGCTGAGGATTGACAGTGTGGCAGTTTTGATTCATATATACTGTCATCTGTTCGAAAAAATGACTTAGGAATATTTTTTGATAGGATTAATGAAAACCAAATATTATTTATGATACAGGAAAAGGGTACCATTTCGATTCATACGGAGAATATTTTTCCGATTATTAAGAAATTTTTATATTCAGATAATGAGATCTTTTTACGCGAGCTGGTTTCCAATGCCGTAGATGCGGTACAGAAATTAAAGCGTTTATCTTCCTTAGGTGAAGTGAAGGGTGAAATTGGCACGCCGGATGTACAGGTAAGCATTGATAAAGCAGCAAAGACAATTACGATTTCCGACTCCGGTATTGGTATGACCGCTGAGGAAATTAAAAAATATATTAACCAGGTTGCCTTTTCAGGAGCAGCAGAGTTCGTTGAAAAGTTTAAAGATGCCAAAGATGCCAATGAAATCATTGGTAAATTTGGTTTAGGCTTTTACTCTGCATTTATGGTAGCTGATAAAGTGGTGATTGATACGCTTTCTTACCAGGAAGGTGCAGCACCTGCCCGCTGGGAATGTGATGGAAGTACCTCTTCGAAATTTCTGAAGGTACGCGTACAGAAAGAGGTTCCACCATTACTTTATATATTAATGAGGAATCTGAAGAGTTTCTGGAAGAAGCCCGCATAGAAACTATCCTGCGTAAATATTGCCAGTTTTTGCCGGTTGCGATCCTGTTTGGCATGAAAACAGAACATGTTGCCGATTGGCGAAGATGAAGAAGGTAAACCAAAATATAAGGAAGTTGAAGTACCTAACCTGATCAACAATACAAAACCGATCTGGACAAAAGCTCCTTCTGAGCTCAAAGAGGAAGATTACCTGAATTTTTATAAAGAACTGTATCCATTTTCTGAAGAACCTCTGTTCTGGATTCACCTGAATGTAGACTATCCCTTTAGTCTTACCGGTGTGCTGTATTTCCCTAAAGTGAAAAACGAACTGGAATTACAACGCAATAAGATCAAATTATTCAGCCGCCAGGTATTTATTACCGATGAGGTAAAAGATATCGTTCCGGAATTCCTGATGCTTTTGCATGGAGTAATCGACAGCCCGGATATTCCATTGAACGTTTCCCGCAGCTTCCTGCAGGCAGATGGTAATGTGAAAAAGATCAATAGCTATATTACCAAAAAGGTAGCGGAGAAATTAGGAGAGATGTTCAAGACTGACCGTAAAGCTTACGAGGAAAAGTGGAAGGATATCGGCTTATTTGTGAAATACGGCATGATCTCTGAAGATAAATTCTACGATAAAGCCAAAGATTTTGCCTTATTGGAAAATGTCAAAAAAGAATACTTTACCTTACCGGAGTATGCTGCTAAGGTAAGCCTGTTACAAACCGATAAAAATAACGAGGTGATTTATTTATATAGCGATAACCCGGGCGTACAGAACAGCTATATCCAGAATGCAGCAAAACAGGATTATGATGTACTGGAGATGAACGGCCCGCTGGACACGCATTTTATCTCTTTACTGGAGAATAAGCTGGAAAAGACGAAATTAAAGCGTGTGGATGCCGATGTGATGAGCAAACTGATTGAGAAAGATCATCAATACGAAAGCGTGCTGTCGGAAGATCAGCAGAATTTAGTAAAAGCGGTTTTTGAAAAAACGATCAACAACAGTACAATGAACGTTGAGGTTACCGCTATGAACCCTGATGAAATGCCGGTGACCATAACGATGGACGAATTCATGCGCCGTATGAAAGATATGTCGAAAATGGGCGGTGGTATGATGAATTTTTATGGCAGCTTACCGGATAACTATAAAGTATCGGTAAACAGTAATAATAAACTGATCCAGAAGATTGCGGCTACGGAGGATGAGCAGGCTAAAGAGCAATTAAGCCGCCAGGCATTTGATCTGGCGCTACTGTCCCAGGGGATGCTTAAAGGCGAAGCACTTACCGCCTTTGTAGAAAGAAGTGTGAGTATGATGTAAGTGCGTTGAAACAAGATTTAAAAACCCATCCGATTGACCGGATGGGTTTTTTGCATTAGAGTATTACTGCTTGTTAAATTTGATATACTCGGGGGAGTTTGTTTTTGAGTGTATCTTTAAAATGTAAATGCCATTGTTTAAGTCAGAGATATTAATACTGTTTATTAGTGTACCTTCTTTCAGCGTCTGACCAGAAGGGTTAATAATGGAGTAATAGACGGGCTCATGGCTGGCAAATGTTGCAGACAGTTTTACATTTAATATATCTTTTGCAGGATTAGGGTAAACCTTTGTGCTGTTTTCAGGCAGTAAATTAATGCCTGTAGATTGCGCACTCATTGTTGTAGTGACCTTATCATCTCCAAAATAAATATAAGGCTCCAGGGCTTCAATAC
>JASJYW010000027.1:64692185-64785223 GCA_030386875.1 Morinoia aosen
ACCAGAGGAAATACCTTTCCCGATAATGGCAACCAGTCTTCTTATAATCCATTGCCCGATAATATAGACCAATAGAGCACCTACTATTTTGGGACCGTAATCAACAATAAAGGCTTTGATATTTGTACCCCAGGTAGTGCCTACTTTAATGGCTTCATCGGTACTTTCAGAAAGATCTGCAGATTGTAAAAAAACTTTTCCTAACATAATGTATACATTTAGATGTAATAAATCGCATACAAAGTAGTAATTTTGTAGTAGCAATGCAAGACAATTGATCCATTTTACAATTTATTAATAAAAAAAGAAGGAGGAAGAGGTATGGCAGAAGATATTTAAAGTGTTATGCCCTCTTCTAAACTCAATTAAAATGAACCCTTGCTAAACAAAATAAGCAACAGCAAATGAGTTGCTACTGCTTATTTGTTTCGTGTAATCTGATTAATCTGGTATAGTTACTTCCCAATTAATCATTCTAAGAAGTGCGGCAGAGGAGATTCGAACTCCCATGTCCTTTCGGACACAACGACCTCAACGTTGCGCGTCTACCAGTTTCGCCACCGCCGCATATCATTTAAGGAGCGCAAATATATACAATTCCCAGGGAAAAACACGTTTTATTAAAAATTCTGTTTTCAAAGCACGCTGTCAGAATGAAATATCATTTATAAGAAATCGGAAATTGAAATAATAAATTAATTAATAATCCAAAAAATCGTACTTTTGCAAGTCTTATGCGCAGGTTTATCTTATTTGCATCATTATTTTGTGTAACACTGTTCAGCTCTTGTAAGGGCTATGAGTCTTATTTGAAGGAAACAGACCCTAACAAAAGGACTGACCAAAGCGAACGAGTATTACGATCAGAGATCTTGGTATAAAAGCCAACGGGCTTTATGCTACTTTATTATCCGTTGTAAGAGGTACCAAAAACTATGAAGAGTTACTTTACAGATATGCTTATAGTTTTTATAACACTAAAGATTATTTAAGTGCCTCTTACCAGTTCAGAACTTTTGTGGATAATTTCCCGACCAGCAAAAGAGCGGAAGAAGCGGAATTTATGTTTGCCAAAAGCTTATATATTGATGCGCCGAAATATACTATGGATCAGTCCAGTACCATAAAGGCGATGTCGGCACTATATTCCTTTACTTCTATTTATAAGAATTCTACCTTTACCCCGGAAGTAAACAAATATATTGATGAGTGCAGGCAAAGATTAGAATTGAAAGAAGCTAGTGCAGCAAAACTGTATTTTGACATGCAGGAATATCGTGCGGCTAAAGTTGCCTACAAAAGCACCATTGATGAATACCCGGAGTCTCTGAATTCTGACTACTACTACTACATGATCGTCCGTTCAGACTATCACTTTGCGAAAGGTAGCCGTATAGAAAAGCAAGAAGAACGCTATAATGATATGCTGGCTTCCTATAAAACATTTACAGGATCTATATCCGCAATCACAATACATTAAAAATGCAGAGCCTCTGGTAACTGTAGCTAATCAACAAATAAATAAAATTCGTAAAAATAATGAGCACAACTAAAAAGCTGGTTTCTTCTTTGAATCCTTTGATTGAAACTCGTGATGTGGCTGCAATGAAAGAAAAAACAGGCAACATCTATGAGTCTATTGCAATTATTGCCAAGCGTGCCAATCAAATCAACATTACGGTGAAAGAAGAATTACATCGTAAACTGGAAGATTTTGCTAACCATACCGATACTTTGGAAGAAGTACATGAGAACAAAGAGCAAATCGAAATTTCCCGTTTTTATGAGCGTATGGCCAACCCCGTTTTACAATCTATCAACGAGTACAATAACGATAAGATCTATTACAGGAAGAAATAATCTTCTTTTTGACTAGTCCTGAAAATCGATACAAATTAATAATAAATAAAGTCATAACATTAAACAGTAGTAGCCATAGAGCTGCTACTGTTTTTACGTTATAGGTTTTCATTTTTATTAGTGCTTATTGATGCTTCTGATCTGGTGTTAGCTTTTGAATTTCATTTTGATACTTTTTATTCTATCAATATTTCAGAACGAGACAAATTTTGATATTTTTTAATGATACAATCTGATGCCTGGTTGTCTGGCATTTTCCCACAAATAAACTAATCTGGATATATCTGAATAACTTCTCAATCCTTTCTTTTGCCCCTGGGATTGCAACATCCAATTGTAAACGGCCAATGCTGTACCTCTGAAGACACTTTTATATTTTTTCCGCATCTCTTTAAGTTCGTCTATATCTTTCAGCACTCCGGGTTTTAACAGGTTTAACTTTTGATCTGCCATAACAGAATCTTTACGCGCCAGCTCACGATTAGCATATAAAAGCAGGTTAAAATAAGCAGAGTACTTCAGGCTTTCATTTTGACTTTTCACACACATCACATAAGCCATAAAATTAGCTTCCCCTTCTGCTGCTACACCGGTCTGGTGCGCCATTTCATGGGCCAAAACAAAGCCCCACATAAATACAGGAAGCGATTGCGCAAACTGCGCTTCTCCCGTTAAAGGATTATAATAACCCTGTATGCCTATATAGTACATGGAACTCCCAAACAGACTGGGCTTTACTTTTAAATCCGGGACCGCCGCCCCCCAATAACTTTGATACACATTTTTGACCAGCACATTGGTCTCTTTAAGACTTAAAGAGTGATCATAATCAGGCAATATATTGAGGGAGTTGATCAGGGTATCGTTTAAGGCCATTAACTGGTCTGTGGTCCAGACAGTATCTGTTGTCGGTTCCCATATCTTATTGCGGGCATAATTCGCACCCCAGCTGTAAAAGTACAGCAGGTAAGCTACAGAGAGAGATACTATACTTCTCAGTATCAGTTTTCGTAGTTCAACTTTTTTACGTTGCCATTGTATGAGATAGCGGATCAGACGTACGATCGTGATCAATAAAACCAGGAAAAGTAGAGTATAAAGGATATCTCCTACACTAAAAGGCACTACATTCAATATCCACGAGCGTAATTGCTGGTAGGGCAAAAAGCAATAACATTCGTAAAGGCTGAAAATCGTATCGTTTTTAAAAAAGAAACTGAGCAAAAACAAAAGTGCCAACAATAGCAGCAATGCCATTTTCCATTTTGAGCGAAAAAGCATATTCATACGTCACTAAATTAGATGATCTAAACAAATATTTAAAGGCTTAACAAATATTTGATAAAAAAGAAAAACACAAACCCTGTAAGCCGGATTCTGTATGTGCCCGAAAGCACATCGCCATCATTTATCTACGCTTTATATCACTATAAAACTGCATCTGCCTACCCGCAGGCATCGGACGTGCAGCCCTCAATCGCCTGCCTATTGGGCATTTCAGCACGCAAGGTTTACCCATAACTATAGTTACTTATAGCTATCGTGCGCTCTTACCGCACATTTTCACCCTTACCCCTCAAATATGAAGGCGGTCATTTTCTGTGGCACTTGCTGTCTTTCCTCAGGGAAATCCCACCCGTTAGGTGGTGCGTTGCACTACGCTGTCCGGACTTTCCTCTTTCTCACCAAAGTGAAACAGCGATAGCGCGGGTTTGTGTACAGCAAAGTTAAGTTTAAATTACGGATTCCACTTTGAGTAATTCAAATGCTTGCCTGCTTACCGAAAATTATGAAAATCGCTTAAAAGTTCGTCTGTAAAAGAATTCACTTTAAATTTGCAGTATGACAGATAATCATCAGGAAAACAAAAGCCGGATTTTCGACAGCTTGCCGCCACAACGCCCCAATCCTATGAAGCGTTTGAGAAAAGTTCGGGAAACAGTCATGGGCTTTTTGTATTTAGCAGTTGCAGCCGCTATGATCTGGGCGACCCAAACAAGGTATACCAAGTTATTTACCCCTACTTTTGCTTATGGCCTGGCCGCTGTTTTTATTATTTACGGCCTGTTCCGTCTGTACCGGGCATTAATCAGAAAAGACTAGATATTCATGGCGATCAGATATTTTGAAGAAGAGGGCGTGCGTTCAAAGCTCAAACAGAAAAGAGCTTTAAGTAAGTTTATCACCGATGAAATTGTACGGAAACACCTGGAGGGTACAGCAAATAGACATTAACTATATTTTTTTGCAAAGATGACAGCCTTCTGGAAAAGAATATAACTTTCCTAGACCACCATACACTTACCGATATCATTACATTTGACCTGTCTGCTACCGAAAAAGACCTGATGGCAGAGCTATATATCAGCGTTGATCGTGTTGCAGATAATGCGGCATCTTTTGGGCTCAGCTATGAGCAGGAGCTGCACCGGGTTATTTTTCACGGTATATTGCACCTTTGTGGCTTCAAAGACAAAACAGATAAAGACGCTAAAGAAATGCGCCGCCAGGAAGACCTTTGCATCCAGGCTTATTTTAAACAATAATCTCCTTTTAAACTGGTGCAGCAAAAGCATTAAGCCGGTATTGATATATGAAATTAGAAGTAATTTACGAAGACGATAATTTAATCGCTTTTAATAAACCCAGCGGATTGCTGAGCATTCCCGACCGTTTTAATGCCGAAATCCCTAACCTGTACCGGATGGCACAGGCCAAACATGAAAGTATTATTCCCGTACACCGCCTGGACAGGGGATACAAGCGGTGTGATCGTATACGCAAAAAATGAAACCAGCCATAAATACCTGTCTCAATTGTTTGAGGAGCGGGAAATTGAAAAATACTATACGGCTTTGGTTAATGGCAGACTGATCAAGCATTCTGGAAGCATTCAACAACCGATAGCTGAAAATATGACCAAGCGGGGTACTATGCTGGTACATAAGCGCGGGAAAGCTGCTCATACCGACTACTCTTTGATTAAAGAATGGTCACAATACAGCCTGATAAAACTACAGATCCATACCGGAAGAACCCATCAGATCCGTGTGCACTTACAATACTTGGGCCATCCGGTGGTAGCCGATGCTGTTTATGGTAATGGGAAAGGCATTTATATTTCTGCCTTAAAAAAGAATTTTAAAAACAATGACCCTTTAGGGGAAGAAAAACCCATCCTGGGCAGGCTGGCATTGCATTCCTCCACCCTTAAATTTAAAGGTATGAACGAGGAAGATATTGTTATAGAGGCACCTTTTCCAAAAGACATCAGTGCAACGATACAGCAACTGGACAAATGGTCTTCGACTGCTGCACAATAATATTCAATCAACGAGCTTGTCTGTTTTGACAAGCTCATTGATTTTAAGCATTACATGCTGTAATAAATAGTTTTCAGATAAGCAGATTCCGGTATAGAAATCGGGTGATCCCAATCGTGCCGGGTACTCTTTAAGAGCTGAGGTTTCAGTCCTAGCTTTTTAAAGGCTCTGCGGTGTGCTTCTTTAAAGCTATCCACATCTATACGGGAGGAGCAGGAGGCCAATACCAATACACCGCCTTTCCGGCAAAGGGTCGCTCCAAGTGCGGCAAGCTTTTCATACTGTTTGATTGCTCTCTGTACTTCTGATTGTTGTTTCGCAAAAGATGGTGGGGTCGATCACTACAACATCATATTGCTGCCCGTCTTTTACCAAATCGGCCAACAGATCAAAAGCATCTCCTTTCAGCGTTTCATGTCGGCCTTTAAATGTATTGAGTTTTGCATTTTCACGAGCCACTTCCAAAGCCTGGGTGCTGATGTCAATACTGGTGACTTCGTTCGCACCACCGACTAATGCATGGACAGAAAAACCACCTGCATAGGAAAATACGTCCAATACTGTTTTTCCTTTAGAGAGCAACCCTACCTGGTGCCTGTTCAACCGATGATCAAGGAAATAGCCGGTTTTATGCCCTTTGATCACATGTGCCTGGAAAGCTACGCCATACTCCATAAAGCGCACCAACGGATCAGCCAAAATACCATAAATAACATCCCCGTCGATCAGATCTGTACTTATTTTCGCTACGTTTCTGCTGGTACGCAATACTAATGCTTCCGGCTGCAAGGCAGCAATGAGGGCATCTTTAAGCAGTTCTACGTATGGTATCCAAATCACAGAGTAGAGTTTCAGCACCGCTACCTGGTCATACACATCCACGATAATTCCGGACAAGCCATCTCCTTCACCATAAACTAGTCTATAGGCGTTAGTATCTTTACTGATTTTGTCTTTTCTTTTATTGAATGCTTCGGTGATCGTCTGAAGAAAAAATGTTGCATCAATTTGTACCGCACGGTTGGCTTGCAGTATCTTGATCCGGATCGGAGATTCCGCATCAAAAAGCCCGACACCGATCACTTTATTGTCTTTTTGCGCAAAGATTACCGCTACATCGCCGGTTTGAGCAGCTTCCGGTACTTTTACAATGCTGTCTGAAAAGATCCAGGGATGGCCTTTTTTAAGAATGGTTTCCGCTTTCAGGTTGAGTTTTATTGCGATGCGCCGGGGTTGATGCATAATTTGATTTATTTTCCCGGCAAAAGTAAGCTTTTAGCAGCAAGCAGATAAAACAGTCACTAAACGGCTCTTTCCAGTGTGAAAATGGTAATCTCGGGTCGTACATTAAACCTTACCCTGGTAGGAATGCCCTAAAGCCCGGTTAATGTAAAGGTGTCGGCCATCTTCCAGGTCAAAATGCCCGGCAGTATACTTCCGGTTTTTAACCGGTAACACCGGCGGTGGAAGGAAAGGGGGCTTCACCTGCCCGCCATGTGTATGCCCGGCAAGGATCCAGCCTTTGTAGCCCGACCAGATGTCCAGATCGCAGGCATCAGGATTATGGCACAAGACGACATTAGCAGCTTCCGGTTGATGAAAAGGCATTACCCGTTCCGGTTGAAAGTTAGTAGCCCAGTAATCATCAATGCCCAGGATATTAAAGCCGGGAATAATTGCCGTTGACTCATTACGCAGCATTTTCAGACCTGCTTTTTCCAGAACACTAATTACTTTTTGCGCGACCTCGGGTTCGTTCCAGGCACGGCCATAATCATGATTGCCCAAAACACCGATGGTGGCCAGCCTACCCTTTACCGCATGTTGAAAAAACCGTTTGCAGGTCTTCCTTCTCCAGTATATCTTCTCTTTTATTGATAAAATCACCGGTGTAGACCACTATGTCCGGTTTAAATGCTTTTGCCTCTTCAAATGAGTCAATAATAAACTGCCAGTCGAAGCGGTCGCCCACATGCATATCACTGATCTGCATTAAGGTCTTACCTATCAGTTCATCAGGCAGATGCTTAACCGGCATTTAAGGGTTACAAATTCCAGCCAGAACGGCTCTATTTGCCAGGCATACAGGCCAGAGGTCAATCCTGCACCTGCGATGCCAATGAGGCTCTTAATAAAAGTACTTCTTTTCATCTGATTAGCGTATACGTTGTATTAAGAGCCTGTTTAAAATTCATTCAATATTTTTTTCTTATGTTTCTTTTTGGCTAAAAAATCGTTGAATTTTTCGTCGTAGCGACCTGCTACACCTGCAAAATTCGCCTCATTTTATCTCAGAAACAACCTAATCAATAAAATTTAAACAGGCTCTAAACGATGTTTATATCCCAATCATACTTTGGGCCTTGTAATGTTTATAGATTCTGCAAAGCAAAGGCTTTAAAAGCATAAACCGAGATTAAAAAAAACAGGAATGATGTTTTTAATCTGTTAATATGAACCAATTTTTAGCCTGACTAGTAGCACTATGAACTTTTAATCGTTTAAATTTGCGGGGAACAAACAAAACGAATTTTATGAGAAAATTATTATTTTCTACAGTTGCTGTCGCAGCTTTATCTTTATCTTCTACCTCTGATGCTTCTGCGCAGGTAATTAAAGATTTTTATAAACAACCTTATAAGGCTCGTAACAACGGCACTTTCGATAAAGGCACCGGGATATTTTCTATCGGCTTAGGCGCACCATATGGGTACGGCTATGGTTATAGAAGCACTTTACCACCTATTTATGCAAAATATGAAATGGGCATTATGGATGAAGTGGGTATTGGTATTGTAGGTGGTATAGGTATGGGGAAATATCGTCCTACTAAAGAAAACTATTTCGCCTCTACAATAGGTGCTATGGGTTACTACCACTTCAACAAATTTATTCCTTTACAAAAATTAGATGTTTATGCCGGTCTTGGTATCGGATTAGATATCAGTAACAGGGATTTTGATGGTACTAATGTAAGACCTGTGTTTTTATATAAAGCAGGTGCCCGCTATTATTTCAGTAACTCATTCGGTGTTTATTTAGAATCAGGTTACGACTTTTTGAGTTCGGTTAATGCAGGTATCACTTTAAGATTCTAATTGCAAACTACCTAATTGATAAAGACAAAAAGAGACTCATCCTAACGAATGAGTCTCTTTTTCTATGATACAGTGCTGATTAATCAAATTTTTCCGGGCGCATTTGCGGGAAGAACAATACATCCTGGATAGAAGGTTGGTTACTCAACAGCATACACAACCTGTCTATACCGATACCGATACCCGAAGTTGGCGGCATACCATATTCCAGTGCTCTCAGGAAGTCGTGATCAATGAACATAGCTTCATCATCACCACGCTCCATCAGCGTCATTTGCTCTTCGAAGCGCGCACGCTGATCGATAGGATCGTTCAGCTCAGTATAAGCATTCGCCAGTTCTTTCCCATTGATCATTAACTCGAAACGCTCTACTAGACCATCTTTACTGCGGTGTTTTTTAGTCAGCGGAGACATTTCTACCGGGTAATCGATGATAAAAGTGGGTTGCATATAAGTATGCTCTGCAGTCTCACCAAAGATCTCATCGATCAGTTTACCTTTACCTATATTAGGATCTACAGCGATATTCAGTTGTTTACATACGCCTCTCAAACCTTCTTCATCCATTTCGCTGATATCAATACCAGTATTTTCTTTAACGGCATCAAAGATCGTGATACGCTTGAACGGTGCTTTGAAGCTGATAATATTTTCCCCTACCGGAACATCAGTAGTGCCATGCACCGCGATGGCCAGGGCTTCAAACAATTGCTCGGTAATGTCCATCATCCAGAAATAATCTTTATAGGCCGTATACCACTCCAGTACGGTAAATTCCGGGTTATGCGTCCGATCCATCCCTTCGTTACGGAAGTTGCGACTGAACTCATATACCCAGTCAAAACCACCTACCACAAGGCGTTTCAGGTATAATTCATTGGCGATACGCAAATAATAAGGTACGTCCAAAGCATTATGATGAGTAATGAACGGCCTTGCCGCTGCCCCACCCGGGATGTTTTGTAATACCGGTGTATCTACCTCCATTGCTCCTCTTGTATTCAGGAATTCACGGATGGTATTCATAATGATTGTACGCTGTGTAAAAGCAGTTCGGGTATGCGGATTGATGATCAGGTCGGCATAACGCTGACGATACCGGAACTCCGGATCGGTCACTTCATCAAATACGTTCCCGTCCACATCTCTTTTCACCACCGGTAAGGGTTTCAGAGATTTGGTCAATAAAGTGAATTCCTGAGCATGCACCGAGATCTCTCCTTTCTGGGTTACAAACACATAACCTTTTATCCCTATAATATCGCCCAAGTCGATGCCTTTGATGGCTAAGTCCCAAAGTGCGGTATCAGTTCCTTCCGGAGCAATCTCATCTTTTTTCAGATAGATCTGTATGATACCTTTTGTATCCTGGATTTTCAAAAAACCCGCTTTACCCTTATTGTTATTGCTCATCACGCGACCGGCCACACACACACTTGCAAATTCATCCTTCTTATCCTCTGTAAACTGTTTCTTTATATCTTCAGAATAATGAGATACAGGATACAATGGCGCAGGATAAGCTTCTATGCCTGCCGCAGAAAGTGCATTTAATTTTTCTCTTCGCACTAACTCTTGCTCAGATAAGTGTTGAACTTGCATAATAATATTTGAATGCTTTAAAAATAAGTTGCAAATATAGTTCTATTTTGATTATCCATTAACAGCAGCCGACGCTTAATTTGCTTAGAAAGGCATAGGGAAGGTAAAATATCTGGTAAAATATAGTTTTTAAAAATAAATTTGTAACCTAAACCACATATCATGGATCAAAACAGAGAAGCTATCTTAATTGCCGATATCAATAAACAAACAGATCTTGGATTTGGTGAAGATGAGATCCGGCATAATTTACAGCTGAATGGGTATACACAAGAGGAGATCACAAAAGCCACGAAACTCATCCGTCAAAACCCAGTGGCAGAAAAAGCGACAAAAAGCAGTCCATGGTCTATACTGATCTCTATCTTTTTTATTATTCGGGGTATCATGTATTTTTCAAAAAACCAGCATACAATGGGCTTTTTAATGGTTGGGGGTGGGCTTCATCGGCTTTATCATCAAAGCAATTCCGCTAAGGAGGAATTAATATTATAAAAAAATAGGCTAACCTCCCGGTTAACCCATTTTTTTGACATCATAACCGATACTTATACGGTCATGATTTCTTTCTCCCTGTCTTTACAGGCAGTGTCTACTTTTTCAATGTTTTTATCGGTCAGCCCCTGAACTCGCCCTTCCGCTTCTTTAGCCGCATCTTCACTCAGACCGTCTTTTTGTAATTTTTTAATCGCTTCGATCGCATCACGACGAGTACCTCTTATTGAAATTTTCGCCGTCTCTCCTTCTGCGTATACCTTCTTCACCAATTCCTTTCTGCGCTCTTCTGTAAGCGGTGGTAAAAACAAGCGGATCACTTCACCATCATTTTGCGGTGTCAATCCTATGTTTGCCATCATGATTGCTCTTTCTATTGGTGCAATCATACTTTTTTCCCAAGGTTGAATCGCGATAGTACGGGCATCTGGAACGGTCACATTAGCTACCTGGCTTAACGGCGTTGGAGCACCATAATAATCCACGCTAATACCATCTACCATATTTGGAGCAGCTTTTCCCGCACGAATTTTTTGTAATTCATTTTCCAAATGTGATAATGCCTTTTTCATGCCAGTCGAAGCACCGCTTACCGCTTCTTCTAATAATTCACTCATCCTAATGATTTAATATGTTTATTGATAGATTGCTATAATAAGTTGACAAAAATAAGGAAAGCCTTTCATTTGGCGAACTTTTATCTAAAAGCTGCTAACATCCTTAAGTTATCATTCAGATCTTTATATAAGACAGATTGCCAGCCCGCACGTTTATATAAATCTAAAGTATCTGTTGCGAAGTGCTGGTTCAACTCCAAAAAGACCGCTTGTGTCTTTTTGTTTTGATTTACCCAATCCAATATAGCTTTGTAAAACTGTTGCGGATCATTATTGGTGACGAACAAAGCTTCATGAGGCTCAAAGCTCAATACATGGTTTTCCATAAAAGCGGCCTCTGTTTCCAATATATAAGGTGGATTACTTACTACAACATCAACATCCATCAGCATTGTACGCATTGTCGCATCCAGAAAGTCTCCTTCAATAAACCGGATCTCCACTTCATTCATTTCGGCATTTTGCCTGGCAAGATTTAGTGCACCGGCAGCAATATCTACACTTACAATATCAAGATTCGGTGCATGTTTTTTTAAGGCAATAGCAATACAACCTGTTCCTGTACCTACTTCCAGCACTTTTAAAGACTTTTCCCCCCGACCCAACTCAACACTTTTTCCACCAGTTCTTCCGTTTCTGGACGCGGGATCAAAGTATCTTCATTGACCTTGAATTGAAGCCCATAAAAATCTGCCACTCCTAATACATGTTGTATGGGTCTGCCCTGCTTTAAAGCATTCAACATCACTTCAAAGGTTTCCTGCTCTGCATTACTCAAGGTTTGCAGCATCGCCATTCTCACACCCAGACGGTCTTCCTGCAATATATGGCACAATAACATATCTGCGATCACCTGCGCTTCACCAGTCTCGTATTGAGGATACAATGTCTGGCGGGCTATTTGCAAAGCAGCTCCTGTTGTTAGTTTGTTCGTACACATATGATATTATATAAACCGGACAAATTTAAACCCAATAATTGTTGTTACAAATAAACCCAAAAATCTATTTTCAGGTATCCGTGAAAGCACTGCAATTTTACAATCCTTTTACTTAAATTTGCGCCATTATGTCTACATTACAATTTCACGACTTAACCGTTAAAGATATCAGGCAGGAAACCCCGGATTGTGTTTCCATAGCATTCGAGGTACCTGAAAATTTACAGGAAACCTACAATTATCTTCCCGGTCAATACCTAACCTTTAAGACTATGCTTGAAGGACAGGAAGTGCGTCGCTCCTATTCTATTTGTTCCGGGAAAAACGATAACGAACTTAGAGTAGCCGTAAAAAGTGTAAATCCTCCGGGAAAATTCAGTACCTGGGCGAATACAGAGCTGAAAGTAGGCGATGTAGTAAGCGTAATGCCGCCTTTGGGCAATTTTACGCCAAAGGCCAGCGATAAACAACAAAGAAATTATGTAGCCTTTTCTGCAGGAAGCGGTATCACGCCGATTATGAGTATCCTGAAAGAGGTCTTATATAATGAACCCAACAGTACTTTCACCCTAGTTTTCGGCAACTACAACCGTGGTTCCATCATATTCAAAGAAGAACTGGAAGCACTTAAAAACCGTTTCATGAGCCGACTGCGCCTGTTCCATGTGATGAATAAAGAATCACAGGAAGCAGTATTGCTGAATGGGATCATTACCGCCGAGAAGGCCAAATCCTTTCAGGATATGAAGCTGATCAATTATCAGGCGGTGGATGATGTATTTATCTGCGGACCGGAACCGATGATCGTTGCGCTGAAAGACTATTTCCTGAACGAGGTCAAAATGCCTGCTGAGCGGGTTTATTTTGAGTTATTTTCTTCCCCTGACCAGCCTAAGAAAGTCAATAAGGAATGGGAAGCGAAACAACAGTTTGTTGACCGTAGCAAAGTAGCCAAAGTAACGGTGAAGCTGGATGGCAACTCCTTTGATATGGATCTGGCTTTCGGCGGAGAAAATATCCTGGATGCGGCATTGCAAAACGGAGGTGATCTGCCTTATGCCTGTAAGGGTGGGGTTTGTTGTACCTGTAAAGCAAAATTGGTATCCGGAGAAGTGGACATGGAAGTGAATTATGGCCTAGAGCCGGATGAGATCGCCAATAACTTTATCCTGACCTGCCAAGCACACCCGCGCAGCGAACATGTGGAGGTAGATTTCGATATAAAATAATTTGTTCGGTAAGAAAATAATTTACTATCTTTGCATCCCATTTGAAGCAGAATGTGGGGACGGTTCCGTAGCTCAGTTGGATAGAGCAACAGCCTTCTAAGCTGTGGGTCATTGGTTCGAATCCAATCGGAATCACTAATAATATAAAGCGAAATTCGAGTTGATTCGAATTTCGCTTTTTTAACGAAAAAAAATTGCTCTTTTTTGTGTTTGGAAATTAAGACAAATAGAACTAAATTTAATCGTTAGAATACACATTTGTGTATTTGTCTTAATTTAATGTGATTATAGAGATTTTATGGCGGTCAAGACTAAAATTAATCTAAAAAAAGAACTACAAAAGTATTTCGGATTTGAACATTTCAAAGGTGAACAAGAGCTGATCATTCAAAGCATTTTAGCCGGAAAAGATACTTTTGTCATCATGCCTACAGGCGGCGGTAAATCACTTTGCTATCAGCTTCCGGCATTGTTAAGCGAAGGAGTAGCATTGATCGTTTCTCCCCTCATCGCCCTCATGAAAAATCAGGTAGACCTGATCAGGGGTTATAGTGACAATGATGACATTGCGCACTTTTTAAATTCCAGCCTGAGCAAAACCCAGCAAAAAAAGGTAAAAGAGGATCTGAAATCAGGGCATACCAAACTCTTGTATGTAGCACCGGAAACGCTGACTAAACAGGAGAACATTGATTTCTTTTCCGATATAAAAATATCTTTTGTAGCGGTCGATGAAGCTCACTGTATTTCTGAATGGGGACACGATTTCCGCCCGGAATACCGCAAACTGAGCGATATGATCAAAGAGATTGATGCCAATCTGCCGATCATTGCACTTACCGCTACAGCCACGCCTAAAGTCCAAGACGACATCATTAAAAACCTTGACCTGCGCGAACCACAGGTCTTTGTATCTTCCTTCAACAGACCTAACCTTTATTATGAAGTAATCCCTAAAGCCTCTAAAAAGCAGGTTTTAAAACATATTGTCCGCTTTATTTCCCAACATAAAGGTAAAAGTGGGATTATCTATACCCTAAACCGTAAAACTACCGAAGAGCTGGCCAGTACTTTAATGGCCAATAACATTAAAGCGGTTGCTTACCATGCCGGGCTGGACGTATCTACACGGGCGCAACGCCAGGACATGTTCCTGCATGAAGATGTGGAAGTCATCGTGGCTACCATTGCCTTTGGTATGGGTATTGACAAGCCAGATGTAAGGTTTGTCATGCACTACAATATTCCAAAATCAATTGAGAACTATTACCAGGAAACCGGCCGTGCCGGTCGTGATGGTCTCGAAGGTAAATGTATCTTATACTATTCCCATAAAGATGTGCAGAAACTGGAACACTTAATGCGCGACAAGCCTTTAAGTGAACGAGAAATGGGCGCGCAGCTCATTGCGGAAACGGTAGCCTATGTAGAATCTGGAGCCTGCCGGAGAAGACAATTGCTCCATTATTTCGGAGAAATTGACCGTATTGAAAATTGTGGTAACTGTGACAACTGCTGTAATCCTAAAGAAAAACTGGACGTAAAAGACAGTGTAAAGATCGTTTTGGATACGGTCAATGCTTTGGACGAACGTTTTGGAATTGATTATGTGGTAGACGTTATTTTGGGTAAGAAAAATCCGCAGATCAGCACGTTCAAACATAATAAGCTCCCGGTACACGGTGCCGGCCTGATCATGGAAATGGATGATAATTTCTGGTATTCCCTGATCCGCCAGATGATGCTGGAAGACTTCGTGCGCAAGGATATTGAAGAGTATGGTTTATTAAAGATAACCGACAATGGCCATAAATTCCTAAAAAAACCATTCTCCATCAAAGTACCGCTGAACCATAAATACGAAGCAGAATCTGACGATGAGGATGAAGTAGTTACAAATGGCGCAATCGGCGCAGCAGACTCTAAGTTGCTGGAAATGCTGATTGATTTGCGAAAGCAAGTAGCCAAAGAGAAAAAATTGCCGCCCTTTGTCATCTTTCTGGAAAACTCTCTGGAAGACATGGCACTCAGCTACCCTACTACGATGGAAGAACTGGAAAAGATTCAGGGTGTAAGTAAGGGGAAAGCTATCAAATTCGGCAAAAAATTCATTGAACTCATCGCACAATATGTCGAAGAAAATGACATTGAAAAGCCGGATGATTTCGTAATGAAGAACATTGTCAATAAGAGTGGACTGAAAGTATATATCATTCAAAACATTGATAAAAAAATCCCGCTTGAAACCATTGCCAAGAACAAAGATCTCTCTGTAGATGAGCTTTTAGGTGCTATGGAGGCTATCGTAGCCAGTGGCACCCGGTTAAATATTGGTTATTGTATAGATGAAGAACTGGATGAAGATGAACAGGAAGATATCTTTGACTACTTCAGAAGTGCGGAGGACGATGACCTGAATGCAGCTTTTGAAGAATTCAGATCTTCGGATGTATCAATTGAACAATTACAATTAATGCGGATAAAATTTTTAAGTGATTACGCCAATTAGGCATTTAAACCTTTTTACACAAATTCGCTCTAAAATAAAGGTCTTTAATAAGCTAAAGACCTTCTATATTTTAATTACGGACAATACCGGAATTTTTCCTGTTTTTGCCCGGATGATTAATTAGATACCATTTTTGTTTTTTTTAACTAGATTTGCAGGCTGAAAAAAGTCATTATCCTTTGCTGATGGAACAGAAAGAAATTATAGAAAAAATCAATCATTTCCTGATTGAAGATTTTGAAGTTGAACCGGAAGATATTCAACCTAAGTCTAAATTGAAAGAAACTTTAGACCTTGATAGCTTAGACTATATTGATCTGATCGTTGTTATTGAGAGTAACTTTGGCTTCAAAGTAAAACCGGAAGATTTCCAGACTATGGAAACTATCCAGGATTTTTATATCTACGTTGAAAACAGGCTGCAAACCGCCTAAAATATCATACTGCAATTTGTGCTATGTCCAATTGGAGTGGAAAATCTAAAGGCACAACTTTAGGATACAAAATTTTTATTTACCTGATTAAGATAGGCGGGCTCAAACCCGCCTATGCTTTATTGCGTATAGTAGCCTGGTATTATATCTGGTTTGTACCGGCAGCACGCCACCCTATACTGTATTTATACCGACAAAGGCTCGGCTTCGACAAAAGCAAAAGCCGGAAATTTTTTCGTAAAAATATCTATGTCTTCGGACAGACTTTACTGGATAAGTTCTACGTATTAAGCAGCCGGAAAAATCCTTTTTCTGTTACCCGGGATGGCGGACAACACCTGAACGATATGGTAGCTGCCGGGCAGGGCGGAATCATTGTAAGCGCACATATCGGTAATTATGAACTAGCAGGGCATTTGCTAGAGCGCCTGCATACTACGATCAACATTGTGATGTATGATGGCGAGGACGCGCAGATCAAGCAATACCTCGAAGCCGCCACAGGCCCAAAAAGTTTTAATATTATCTACATTAAAGAAGACATGTCACACATCTATGAAATGTCTGCAGCTTTACGACGTAATGAATTGATCTGCCTGCATGCCGACCGTCATGTAGCAGGTGCACGCACCATCAGGCATGAGTTCCTGGGCCAAGAAGCCGCATTCCCCTTTGGCCCCTTTGCCCTTGCCAGTAAACTGAGCGCACCGGTCAGCATCGTTTTCGCTCTGAAAACAGGCGACAACAGCTACCATTTTACGGCCACTGCACCACAGGTGTTTGAAGGCCGCGGTACAGAAGGCGCAGAAAGAATGCTGTCGGCTTATGTGTCCGAACTGGAACAAAAAGTAAAGGCTTTCCCGGAACAATGGTTTAATTACTTCGATTTCTGGAAAACAGAAGCCTGATCATCTTTGATTATTTTAGACCTTTCTCCACATTTCCCTTCATAAAATTTGATAACTTTACGGCTTTAGTACAAAAATTAAAAGCCCTTGAAATACATACCTCAGGCCGCACCTTTTGTGATGATCGACGAACTCGTATCGTCTGATGATACACAAACGATTTGCCGGTTTACCATTCCCCCGGATCATATTTTTATTGATGCAATGGTTATTTTGCGGAAGCCGGTTTAGTAGAAAATATGGCACAAACAGCGGCTGCCGGTACCGGTTTCAAAATATCGGCACAAAATGAAGTACCGCCGATCGGTTTTATCGGGCAAATTAAAAATTTAGAATTATTCAAACTTCCTACTGTCAATGATACAATTGAAACAACAATAACACAACAAAACCGGGTGATGAATGTAATTATCGTGCTCGGCACAATCCACTTGAACGAGGAATTGATTGCCCGTGCCGAATATAAAATATTTTTACAGCCATAAAGATGAAAGAAGTATTTCATGTAGCAGATTCGATTTTGTGTCGGCTGGGTGCTGACAGCAAAACTGTCTTTGAAGGAGTTATTGCCGGCCGGTCCGGAGTCAGCCCTAAGTCATTTGATAAAGGCCTGACTTACCCGGTAGCGGTGCTTTCTGAGGCACAGGATCTTATGCTTTCGACTAAATACGGTCCGGCATTTTCCAGGTTTGAACAAATGTGTTTGTTCGTTATCGAGCAGTCCTTGTCTAACAGTTCTGTTGTTGTTACTTCAGCAGAATGTGTAATCATACTTTCCACCACAAAAGGTAATGTCACGCAAATAGGCCGGGAAGAAGCATTAACGGATATTCCCTTACATCAAAGTGCTAAAAAGATCGGTCAGTATTTTAATCATCCCAACCCCGTTTCTGTTGTTTCTGCAGCCTGCATTTCAGGAGTGGCCGCACAGATTATGGCCAAGCGTTTATTAGAAACAGATCAATATAAATACGCCATAATAGTTGGTTGCGACGAGCTGAGCACGTTCATTCTTTCAGGATTTCATTCTTTCCAGGCTTTATCGGCCACAGCCTGTCGTCCTTTCGATGCCAACAGGACTGGTCTGAACCTGGGTGAAGCTGCAGTATGTATGCTATTGAGCAATGACCAGTCTTTAGCCTCCGGGGAAGGTATATTGAAAGGTGGTGCCATCAGTAATGATGCCAATCATTTGTCCGGGCCTTCTAAAACCGGTGAAGAATTAGGCACTGCTATTATTCAGGCGATAGCAGAAGCAGGAAAGCAACCGGAACAGGTCGATTTTGTGTCTGCCCATGGAACGGCGACCAACTACAATGATGAAATGGAAGCGAAAGCAATTCATCATGCCGGCATAAAAGCCCCGGTGAATAGTCTGAAACCCTATTTCGGCCATACCCTTGGTGCTTCCGGCTTATTGGAAACCCTGATCAGCCTGAAAGCGATGAATGCAGGAATCCTTATTCCCACACTTCATTTTGAATCAACAAATGTGAGTGTGCCCATTTCAATCATCCGTGAGCAAAGCCAACAGGAAATTCATAATTTTGTAAAAACTGCCGCAGGTTTTGGAGGCTGTAATGCAGCTGTACTGTGGTCCAAAATATAATTGATAGCATGACTCAGAAAATCAAAGAGATTATCCAAAGATCAATCCGTGTAAAAGAACAGGTGTTGCATGATGAGGTATTGATCCATAACTTAAATACTTTAGTAGAAAAAATTACGCATACCTTTCAGCAAGGGGGTAAAGTATTGTTCTGTGGTAATGGCGGCAGTGCAGCAGATGCCCAACATCTTGCTGCAGAATTCAGCGGCCGTTTTTATTCGGACAGGGATCCTTTACCCAGTGAGGCTCTGCATTGCAACACCTCTTATCTGACCGCTGTAGCCAATGATTACGGCTATGATTTTGTCTACAGCCGTTTGCTAAAAGGAATGGCAAAGCCCGGAGACATTCTGGTAGGCCTGAGCACATCTGGCAACTCCACAAACATCATCAATGCCTTTGAAATGGCAAAACAGATCGGCGTAACTACGGTAGGATTTACCGGTACTACAGGCGGCAAAATGGCCAACCTGTGCGATATCCTCATCAATGTTCCTTCAAACGACACTCCGCGCATACAGGAAAGTCATATTATGCTGGGACATATTGCCTGTGAACTGGTCGAACGTAATTTATTTGAACAATAATGGAATGTATCATTCTCGCCGGGGGCTTTGGCACCCGCTTACAACATATCGTTTCTGATGTACCCAAATGCCTGGCACCAGTAAATGGAAAACCATTCCTGGAATACCTGATGCATTATCTGGAAAAGCAATATTGTGACCATGTGATCTTATCACTGGGCTATAAATATGAAGCTGTTTTAGACTGGTTGAAAAGCAAAGCATTTACTTTTAAGGTAAGCTGGGTGATTGAACATGAGCCATTAGGCACTGGCGGCGGCATCAAAAAAGCCGCCCAGAAGTGTACCGAGCAGGATTGTTTTGTCATCAATGGCGATACGATGTATGAAGTTCCGCTAAAGCTTTTATGGGAAACACGTAAGCCGGACAGCAAGGCTGTACTCGCTCTGAAACCCATGAAAAATTTTGACCGCTATGGAACGGTTTTGACTGATGCATCAGGAATCATCACAAGCTTCGAAGAAAAGCAACCTTGTCCACAGGGAAATATCAACGGAGGTGTTTACCTATTGCAAAACGTATTCAATATTTTTGACGCCCTTCCCGATAAATTTTCATTAGAACAGGATTTCTTCGAACCGGAAGCTCAAAAAGGAAGCCTGTCCGCTGTAATTATTGATGAGTATTTTATAGATATCGGCGTGGAGGCCGATTATTTAAAGGCGCAACAAGAATTTCAATAATTACTTCAGGACAATACAATTTATTCTAACAAGCAAAATATTTACAGTGCGGGCATTATTTCTGGATCGGGACGGGGTGATCAACATTGAAAAAGACGGCAGCTATATCTTTAGCCCGGATGAACTTCATTTTTATGACGGTGCCCTGGAAGCGATTGCTACGGCGCGCAATCATTTTGATATTATTGTGGTCGTTACTAACCAACGCGGCATTGGCAGAGGGCTGATGACAATAGAAGCACTTCATGAGATCCATGCCAGCCTGCTTCTTTCTTTACAAAAGAAAGGTGGTCACATTGAAGCATTTTACTTTGCTCCCTCCATTGACAATAATAACGAACTGCGCAAACCCCAATACCGGCATGGCTTTATTGGCCAAAGAAGATTTTCCGGAGATTGATTTCGGCCATTCCGTAATGATCGGCAATAATCTGAGCGATATGCAATTTGGCAAAAAAATGGGTATGCAGACCGTATTTCTGCATACCACAAAAGATAAAATGGAACTGCCGCATGAACTTATTGATGAACAATATTCCAGTTTAAGTTCTTGGGCGGCATCTTTATAATGCTTTAAAGATAATCGTGCTGTTATGCCCGCCAAAACCAAAGGCATTGCTCATCGCCACATGCACCGGTTTCTTCAGGGCTTTATCCAATACTATATTCAGCCCGGAAGGCAATTCCGGATCTAATTCCTGTACATTAATAGTCGGTGGAATCACATTTTCCCGGATGGACATAATCGTAGCTATAGCTTCCAGGGCTGCTGCTGCTGCCAGTAAATGCCCCGACATAGATTTTGTTGCGCTCAGGTGGACATTAGCATCTTTACCAAATACAGTCTCTACCGCTCTTAGTTCTGCTATATCACCCAAAGGTGTTGCCGTTGCATGAAGGTTCAGATAATCTACTTCTTCCGGTTTTAATCCGGCTTCTATTAATGCCAGCTTCATACATTGTGCCGCACCAATACCTTCGGGATGCGGTGAGGTCAGGTGATAGGCATCCGAAGTCATGGCTGCACCCACCACTTCCGCATATATTTTTGCTCCCCTTGCTACCGCATGCTCGTATTCTTCAAATATCAGTGCGCCCGCACCTTCTCCCATGACAAAACCATCACGATCTTTGTCAAAAGGCCTACTCGCTGTGGCCGGATCATCATTACGAGTACTCATAGCTTTCATGGCTGCAAATGCACCATAAGAGGCTGTAGTAATGGGTGCTTCTGCCCCACCGGCAACTATGACTTTAGCTTTACCTAACCTGATGTAATTAAAGGCATCCATAAATGCGGTATTGGAGGTGGCACAGGCGGAAGAAGGGCAATAGTTAATACCCTGAAGGCCATATTTGATCGAGATCATTCCCGCCGCTAAGTTGACTAGTAACTTTGGAATAAAGAACGGATTAAAACGCGGTACATAGCCACCAGTAACATAAGACTCTACTTCTTTCTCAAAAGTTTCTACTCCTCCCTGTCCAACACCAAAAATGACACCGGCATCAAACGGATCCATTGTCTTAAAGTTTATTCCGGAATCTTCTATGGCCTGTGCGGCACTATAAATCGCATACCGGATAAATAAATCGGTACGTCTGATCTCATTTTTATCCAGGTACAGTTCCGGATTAAAGTCTTTAACCTCGGCCCCACATTGAGCCCGAAACTGGGACACATCAAACTTTGTGACACGCGCTACGGCTCCTTTCCCTCGTATTAATGACTCCCAAGTAGTTTGAACATCATTTCCTAAAGGGTTTACCGTACCTAAACCCGTAACCACAACTCTCTTCATAATAATCACTTATCTAAATATGGCGCAAATATATTGAGCATTTTCATTTTGCATGAAAAAGCACTCAGCAAAAAGGGATGAAGCTCTTCAGCACCTCATCCCTTTCATTAAACGCAACTGAAACTTTATTTTATCAAATGTAATTCGCCTTTAAATTCACGAATTTCGGCTCCTACTCTGATCTTGGAGTCATACATATATAAGCCTCCGTCCGCAGGTTTTCCGTTAAAAGTGCCATCCCATCCGGACAATGCAGCTGAACCGTAAGCACTATAGACTACCTGCCCCCATCTGTTGTAAATATTCAAACGATCAATATTCACCAGGTTAGGATAATTGATAGAAGGGAAAAAGCGATCGTTCTTACCATCCCCGTTTGGTGTAAATGCATTCGGGAATATAATCCTTTTTTCTTTATAATTCACCTCAAGGTGTAATACAACAGTACTGTCGCAACCCAATTGTGTCAGTAGTTTTCTTTTATAGACACCCGGATCATAAATTTTACGCCCTACAAATTCATAGTATTCTCCTTCTTCTATTGTTTCATAGATATTTACTGAATCGGTAGGATAAACTATAATAGTTGTAAATGCAGTGTCTTTACATCCGAATGGCGTAGACCCTATCGCTCTGTAAACTGTAGAGATTGTCGGACTGGCGGTAACAG
The DNA here is from genome assembly GCA_030386875.1 of Morinoia aosen. Lineage (NCBI taxonomy): Eukaryota > Metazoa > Arthropoda > Malacostraca > Amphipoda > Talitridae > Morinoia > Morinoia aosen. The sequence continues at coordinate 64,714,553 of JASJYW010000027.1, forward strand.
AAAGGCCGGTATTGGCTGAAATATTCTGATTTGGAGACCAGATTACATCAGGAGCACCACTACTGGTAAGTGCTGCGCTGCTGCCGGCACAAAATACCGTTGTGTCCGGGGAGATCCGCATTATCGGTTTTGGGTTTACGGTCACTGACACAGCTACTCTCGGACTTTCAATCGGACAGCCGGCATTACTCTGGGTTACATACCAGGTATAGGTACCCGGAGCATTCGTATTAGGAATAGGAGCAGTATAAGAAGGCGTACCCCCTGTAGGTTGTGTATACCAACGGTAAACAGGATTTGGCAGATTGCCCAAAGCAGATAATTGAGCTGCCGGCTCAAATTGGCAATAGCTGGCTCCAGTCGCGGTAACTGCATCTGGTGTTTGTCCACCGGAAATAATGACATCTTTAATGCTATGCCCTTCATAATATAAACCTGTAGAAGCAGAAAAACCAAAATAACCGGTGGCATTGGTCAATACAAGCGGTCCGGTAATCTGAGGGCTTGTCGCACCATCTAGGAATACGGAAATAGTCCCTAGTTGATAAACAATCTTAGCGGTGTGCCAATTACCGTCCGTTATTTGTGTTTGTGCTGTTAGCTCAGTACCAATTAAACCGTTCATCACGCCTTCAGTATATCCGTTATTCTGAAACTGACGCAATGTAATTAATGGATTTGCATTGATTATCGGTGTCGTACTATTGTTGTTATAGGTATCAAAAATAAGCCCGAAACCATTCATGGTTGTTGGCATACCGATACCACCTCCTAACTGGAACCCGGAAGGAGGGCTGGCAATATACCAGAATGCAAGACCATCCGCAGGAGGTGTACCTACGTTCGTTGTGATCTGATAACTGAACTCAATTGAGAAAAAGTCACAGGCACTATTCAGATTTTGAGGAACGGTATAATAAATGTAACCGTTTTGGGTACCCTGGTTATTATTCAAGTTGATTTGTGTGGAAGCATTTGTTGCATTTCCACCCAGAGTCCAGCCTGTGGTATTGATAGGATTGCCGTTTAGGGTATAAGTATACGTTTGGGCATTTGCTTTTTCACCTATCCCCAGAGCAGAAAAAGCAAGAATACTTAAGATTTTAAATAAAATTCGTTTCATTTAATTTGAAATTGGATAATAGGTAGATTTGAATACTTGTGATTAGGGTAACTTTTTTAACACAGAAAAATTAACGCCGTTTTAATAAAAATCACTCCTATACAAGTATATAAGACTCTAAATTATACATTAATCGTTGGTTGGCAAATTTTTTTTAACTTTTTTTTTAATCCTTCAAATAATACGATACGCAGAAAAATACACCTTCCAAAGGCCTAAAAAAACAAAAAAGAAGCATATATTTCATACGCTCCTTTAATAAATCTCTGTATTTCAATTATCTAAAATAATTCCAAGAGATTGTCTCTGCCGGTACCATTTGAAACATATTGTATTTTCACTTCCAGATAGCTTTCTATGAAACTACAGAAATCTTTGAACTCTGCCGGTAAACTTTCTATGGCGGTACATTGACTGGTTTTTACCGGGATCCAACCTTTAAAACTTTCATATTGTGCTTCAATATCGGCTTCACAAATATCAAATGGCATTTGTTCCGTCACAAGACCTCCGATTTTATAAGCTGTAGCCGCTTTAATCGTATCAAAGCCGTCCATAACATCAGCCTTTGTAACAATCAGGCGCGTAACACCACTCAACATGATTGTATATTTCAAGGCAACCAGATCGATCCAGCCACAACGTCTAGGACGTTTAGTTACCGCACCAAACTCATTACCGGCCACTCTTAATGCTTCGCCCACCTCATCATGAAGCTCTGTAGGGAACGGCCCGCTGCCTACACGGGTACAATAAGCTTTGGTAATACCAAATACATCCCCAATAGCAGACGGAGCGATGCCTAAACCGGTACAGACACCCGCAGTGATCGTATTAGAAGAGGTAACGAAAGGATAAGTACCATAATCTACATCTAACATGGATCCCTGAGCACCTTCTGCAAGAATTTTCTTGCCGGATTTGATATGCTCGTTGATCCAGTATTCACCATTTACAACATTCAGACCTTGCAGGTAAGCTACCGCTTCAAAGAAAGCAGGCTCCCACTCTTCCCAGGCAACCGCTTCGCTGTACATAGACAGCATGGAAAGGTGCTTTTGCTTCAGCTTCTCGTATCTTGCTTTCCAGTCTTTAGCCAGGATATCGCCTACGCGCAATCCGTTTCTACCCGTTTTATCCATATAGGCCGGACCGATTCCTTTTAAGGTAGAGCCTATTTTTTCAGCTCCTTTTGCATGCTCTGAAGCCGCATCCAGTGCTCTGTGTGTAGGTAAGATCAGGTGTGCTTTATGAGAAATAAACAGATTGTCGGCTAAGGATACGCCAATAGCATTTAGGTTTTCGATCTCTTCCTTCAGCGTTACCGGATCAATCACCACACCGTTACCGATCAGGTTTAATTTATTTTCCTGGAACACACCGGAAGGGATTGTTCTCAATACCACTTTTTGTCCTTTAACATAAAGCGTGTGTCCGGCATTCGGACCACCCTGAAAGCGAGCAATAATGTCGTACTTGGCAGCAAGATAATCAACGATCTTACCTTTACCTTCGTCGCCCCATTGCAGGCCTAATAAAACGTCTACCATAGTTTATTAAAGTAAAGCGCAAAATTAGACAATCTTTTGGCCTAAAAAAATGAAATTCATTAATGTGAATAAAAAACCGGTACTTAACGGCTTAATTCACTCTTAATGCCATGAGCCTGTAGTTCCGCCTACAGCTCGCCCACATAAGTCCTTGCGGCTAGTTCCGATTTCGGCATCAGTGTGACTCTTGTGGCAAAAGTTACATACCAACCAGCCTTGCCGTTGGTTAGCCCTTATCTGCATTTTGCCTTCATAACCGCTTTGGGGCGCTTTCTCAATTTTAAATACCACTTTTTTAATTTCGGAGATCCCGTATTTTTTGAAAAATAAAATCATAGCAGCTGCTAGCGAAAGAAACACAAGCATCACCTGCCTTAATTTTATTTTCATACGATGCTGTTTTGATCCGGAAGTAAATATAAGGCGATTGACTTAGAGCCTGTTTAAAACAATATTATCCATGGCAATAAATCCATAAATACCCCATATGGTATCGGCTATTACACGTTTAACTTAAGCCCGACTATGTTAGCGGTTAATGTATCTAACAACCTGATCCGTTTTTTTCTGCTCCACAAGTTTTGATATTGATCCCAACTTTTAAGTTGATCCCATGTTGATCTCCTTTCAGCAAGAATGAGCAGAAATAAAAAAAGCACCTCAAGAAGAGGAGCTTTTAGCTGGGTACCACGTACGGGAATCGAACCCGTGATTCCTCCGTGAAAGGGAGGCGTCTTAACCCCTTGACCAACGCGGCAAAAACGATAAAATAGACTGGTAGTTAAAAAACTGTACCACGTACGGGAATCGAACCCGTGATTCCTCCGTGAAAGGGAGGCGTCTTAACCCCTTGACCAACGCGGCTTCTATCGTTTTGGGATTGCAAAGGTAAAACGCTTTTTCTAAAAAACAAAATTATTTTATCAAAGAATTTTTATTTTTCCCTTTCCCCGTATTCCAACCCTTGTCTTTACCTCCTTCATGAGGTAATTTTTGAGGTATTGCTTTGCCTTCTTCGGCCTTTTTTGGCAGCTCAAATTTCTTTTCTTTCAGTACAATATCCACTTGATATTCTCGCTCCAGTATCAGGTGTCCTGAAGCCGGATCATAATAACGCCAGGTACCATGTTTCGTAAAGCCTCTTTCCGCAGGAACCACTACCATAGTATCCTCAAAGGTTAGAGGATTAGTCACCATAAAGGTATCCAGATCGTAGGGGGTATAAATACCCCGGTAGGTACCTACACTGGCCAGCCGGCCATTTTCAAAATATTGTGCCGGACCGTCTGGCACGCCCAACTTATAGTTTTCAACAGAGATCAGTTGCTGATCTTTGGTCATTTTATACCATAAACCGGCCTTGAGATCATCTTTATAAGCCCCAAACTCATAAAAACCCGGATCTCCGAAATGGACCGGAATATCATAAAACCACATCCCCTGCTTCCGTTGTTTTACATCGCGTTTATTCAGGTTCTCATCCGCTACGGCACTTTCTTTCTTTGGCTTTTCAAGCGTATTTTGCTTTTGGGCAAACAGATTAAATTCGGACAAGAATATGCAGGCAACAAAAAGAACAGATTTACAGTTAATCATTATAGCATTTAAAGAGGTCATTATTAAAAGGTAAATATAAAGAAAACATTGTTTGAATGGATTAGAAACCAACTTGACCAACTATAATAGTCTCGTAAGAAGGAATACAGCCAACCAGGAAAGTGGCATCACCCATGATCAGCAAGGTAAGCATAAATGTATATTTACGACCGATCAACTCAGCCGGGGCAGCCAACCATCGGGCAAGGAATCGGCATAGAGGCGAGACAACTAATGCTATATATTCAGGTAATTCATTAATAATTTATAGCGCTCGTCCAGATCATCCTGCGCCGGGATATCGCCATAGATTTCTTTGACATAATAATCATAACGCTCCAGTGCTGCAACGACACGCTGCAACTCGACCTTACTCATTTTCAAAGTAACTTCGAGCATACCGGTTTGGGGATTTTGGTACACCCGACTATTGAGGATTTTTACATCTTCATTCTCCGCGATTTTTGCGATCTGGCTTAATACATAATCCTGGGGCTTCACCTCCAGTACGATAACACCTCCCTGTTCGCTTAAGCTGCCGCTTTCTCCCAGGTAATGAAATAAGGTATCCCGGGAAACGCAACCCAGATATTCCTGTCTTTCATTCAGCACAGGCACCATAGGTAATTTAAACTGGAGCACTACTTTTACCGCATCAAAAGGATGAGCGGACACAATACAGGCCGGACGCACGATCTCATAAGTAAATTCGGAAAGCTCTGTATCCGGTTCTTCCCAGTCCAATAAAGCCGCTTCTTTGATAATACTGATATAAACTCCTTTGTCAATCAATGGCAGCCGGTCTAAATGCGAATCTGACATCATGCGCAAAGCATCATCTACTGTATCGCCCGGCTTCAAGACCGGGATAGTTGGTTCTATCAGATTAAGTAATGACATGGTTTTTGAAATTAAGGTTTAAAAGTTTTTTTACAAAATGTGCATTTTGCTTTTAAACGAGTTTGGTTAATAGTAAGCACTATTCAGGTTTATATTTTGCTTTTCAGCGGCTTCAATCGGTGCATAATCTGAAAGTATTTCTGCTTTACCCTGACGCACACAAACATCATGTTCGAAATGTACAGAAGGCTTTCCGTCACGGGTTACAACCGTCCATCCGTCATCCCAGAAATCTACCTGGCGCGTTCCCAGGTTGATCATCGGCTCAATCGCCAACACCATATTTTCCTGTAGCTTTTTCAATGTACCTCTTCTGCCATAGTTCGGTACTTGTGGGTCTTCATGCATTTGCTTGCCTACTCCGTGTCCTACCAATTCCCGCACAACACCATAACCATGTTTGCCATTCGTATGATGCTCAATTGCATAACCGATATCTCCGGCCCTGTTGCCAACGATAGCCTGCTCTGCCCCCAGGTAAACGGCTTCTTTAGTCACTCGTACGAGGTCTAAAACAGCCTGGTCTACTTCACCAAGGATAAAAGTATAAGCATGATCACCATGAAAACCATTCATATAAACGCCGCAATCCACGGAAACGATATCGCCTTCTTTTAATTCGTAGCTGCTAGGAAAACCGTGCACAACCTGCTCGTTCACAGAAATACATAAAGAATACGGGAAACCATGATACCCTTTAAAGGAAGGATAACCACCGTTATCTTTGATGAATTCAAAAGCAAAATCATCCAGTTTAATGGTCTGGATACCCGGTTTTATCATCTTCGCGATTTCAGTAAGGGTCTTGCTGACCATTAAACAGCTTTTTCTTTGAATCTCTACGTCTTCGTTACTTTTATATAAACTCATTGTTGTTGAAAATTATTGTTCTATTAAAATATTACCGGTCATTTCCTGCGGGATGGGCAAACCCATATAGGTTAAAATCGTCGGGGCGATATCACCCAATTTTCCGTTTTTCAGTTCACGATGATAATCATTGCTGATCAGAAATAAAGGCACCGGGTTTAAGGTATGCGCCGTATTCGGAGAACCGTCTTCATTCATCAGGTAATCTGAATTACCATGATCGGCCGTCAAAAACACGGCATAGCCATGCTCTAGGGCTTTAGGTACGATGGTGCTCACGCATTGATCTACCGTTTCCGCTGCTTTGATTGCAGCTTCCCATACCCCCGTATGGCCCACCATATCTGTATTGGCAAAATTCATACAAATAAAATCAGCTGACTCCGCTTCTATCTCCGGGATAATCGCATCTCTTAATTCAAAAGCGCTCATTTCAGGCTTAAGGTCATAAGTAGGCACATCCTGAGGAGATGCTTTCAGAATGCGGGATTCGCCTACAAAAGGCAGTTCGCGCCCTCCGGAAAAGAAAAAGGTCACATGTGGGTATTTTTCCGTCTCTGCAATCCGGATCTGTTTTTTCCCGTTTGCCGATAAGACTTCTCCCAGCGTATTGCTCAGATCATCTTTCCTGAAGATAACGTCCACATTTTTAAAAGTAGCATCATATTCAGTAGCGGTAAGCATTTCGATGTTCAAAGGATGCATATCATATTCCGGAAACGCTGTCTGGGATAGTGTTTCTACAATCTCCCGGCAACGGTCTGTCCTGAAATTGAAACAAACCACTACGTCTCCGTCCTCAATTTTTGCGAGCGGATGACCTTCAGCATCTACTTTTAACAAAGGCTGTAAAAATTCATCTGTAACACCTGCCTCATAAGATGCTTCTATGCTGTGCACAAAATCATCGGTTACGGTACCGGTTCCATTAGCCAGCAAGTGGTAAGCTTTAGCCACGCGTTCCCAGCGCTTATCCCGATCCATAGCGTAGTAGCGCCCGATAACGGTAGCCAGCAGGCCACGGGAATCCGCCAGGTGATGCTCCATATCATGTATAAAACCAACCCCGCTTTTAGGATCTGTATCTCTGCCATCTGTAAAGGCGTGTACGAAATAGCGTTCTATACCCGCCTGCTCGGCATAGGTACACAAAGCTTTTACATGTTCTATATGAGCATGTACGCCCCCATTGCTCAGCAGACCCATAAAGTGCAGTTTTGTATTCCGCATTTTCACTTTATCAAATGCCGCAATCAGAGCCGGGTTTTGTTGTAAACTCGAATCTTTAATGGAAACATTTACTCTTTGTAATTCCTGGTAGACAATTCTGCCTGCCCCTAAATTCAAATGTCCGACTTCTGAATTGCCCATTTGTCCGTCCGGTAATCCAACTGCTTCACCACATGTTATCAACTCTGCATTCGGATATTGCTCGTATAAACTGTTCACGAAAGGAGTATTGGCCGCTCTGATGGCGTCGGAAGCCGGCACCTGGCCTTTCCCCCATCCATCCATGATGACTAACATTGTTTTTTTACTCATAGCCTGCAAAGTTAATTATTCCTCAGCCGATTTCAGGCTCTTTTGAATAAATTTTGACAATATGAATACCAACACTTTTCTATTGATTGTTAAACGGATACAAATTAGAAAAGACACGAAAAGTTCGTGTCTCCATGTTTTTATAAAAAATGGACTTTAATCGGCAAAAAAGCTTCTTACTTCTTCTTCCGACACGTTTCCTTCTAATTTCTTCACCTGCTGTCCTTTTACATATTTTACCACATAAGGAATCCCCTGGATCTGCATATTTTGAGCTAGCTCTCTGGATTCATCCACATCAACTTTCTGTAATTTTATTTTTCCGCCAAGCTCCTCCGCCACTTTTTCCAGTTTGGGAGCCAGCATTTTGCAGGGTCCGCACCAGTCGGCTTTAAAATCAACGACCACTACATCATACTCAGAGATCAGCTTCTGGAAACTTTCCGGGGTATAGGATTCTGTAGCCACCGGAGCCTTGCTTTGCTCAGACGTGCCACTTCCGCAGGAAGTTATTGAAAAAGATACAACAGAAAGTAATGATGCTAATAAAATAATTCTTCTCATAATACAATAATAAACATTATAATGACGAGTATACAAAATAAATATTAGTTAAGCGTAAATATCCCCTGAAGTTTCATAAAATAAAATATGCCTAACTTTACCTTTCCTTTCTCATAAATCCGTTTGAATTATGTTGCAATCCATCAACCCCTACACCGGCATTGTAATTGAAAGTTACAAAACCGATACGACCAGGGTAGTACAGGATAAAATCGGGCTGAGCCATTCCGCAACGCAATCCTGGTCTCAATTAAGTATTAAACAAAGAGCTGCCTACCTGAACAAGCTCTCCGAATACCTGACCGCCAATAAAGAAAGCATGGGCAGGACGGCTACGGAGGAAATGGGTAAACCCATCAGCCAGAGTATTGCAGAGCTAGAAAAGTGTGCTTATACCTTACAATATTATGCAGAAAACGGTGAAGCTTTTTTAAAAGAAGAAAAGATCAAGACAGATGCTTCGGAAAGCTTTGTTACGTTTGAACCGTTAGGGACTGTTTTGGCCATTATGCCCTGGAATTTCCCCTACTGGCAGGTCTTCCGGGCTATGGGGCCTATTCTCATTTCAGGAAATACCATGTTGCTCAAGCATGCTTCAAATGTTACCGGTTGTGGGCAGGCTATTCAAAAAGCAATGGAGGAATGCGGTTTTCCAAAAGGCGTTTTCGGTCTCCTCAAGATAAAATCAGATGCTGTGGAAGCGGTCATCGCCGACCCAAGAGTACATGCAGTGACTTTCACCGGTAGTACTGATGCAGGCAAAAAAGTAGCCGCAGCGGCAGCGGGGCATTTAAAGAAGCAGGTATTAGAATTGGGTGGTAGCGATGCTTATATCATTCTCAAAGATGCCGATCTTAAAGCCGCAGCAGCGGTCTGTACCACTTCTAGGTTAAACAATACCGGGCAGAGTTGTATTGCTGCCAAGAGAATGATTGTGGAAGAATCTGTGGCCGCTCAATTTGAGCGCTTACTGCTCGAAGCTTTTGAAGAAAGACCTTTCGGTGACCCGTCCGATAGCGCAACCAAAGTAGGCACTATGGCCCGGACAGATCTAAGAGATGAATTACACAAACAAGTAGAAAAAAGTATTGCAGCGGGCGCACAAGTCGTTTGCGGAGGCTATATTCCGGCAGGTGAAGCAGCATTTTACCCCCCAACGATCTTAACAAAGGTAACTAAGGGAATGCCGGCTTATGAAGAAGAATTGTTTGGGCCGGTTGCCAGTATTATCATTGCAAAAGACGAAGATGATGCGATTGCCATTGCTAATGATACGGAATTCGGCTTAGGTGGCGCAGTATTTACGGCTGACCTCAAAAAAGGGAAACGCCTGGCCAGCAAATCCGTAGCCGCAGGTTCTGTTTTCGTGAACACGATGGTGAGTTCTAATGCCAGATTACCTTTTGGTGGGATTAAGCAAAGTGGCTACGGTCGGGAATTAAGTGCTTATGGCATTAAGGAATTTGTCAATATAAAGACCGTTTACATAAAGTAGCAAACAGGTATAATGCCTGATAGAAAAGGTGTTTCCTGCAGCAGGAAACACCTTTTCTATATTTTTAGATTATGGTATACAGATTTAGAGCCTGTTTAAATTTTATTGATTAATTTCTTACAGGTTGTTTTTGAGATAAAATGAGGCGAATTTTGCAGGCATAGCAGATCGCTACGACGAAAAATTCAACGATTTTTTAGCCAAAAAGAAGCATAAGAAAAAAATATTGAATGAATTTCAAACAGGCACTTACCTGCTGATCATTAATTTTTTTGCCGCAAAGTTGTCTGCGCCAGTTATCTTGATTATATAAAGACCGTTAGCAAGTGATTGTAGATTTAAAGGCTGAGTACCTGACAATGCATTAGTGATATTGTATTGGTAAACCTCTTTACCATTCAGATCAATAACAGCAACCTGTAAAGGTTGTGCCTGTTTAAGATTGTATTGTAAAGATACCCGCCCGTCACTACTCGGGTTCGGATATAACTGTATAGCCTTATCCAGGTCATTGTTCGCACCATGAATGGAAACCGGACCTTCGCTTATCTCTGTACATTGGGCCGTTAAAGGACCTAATTGCATAACACCGGAATTCACAGGATCCAGCCAGGGTTTCACTCTCCTGCTATCGGCCGTGCCATCTACTGTATATTCCCAGGCATGCCATAATTTCTGATAATTTACCCCGCTCATAGCCATTACTTCCTCCCCGTTTGAATTGATCTTGCAGGATGCCGGCGGATTCATCTCACCGGCTGTAGAAGCAATACCTATCAGATAGCCATCGCCATCAAAAAGCCCGCTACCCGAAGAGCCCCCGGCGACATATCCGTTAGCAATATTCACGCCCCAGCGATTTCCATTCGCATTGACGCCTCCATTGGAGCTGTTACGGGAAGATACCTCCTGGCTTACGCTCAGCTTTTTATTATCGCCGTTGGGATGGTGAAATCCTGTAAATTGTTTCGGGCTATTTAGTGTTTGTGTTATCGTATTGGATCGGTTCCAGCCGGAAAGTACCGCTCTATAAGCCTCGGGGATGGTTTGTCTTAATTCGTAAACCATGAAATCACCGTTGATCTGGCTGACGGAAGTACCGTTTAGCTGCGACCGGGACCTTACCCGCACACCTGTCATTGTTGTGCCGTTTGTGGTACCGGTGTTATCACAAGTGCTTCTTTCAAAATTAAAGCGTACCATGATCTGAGAAAAAGTGCTGGTATCCAGAGACCCGGTAGCTTCACAGTGTGCAGCGGTTAATAATAAAGGTTTACAATTTTCAGGAGTATTAGCGGTATTGTTTACTAATGTGCCGGAACAAAGACTGACTGCATTTCCGGACGGCTGAAGTGTTTGCACCGTAGCTTTACGGTTATTGGCATAATTATTTCCCAAAGGACAAATGGCATTGATCATACAAACAGATGATCCGCCATTTAACTGACTATCAAATTGATCAATGAATTGATCTTCTACCGTAATGTATTGCATCAAATGTTCATTGCCCCGATACATGACCACCGCTTTATCAATATGCATTTTTATAGTATGCAAATCAACACCGGCTTCTATATTAAGCTCTACAAATACTTTTGATCCTTGAACCACATCAATGGCAAACCTCCCGGAAACATCATTATTCCGGGCATCAAAGGCACCAACGACCTGCTTCCTGTTTTCATTGTAGACAAACAACTGTACGCCTTCCGGCAATTGAAATTGATCAAAATAAAGTGCAATAGCCGGTGCCTCATCAATCTGAATAACACCCTGCCAGATTTGAGCACCTTCTTTAATACTGGTAAAATTGCCCGACTGCGGAAAGGCAAAATCTGCAGCACTTACCAGGCCGCCAATCAGGGGCCTTGAAAAGCGGTCTTCAGGAGCAATATTATTTTCTGCGTTCAACTGTGCCTGCCAATCAGGATTTTGATAATTGCTGACCAGAACCGGACTAATGTCTTTTTGACTAAAAGAAAGTGGTAGGCCGCCCTGGCTGATTTGCGCAAAGCTTTGACCACAGAATAATGAACTAATGATCAAAGACCCGGAAAGAAAATGCTTAATATTCATTCCACAAAGATAGGTAAAACTAGAATTTATATTTCAGGGTCTATTGAAATTATACCAAATGGCATAGTTATTTAGTCCAATAATTTATTTGTAAGTATCTTTTTATTAATTATTTACAGTATATGATTAGTCTAATTATAATTTCACTTTGGTATTAGTAATTCTGCTACCTCTTTAAGGAATAATTACAGATTAACCTTATTAAAAAAAGAAAGCGACAGTTTAAAAACTGTCGCTTTACTGGTCTGTTAAAATATGTTCTAAGACATTTTCATTTCCAACTCCTGTTCCCATAATTTGCGGCCATAGCCGGGGATAACGTGCTTTTCGCTATGATAAGAGGAACGTACTAAAGGACCGCTTTCTACATAATCGATGCCCATTTTGTAGCCTTCTTCTCTATAGAAAGCAAATTCATCCGGGTGAACGAATCTTAAAACAGGCAGGTGTTTTGGAGTAGGCTGTAAATACTGACCTATAGTTACTACATCACAACCATTATCTTTCAGATCCTGCAAAGTTTGCAACACCTCGTCTTTTTCTTCTCCAATCCCTAACATGATACCACTTTTGGTGCGTACTCCCGCATCATGCAATCTCCTGATCACTTCAAGACTTCTGTGGTATTTAGCTTGGATACGTACTTTACGGGTCATCCGCTCTACGGTCTCCACGTTATGGGAGATCACTTCAGGAGCCACATCTATTACATTTTGCAGATTGTCCCATTTCCCCTGGAAGTCCGGTATCAGTGTTTCCAGAGTAGTTTCAGGGTTCAGGGCTTTAACTGCTTTAATGGTATTGGCCCATATAATGGATCCGCCGTCTTTTAACTCATCCCGGTCTACAGAGGTAATTACGGCATGCTTCACCTTCATCAGGTGGATCGCTTCCGCCACCCTTTGCGGCTCGTCCCAATCTACGGCTTCCGGTCTGCCGGTAGCTACTGCACAAAAACCGCAGCTGCGCGTACAGGTATTACCCAGGATCATGAATGTGGCGGTACCTTCACCCCAGCATTCGCCCATATTGGGGCAGTTTCCACTTTCACAAATGGTATGTAATTTATGGTTGTCTACCAAGCCACGCACGTGTTTATATCCTTCCCCTGTAGGCAACTTGACGCGAAGCCAGTTAGGCTTCTTCGGCTTGCCGTTTACATAGGTCACCTCAGTCTCTTTATTTTGTTGGGCTGCTACAGACGATATTACTGGTAATTCTATCATTATACTTTTCTATCCTAAATGCTCTATAAAATATCCGGCAAAGATACATGCTTAATTTGTAAAAGCTTTGTTTAACTATTTCTTCCAGCCGAGCTCAAAGCTGACAAATGCATTTACAAATAAGGTTTTCGGATCTTGCAAAGCCATTTGGTGAATGCCTGTAAAATACATTTCCGCACCTAAGCCGAGTTCAATCCCTGCCACTCTCTTCTTTCTATTGGCATAATCAAATTTTAGGCCTGTTCCAGATAACCGCCAGGTGTAACTTTGAGTTCATCCCAGCCTTTTCGGTAACCCAATCCACCATTAAACTGTGTGTTGGCCAAAGTATTGATCAGGTTTTCATCATTAGGGTCCAGTTTGATCTGGTCTCCGGCATTTACGTTAAAATAATAAGGTTTCAGTAAGGCCAAAGCCAGTCCGGCATTGGTGTTCCAGTGGATCGCAATCGTATTTGCCTCGGCTTACCTGCCAGCAGATAACGATAGCCCACGCCTAGTTTCCCGGTATAAAAATTATTTACTTTCCCGTACTTAAACATATCTGTGGAAAAAATGCTTAAGAAATAATTACGATAAGGTTGCGCACCTGCTGCTGCAAAATCACGAAACTCCTTGGGATGATAACGCTCACCCACTTCGATCTGGAAATAAAGCACATTGTAAAAAACGATCAATTTCTGTTTTACGGCCTTCGTTTTTTTTGATCAACCCATAATTAAAATATAAGCCCAGCCGTCGGTATTGATTCTGGCACCGATAGCATGTTCCTTAGTTAATGGTTTTAGTCCTTTCACCCTTGGTTCCACTTCCTGAGTATTCACTAACTTAACAGAATCTGCAAGCCGGTTACGATAAGTGATCTTCTTGGGTTGTGCAAACGCATGGATAGCGATTAATTGGACTAAAACAAAACTTAAAAAGATTTTAAAAATGAGTTTCATGAATTTAGAAAATTATCTTTGTAAATTTATAAGAAATTTACCAAAATGACCTCAAAAATAATTTACAAAGGGAATTTAAGGACTGAAGCTATTCACCTGAGTTCAAATGCCTTAATTCAAACAGATGCTCCGGTTGACAATCACGGGAAGGGTGAAAATTTTTCGCCAACTGATCTTGTTGCTACGGCCCTGGCTTCCTGTATGCTGACTATCATGGGAATTACTTCAAAAACGCACGGCATTCATATGGAGGGCACGCAAGCCGAGGTAACGAAAATAATGGTGGCTGATCCGAGGAGAATAGGTCGCATAGAGGTTAAAATATATGTTCAGGGTCAGGATGTCTTTTCTGCTAAAGAAAAAATGATTTTAAAACATGCTGCCATGACCTGCCCGGTTTTTGAGAGTCTGCATACGGATATTCAAAAAGTAGTCACCTTCTTGTTTAACGAGCTAGAGGAAAATTAAAGCAAATCATCTTGCACAATATTGTACAAAAAAGATACGAAATTTTAAAGAAGAGGCTGGATCACGAAATCATCGAACCCGCATGGGGCTGGGGATTTCGGATGGTCATCTCTGTAATTTTACCTACAATACTGAGCATATATACGGACAATCATGATTATTTCTGGATGATCGTGGCTGCGGAAACCGTATCGATCGTGGAGCTGAAGGGCTCTGCGGGTCTGCGATCCAGGCTTCTGATTGCCGCATTGGTCTTTGCCGTTTTATTTACTATTATCGGCAGCCTGGTGGGCCAGAGCCCTTATCTCGCTGTACTCCTTCTATTCCCTGTTGCTTTTGCTACAGGACTGATGAAGAATCTGGGCGACTGGGGATTGGCTCTGGCCTTAAATATTTACCTGTTTTACCTGCTCGCGTCCAACCACCCTATACACAGTGTAACAGAATTGATGGAGCGAACGACTTATGTAGCTCTGGGCGGTATCTGGGCTATGGCGGTTGGTATTTTCAGCTTCTCTTTTTTACCGCAGGGAAAGCCTTACCGCAGAACAATAGCGCATATCTGGCTGGCGGTAGAGCAATTAGTGACTTTGGTCGCCAACAGCTGGGATACGAAAGCTAAACGCAGCTCCGTAAGAGCCATTTACCTGAAGGAAAAAGACATCCGTAAAGCAATTGATGAATCCATCGCACAGTTTAGCGCACTTTATGGCAATAAGCAGAATGAGAGTAAGACAGACCAGCAGCTGAGCTATGCTCGCCGTTGTGCCGCTCTGGCCAGTCTGCAAATCATCAGTGCAGCAGCCTTATCGGAAAAGCTGTTCAAGGAAGATCTGGATCCCTTATTTAAAGCACAAATATTTTCGATTTTAAAAGTGCTGGAGCAAATGGCGAACAGGATGGGCTTTTTCTTTTATACTACAAAAGATGAAGAACTGTTGCTGATTCAATCCCGGCTTAAACGGTTGGAGCAATTCCTGAAACAATTAAGCACCATGCCGGACGCAACTAAACAAAACAGCCAGGATCTGCTCCTGCATATCCGTCGTTTCAGCAGGCTGGTGAATATTTCTTTACAAACCGTTTCCGGTCATAAAGAAGGACGTATCTACCAGCAATATTCAATGTTGCAAACCCTCAACATTCTACATCCCAAACACCTGATTCATAACTTCAGGCAGTTTATCAATTTCGACAACCTTACGTTGAAGTATGCGCTGAGAATGTCTATTGCCGCCATGTTCAGTTACCTTATCGGGGTTCTCTACCTGCCTGAGCATAGTTATTGGTTACCGCTTACAGCGATCATCGTTACACAGCCGTTCTTTGGCGCAACACTTAAGCGGGGTATTGAAAGAAGTATCGGTACGGTGGCCGGTGTTGTACTGGGTGGTTTATTGCTTTTGTTACCTTTTGCTTTTGCGATCCGGTACATACTTATTTTTTTTGGTGCGATCCTGATGATCTACAACCTTAGGAAGAATTATGCTTGGGCTGCTTTTTTCATCAGCTTATTCCTGATCGGATTGATGTCGACCGATGACCGGATAGAAAACTCACTGATCATTGAACGGATCTTGGCCACTATTATTGGTGGCACCATCTCTATTATTTCTGGTTTTATTTTCTTTCCCGCCTGGGATAAGAAGTTATTACCAAATTATCTTACACAGGCTATTGCTGCCAATTATAAGTACTTCATTCACTTGTTCTATGATTTAAAGGAAGAACCGGAAGGACAGACCTGGATACAATTTAAGATTGCTGCGGAATCCAGCAACAGTAATGCTTATGATTCTTTAAACCGTTATCTTACCGAACCGAAATACAAGACCAAAAGCCAGGCGCCGGCCTATTTTACGGCGATTACTTATAATATAAGGATTACCCGGGAGTTGAATTTCTACCAGGATGACAAAGAAGCGGAAGATACGCAAAAGCGTGTAGATAGCCGTGATGCAGACTCTGTGATCCCTCTGCTGACCAACATACATTACCTCTTCCAGCAATCGATTATGCTGCTCGAAAATCGTTATCACCTGGATATGCACATCAATTGGGCAGATGAAAAATCAATAAAAAGCACTTTAGCCCCCACAGAGCACCAATGGCAATGTGTGGAAAGACTTTATATTGAGCTTAAAGCACTCAATTCGGGTTTGATTCATTGATCAACTGCAATGCATTTATACGTCTAGTTCTTTTAATGCCTTTTGATTGTTTTCGATCAATTGCATCAATCTTTTCCTGTCGCTGTCGGTAAGCATGACTGTCTCGTCTGCTAATAAAGCTTTGAGCTCTTCCAGTTCTTTTTCTTTATTGCCGAAGCATTTTTTGAAGGTAGCATTTACTTTCCCTGCGGCGTTAGCCACTGTTGCCCGGCTTCTGCGTCCCTGTGCAGGAGCGAAAAATACACCGATCAAAACACCTAAAGACATGCCTGCTGTGAATTTTGTTAGCTTCATATATAATACCTTTGTTTTTAGTAAATATACATCAAAAGAATGTGTACAGACTCTAAGAGCCTGTTTAAAATTCATTCAATATTTTTTCTTATGCTTCTTTTTGGCTAAAAAATCGTTGAATTTTTCGTCGTAGCGACCTGCTATGCCTGCAAAATTCGCCCCATTTTAATCTCAAAAACAACCTATAAGAAATTAAATCAATAAAATTTAAACAGACTCTAAACAAATCATAAATAAAGAAAATCGGGAAGGCTGGCCTCGCAGCATTTAAGATGATTTTACAAGTATTTTATTTAGGTTTGCAATACCGTTTAAAAACAAGCAAACAATGACAAATACAACTATAAGCCAGGTAAAAGAAAGACTGGACAATGGAGCATCATTACACATCATTGATGTAAGAGAAGACAATGAGTATGCTGAAGACAATATCGGCGCAACCCTGCTGCCTTTAAGCCAATTGAGGAATTTTGACGCGGAAGCTATTGAAGACTTGAAAGATCAGGAATTGATCATTCATTGCAGAAGTGGCAAAAGAAGCATTGAGGCTTGCCTGCTACTGGAACAAATGGGCTTTACCAATGTGGTTAACCTCGAGGGTGGTATCCTGGAATGGCGGCAGCAATTAGGTGAACGGAATTATAAGTAATGCAACACCTAGAACCCTTTTATCATTGGCGGCATCTTTATATGGCTGAAGAAGATCCGGCCTCGCCATTTTATGGAAATGTATATAGTGAGTTTGAGTTTAGTGATACGATCTATAATTACTACATTCATCCGCAATGGGATAATTTTGATTCGCCTGCCCTTTATCTGAAAGTGCTTTTTGTAGATTATGAAGAAGGCTTCACGATCATCGAATTTTTAGGAGAATGGAATGATGCGATCTATAATGATATCATGCAGTTAAAACGCAATATTATTGATGAGATGATCCGGAACGGTATTTCTAAATTCATTCTTATCGTTGAAAATGTTTTAAATTTTCACAGCAGTGATGAAAGTTATTACGAGGAATGGCATGAGGATATTGCCGAGGAAGGCGGTTGGATCCTTATGCTGAACCTACCGGAGCATTTACAGCAAGAGGTAAAATCTGCCGGGATCAATTATTATGTTTTCCAGCAGGAATATGAGGAATGGCGTACGCATTTGCCGGCCATAATTTTTCAGAAAGTAGAAGACCAGTTATTAAAAAGGATTGGCTAAACGGCTCATCACTTAATTGAGGAAAGAATGAATGTATCAATTTTTATCCCTTGCTTTATAGACCAGCTTTACCCGCAAACGGGCATGAATATGGTGAAGGTACTGGAACGCCTAGGGTGTACGATTGACTATCCCAAGGGTCAGACCTGCTGCGGCCAACCGGCCTGTAATGCAGGCTTTCAGGATGAGGCACGTGATATTGCCAAGAAATTTTGTACTGATTTTTCACAGAACGATCACTATATCGTTGCCCCTTCCGGTTCTTGCGTAGGTTACATTGTGCATCAGTATAATCATTTACTGAAGCATTCTAGTGCTTATACACAGTTTAAAAATATCAAGAGCCGGATCTTTGAATTCAGTGATTTCCTGGTTAATAAAATGGGTGTATCAAAAATGAATGCGAGCCTGAATGTTAAAGCCAGTTACCATGACGGTTGTGGGTCATTAAGGGAATGCGGCATCAAACAGGCACCGCGTCAGCTCTTAGAACAGGTGAATGGTCTGGAACTGATTGAAATGAAAGAATGCGAAACCTGCTGCGGATTTGGCGGCACTTTTGCTGTGAAATATGAGTCCATCTCCATCGGGATGGCAAAAAATAAAGTAGATAGTGCCGAGGCTATCGGCGCAAACATGATTATCTCTTCAGACATGTCTTGCCTGATGCATATTGATGCTTATATCAAAAAGCAAAACAAATCAATCAAGACTATGCACATTGCGGATGTATTGGCTTCCGGCTGGTAATAAAAAACAAAAAATAAGATGATTTTTTTAAAATCTGTATTGATCGCGGGTCTGGCAATGACGCTAAACAGCCAGGTAAATGCTCAGGAGCATCAACATACGGCTCCGACAGATAGTATATCGACTAAAATGCGTAAGCTATTTTACGGCATGCAGTTTCAGGATGTGTTCAACAATAATGCATTGGTAAATATCAATTCCATGCCTGCTGACACCCCTGTGTTGCTCATGTATTACAGTACGGAGTGCGGACACTGCCGCTTGGATGCGCAAAAATTGCCTGAGCTGGTGCCACAATATGAAATACCATTCTGGATGGCCTCTTCCCATGAGCCGGCTTTGCTCAATAAGTTCGCAGATGAGTTTAAACTCAGAAATGTACATGGATTACATTTCCTGTATGATTTTTCGAAAGGAATGCACAACTGGTTCGAGTTTAGATATGTGCCGTTCATCGTGTTGGTAGACAAAAAAGGCAATTTCATTAAAGAATTTGACAAATTGCCCAGCCCTGAATTACTGAAGGATGTGATCCGAACCAATGAATATCTGGAAATGTTCCACAAATAAGTACTGAGCAACCTGAGTTCGGGATAATATTTCTTATATTTTATTGGCTATCAATTGCTTTTTGTTTTGAGACAAAAGAAACAAAAAATCAAGTTTTCATCACGGCGATTGCTACACATCAATGATTTTACTGCGCTTCGTGCTTTGATTTTTGACAGATGCTGCAATTGGTGCTGTTTGCAAAAATAGAACCTCCACTTGTAAATCATCTATCGCTGTGATGCAAACGTGCTAAGCAATGCTTATTCAATAATTTTTGTAAAACTTTTCTTAACCCGCACTCAGGTTAGCAATACAATCCAAAGCAGCGATATATTCATTTGTATCGCTGCCTTCATTCTAGTCTGAAGCGTAACAAAAAAAGGCTATTCCAAAGAATTGGAACAGCCTTAATAAAGGGTATATATGAAAAGAGTTGATTAAAATTCTACTATCTGCCTCCTGTGCCGCCGCCCATCTGGCCGCTTTCCACTTTCTTCAGGTCATCGTTTTTAACTGCTTTTTCCTGTGCAAACTGCATTTTACCGAAGCTCCAGTTAAAGCTCAAACGAACACCTCTGCCGACATATACGGTATTAAAGTCTTGTGTTGCATTGGTATAATTGAGCCTTGTAGGGATCTTCATTCTCGCTGTCAGGATATTCTCTGCGGCAAGCCCGATCTGGCCACGGCCTTTCAGGATATTTACCTGCGCTCCTAGGAAGTAGTAATACCATCCTCCTTGTAAGCCCTGTAGCATAATCTGATTGCCGTTGTACATCGCAAAACCATTGATGCTCCATTTTTGGTTTAACTGGTAATTGGCATACATATTACCGGTATATTCCCAGCCGGTATTTTTCAGATTCAAAGTGGATGTATTACTTGCCAGTTGTTTGTAATAAAGGCTACCATTCAGGTTCAACATCAGTTTTTTGAACAATGTTGTATTACCAAACAGATCCAGACCGGTAGCATTCACTTTAGCGATATTGCCGTAAGTAGTCATGCTTACTCCGGTAGCATTATTTACAGTTGTCATTTGTTCAATACCATTACCTGTAATGCGATGGAAAAGGCTTGCGTTGATGCTGGATCTGCCTATATAAGTGCTGTAGCCTAATTCAATATTGTGGGTTCTTTCCGGATCCAAGTTGATATTACCCTGTTTTAGGTTCATAGAGTCACTACGATCAATGTACGGATTTACAAAGTCAATGGATGGCCTGTTGATCCTTTTGTTGTATGATATTTTCAATTTATTGAAGTTACCTAGATCATACATGAACACTAAATTCGGCAGGAAATTATGATAAACCGGAAGGGTAAAGTCTCCGCCAGCATTATCTTGATAACTTTCGCCGCCAATATGGGTCAGTTCATAACGGGCACCGGCCACCATGCTTAATTTCTCGGTAAGCGGTGAAGTGAACTGTCCGTAAGCGGCACCCACAAGCTGGTTGTATATTAAAGAGCCTGAACGCCTGGGGTCTACGACAAAATCGGCCGTCTGGTTTTTCTTCCAGTTACGCAATGTAAAATCACTGGAGATATCCCTGTTGATCGCTTTCACACCGAATTCCAGTTTCTGCCCTTTTTTCTTTAAAGGTTCGGTATAATCTGCCTGGAAGGTGAGTTCATTATTTTTTCTTTTATTATCATTGATCTCCCGGTAATCCATTACATTGGCACTATTCAAACTGGAAGTGGTATAGCCGGCATCCATATTGTTAATGGCATAAGCGCCTAACAATTCCAAAGATCTGCCTGGTTTTGATTTTGATTTGGCAGAATAAGCCGCATTAATCCCATAGGTATTACGCGGGTTACGTTGATCTGTTGTCCGGTTAAATTGAGCGTTTGAGGCAGCACCCTGGTACTTGGAATTTAAGGTCATATCTTGATTCCACTCACCCGGGTTATAGTTCACACTGGCCTGGAAAGATTGCAGGGAATCGATCTGGTAATCCATACCTACCTTTGCCCAGCCAAAGTTACCATAGCCTTTCATGTTCTGGCTGGAGTTTAACATACCTACTATGTTGCGATTAATATCCAGGTCTTGGCGCTCACCTTGCGTTTCCAGTACCATAGACCAGCGGCTTACTCCGAAACTAGTATTCAGTCCAAATTTTCCTTTTCTATAGTTCAGGTTGGTACCGATATGTCCGTTCAATAAATTCTGGTCAAAGTTATAGCTTGGACCTGCAAAAACGGTGCCGCTAAAACCACCGATTATTTTTTTCTTGGTAATAATATTGATTACACCGGAAGCACCTTCACCATCGTATTTGGCTCCGGGACTGGTCAGCACTTCAATACTTTTGATATTATCTGCCGGAATCTGGCGCAATACGTCTTTTACTGAAGATGCCATTAATTCTGAAGGCTTGCCATCAATAAGGACTTTAATATTACTGTTTCCACGTAGCTTTACATTACCTTCCATATCAACGGTTACCATAGGTACTTTACGCAACACATCGGTAGCTGAGCTTCCCTGAGCCGATTTATCATTCTCTACATTGTAATTGATCCCGTCCGGTCTTTGCTCGATCACTTTTTTAAAGTCGGTCACTACCACTTCTTTCAATTGAGAACCATCAGCTATCATAACCACATCGCCCAGGTTTCTGGTACCTTCAGCAATCGTAATGTCCTGCTCGTAATTTTGAAATCCTACATAATAGATTACCAGTTTATAAGCTCCGGCGGGTACATTTTCAATAGAAAAGTTACCGTTTTCTTCGGTATAATTAAAATATTGTTTACCTCCATTTTCTTTGGCCACCAAAACTACGTTCGCCAGGTCTAGACCCTTACCATCTACCTTATCCAAAATGCGTCCGGATACGGTAAAACTTGCCGCTTGTTGCGAGGCTGTTGATTGCGGAATATTTAATTCCACCTGAGCTATAGCGGGGCTCAGGGCGGTTAAACTTAAGAAACTTAAAGTAAGTGGAAGTGTCCTCATTATTGACAAGTTTTATGGTACAAAAATAGAAAGTTGTTCTTTAAATTTTGTACCCCTAAAAGGGGGATTTTTAATTGTTTTGACAAAGGTAAGCTTGCCCGGAACCGCTTCACAAGGGTCTTTCGGTGAATCCCCCTGCGCGCTCGGTAAGATAAAAAGGGCTGCTTCGGTCGAAGCAGCCCTTTAAGGTTTTATTGATCAACTATTACTTATTTCACTACAGCTTTAACCGTACCGAATCCGTTTGCACTGATCACACGGATCACGTACATACCTGAATTCAGGTTAAGGCTTGTAAAGCTTAAGCGGTTAGCACCAGCTTGAATCGTAGCTTTTTGCGTAGCTACTTTGCGACCTAATAAATCGAACAATTGTAATTCGATCTGGTCATTGGCTTTCGCATCTACATTCAGGTTGATTTGATTTGTAGTTACTTCACCTAAAACCTGAATACCCATGTTAGCACCTTTCACCGTTTTGATACCGGTTGCATTTTCAACTTTGATATCATCATAAGTCAATTCATACGTACCGGTAGTACCGCACTCGTAAGTGAATGCCAGATAGAAAGGTGTGTTTTTGTAAGCTGTAAGGTCAATTCCGGTTACCTGACTCCAGCTATTGTCACCGGTAGGTTCATTGTTTAATGCAGGAACAGTCAAAGTAGTCCAGGTAGCAGTTGTAGGGTCAGCACCGGAAACGAAATCAGTAGACACTTTTATTGTTCTTGTAGCAGTTCCAGAATATCTTTTCTTTTGCCAGAAACTTAAAGTTGGATTGCTCATTGCAGAGAAATCTAAAGGAGCGTTAGTGATCAACCAATCTTTGTTGGCCTCAGAACCTGACTGAGAACCACCGTTGATATAGATACCAGTAGTATCGGTACCACCAGTTACTTTTCTACCATATCTGGAACAACCCCAGAATTTAGCTCCAGTTTCACTGAATTGAGTGAATACTCCAGAACCTTGGTTTGCCTGACAAGCAGCAAATGTTTCGTTTAAAGAAGTCATTGGCATTGGCGGCGGCGGAGTTACGGTATCTTCAGTAGAGAACATCCAGGTTGTAGAATCCGCAATCGCAAGACTAGGTAAAGTTCCACCGGTTTTAGTAAATATTCCAGCATCAGCATGTACGAAATAGTTCGTATTATTCTCCAGATTATAAGCACCTAAGCTAATTACTGCAGTTGAGTCATTAGTAATAGTTACAGCAGCAGAAGTTACATCAACTACAGCAGCTGGAGTAACAGCACCTTGCTTCATCAAGTTAAAATTACCAGTTCCTTTTGCAATAGGATTATCGTACTTGACGGTTAATTGTGATGTAGCTAATGGAACATTATTACCTGTTGGTGTATAGTTGGTGGCTAAGATATTAGTAGCAGTCGCTGCACCAGTCCAGGTCAATGAGAAATCGTCAATAGCTGTAGATGGTCGATTACCAGAACCTGTGGTTCCGGTCAAAGAAACGATGCGAATATAAACCGGACCAGGTTGGTTATTTAAAGCAGTTCCAAAATCTACATTGATTGTATTTTTGGTGAATGTATTACCTCCAGTAGTCATCGTTCCGGTAGAAGTTGCCGGGGTGAATGTTGTAGGATTTGCGCCTACTGCATAATCTACTAACCAAGTAGCTGTTCTAGGAGAAGTAGAATCCAGGCTTTGCAGATTGAATGACAAATCAAAGTTATTAAGATTTGCGGTATTAGCTAATTGCAATACAAATGCAACTTCAGTATTAGTAGCAGTTACCTGTCTTATACCAAGTGCACGATTTGTTTCTGTTCCTTGTAAGGCTGCTGTTCCGCTCGCATATGTTGGGAAAGGAGTTCCGGATGCAAAATTTTTAAATCCACCATTATAAGCATTCCATGTTGTAGTTGAACCCGGAGTCAGCGTAGCACTTGAAGTAGCATCTGTACCTAAAGCGGAAGCAGTAGCTCCTGTACGTACTGTCCATCCGGTTGGCAAACCAGATTCAATGGTGTTAAAATTCTGAGTGTAAGAAGTACCAGTTAAAGACAACTGCGCATCCGCACTCAAGCTTAATCCTGCTAACAACATCGTCCCGATAGCTGCTGCACATACTTGTGTAATGTTTGTTTTCATAATCAATAATTAGAGTTTTCCAGTATCAAAGGCAAAGTTAACAAATGAACCTGATTTAGATTAATTGAAGCTATTGGTAATAAAAGAATAACAAATATCATAGACCTATGTTAAAAAATATCCGGCAACCTGTAGATTACCGGATATTTTAATTACCGTTTCCCCATGTTATGGAGTAAGCTTCACCACCTTTTCGCTAAACTTTTTCTCATTTCCTAATAATATGGTGACTAAATAGGTCGCATCCGCATAACCGCTAAAGTTTAAAGTACTCAGAGTCTCGTTTACCTGAAGCGTTTGCATCATTTTACCCGTAGCGTCGGTAACGATGATGCGGCACTGACCTTCATTAGCCAGCCATTCCAAAGGCACCTGCACAAAGCACTGCACATTGGCCGGGTTAGGGTACAGGCTTACGCCATTGCTCACTTTTTGACTTAAGGCCATTATTGGCGAAAGGCAGCCTATACATACCCGTTCTCGCTTGATCCTATTGCCATTGGCATCATAGGAGATCAGGATCTTATAGGTTTGGGGAAAACTGGTATAAGCCAGCAGGCTTAATAGTATCGATAAAAGTATTTTTTTCATAAAATTTGACTGTTGGTAAGTTATAAAAAAGGAGTATCAATATACGTAACAAATCATCACTACTCATGCACTGAGAAACATTCTAGACAATCATTTTCCTTGAGGACAGCTTTTATTTGTTCTTCGAACTCCTGACGACCAAATTTCTCAGCATTCTGATTCAACTCCTGAAGAGATAAATGAATTTTATTCCACTTTTCCTTATAGCCATCTGAATAATTTGATTTTTGTTTTACTAACGCTACTTTTCTATAATATTGCCCTATTACAACATTATTATACAGCCTGTTCCATTTGGATTTTTCTTTTATTGAAACTGGCTGTATTCTATATTTTACTTCACCCCCACCAAGAGCATTTTCTTTTATTATTAAATGAAAATGCTCTTGGCCTGTAAGTTCAAACCGGATTATTTTTTTTCCATTACTGAAACTCTTACTATCGGATTCCATACGAAAAAATGTATCTACAGTATATCTAATGGGCTTATCGATGGTCAGTATTTCCAAAAATAAAGTATCTGCTGAAAAATAGAAATACATTGAGTTCTTCTGAACTTTGTACTCCAATTTTTCATTAATGGAGAAGACGGCAAAGCTACAAATAAGGCAGAAAAACAAACTTATCAATTTCTTCATAAAAAATTAATTAATTAAAAAGGGAGCTGCATAAATTCCGGCCTGTCTTATCATTAACTGGCCCCAAAGAACTTGTGGAATAAAATTAATCGGTAAAGTTGGTATTCCCACTCCAAGTAATGCATGCGCCACATGGCTCTGGCAACCAAACATTGTAGTTCCATATTTAAGTTTTCCAATGCCCCACAGACCTCTGCCTTGTGTTGCTCCATCTCCTAAACGTTCCGTCATGGAAGCCAACCATTTACCATTTACATTATTCAGATATCCATTCAATCCTGTACTTGAGTACTCCCAGTAAGTTCCCCTTTTTATATGAGTACCCCAGTACTGAGTATAGTCAAATAAATGTGAAAAGGAACCATTTTGTTCTGCTGGCGTAGTAGCCCATTTATATCCTGTCTTATCTAAACCATGAGCAACCGAAATATCAATCTTTTCTCCATCCTGAGAAGTTCCTCTAGCTCTGCCATGCCATGCCATATGTCCTTAGTTTCTGCACGATATTCTATCTGAGCACCTTGATTCCAAGCTACTAAATCCTGTAAATTCGCCAATGCTCCAAATCCGTAGCCAATATTTTCAAGAGCACTGTTACCTTTTTTCCCTAAATACCCAAACTCTCCGCTTTCAAAATTATAAGATCCTATGCCAAAACTAACGGATACTGATGTTTTTCCACCGGTATAGGCAGCTGTTCCGATAGAATTAACAAAAGAACTGGCTACAATACCCATTGTATTTGCAGCAATCCCGCCTGAACTGGAAATGGCAGCTCCTAAACCACCACTCGCTGCTCCGACTGCTGCTCCTGCCACCGTATAACCAAATTTTTTCCAACCAGTGTAACTGGCAGCGTCAGCAATTTTCCAACCAGAAAATCCACCAAGTATTGCGCCTACGACATACTGTACCCATTCACCGCTTGGATCGGTATAAGACATCGGATTATTTAAGGCATAAGTGTAGCGATTATAGCCCTGCGTATTATCGACACCCATTATATAAGGATCAGGACTGAGCATACGACCTAAAACCGGGTCATACAAACGGCCGTTCATATTGATCAGGCCAAATTCTGGGATGTGCTCATGACCGGTATAGCCACGATCCCAGCCGGTACTATTATGCGTCACCGGCAAATATGTCCAGTCTATCGGATGCCGCTCCCGTCCCCAGGCATCATGATTCTTATCGGCAACAATTGCTAATGTATTATTATCCACAATACGTTCAATACTACCGAGGTAATCCGTCAATACAGAATAGGTCTTTTCATTCGTATTGTTGATACTTTGCAATTTGCCTTTCCTCTTCTGTAATCAGCAATAATAGGTTTTCTCATTGGTATTATTGATACCCGCCTAGCAATGCTTTTATTTATAATTAATTTACCGCTGTCCGTCCAAATAACCCTGCAACAATATCCTTGCACTCATCTCATCAATCAGTGCTTTATTTTGCCGGTCTTTCTTCTTAAGGCCGCTATCAATCATGGCCTGGAAAGCCATCTTGGAAGTATAACGCTCATCCCAAAGCAATACCTGCTTATCGGAAAAGAGCTTTTGTAATTGCTGATGTACTTTTTCCACTTTCTCCGTAATGTCGGTATCGGTACCATCCAGGCTTTTAGGATGTCCCAGTAATATGGTCTCCACCTCATGTTCCAGGAATACCTGTTTCAGTTCCCAAACTAGTTTTTCGGTATCCACGGTCTTAATGCCCGTGGCCAGCATCCGTAATGGATCGCTGATCGCTAAACCCGTACGCTTTTTTCCATAATCTATCGCTATGATCCTTTTCATTATCTGAATTTAAAAGCAAAGGTAACACCCGGCATCAGGCCATATGGTGTAGGCATACCGGTAGGACGTATCTGCATACTGATATCATCAGATACATCAAATCCCTTTAAATGAGCCGCAGCATTGGCCTCAATCACCTGTAAGCCATAACCGGCCACGGAAAGTAAAACGGTAAGATCCAGGAAACGCTTATAATAATCCCGGTCGCCCTGTACGTCTTTCAATGTAAAGTTGGCATATTTGGGCAGCAGGTTAGTACCTTTATCCAGGCGGTAGGCGTATTCCCTACGGGCATCATTATATTTTGTAGAATTGTCAATAAAGAAATAAACACCTACACCTAACAATCCATAAATAATCGGCAGTTTAATATACAGGTGATCCCGGTTATTGATCTGTCCGAGACCAGGAAACATCAAAGAATAAAATGCCGAGCGCTTAGGAATCACCACAGAATCTCTCCATGAAAAAATACCTTTTCTCTTTTCCTGTGGCACAACAATAATATTACTACTGCTATCAAACTCAACCCCACGGGCAATTGTTACAGTATCTTGCTGAGTTTTACCTAAAGTATCGGCTGCTCTATCTTTAGTAATCTTAGCACGGAACGATTCATTCGGCACTTTACGCGCTACAGAATCGGCCGCAATATCATTATTGATTTTATTCCTGAAGGAAGGTTCAGAAGCGTTATTAGATAAAGAATTCTGGGCTAAACATGGTAAGCCTGCAAACAATAAAAAAGTGAAAATAAATAATTTAAAACCACGCATAATTATCCCTGCTTATCTGTCAAAATTATAGGGTTTAGGATCTTGTTGTTTCATCCGCTCCTGCCATAATTTAAAGTCTTTAACGCTATCTTTGATATAAGAGTAATATTGATATTCATTCATCCCCCTGATCAGCTCATAAGGAGGGCGATACCGCTTCTTATATAATTCCAGATTTTCTTCATCCAGCCCGGTAAGCTGCACAATAATCCGGTCATTAAACACATAGTCGACAAACTTATCCCGCTCCCAGATCTCGTAATTTTTCTGGAAAGCCCAAATCATACGATTACGCTTGCTCATCGCATCAAAAGGATGCTGAATAATGTCGAGACCTGTAAGTTGATAATGATCTAATGCCTGTTGGTAGAGTTCGCGCCGCTTAGCACTGTCGATCTTAGCACCCATAAAATAATCCTGGATGGCCAGCTGGTTTTCGATTTGCGTGGATGCTTCTTTTAACTGGATTTTGTAAAAAGGTAAATTAGTTTCCGATTTGATACGTACACGTGCCACGTCGTAGCCGGGTATCCTGAATTCTACCAGTTCTCCTTTGGCTACTTCCAGCTCAAAACTGCCATTTTCATTGCTCACTATCTCCAGGCTGCTGTGCACATTAGTAATGCCCACACCAGAAATAGGTTGTTGCGTGAGCAAATCGATAACGACACCTTTTATAGACACCGCAAAAGAGTGCAGACTCAATACCAGCCAAAAGCCTGAAAATAAAAGCAACTTTTGCAAAAAAGTAAGCGGTCTGTTTATATCTGTAAAAACGTTCAATCGCAAAAATTTATCGAACAAAAGTAATAAAATATAAGGAAAAGGCTCATAAAAAACCTCATCACACTTCGCTTTTAACGTGTATAATGAGGTTTTTGGTATGTTTGTAACTAATGGTATTATTTAACCATGCTGGTTATTACCGAAGTATTGATTTTTAAAGGATACTTCTGTTTCAGCTTAGCTTCCCATTGCTTTTCCAGTTCCTTCTGGTATTCATCCACCACCTGGTCTCTGGCTTCGGCAAAGGTCTTCTTTAGAGGTGTAGTGTACACGTCATCGGCTAATATGACCACCTCGCCCTGGTTGCCATCCGAATAGATCCCGATCGGCTTCTGAGCTACAATAAGTTTTTTGTCTACTTTGGCTACATGCTCAAAATCGAAACGACCGGTTTGCTGATACACTTTTTCAGCGTTTGAAGGCGTCTGCATTTTGCCCAGTGCCTCTTCTACAGAAGCACCACCCTGTAAAGCCGTTAGAATCTGCTGTAAAGCTTCATGGTTTTTGCTTTGGAACACAACGCCGGTAAATCCGGGATTCCACATATACTTATCCGCATTTTTTTCATAGAAAGTTCGCAGGCCTAAAGTATCCTTGTTGGCTTTTGACCAGATGTTCTTATCCATCATATCAAAAATTAGTACCCCCATTACGATACTCGCTCGCAAGCTTTTTAAATTCAGGGCTGGTCTTTTCCAGGTTCTTCATTTGTGCATCCAGTATCTGCTTTTCGCTATAGATACGATATAGTTCTCTGAAAGCATCTTCCTTTTTGCCATTCAGACGACCCTGGGTCAGGTTCTTTACATAAGCTAAGAAATCCTGCTGGGTATATTTCTGCATACCGATCTCAAACATTACTGCTTTAAGCTGCGGATAATCGCCCAGTTTTTTATCTTTTCCAAAATCATCTTGACTTATCGTTTCTACTAATTGGTTGTATGCAGCATTATGCTCGTTAAAACCGATTTCTCTTTTAGCAACGGCAATATTTTGAGATTTCAGCACCTCAGATCTTGATTGCTCTACTTTTGCCTGCAAAGCAGCTTTCTGGGCTTCAAACGACTCTAAATCTTTCTTTGAGATCAGCTTAAAGACATGTACCCCGAAACTGGTCACCAAAGGCTCTGAAATATCTCCCGGCTTTTTCAGCGCAAGTACCGCCTGCTCTACCAGTTCATCAGTTGAGCCAGAAGTTATCGGGGCGATACGACCTTCTTTTTCTTTACTGAACTCATCATCTGAATATTGTTTCACCAGGCTTTCAAAAGCAGTACCGGATTGAGCCTCCTGCTTTATCTTCTTAGCCAGTTCTATTTTTTGCAATAATTCATTTCTGTCTTTTCCGTCCGTAGCCAGTAAGATTTGCGCTACTTCCACCGTACCTATTGAAGGACGCTCTGCAATCACCTTCAATAGGTGATCGCCATAAGGAGACTTAAACGGTTGCGATAAAGTACCCACTGCTGTCGTGTAAGCTACACTTTCAAAATCATATGGTGTCTGAAAAGCATTAATATAACCTAAACTACCGCCGTGCACAGCTGTACCTTTATCCGATGAGTATTGTTTCGCAGCATCTTCAAAAGTGATCTTACCCGAGTTGATAGCGGTGGCCAATGAATCCAGCTTTTGTTTATTGGCTTTAGAGGCCTCGCCAAAACCACTCAGCATAATATGAGCCACCTTACGCTCCAGTTTTTTCCGCCCATAGGCTTCTTTTACCAGTTTGTCCAAAATGGTTTTATCTGCAACATAATTTTTGGCCAGCTGCGAGCGATACATATCAATATCAGAGCGTATCTCAGGGATCGTATCCAATTGAAGCGCATCCGCTTCCATGACCTTCATCTTATATAAAGCATAAAGATTGGCAAAGTTCTCTAAAGATGTTTTATCATACTTTAAATCCTGACTATTATTTTTTTGATACCAGCTCAAAAATTCAGCTTTACTCACTGCGTCTTTTCCCACCGTAAAAACAGTCTGGGCAGATGCTGAACCGATACTTAAACTCAGGCTTAAGCTTAAAGCCAAAAGATATTTCGTTTGCATAAGTTATTTATGATCTATTTCTTCAATAAAGATGCTAAGTTATAAAAATACTCCTTTATGTAAAAAAGAAAAATAATCGTTAAGAAAGTACCGTATGTCTTTTAACCATGCTTATAGTACATTTGCGATACAAAATAAATATGAAAAAGGGAAGCAAAAATATATTGATTGTAGCGGCCACCACGATGGAAATCAGCCCTTTGCTGGATTACCTGCAACAGGCATACGCCCAGGTCACGGAGCAGCCCATGCGATTTGAAAGAAAGGGGCTGACCATCCGGGTAGCCATATGTGGTATTGGTATGCTGGCTACTGCCTATCACCTGGGGCAGGTATTACAGTCCGAAAAATTTGACTGCGTCATCCAGTTAGGCATTGCCGGTGCTTACCCGACTGATGGCATCTCTCTGGGAGATGTTATTTATATCACTAAAGACCGTATCGGGGACCTTGGAGCAACAACAAATGAAGGAACTTTTTTAAGTATAGCACAAATAGGTCTCCAGGAACCCAGCGCAATGCCGCTCCACTCAAATCCACCGGCATATCTTCACAATTTTTTGCAACAATTCCGCGATGCAGAGGCACTTACGGTCAATCATATCTCCGGAGATGCCTCAGCACATAATCGATTCCGGATACCAGCAGAGAAAATAGTTACCGAAAGCATGGAAGGTGCTGCCTTTCATTATGCCTGCATAGCCTCTGGTCTGCCTTTCGTACAGATCAGAAGCATTTCCAACTGGGTAGAGCCGCGAGATAAAAGTCGCTGGCAAATGGGCATCGCCCTACAAAATCTTAACAAAACTGCTATAGAGCTACTCCAACATCTCTAGTGCCTTCTTAGTATCTTTGGTCGAGTCAAAAAAACAAAACAATGGATCAATTAATAACCGTAGGTACTTATAATGATTATTTTTCCGCAAACAACATGTTGCATGTATTGCAGGAGTCGGGTATACAGGCCCGCTTATTAAATGAGAACTCGGGCACTATGCTCCCCTCTATGGTCGTAGGCGGCATTAAACTGCAGGTATTACAGGCTGATGAGCTTGCTGCACGTGAGCTCATTACCCAACTGGAAGCCGAGGCCGATGATGCCAGCAATACGGATGCCTTCTGAAACGAAGACAAATCAGCCTTTGATCCGGACAACCGGATCTGCATTTATTGCGGCAGCAGGAACACCAGCATCACCGATGCCAGCCGTAAAACCTTTTTCGGCAAAGTGCTCTATCAGAAATTCTCGAAACTTTTTGATAAAGAAGTGTGGCATTGTTTCCATTGTGGCAAAGAATTCTAATGATACACAACCTTTTAAGCAATCATAGAAGTACGATACAACTCAGAGGGTATATATGATTTTGTATTCGCAAAGCTTCCATAACTTTGCAGTCTCCAGATGATTACAAACGACAGCATACAAAAAGTGCTTACGCACGCGGACATTGTTGAGGTAATTGGGCATTTCATGCAACTAAAAAAGCGTGGCTCCAATTATATCGGCAACTGTCCTTTCCATAATGAAAAAACCCCTTCTTTTAATGTTAACCCCGGCCAAAAACATCTTTAAATGCTTTGGGTGCGGTAAAGGAGGCGATTCCGTTACCTTTTTAGAGGAGCATGAGAAGTTCTCTTTTGTAGAAGCCATTCGCTGGCTGGCCGATTTTTATAAGATCGAACTGGAAGAGTCTGCCCCTTCTGAAGCCTATGTAGCGCACCAGCAGGTGGAAGAAAGTCTGCGAATCATCAACGATTTTGCGGCACAGTATTTCAAAAACAACCTTTTACATACTGAAGAAGGGCAAAACATAGGCCTGAGCTATTTCCGGGAAAGAGGCTTCAGCAATGCGACCATTGAAAAGTTCATGCTGGGCTATAGCCTGGAGCAGTGGGATGCTTTTATTGTTTCAGCACTGGCCAAAGGTTTTGATAAAGACCTGCTGGAAAAGGCAGGCCTGATCAAAGTGCGACCCGACCGGATTTATGACAGCTACCGGGGCCGGGTGATCTTCCCGATTTTCAGCAATACTGGTAAGATACTGGGCTTTGGTGCAAGGATCCTAAAAAAGACGGAGAAAGCACCAAAGTATGTGAATAGCCCGGAGAATGAACTTTATGTAAAAAATCGGGTACTTTACGGGCTCTACCAGTCCCGTAAAGCGATCAATGATAAGCAAGAATGCTTCCTGGTGGAAGGTTATACCGATGTCATTTCCTTACACCAGGCAGGGATAGAAAATGTGGTTTCTTCAAGCGGAACGTCTTTAACGACCGGCCAACTGAAGCAGGTCGGTAACCTGACTAAAAACCTGACCATCCTTTATGATGGGGATGCGGCCGGTATCAAAGCAGCATTAAGAGGTCTGGACATGGCGATTGAGGAAAATTTCATCGTAAAACTGGTTTTATTGCCCGAAGGAGAAGACCCGGATAGTTTTGTACAAAAGAACGGCAGTGCGGCCTTTGAAAATTATGTAGCCAACAGTAAGGTAGACATTATTGACTTTATGATGGAACAAGGTTTGAAAGAAGCTCAGAACGACCCCTTCAAAAAGTCTGCTGTGGCCAATGAGATTGCCGCGACGGTAGCTAAAATCGATAAAGGGAAGAACCTCGGTCTGCACCTGCATTACATCAAAGAAGCCTCGACCAAACTGAATATTGATGAAGAAGCCTTTGTAGGCATTGTCAATAACTTTATCCGCGAGCGTTTAAAAAAACCGGCTAAAGAAGAACAGGTACCTGTATACACGCCACAGCCCATCACAGAGCCGATTCTCGACGAATACGGGCAGGTCGTGAGCATGCCGAAAGAAGCATCTTTAAACCTTTATAAAAAAGAACATAAGGAAGAGTGGCAACTCATCAAAATGCTGATCGAACATGGCGATAAAATCTATGAAGCCGGCCAGACCGTAGCCACTCATTTCTTCGAAGAAATAGACATCAGTATTTTCGAGGAGCCAATGGCCCATGATATTGCGATGATCTATTATAAATACTGGCAGGACAATAAAGCTTATCCTCCGCTGAGCTTTTTCACCAACCATGCCATGAAATCCATCAAAGAAAAGGTCATCGACCTGATCCAGATACAGTTTACGCCGAGTGAGAACTGGCAGTTAAAATACAATATTGAGATCCCGGATACGGAGGCTAATTATCTGGATGATGTCAAAAGTTCTTTCGCTTATTTTAAATTAAGATTATTGCGTAAATATATTGCTGAAAACCTTGAGGAAATGAAGCTTTGCAAAGATCACGAAAAAGCGAAGCAATTAGCGAAAACCTATTTATTATTGAATCAACAGGAAAAACAATTAATGGCCGTAGTTATTGTGAAATAATGATTTTATGCTGGAAAGAATTATCTCGTTTAAATATTAAATCAGGTATTGACAATACAACTACCTTTTCACATTAACTATGACCCGTCCTAAAATATGTCTACACTTAAACATGTAGATATGTATAAAAATGACAAAACCGTTAGACGGTACAGTGAGAGTTTTAAACTCAAAGTTTTAAACGAACTTAGCCAAGGACATTGCTCCAAAGCACAACTTGCAAAACTTTATGGTATCAACTCCTCTACCATTAATGAATGGATTAGAAAGTATGACCGTAAAGACTTAATGAATACTCGTATACTCGTGGAAAATCAAGATGAAGTAAGCCGATTAAGGGCATTGAAAAAGGAGATAGAACAGCTCAAAGATTTGCTCATTAGAAAGGACTTAGAAAAGCTTGTAAGCGACTCTTACCTTGAGGTAGCTGCCGAAAACTTGGGCTACAAAAATGTGGAAGAATTAAAAAAAAATTTAAACATCAAGCCCTAATGAAAGCAATCCAACACAATAAAACAACAGGGCTTGCTTCTACCAAAGCTAGTTGTGAGCTCTTTGCTGTGCACCGAGATTCCCACTACAAATACCTGAAGCGATTCAATAAAAAGCAGGCACAGCACAGCGTAATTATAGAGTTTGTAAAACAAGAGCGTTCCGTACAACCGAGAATTGGCACAAGAAAGTTAATTAAAACCATCAAAGACCCTCTAGGCAAGCAAGGTATCAAGCTAGGACGAGATGCTTTATTCAATCTGCTACGAGACAATCATTTGCTGATTAGGCGTAAAAAAACCAATCACAAAACCACTAATTCTTTCCATCGATTCTACAAATACAACAATCTGATCAAAGACTTGGAGGTGGGTCGTCCCAACCAGGTTTGGGTCTCATACCAAAATGGCATATTAAGTAGCCCAATATTTGTCTAAAAATATATAATGATAAGCACATGTATTTTTTACGGATGTTGTACTTACAGATTGGCAAATTGTTTGAATGAACAATGACAATTCGTCCAGTGTTTTAAAAAGCCTATTGGTAAAATTTCTTTTGAACCTTGCCCACATTTTTTCTGCTGGGTTCAGTTCTGGGCTATAAGGAGGTAAGAATAGCAGCCCGATATTAGAAGGGATGGTTAGCTGTTTAGCCTTATGAAATGCGCCATTATCCAAAACGATAAGTTTAAATTCTTCTGGCTGTTGTAAGGCAAATCTGTCTAAGAACAGTTGGAAATTATCTGCGTTACAATGTGGCAATTCAAGTAAAAAACTACCTCCATCAATGGGTGAAAATGCACCAAAAAGGTAAGTAGATTGAAACACTTGTTGAAAAGGACATATTGGTTTTACACCTTTGGCTGTTAATGCTTTACCATTTTTGGTAAATAAACCAAACCTACTTTCGTCTTGAAAATATAGGTTTATCTTTTGGTATCCGATGGCTTGGGACTCACAGATTTCTTTACAGCTTTGACTGAAGTTTTTTTAAAAGCAGCTACATCATCCTCATTCTTTTTGACATGGCTTTTTCTAGCCACCTTAACGCTTGATCCAAAGTTTTTAATGCAATATTTTAATAAGGTATTATATTTTACCTCCTTTTGAAATTCCGTTTCAATCCAGTTTTGCAGCTCCACATAGCCTCTTAAACCATTTAAGGGATCATGCAACTTTTGTTCTATTGCTACATGTTCCTCTGCTGTGAATACAGATGGTTTAAATCCAATTCTACCATGACTACAAATGGCATCAATACCGTCAGCGGCATACATCGTACGCCAACTTTGAACACTATTGTGATTTACCCCAACTTTATCTGCTAGTTCTCTTTTGGAGATCCCTTTAGCTCCAGCTTCTTTTATTGCTATTAAAACGCGTAGGCGTAAGGCAATCATTGGTGTCGCCTTCTTTTGAAGAGAACGCAATTCTTGGAAACTCTCCTTTATCTCTAAATGTTTTGGAAATGACATGATTTGGTATTTAGTCCAAATGTAAACAAAAAAAGTGAAATTATAATATTTAGACTAATTATAATTTCACTTTGGTATCAGATATTACTTATATCAGGACAGTAAAGGGCTTTTGTTACCTTGCTTTGGTTACAGATCTGTATTCTCGAAAAATTGTGGGTTACGATATTAGCGATTCGCTCGAACTTAAGGGATGCCTCAGGGCCCTCCAAAAGGCCCAGAGGCAATCCCGACTTAACGCAGGGACAATCCATCACTCTGACAGGGGTATTCAATATTGTAGTAACCAATATGTAAAAGAGCTTGAAAAAAAGAAGATGCTCATTAGTATGACCGAAGAGAATCACTGCTATGAAAACGCAGTAGCAGAGAGAGTTAATGGGATATTAAAAGGTGAATTCTATCTTGATGAGTGCTTCACAAATCTAGAACACGCAAAGAGAGCTGTAAAAAATGCAATCAAAATATATAACCAAAAAAGAATGCACTTATCTTTAAACTTTAAAACGCCCGAAATGGTGCACAACTTTAACCTAAATTAAACCCTAAATCCGTAGCCGTATTTTAGGACGTGACACTATTGTATTAAGCTTTCTGCACTGAGTTTAAAGCACCCATCAATGTGAAGACCCAGCCTAAGATCATAAACAGGCCGCCAATAGGCGTCAGTATACCCAAACCTCTTAATCCTACAGAACCGGCATGCTTCATAGCGACTAAAGCGTAGATAGAGCCGCTGAACAATATAATCCCGATCACAAACATCCAAGTTGCTCTGGTAAACCAAACCGATGGATGATGCGCCAAAAGCAAGCCAACGCCCAGCAAAACGATAGCATGATACATTTGATATTTCACTCCCGTTTCAAAAGTATTCAATAATTCCGGATCTAATTTTTCTTTTAGGGCATGAGCACCAAAAGCACCTAAGATAACGGCCAGCATACCGAAAAGAGTGGCTGCTACAATTGCTTGTTTGTACATGAAGGGAAAATTTTATGGGGTTCAAAAACTTCCGCAAAGTTACTTATTCTGAGTGTTACCGCATCAAAACTTACCTGACTTTGTGCATAATAAGGTTCCCGCTTTTGTAATAACTCCTGTATATAAGCCAGACGATCTTCCGCAGCTACATGCTGGATTAACGGTCGCACTACTTTAGCCTGCTCCAACCTGCTTTTAATAAATTCGGGACTGGCCTTCAGGTAGATCATCAAGCCGCTCTTGAGCATGTATTGCATATTATCGTGAAAACACGGTGTACCGCCACCAGTAGAAATAATATGTAAAGCTTGCCCTGCCCCTTTCTCTACACATTGCCGCAAGGCACGGGCTTCTTCTTCCCGGAAATAAGCCTCTCCTTTTTCAAAGAGTTCTGCGATCCTCGACCGGGTTTTAATTTCGATGAAGAGGTCAAGGTCGGTGGTCGCGCAATCATATTTGCCCTTCAGCTTTTTGAGCCAAAACGACTTCCCTACTCCGGGCATACCAACGAGAAATACATTCATTTTGCCGTGCTAAAAGGATTATGATTAAATTTGCCTGCCGCACAAAAGTAATCAAATTGACATGAAACCAAAACTATCTGTATGCATCATTTCTAATATGATAGATGACAGACTCTATCGGGTCATTAATAGCTTTAAACATCCCGATTTTGAAATTTGTGTCGGCTTTAATGGATTGCCTAACGGCAAAATAAATGCTTTTGAACTGACCGCCGGAGAGGTGAAAGTCTTCGATCTGCCCTGGCAAGGCTATGGCACTACCAAAAACAGCTTAGCACAGAAAGCAGGCTCAGACTGGATTTTATCCATCGACAGTGATGAGATCGCTGACGATATGCTGATACAGAGTTTGATCCATCTTGATCTTTCAACCCGTAATAAAGTCTATGCCATTAAGCGGGTTCAAAAAATAGGTACGCACAGGATACGCTTCGGCAGCTTCGGCGCACCGGAATGGAAAACACGCCTCTATAACAAAAATGTGGTCAACTGGGATCTGGAGAAAGTACATGAAGAGCTGGAAATCCCCCCGGATAGCAACCCTGAAAAGTTAAACGGTACACTCTTGCATTTAACCGCAGAAAATCTGGCAGCAATAAAAGCTAAAAACAATCATTATGCCCGGCTTAGCGCAGAAAACATGCTACAACGGGGTAAAAAGGCAGGGATTTTCAAGCCCGGCCTATCGGCCTGCATGGCCTTTCTGAAACA
The DNA here is from genome assembly GCA_030386875.1 of Morinoia aosen. Lineage (NCBI taxonomy): Eukaryota > Metazoa > Arthropoda > Malacostraca > Amphipoda > Talitridae > Morinoia > Morinoia aosen. Next base: position 64,753,159 of record JASJYW010000027.1, read on the forward strand.
GTTTTTTTTCAAAAAAGGGGCATTGGATGGTATCATAGGCTGGCAGCTGGCCTGGGAAAGCGCAAGATATACCTACTTAAAGTATAGTAAACTAAGAGACTTACTTCAATCAGCTATTTAAAAAGGCCAGGATCTCTTCTACAAATTTCCTTTCGTTAGAAAGACGTGGCACTTTGTTCTGTCCGCCTAATTTACCTTTAGACTTCAGCCAGGCATTAAAGGTACCTTTAGCTACATTATGCGCAATCGGCATACGCAAAGCAATGTCTTTATGGCGCTTGGCCTCATAATCAGAATTCACCGATTGCAGGGCGGCATCCATTGCCTTTACAAATTCATCTAAAGGCACTGGTAAGTGTTCGAACTCAATGATCCATTCGTGAGCACCATTGCTTTCGCCGGACATATATACGGGTGCTGCGGTATAGTCATTCACTATTGCTCCGGTGATCTGAGAGGCTTCTGCAATGGCAAAATCACTGTTATCAATAATGACTTCTTCTCCAAAAGCATTGATAAAGTGCTTGATCCGCCCGGAAACCTTTATCCGGTAAGGATTTAAAGAGGTAAATTGTATGGTGTCTCCTAAATTATAACGCCACAAGCCGCTGTTGGTACTGATGATCAAAGCATAATTGGTATCCAGTTCGACCTCGCGCAGGCTTAACGTTTCCGGGAATTGCTTACCCACCTCTTCCATTGGCATAAACTCAAAAAAGATCCCATGGTTGAGAAACAAAAGCATGCCCGCATCACAATTGATCGTGTCCTGAGCAGCAAAAAAACCTTCAGAAGCATTATAGGTTTCCACATAATGCATATCATCATGCGGTATCAGTTGTTTGAACTGGTTGTGGTAAGGTTTAAAACTTACCCCGCCGTGGATATAGAGTTCCAGGTTAGGCCATACCTCGCGAATATCCGGTTTGCCGGTTTTTTCCAGGATTCTTTTTAGTAAAACCAAAGTCCAGGTAGGCACCCCGGCTATATAAGTGATATTCTCCGTAAGCGTCGCATCAATAATACTTTCAATTTTCTCCTCCCATTCATCCATTAAAGCGACTTTAAGATCAGGAGAGCGCATCACCTGACCGATGAAAGGCATATTCTGCAGCATTACCGCAGAGAGGTCACCATAGAAGCTTTCCGCATTCATCTGATTGATCTGGTGGCTGCCACCGATAGTGAGGCATTTTCCGCCAAACAATTTAGTATCATTGTACATCCGCACATAAAGGCCCAAAACATCTTTTCCCGCACGATAATGGGTTTCATCAAGGGCTTCTTTACTGACCGGGATAAACTTACTCTTATCGCTGGTCGTACCACTACTTTTGGCAAACCAGGTGATCGGGGTATTCCACAATACATTTTGCTCTCCGTCCAGGATTCTTTGAATATACGGTTTCAGGTCATCATAATCACTAACCGGAACGGTATTCTTAAAATCTCTGATGGAACTTAAATTATCGAAATTATATTGTTTGCCGAATTCTGTAAACCTTGCCGAGCCTATTAAATCATTAAATACAGTCTTTTGAGTATCAATTGGATTAAGCATGAAATTATCCACCGCATTCAGGCGCATTTTCATGATTTGTTTAATAGCAGGACTTAGTATGGCCATATTAATTGCTTGGTATATTCGACAAAAGTAACGAATAGATTTTAAAACTAAAGATTTGCGACTGCAATGTCTCCTCGCGGCACTAGCAATTCTTTGCTCCGCTCCTGCCTTTCTTTAAAATGTCCTATTTAAATCATATTTTGAGGTTAAGGCACACTTAGATAAATTTGTGCGGATTCTATCCATAATACGAACTGAATGAAGTCTAAATATCCTTATCTCATCGTCGGCATTGCCTTGCTCACATTTTGCCTGCTTGCATTTCCGGAGTTTTTCAAAAACGGACTCAACGGCTCCTTTAATAACCTTGGCGACGGGATGAAAAATAATTTTACCCTCATCAGTTTTGTCACAGAACCTATAGGCCCTAAAGGAATATTCTATTTTGAGTTCTTTCAATACCCCTATGGCGATTATGTATATACTGCAGACAATACGCCTTTGTATGCCCTCCTAATGCGCTGGATCCATAACTATGTTACCCCTGTAGATGCCTTAATCATTCCCGGCTTTAACCTGTTGATGATCGGAAATATTATCGTTTGCGGATTATTACTCTACTATTTATGCGCCAGAATTTTGCCTTCCAAAAAATGGGCAATAGGCCTGGCGATTATTTTACCAGTCTGTTGTGAGCAACTGGTGCGGCTGCCCAGAGGAATAGGAAATTTATCCCTCTCCTCCATTTTTGCGTTCTCTTTTATTTTGTGCTACTGGTATGCAAGATCTGCCCGATCCCGGAAAAAGTCAATGCTCCTCTTGCTGCTCATGTTCCTGACCAGTATAACGGGTTTCCTCATCCATGGCTATTACCTGCCTATTTTGTGTGTCGTATTCTTTACTTTTTTAGTTATTTATCATATTAGGATCCTGGACATCCCGCTTAAGCTCCTGCCCTTGCTCCGCCCTTTCTTGCTGATTGCCCTGATCGGCCTGAGCTCATACGGATTGATGCGGGCCACTGATGGTTACTTTTCGATCCGGCAAAAATTTGCCCAGGGCTATGATGCGAGCGACCAGAAGCTGGCACTTTCCTATTTATACCAGTCTTTCCCCTTCAGTAGTATCAACTTCCCTGTTCGGGTAAATACTTACGGATCATTAAACGAGGGACATATGTATATGGGGCATGCTTTTTGGGCATTACTGTTGCTTACAGTAATCATTGCCTTCCTCAATACTCTGTTCCGCAGAAAATTATTCAGAGGTTTTTATACTATTTCAAAGAATAAATACCTGGCTCCGATGTGTATCGTTATCTTCTTTTCCCTGGTGATCTCGCTGGGCAATAGCCTGTACCACCAGGGGATTATTTTGAGCCCGATACGCCTGTTCAATATTGATTTTTCACAGCTTTATTTTATCCATTATTTTGCGATTGCCATGGTCCTCTTTGCGGGCCTGTCATTTTTAATGCTGCTCTTTACCCTGCTTAAACAGGCTTTTCAAAGGAAAGCTCCGGTATTCAAAACCGACAAAAAGACCTTTATTATCTTATTGCTCCTGACTTCAGTGTGGATCATTTTTATGTTTACCAACTGGATCAAGATCGAATATTTGGGTAACCGCCTGAGTCCTTTTTATTATATTGGCAAATGGACAAGGATCGTGGAGCAATTCCGCTCCATCAGCCGCTTCGCCTGGCCATTTTTGTTATTCAGCCCCATTTTGCTGGTTTACCTGTATACCAATGCGGCTAAAGTTTTAAAACCCGTTTACCGCTTAAATGTACTGATCATCATTCTTCCCCTTTCCGCCACGCAAATTGTGGATACCGTTTTTTCACTAAGAAGAGATGCCAATTTACCCAACCTTTTCTCAACTCAGCAACTTAGCACTATCCCTGAAATACCGGAAAAAGAAAAATATGCAGCGATATTGCCAATTCCGCTCTTTATGGTAGGCTCAGAAGATTATAATGTTACCATTGACGATCATGACGATTTCAGCAGGTGGCTGTACCAGCTCTGTTATAAAAATAAAATACCCATGATGTCGGCCAAACTGAGCCGAACCCCAGCGGCTTTTTCCGACCAGATGATGAATGTATTGATAGAACAGAAAATCACAGACCCCCTACTTGCAGCCTTGCCTCAAAAGCCTATACTGGTCACCGTTTCCAGGCAACTTATGTACAACGATTCTGCTGCTGTAGTGGAGCAAGTGGGCTATAATGACATCCGGCCGAAAGCGACCGCCGCCAATAATGCCCAGTTTGCATTTATAAAGAATAAGCAACTACATTACCTGTACACTAAAAACGACGTTGATTTTTACGAGTGGCAGGTAAAGTAGCGTATTAGTTGTTTAAATACCGGGCTACCGCATTGGCAACATTTTCACCATCCATAGCTGCTGAAATAATACCTCCTGCATAACCGGCACCTTCCGCACAAGGGAATAGCCCTTTAATCTGGGTATGCTGCAGGGTCTCATTATCTCTGGGTATACGTATCGGGCTGGAGGTCCTGGATTCAGTTGCCAGAACAATTGCATCTCTGGTATAATAACCATTCATCTTCTTACCAAAAGTGACGAAAGCCTGTGCCATAGCCACATAGATTTCCATAGGCAGGATCTCATTCATTTTTGCAGTATTGGTACCCGGCAAATAGCTGCAATCAGGCAGAGAACCTGACAATTTCTGCTGTACAAAGTCGGTCATACGTTGCGCCGGGGCTACTAATTTACCCCCACCGGCCTCCCAGGCTTTCCGCTCTACCATTTGCTGGAATTGCATACCGGCCAAAGGGCCTGTAAAACCGTATTTGGCGAAATCCTTTTCGTCTACGGTTACCACCATACCTGAATTCGCAAACTCCCCATCCCGCTTGGAGGGCGACCATCCGTTCACTACCAATTCGCCTTCTTCTGTACTCGCCGGAGCTATAATACCGCCCGGGCACATACAAAATGAAAACACGCCACGTCCTGCTTCCTGGCTGACAATACCATAAGAGGCCGCAGGCAGATAAGAATCCCTGGGCTGGTCTACCGGGCAATGATACTGTGTCGCATCAATAAGGCTTTGAGGGTGCTCAATACGAACGCCCAAGGCAAAGGGCTTACTTTCCAGCAGGATACTTTTCCGGTCTAAAAGATGGAAGATATCACGCGCCGAATGACCGGTAGCTAAGATCAGGGTTTTAGTATTAATACGCTCCTGTCCATTCACTTCAAGGGCCACAACACGATCTCCTTCTAAAATAATATCGGTCAGTTTGGTATCAAACAATACCTTACCACCACACGCTTCAATCGCTTCACGCATCGCTGTAATGATATGCGGCAGCTTATTGGTGCCAATATGGGGATGCGCTTCATATAAGATCCGTTCGGTAGCCCCGAAATAATGGAATAACTGCAGGCTTTTCAGAATACTGCCCCTTTTATTGGAACGGGTATATAGTTTACCATCGCTGTACGTTCCGGCACCTCCTTCTCCAAAACAATAATTGGACTCCGAGTTAACGATTCCTTCTTTATTCATCGCAGCGAGATCCCGCCTCCTGTTGCGTACATCTTTTCCTCTTTCTATGATGATGGGACAAAAGCCCAGCTCTATCAATTGTAATGCAGCAAATAAACCTGCCGGGCCGGCACCGGCAATAATAACTTCGGGTGCACGGGCAACATGATTCAATTTAGGTTCAAAAGCAAATGCATCTTCAAACACTTCATTCACAAAAACATTCACCTGCATTTGCACCACAATATTTATACTCCTAGCGTCTAAAGACTTCCGGAGCACCTGAAAGGCATTGATCTGCTCCGCTTTTATACCTAACTTCTGTGCAAGCGCCTGCTTTAAACGTTTATCATCTGCAGCATCTCTCGGTGAGATCCTAATCTCTATTTTTTGTGGCATGACGCAAAAATAACCAATTAGCTAAATTCCTAAATAGCTAATTTTGTCTCATGATATCAAAAAAGGATTTAAGGATCGTATTTCTGGGCACTCCGGACTTCGCTGTAGCCTCTTTGCAAGCATTAATTGAGGCGGGTTATCAGGTAGTGGCTGTGGTAACTGCTCCCGACAAACCGGCCGGCAGAGGTCGTCAATTAAAGGCTTCATCGGTAAAAGAATATGCTTTAAGCCAACATTTACCGGTTTTACAACCCGAAAAACTCAAAAATCCTGATTTTCTAGCGGAACTAAAAAGCTACAATGCAGATATGCAAATCGTGGTAGCCTTCAGGATGTTGCCCGTGGCCGTCTGGGACATGCCGCCGATGGGTACCGTGAACGTACATGGCTCTTTGCTGCCCTATTATCGCGGCGCAGCACCCATCAACTGGGCCATTATGAACGGTGAAAACGAAACAGGGGTCACCACGTTCAAATTACAACATGAAATAGATACCGGAGACGTCCTTTTACAGCACAAAGAGGCCATCCTGGAAGAAGATAATTTCGGCTCCATGTACAATAAGCTGATGCAGTCCGGGGCCGCATTATTACTGGACACCGTTGACGGTTTGATACATGATCGCCTGAAACCGGTACCGCAGACAGATATGGATAAAGAAACACATGCTCCTAAAATATTCAAAGAAACCTGCCTGATCGACTGGGAGCAGGATGCGCTGCACATACATAATAAGATCCGGGGCCTTGCACCTGTACCTACCGCATTCACCAGCCTGGAAGATAAACAGCTGAAAATATTTAAATCCTCGATCCATCCCGGCCCTACGGGCAAGACACCGGGTACCGTTGATTCTGATGGCAAGACTTATATCCGTTTTGCGGCTAAGGATGGGTGGATATATGCCCTGGATCTCCAATATGAAGGAAAAAAAAGAATGCTGGTGGAAGATTTCCTGAGGGGATATCGCTTTCAGCCCAACACATAATTTAAAATCCTAAATTTGCGTTCTAGCAATATATAATATTAGATCTAATAAATATCCTGAACATAATGCAAAAGGCAAAACAGTTGGCTGCTTATACCGCACTCCTGGTGTTGACCGCTTTTATAATGGCGACGACATCCTGTCGAAAACTTTCCAGTACTTCCGATAATGGCAATCTGGCGTTTTCTGTTGATACGCTTTTATTTGATACTGTTTTTACGGCAAGAGGCACTTCTACCCGTTCGGTAAAAATCATCAACCAGGAAAAAAGCCGGCTGAAGATTTCTTCCATAAGGCTGCAAAGAGGGGCATCTTCTCCTTATTTTATTAATGTAAACGGAGAAAGCGGCAAATCGGTCAGCGATGTAGACATTGAAGGGAACGACAGCCTTTATGTGTTTGCCTCGGTCAATATTGATCCGGGCAATGTCAATGATCCTTTTGTTGTCGAAGACCGCCTGATCGCTACAGTAGGCGGCAGAGATTTTACATTACCTATACTGGGATACGGACAGGACGCGATCTATATTACAGACAGCCTGCTGCAATCGCAAACCTGGACTAGCGACAAGCCCTATGTAATCGTCAACAATGCGCTAGTTGAAGAAGGCCATACGCTGAATATACAGGCAGGTACTCGCGTTTATGTACATGCAGATTCCCGGCTCTATGTATCCGGCAGCTTGAACATAACGGGTACACGTAATGATAGTGTTGTTTTCCAGGGCGACCGCATCGACAGAAGGATCTATTTTGATGAGGAGGATTTCCTGAATGGTGTAGGCGGAGAATGGGGCGGTATTTACTTTTTCCAAACCAGTTATAATAATCATATTAATTATGCGGTGTTCAAAAATGGCGGTGCAACAACTAAGCTGGGCGAATCTGCGGTTACTGATGCTACGATCCAGGTAGACCCGGATACTTTACATATGGGTAACGGGAATTTCAAGCTGAACATTAAAAACAGTATCATACGCAACTCAGGTGGCTATGGCATCTTTGCTTACGGTGGCAGCATACGTGCAGAAAATTGCCTGATCTTTGCGAGTGCCAAAGAAAATGTGGCCCTGATCAGAGGAGGATGGTATCAGTTCTATGGCTGTACCATCGCAGGTTTTGCTTCCCGGATCAGTACGGCAACTGAAAAATATTACGGGGTAGCTGCTATTAACTTTTTCAACACCGGAAATAACCAATATATCGCTGCACCATTGGCTGCTGATTTCAAGAACTGCATTATCTATGGTAATGCCGCTGATGAATTTTTTGCCAATAAAGTCGATGATGCCGGAGCTACAGTTAGCTTACAAAATTGCTTAATTAAAAAAACAGATGCGATAGCCGCATGGGTACAAGAATCGAACAATATCTTTAATGAAAATCCACTATTTTTGGAAACAAATCCTAATAATCTGCATATCAATAATTATCATGTGGAGGATGCTTCGCCTGCCAAAAGCGGGGGTATTATGTTTTCCGGGATGTCTCCTGTAGATATGGACGGAACAACACGCAGCAATCCCCCTACGATCGGATGCTATCAATAAATGTTTAACTTTTAAGCGAAAATGATGAAAAAAATACTATTCTCTTTACTTATTCTCGGTACAGCAATGACCGCTGCGGCCCAAAACCCAAAAATAACCGTCGGTACACAGGCGCCTAACCTTGTCTTCAATAATCCTGAAGGAAAAGCAATCAGCCTAAAAAAAATCAATAGTAAGAAATACATCCTGGTAGACTTTTGGGCCAGCTGGTGCGGACCTTGCCGCAGGGCAAACCCTGGGCTGGTTAAGTTTTACAAAAACTATTCCAATAAAAAATTTGTTGGTGCTAAAAAGGGCTTTGACATCCTGAGTGTTTCTTTGGACAAAGAAAAAGAAGCTTGGGTAGCCGCTATACAGAAAGACAGTCTTTATTGGGAAAATCACATGAGCGATCTTAAAGGCTGGCATTCAGAAGCTGCTAATGAATATGCGGTACAATATATTCCACAGGCATTTTTACTGGATCCTAATGGTAAAGTGATTGGTGCATACATGACTGCAGACCAGGCCATTCCGGACATTGAAAAGTTAGTGGACAACAAAAAACGCAAAAAGTTCCTCGGCATTTTCTAATTTTGGCAAAAAACAGTTAGGCTTTGAATAAAATACTGATCATTACTGCTCCTTCTGGAGCAGGAAAATCGACCATAACAAAAAAATTACTGCAACAATTTCCTAAGATCAGGTTTTCTATCTCTGCATGTACCCGTGCTCCAAGAGGAAAAGAACAAGACGGAATAGATTATTATTTTATCTCTGTAGCGGATTTTAAAAACAGGATCGACAATAATGATTTTGTGGAATGGGAAATGGTCTATGAAGGTAAATATTATGGAACGCTGAAAGCAGAGCTGGAGCGTATATGGCAAAATGATGAGTTGCCTTTATTTGACATTGATGTCAAAGGTGCGCTGAAAGTTAAAGAATTATATGGAGCAGATGCGGTTTCCATATTCATAAAAGCTCCCGGCATTGATGTATTAAGGAAAAGGCTGGAAGCCCGCAATACAGACAGCCCGGAAGCGATTGAAGAAAGGGTGAGGAAAGCGAATTTTGAAACTTCTTTTGCAGAAAAATTCGATCACATTGTGATCAACGATAATCTTGATGAAGCAGTAGATAAAATAGGTGCTATACTTCAAAAGATACTCACTAATTCCTAACATATAACACTCAAAGATAGTATTGCCACCTGAATTTTTCGGATCCCCCAAATCTGGATCAGCCTGTTAACCCTTACATTTTTAGAGATTGTATTGGGTGTCGACAATATTATCTTCATCTCCATCATTTCCGATAAACTGCCGCAGCACCAGCAGCGCATGGCACGTAACATCAGTTTGGGAGCTGCCATGTTGTTCCGTATATGCCTGCTATTAATGATCAACTAGATCATCGGGCTTAAAGATCCGGCAGTTACCATTGACTGGTTTACCGATGATACAGGCGCAGCCCTAGCACTTTCCTGGAAAGATATTATTCTATTATACGGAGGTATTTTCTTGGTGGGTAAAAGTATGCTGGAGATACATCATAAAATGCAACAAGCCGTAAATCCGGCTCATGAAACTAAATCAGCAACAAGTGTCGCCGGAAGAGTGCTTATGTCTGTAATCTTACAGATTATATTAGTGGATGCGATCTTTTCGCTGGACTCCATTTTAACCGCAGTTGGTCTGGTAGAAAATGTAGCGATCATGATATTTGCCGGTGCGGTAGCCCGGATCATCAGCAGGCATCCTACTTTACAAATGCTGGCCTTAAGCTTTTTAGTGGTAATCGGTGTTATCCTGGTGGCGGAAGGTATTCATCAGCATGTGAGCAAAAATAACATCTACTCCTGTCTTGCTTTCAGCCTGGTAGTGGAATTATTAAATATCAATCTGCGAAAAAAAGCAGGAAGCTGCAAATGGCAAACGAGCAGAAATTTAATTAAAAAAAGGCTGTAAACAAATCGTTTTCTTAAACGGTTTGTGAATTTTTTTGGCTAATTTGCTCTTAAATTCAGTCCTCATTTCTAGTCGTATATACAGTGACATTCAAAATAAAAAACAGCATAACAATCGCATTGATCGGTGCAGCGTCACTTTACTTTATGGCCTGCGACCTGGGGGATAATGTAGCCCGGGAAGGTAAGCTGCACATCCCTACCAATGCAAAATTTCAGCAGATCATCGATTCCATACAACCCTTATTGCAGGACACGGAAAGCTTCCGGAAGTTTGCCCTGAACAAGGAGATGGAAAAACACTTTTATTGCGGCCGTTATTCCATCAAAAAAGGGATGAGCAATAAAGAGATCGTGCAAATGATCCAGGAAGGCAAACAAGATGAAATCTCCATTCGTATAGGCAATTATGCCAGTATTATTGAGCTGGCCGGAAAACTGGGCAATATCCTCGAAGCAGACTCTGCACAGATTTTGGAAGCTATTGTTCAGGCAGATTTTACAAAAGAAGTCGACACGGCTAAAAAACTTTATTTCTTTTTACCCAATACTTATAATTTTCACTGGAATACTTCAGGGCAGCTATTTGTGGAGAAGATGTTTAAAGAATACCGAAAATTCTGGAATGAAGAACGGCTGGCTTTAGCACAGGCTGCCAACATGTCGCCGCTGGAAGTGACTACCCTAGCCTCTATCGTGCAATTAGAATCTTTCAAAGCAGACGAACAGGCAAGAGTTGCTGCGCTGTATTTAAACCGTTTAAGAATAGGCATGAAGCTGGATGCAGACCCTACGATTGTATTCATCAAAAAAATGAATAGGGGCTTCTCGCAGAAAGTATCCCGGGTATATTACAAAGACCTGGCCATTCCTTCGCCCTATAATACTTATTTAAACAAGGGCTTACCTCCGGGACCTATCTGCATGCCCAACCCATCAGCAATTGATGCAGTCTTGCGCCCGGAAAAACATGATTATATCTATTTTGTAGCCGATACTGCCCGACCGGGCTATCATCTCTTTGCCAAAACACTGGCAGAGCAGGAGTCTAACGCCAACGCCTACAGAAAGTGGGCCGACAAAAACAATGTAAAGTAGCAGCCTATATGAAAAAGTACAGCAAAAGAGAGTTTTTAAAGATCATGGGCCTGGGTATTGCCTTCGCACCATTTATGTCACTTTATTCCGCTTGCGGTATCGATAATAAAACAGAAAATAAAAATAAAGAAAGTGAACCGTCAGCCCCGGAAGATGCTACCGTCAAACCACAGGAAGATCACTTAGACATCAGTAAAGCTTCTCCCGACGATATTATTTTACTGAAAAGAGCCGATACTCAGTTTGCGGCACTGAGTAAAGGGTTTAACGGACGCATCAAAAAACTACCGCTTTACATCGCACTATGCAAAACAACTCTGGGCGTTCAATATGCCATAGCGCATGCGAAGAAAGAAAAGCTGCCTGTTGCTGTAAAAAGTGGCGGACATAGTTTTGAGGGATTTTCCAGTAATGACGGCGGCCTGGTGATCAATCTTTCGCAGATGAAAGGCATCAACTGGCAGGAAAATGAGCAGGTGAGCCTACAGCCGGGATGCTTATTACAGGAAGTACAGAATGCTATTTTTTCCAGAAAAAGACTGATTCCGACGGGCAGCTGCGGAACTGTAGGTATTGCCGGCCTTACGCTAGGCGGCGGTTACGGATTTTTCAGCCGAAAGTATGGCCTTACCTGCGACAACCTAGTAGATATTGAATTTGTAGACGGTAAAGGACAGGTGCAACATGCATCCGGTAATGAAGAACTATTCTGGGCATTGCGCGGTGGTGGAAACGGAAATTTTGGCGTGGCCACTAACTTCATCTTCAAAACGGAAGATATGCCGGCCACCTTTTACACTCATGTACTCAAGTTTCGTCAATTAAATACAGAAAGGTTTACAGAGGCAATCAAAACATGGTTTTCAGTAAGTGAAACGCTTCATGAGGAAGACTTTTGTGCCTTTGTGCTGAACGGCAGTACGCTGACGATCCTGGCCACCACATTTGGCAATAAAAGTAAACTGGAGCAAAACATAGTCCCATTGGTCAGCATTGCGGACACTGCCACCAACAGCAGCACCGCCCTGCCCCAGGCCATGAAACGATATTATGGCAGAAAAGGGCCGATCTTGTTTAAGAATGCCTCTGCAGGACTGTATAAATCTTATGAGGATATTGCGGCTGTTGCCCCGCAGATCTTCGAAAAAGTAGTCGCTGCCAAAGGCATGATCTACCAGATCAATACCCTAGGTGGTGCGATCAGCAGCTCAGCATTTGAAGGAGGCTCCTGTTATCCGCACCGGGCACTACCCTACCTGAGCGAGTTGCAGGCGTATTGGGAAAATCCGACCCAGGAAGCGAGACTGATAAAGGCTTTTGAAGAAATACAAACATTGATTCGCAAACAAGGCATTACCGCACAATACAGGAATTACCCGGATATCAATTTCCCGGATTGGGAGCACGCGTACTACGGCAAGCATTATAAACGACTACAAAAAGTAAAAAATGATTTGGATCCGGACAATCTTTTTCAATATCCGCAATCTATTTCCGGCAAAAATGCATAGCATAATTTTAAGTTTTGTACTGTTTATTTACTGCTTTATAGCCCCTCAAAACATCTTTGCACAAGAGGCAGAACAAGCTGTATTTACGCTCAAAAAAGAGCGCATTTATAAAGGACAAAGTATCAAAGTCGATGATGGAGATACGTTTACTTTTTTAAGTAGCGGGAAAACCCGCTACAAAATAAGACTGGACGGAATAGATGCTCCCGAAAAAGGTATGCCTTATGCAAAGAAAGCCAAAGAATATTTAGCCGCCTTACTGCTCAATCAGGTGATTGAACTGCGTGTAATATCAATAGACCGTTATAAACGTTATATCTGTAAAGTATACTGTAATAAGCAAGAGGTTAATCTGCAAATGATCCGGGCCGGCTATGCCTGGCATTACACAAGATACAACAAGGATATACTTTTGTCACAAGCCGAAGCTAAAGCCCGGCAACAGAAAATTGGCTTATGGCAAAACAAGGAACCACTCGCCCCCTGGACGGTCAGAGCTTATCGAAGAGCCGGCTATTCTGATGTTCGCTTTCACCAGCTCAGAAAGCAGAACAGCCCTGAGATTCAAAAATTTCTTTCTGCTATTTAGTTTTCAGTTTGGCTAATTCCGCCTTTGCCCCTTCATGTGTACTATTAAAGACCAATGCCTGCTCAAAGAAATTGCGCGCCAGGTCTTTATTCCCCTTACGGATATAAATCATCCCCTTTCCATAATAAGCATCGGCATTGGCCGGAGCTACTTCTGTAGCGATCTGGAACTGGCGATCCGCTTTATCAATGCTATCTTCAGACAAGAGTATCTTTCCATAATTGAGATAAGCTTTTTCAAAATCTTTATCTACCAGTACCGCTTTTATATAGTATTGTTTGGCCATTTTCATCTCTCCCACTGATTGGTAATATTTACCCATATCAAAGTAAGGATGGGCATTTAAGGTATCCAACTGAAACAGTTTTTCATACCATACTAAAGCTTCTTTTTGCTTTGTAGCACTGTAAAGATCAGCCAGTTGGTATAATCCGTCATAAAATTTGGGCGCAGATTCAGTCAGGTTTTTTGCATAAACAATAGCTGCCGCAGTATCTTTTTCAGCCGCTTTGATTTTAGAGGCGTTCAGTAAAATATAAGGATTTTTAGGCTTTGAATTCAATAGCATCTGAACGATTTGCTCAGCCTCTTTTGTCTTTCCTCCGGCCAGATAAGCTTCGGACTCCATAAGCATGTAATTGGTATCTGCCGGAGACTGCTCTTTTAAGATGCGAATGTGCGTCAATGCCTGATCAGAGCGCTTACGTTCGATCAGCAAGGTCGCCAGCGATTCCCTGTACTCCGTATTTTTAGCATCTAGCCTTACTGCTTTCTCAAGGTCTTTCTGGGTCAATTCGGGAAGATCAAGCCGGTTCAGCATTTCTGCTCTTTGGTAATAAAGTCCCGCATTCGCAGAATCCTGTGCAATAGCTTCCGTATAAGGCCTGATGACCGGATTTAATAAAGCAGGGTGAATTTCCTTGCTGTCTTCTGCCTGCTCAGGACTGTTACAGGCAATCAGGCAAAACAAGGGTATAATAAAATAGAATTTGTTGATCATCTCTCAAAATTGAAAGACAAAAGAACAAATTCTATTTTTTCTAAAAAAATAAATTAGCAGCCCTGATCTAAACCAGTTGCTTTTTAATAAAGCTTTTTATATTTCCGATATAGCCATAATAACCGGACTGCAATCTCATTCTGAAAATAACGAATGCCAGTAAAGCAAGTGCCAAGATGGCAATAGCTACCAAAGGAGACTGCTCAGGATAAGTCAGCCTTAAATAAACACCGATTAAGGCTAATAAGATGATAGACCCTATGGCGAGATAAAGCCCGCCTACATCTATTCTTCTTGGTTTGGCACTGATATGGATCTGTGTGCCGCTGCCATTAGCTTCTGTTGTTATATGCGTTATTGGAACTAACCTGGATCGTTCATCATTTTCGGTATGAGGAATTACCTTTATGATCCCTTCCGATTCCTTGAATTCAAAATCCAATTCTTTTATCTGAACATGTTTACCAACCAAAGCCTCTTTCACTTGTCCAGTATTCATTTTACTCGAAAGTCGCGAAGTTGTATTAAAGAGCATACTGACATTTTTTTTAAAGGGTTAATGGATATGTTGTTTCTCACTCAAATTTAATATTAAAAAATATCAATTGCAAGTAACCATAAACTTTTATTTTAATACATATCTATTTTTTGCATTAAAATCACAAACTAGATATCTTTACGTATTAATCTGAATTTTTAAGATGAAAACACGCTCTACTTCTTTTTACATAAAGGCCTTTTTAAGCTTATTACTGATCGTTTTTGCGCAAAAAAGCCCTGCACAAAGCCATATACTTGTTTTAAAAAACAGAACTACTTCTATACAGGAACAGGATCGTCAACTTCCGGACAGAACCCGTAAAGCAAGTAAGGCTAATCCTTTTGCATGCTATATCAGGTTCAACACGGCCCCGGATAAAAAGCAACTTGCCAGTCTTGGAATTGAGCTCCAGGACTATGTCGCCCACAATACTTTTATAGCTTTACTGACCCGGCCGCTTGATCCCGGATTTAAAGACAACAGTATGGTTGGTTGGGCAGCCATCAACCCGGCAGATAAGATTAGTGATTATTTCATCCACTTGGCTCCCGATAGCATCGTTAATGTATTTTTAAGCCTCAGCACATACGGAGACACTTCCACAATCAGTAACGCATTATTTTTAGCAAAGGCGAGCTTCGCCCGGGATCAACCCTGGACGAGTCAGAATAAATGGATTGTGACGGCTACCGTATCTGCACTGGAAACTATTGCAGCCCATGCTAACGTACTCAGCATTAGCCCTAAATTTGAGGACCAAAGCTTAAACTACCAGGCCATCGCATATACAAATGCCGAATTAGCCCGGAAACCGGAAGGCTTTGGTCTTTTAGGGAAGAATATAGTAATAGGTGTAGGAGATGACAGTTACCCTGCCCACATTGATTTTGACAAACGAGTGACCAATTTTAACCCGAATTTATTTACCGATCACGGCATTCATACTTCGGGTACAACTGCGGGAGCCGGAAACCGGAATGAAACATTTGAAGGCTACGCCCCCAAAGCGAAGCTAATAACCGATTATTTCAGCAGGATAGTGGCCAATGCCCAGACTTATGAGCAGTCTTTCAATATAAAAGTAACCAATAACTCCTATGCGGCCATTGTAGGCAATTGCGGTTATGCCGGTACCTATGATGCGACTTCACAGTATATGGATCAGCTGGCGCTCAGCAATCCGGAGCTCTTTAATGTGTTCGCCGCAGGTAATGATGGCGGGATGACCTGTGGTACTTTTCCTTTAAGGTATGGCACAGTAGTCGGTTCTTTTCAATCGGCAAAAAATACACTCGTGGTAGGCATTACCGGAAAATACGAAGATCATATCAATAATGGCGGTAGCAGCGGACCGGTTAAAGACGGGCGCTTAAAACCGGAAATCACTTCCCCGGGACACCAGATCATTTCTACTACTGTCAACAATGACTACAGGATCATGAGCGGTACCAGCATGGCCTGTCCTACGGTTTCCGGAGCGGCAGCCCTGCTACAGGAACGCTACAAACAACTTAATGGCAACCAATACCCTTCCAATGCCTTACTTAAAACTATCCTGATGAATTGTGCTACCGACCTGGGAAATCCGGGACCGGACTTCATTAATGGCTTTGGCAGGTTAAATGTTGGCAAAGCACTCGAGGTGATTAATAATAACCGTTATATTACAGGCAGTCTCAATCATTTGGGACAACAGTCGCACTCAATTCCGGTACCTCCCAACACGGCACAAGTGAAGATCATGCTTTACTGGAACGATGCCCCTGCCTCTCCCAATAGTACAAAAGCATTAGTCAATGACCTTGACCTGACCGTCAACACTTCATCGGGAACGACCATTTTTCCATTAGTATTAAATCCTGATCCGACCCATGTCACCGATACAGCAGTACAAGGTGTCGACCATTTGAACAATGTAGAGCAGGTCGTTATTAATAATCCTGCGGCTGGAAATTATACGGTTAATATCAGTGGCTTTAATATCCCAACCGGCAATCAGCAATACACAATTGTTTATACTTACATCCCCAACGAGATTGAGATCAGCTACCCTACAGCTGGCACCAAAATGGAGGCCAACGTCACTACATTAATTCAATGGGAAGCTCCCGGCAATAACGAGGACTTCACTGTTTCATATTCCATTGACAATGGTGCTAGCTGGCAAAGTATAGGCACCGCTCCTGCACAGAAAAGATATATAATCTGGACGCCCCTAGGTATTGCCTCCGATCAGGCACTGATCCGGGTAAGCAGACCGGGAAGTACGACTACTACAGGCCGATTCAGCATTATTCCCATGCCCGTTGCACAATTATCAGCAGATCAATGTCCGGGCAGCATCAGTATAGATTGGTCTGCGATTGCAGGCAATACAAAATATTACCTCTATAGAAAAATCGGTGCAGAAATGGCACTGATAGATTCCACCACTAATACCAATTATACCTTTACCGGCCTGAATGCTGACAGCACTTACTGGGTATCGGTCGCTGCATCTGTAAACAATGCAAAAGGACTTAGAGCCATAGCCCTGAGCAGAAAACCGGAAACCGGTAGCTGTAACGGGTCTGCTTTTGATGGCGACCTGGCGATCAGGAATGTTATCGCACCTGTAAGCGGACGCCAGTTTACACTCAGCGCACTCAGCAATAATGCAACATTAACACTGAATATAGACAACCGCGATAACAGCCCCTGCAACAATTTTGAACTCAGTTACCGGATCAATAATGGAGCCTGGGTAAACTCAACACATAATGTCGCCATTCCTGCATTAGCACAGGTGCCGATCTCTGTTACCGGCTTAAACCTAAGTGCATTGGGCGTATATAACATTGAAGCAGTGGTAAAGAACCTGAGCATAACTGATCCGATTCATCAAAACGATACGATCCGGTTCAGCATTAAGCATATCTCTAATGCCCCGATTGATCTGAGTAATGATTATCTGGAAACTTTTGAAAACACGGGGGTTGCCAGCTATGAAAATAATACCATAGGAATTGATCAGGCCGAACGATTTGACTTTAAGCTGTCGAAACCACAGGGGCGCTTACGCACCTTTGTGAATATTCCAGTAGTTATTGGCGGTAACCGCTCATTAAGTATGGACATGAGCACCAATCAAAAAAATGATACTGCTGCGAGTAGCCTGAACCAGATAAACGGAACGTTTAACCTGAGTAATTACAATACCGCACAAGACGAGATCAGGCTTGAATTTGATTATCGCCTGCATAATATTCCTCTTTTTGACAGCCTGAACCGAGTGAAAATAAGGGGAACAGAAAGTGATCCATGGATTGCCCTTCAGCCCTTTGACTCCAATACGACCGGCTCCATACAAAGATACGGGCAGGTGATGTTGCGCGATATTCTTGCAGCCAATGGACAGCAATACAGCAGCTCTACACAGGTTTCTGTACAGCAAAGAGACATTACCCTGATTTCGGACATTAATTATGGTACTGGACTGACCTTTGACAATTTCAGGATGTTCATTGCTCAAAATGATATCGGATTGATCCGCTTTATGGAGCTTAAAAATTTCAACTGCGGGCTCAGCAATGCAGTGCCCTTACAGGTAGAAGTAGCGAATACTATGATAACGCAAAAAAGCAATATCCCTATCTTCTACCAGGTAGATAACCAAAGTATAGTTAGTGAACTTATCCCTTCCATAAATGGCAAAGACACCATCATTTATACCTTTAATAATTTAATGGATCTTTCCGCTCCGGGCCAGCATAACATTCGCGTATGGGTTGCATTTCCGGGCGACAATTATAGCCTTAATGATACCCTTGAAGGAAAAATGCATGCCCAACCCGTTATACAGACCTTTCCTTACTTGGAAGATTTTGAAACGAATGACGGTTATTACTTCACCGATGGCAAAAACAACTCCTGGGCATACGGAACACCTAACGCCACAAGCCTGAGCCATGCAGCAAGTGGCCAAAAAGCATGGAAAACCGGCCTGACCAGCACTTACAATGCAGAAGAATTATCTTACTTATACAGCCCTTGCTTTAACCTAAGCAGCCTAGCCCAACCTATGCTAAGCTTCAGTATGTTTTTGGAAATTGAAGCTCCGGGAAATGAAGGATTGTATGACAGTGCGTTTGTAGAATACTCTACAGATGGCGGACTTACCTGGTCACTCTTAGGTCTGCACGGAGAAGGATACAACTGGTACAATGAGCTCAATCACTCCTGGACCGGAACAAGCACCAATTACTGGCAGGTGGCGAGTATTCCGCTGCCTAATGCAAGCAACCTTGCACTGAGATGGGTATTCAGTTCCGATGTTGGCGCACAATTTGGCGGTATCGGATTAGATGACATTCACATCTTTGACTACCTACAACCAATTTCTGATGAAGACAGTTTTGCTACACCGATCACCCACAATGTGATTACACGTACCGAGTTTATTAAAGACGGCAATATTTCCGGCATCATCAATCCTGTAAATCAAAACATGGGTACAATTAATTTCCAGTCCTATGTACAGGCTTTCCACGTAAGTCAGGACAGTCAACAGCTCTTTCTACCCCGCAATTTCGCAACGACCCAGAATACTGGCGGTACATTAGACACTATTCAACTGAGCTTGTATGTGAAAGATTCATTAATGAAAGTAGTCCGGTCTTCTACTGCATGCCCCGACTGCCCTACCCACCCACAGGAAGTGTACCAACTGGGTGTAACCACTTATACGGATAGTAATGCCGCAGTAATCAATAATTCTTTAGCTGATGATACCAATGGCTTGTTCCTGTTCATACCAAGTGAAAAAGTGAGTTGGATTCCCTATTTTGATGGCTATTATGCCCGCTTCAAAACCAACCAAATAGGAGAATACTGGTTCAATGATGGCGGCCTGACACGGAGCAATCCACTGCCTTTGAATACGCTGAATTTCATTGCAGAAAAACTGGGCGCAAGAAATGCCCGCCTGCGCTGGATCAATACCATCGATGATAAAATAGCCAGCTACCAGCTGCAACATAATCAGGGTCAGGGATTTGAGCCTTTATGGCAGACTGCTTCCATACAGGACTCATTGCATGAATATACTTATATTGATACCCCAGGCTTACCCACAAGACCTTATGTGGAATACCGGCTAAAATACACTAGCATAGACGGACAGATATTCTATAGTCCTATCCGCAAACTGCAATGGGAGAATCTGCCTTCTAAATTTGAAGTATTCCCGAACCCTACACACGACGGTACGGTTTACTTCAAATGGTAATAACAATAAGGAGGAAAGCTTCAATTGGGCGGTATATTCTATTGCAGGACACAAAATTGCCTCCGGCTGGATCGATCAGAACCGCTTTAGCGGAACGGAAAAGATCTCTTTAAAAAACGCACCGCATGTGGGCGATATGTATATTCTTAAAGTGCAATTCAAAAATAAATCTGAAGAGTATAAGATCATATACCAACCGCAATAAAACAATAAATTGACAGACTCCTGTGTAATGGTTGATCTTTTTGCAAGTGTATTTGCAGGAGGATCAACCATTACACATTTATGAATTTCAATTATATCACCGCTGCCGAGGCATTGACCCTGATTCCAAAAATGTCCCGCACTCCTGGCGATAGCCTGATCCATTATTCCCAGATCGACAAAATGGTGTTTCATGAAGCAGAATTGCCCGTAGTGGATTACAGCACTAAAATTAAGTGATGCCGACCGGCTGAGCGATGGCATCATCGACCTGTTTCTGTAATGATGTCATTGATTACACAAATCAGCCTATGAAAAATTCAAAGTCTTTTATGAGGACAATTTCCATCGAATAAAATTCAAAACTGTATATTTGTGCCATATATCAGAGAAATTCGTATGGCGTCAAAAAACAACCTAAAAGAGACCGAAGCTCAGATTTCATTTGAGGAATTAAAAGCCGAGGTATTAAAAGACTATGAACTGGCAATAGCCAGCCGTGAAGCTAGTTTAATTGGCCGGAAAGAAGTGTTGACCGGAAAAGCTAAGTTCGGCATCTTTGGTGATGGGAAGGAATTGGCTCAGATCGCTCTGGCGAAAACCTTTAAGCCCGGTGATATCCGCTCCGGCTACTACCGCGACCAAACCCTGATGTTTGCAACCGGTATGTCTAATATGGAGCAATTCTTCTCCCAGTTATATGCTAATCCGAGTGTGGACAAGGAGCCCGCCACGGCAGGAAGAATGATGAACGGCCACTTTGGTACCCGCTGGATCGACGAAAAAGGCGAATGGAAAGACTTAATGACCCAGCCCAACTCTACCAGCGACATCTCCCCTACTGCGGGTCAGATGGTACGCTCTTTAGGCGTGGCTTATGCCTCTAAACTATACCGCAACTGTGATAATTTAAAGGAAGGATTTGAAAAATTTACCAACAATGGTAATGAAGTAAGCTTCGTAACGATCGGTGACGCCTCTACTTCCGAAGGCTTATTCTGGGAAACTTTAAATGCTGCTGCAGTACTTAAAGTGCCTTTAGCCGTATGTGTATGGGATGATGGTTATGGTATCTCCGTTCCGAGAAAATACCAGACCGCTAAAAATTCTATTTCTGAAGCTACCGCAGGATTCCAGTACGATGAAAAACTGGAAAGCGGTATTGAGATCTATAAAGTAAAAGGATGGGATTATGCCTCTTTGGTAAAAACCTTTGAAGAAGGGGTTGCCCGTGTGAGAGAAACACAGATACCTGCTCTTTTCCACGTACAGGAAGTAACTCAGCCACAGGGTCACTCTACTTCCGGCTCTCATGAGCGCTACAAATCCAAAGAGCGTCTGGAGTGGGAAAAAGAAATGGATTGTCTGGCGAAATTAAAAGCATTTATCCTGGACAACAATATCGCTTCAGAAGAAGAACTGGACGCAATCGCAGAACAGGCGAAAGACAGCGCAAGAACGGCGAAACAAACGGCCTGGAATAATTTTCTGACCCCGATCAAAGCCCAAATCGAGAAATCTAGCCAACTGATCCAGCAACTGGTTATGGAAGGGCATCCAAAAGGCCAGGAAATGACGGCCATTTCACAGGAACTGCTTGGATTAAAAGAACCGATTCGTAAAGACGTGTTCCGTACGGTACAGCGGGTGCTTAAACTAGCCGGCAACCACAGCGGGCAAGCGTTTAACCAATTACGCAATTATTACAATGAGCTGGTTGCAGAAGCGGCAGACACCTTTAACTCTCATTTATATTCTCAATCGGCACAAGCAGTAGGCAACATTGCAGAAGTGAAAGCAGCCTACTCTGAAAACAGTCCGATGATGAATGGTTTTGAAGTTTTAAATAAATTCTTCGACCAGACTTTAGCCACTAATCCTGCGGTATTTGCTTTTGGTGAAGATGTAGGTAAGATTGGTGACGTAAATCAGGCTTTTGCCGGTCTACAGGAAAAACACGGTAAGTTAAGAGTAGCAGATACCGGGATCCGCGAAGCTACTATTGTAGGTCAGGGACTGGGTATGGCACTCAGAGGACTGAGACCTATCGCTGAGATCCAGTATCTGGATTATTTACTGTATGGTCTGGAAACCTTAAGTGATGATGTAGCAACATTACAATACCGTACCAAAGGTGGTCAGAAATGTCCTTTGATCATCCGTACAAGAGGTCACCGCCTGGAAGGCATTTGGCACAGTGGATCTCCTATGGGTATGATGATCCATGCATTGAGAGGTATGCATATCTGCGTACCGA
This sequence comes from Morinoia aosen, assembly GCA_030386875.1. NCBI lineage: Eukaryota > Metazoa > Arthropoda > Malacostraca > Amphipoda > Talitridae > Morinoia > Morinoia aosen. The sequence continues at coordinate 64,775,607 of JASJYW010000027.1, forward strand.
GAAATATGGTGCAGGCAGCCGGTATGTAATAACACATTGTTGAAGAGCGATGAACCGGCCGTGGTGGTAGAATGCCTGAACGGTTATCGCCTAAAAGAAAAAATGCCGGATAACCTGATGGAGTTTACCGTTCCATTAGGTATGCCTGAAGTGATCAGAGAAGGCGAAGATATCACCGTAGTTTCTTACGGTTCTACCCTACGTGTGATCCAGGAAGCGATTGACCTTTACCTGGCACCGCAAGGTATCAGCGTGGAAGTGGTAGATGTGCAGACTTTACTGCCATTTGATGTAAACCACAGCATTGTAAAGTCACTAGAGAAAACCAGCCGCATTATCTTTATCGACGAAGATGTACCGGAGGTGCTGCCGCCTATATGTTCCAGCAGGTAATGGAGATCCAGGGGTGGTTATAAATTACTGGATGTAGCACCAAGAACCTTAACGGCAAAAGCACACCGTCCTGCATATGCTACCGACGGCGATTATTTTTCCAAACCGAATGCTGAAGAAATTGCCAATGCGATCGAACAAATGATGGCAGAATAAACATTAAAAGCAGAATATTAAAATAAAAAATGGAAGCTTTAAAACTAAAATTAAAAGAACAGATTATCGAAGCCTTAAACCTGCAGGACATGCAACCTGCAGACATCGTTGATGATGCCCCTTTGTTTGGGTGATGGTTTAGGATTAGACAGTATTGACTCCCTTGAGTTGATTGTCTTACTGGAAAGAAATTATGGCATTAAATTAGAAGATCCTAAAGAGAGCCGTAATATTCTTAAGCTCTGTAAACTCAATGGCTGACTATATTCACAATAAACAGAAAGCTTAATTAAGCCTTACTGGTTTCATCACCCATTTATTGTATTCAATAGGCTACCGTTTTAAAAATGGTGGCCTATTTTCTCGCTATATGAATAAGCAATTCCTAAACGTAAAAAGCAGACCAATAAAAACGGCCATGTAATAAAATTACATAGCCGTTTTTATTGGAAATTTTTGATGAGACTAGAAAACAGTTACTTTATGTACATATTGTTTTCTATCCACATTAAAACTGATATTATAAATACCGGTAGCCAATCCACCAACATTTATAATATTGCGGCCATTTTTGATGGTCATCACTTTCATCGCCTGTCCTAACGCATTGAAGATAGTCGCTTCTACAGATTTATCCAGTTTAGACTGGATCGTAAAGCTGGCATTAGCCGCTACCGGGTTAGGATAGATATCAATGTTGGGATTAATTAATTTTACTTCTTTTACAGAAACAGCCCCCTTCACCCAGGCCTACCGCATACCACGCATTTTTCACCGAAACATATTCCGCTCCGGTAGTGTCTGCTCCAAATAAGTCTATGGTCGCCTGTAAACTGCCGGAGAATGCATCTTCAAAAGAAGCATTATAAGTCAGATATTCAGTCAGTGTTCTGTAGGCAATTTTCTCTGCTTTTTCCAGTCCGATACCCGTGAAGTTGTAGCTATAGCCATTATCATTAGTACCGGAACCACCTTCAGCAAGTAAATAATTACCAATAATTCGGCACACTGCTATTCGCATGCACGCCACCATTATCTTCGTTTGAAGAAGTGTCCACCCAATATTGTCCCCCTATAGGTATTCGGATTAGCTACGATCTTCGGGTTAGACATAGAGCGCATATATCCTGATCCCATATATACTTCCTCACCAATTCTCCAGTTGGCAATGTCCGGTTTTGTATAAAATACGATACTCGGCACCAAACATATCCGCAAAAGATTCATTTAAGGCACCGGATTCTCCACGGTATTTTAAACCGCCATTTCCATTATTGGAAATCACCAGGTGCGTATACTCATGCCCTGTGACATCTAAAGAAAGTGAAAGGATTGGTATTAATACCATCTCCTAAACCATATGCCATTGAGTTGTATGGTGCCTGTAACGCCGCAGCATTATTCTGACCAGAGAATATAGGGAAAATAACCGTTCATATAGTTAATAATTCTGCCTCCCTGTCCGTCGTAGCTCGTACGATTAAACTTATCAATATAATAGTCATAGGACCTGGCAATGCCCCAATGCGCATCCAAGGCCGGGTTAGCCACAGAATCTATGGAGTAGCGACCTGAGTTACCCAAAGTATCTGACCAAAGGATGGTACCCAAAGTTGCCGTATTGATCGGAAAAATGATCGTATCTGTTGTAGTACCATTAAATATATTTGCTTTAACGAAGACACCGGAGTAATTGACCCCGGAATCTACAAAATGAAACCAGCCCTGTGCTCTGAGTGGCGCACTGGAAGTATTAAAGAAGATCTGCGGCCAAGAAGGATCTTCAATATCATTGCCTACCTGCGTACCTAAAAGACCTACCGGAAAATTTCCTGTAGATATCCCCAGACCGGAAAAAATATTATGGTAGCTACCGATAAGCGGGTAGTCATAATGGCTCTTTCGGTAACCATTCTGTAGTAGTATTGGTAATTTCCTTTGCATTAGTGAATACATTAGAACCGGAATTGGCCTGATCGGCATTCGTTGCATCCAGTGTCTGAATATTTCTGGCATTATCATACAAGCGGTAAGAACCTACCCCGTCATAGTCCGTAGTTATCGTTCTTGTACCACTATGGTAAGTCATGCGCAGTGGCATCTACGTCTGTATGAGCGATCAGCTCTTCAACATCTGCTACCTTACCGCTATGAACATCAATATATACTCTCCTTCATCAAGAATACACCTTTGGCATCAGTACCATCTATACGTATAGCATAAGTCATCACCGCTTCTCCGCTCTCCTCAGATTTGATAATCTGAAATTCAGGAGCATAGTTACGTATTACGGTCTTGATCCCAACAGCTTCCTGCGCAATGCTTGTAGCCGTAGCATCATCCATCGCAGCATTAACTGGACAAGCCACTAACATTCAGGTAATATCCGTTTACACTTTGTAAAAGGCCATCTTTAGCATGGGTCATAATGACAGCACCTGTTACGGCAACATCATTATAATACTGTTGAAAATTGGTGTGTGTTATATTCATTTGATCCGTCGTCGTTTTCACTACTTTGAAGGTATTACCATCAGCCAGCCCTAAAGCTTTTACTAGCATATGAGCATCAACACTTCCCGAGATTTTCTGCCCCCGTAAATTCTGGGCAACCCTTCCGTTCTTAAAGTTTAATGTTTGAAGAGATTCTTGCGCATTGGCAAGAGAGCATGTCAGTACTATGGAAGCTACCAACATTGGGATAGACTTAAAATTCATTTCTCTTTTAGATTTATAAAAAAATATCTTTCGAAGATAACGAATCCGTTGTTATTATTCTATAAGAAATAAATCAGCAAGTAACCTTAATGCTTATTAAATTAACATTTTAATAATACTGCTGTACAAAATTTTCTAATACACTCGGAACATTTTCTGCATCCCTTGCCTCACGTTCAAAACGGTTATTATAATACCCATGCCGTATGGAGTCCCCATAAATAAAGCCAAAGGAACAACAGCAATCCATACCTGAGCTGCTGCTCTACATGCTTCAGCTCATGCCTCAGCCATCTTTTGTTATTTAACAAATCAGCCCTTTTTACACCGCTTAAGTAAATAGTACTGCCCAAAACCATAGCTACATGATCCGAAGCCAGTTTTCTCGCAGCTATTTTTGCCACTAAACTCTTTTCTTTAATTTTGATCCTCAACGCACGAGATTAATACCCCACAATAATAAACATCTTATGCAAATAAAAGAAATCATTCAGGCTATCGAGACCTTTGCACCGCCCTGCTATCAGGAATCTTATGACAACAGCGGCCTACAGGTAGGCACTACAGACATGGAATGCACCGGTGTTTTACTGACCTTAGACATTACAGAACAGGTAATAAGGGAAGCCAAAGAGCAAAAATGCAATCTGGTCATAGCCCATCATCCGCTTATCTTTGGCGGCATCAAAAGAATTTCCGGCAGCAACGCCATTGAGCGTTGCATCATCCTGGCCATCCAAAACAACATTACCCTTTATGCAGCCCATACCAACTTGGACAATATGCAAAAGGGTGTCAATCATAAAATTGCAGACAAACTGGGCCTTAAAAATCGTGCCATCCTCAGCCCGATGCCTGACGCTCTTATATAAATTATACACATACGTCCCCAAAACACATTTGGAACAAGTAAGGCAAGCCTTATTCGATACCGTGCCGGAGCTATCGGCAATTATGAACATTGTAGTTTTAATACCACAGGAACGGGTACCTTTAAAGGCAACGACCAGGCACAGCCCTTTATCGGGCAGGCAGGTGGGGCAATGGAAAGCACTGAAGAAGTCCGGCTGGAAGTGATTGTTCCACAACATGTCAGAGGAAGCGTATTAAATGCTTTAAAAACAAGCCATCCTTATGAAGAAGTGGCCTATGAACTGGTCTCTTTAGCGAACAGTAACCAGGACCTGGGTGCGGGTCTAGTGGGTTCCTTTGAGCAGACCATGCCCATTGAAGAGGGTACTGACATTCATCAAAACACAGCTCAAAGCACCTGTAATCAGGCATACCGCATTGATTAAAGATAATATAAAGACCATTGCCCTGTGTGGCGGCAGCGGGCAGCTTCCTGCTGAACTGGGCAAAAGCGGCAAAAGCGGATCTGTTCTTAACCGCAGATTACAAATACCACCAGTTTTTTGAGGCTGAAGGACACTATCATCATCGCCCGATATCGGGCATTATGAGTCGGAACAATTTACCGTTGAAATATTTAGTGAAATAATAAATAAAAAATTTCCTAATTTTGCGGTCTATTTGTCTCAGACAAAAACAAACCCAATAAATTATTATTTCTAATATGGCTACAGTAGCAAAAGACTTTTCTATTGAAGAAAAACTGGCCAGCAGTACTTTCTCTACAAAAGATCGACTCCAAAATTGATGAATTACAAACATTAAAAGGCGAACTTCCTATGGAAGTAAGCGACTTGGAGGATGATGTAGAAGGCCTACAAACGCGGCATCAACAATGTTGAGCAGGAAATCAAACAATCAATGAATACATCACTTCTCGTAAAGATGCGAAAAAAGATGCCGAAGCTTTGATTGCAAAATATGAAAAACAGCAAGACAATGTAAAGGAATAGCCGTGAATTTGAAGCATTGACCAAAGAAGTTGAAATGCAACACCTGGAAATGCGTCTTTGCGACAAAAATGTAAAAGATGCGACTGGTTTGAGCTTCAGGAGCGTGAAAATATCAATTGCAAAACGTGAACCTTATTGATGCCAAGCGCGAAATGCTGGAGCAGAAAAAGGCAGAGCTGGATAAGATCATCCAGGAAACAGAAGCAGAAGAGAAAGTTTTAGAAACACGCTCTGAAGATGCTAAAGAGAAAGTTGACAATCGTTTATTTGAAGCTTACGAGCGTATCCGCAAAAGCTACAAAAACGGCCTAGCCGTTGTGCCTGTATTGCGAGATAGCTGTGGCGGATGTTTCAACGTAATCCCTCCTCAGCGTCAAACAGAGATCATGCAACGTAAAAAGATCATCGTTTGTGAACACTGCGGACGTATTCTAGTCGATTCAGACCTGAATGATTCAGTAACCGTTTAAGACAACACGACAATATTAAATATCGGGCTTCGAAGGTTTTTAACACTTTCGAAGCCTTTTAATTAAGGTATCTTTGCTGCGTTTAACAGGCCACCTTAAGCCGAATCGACAATTGAAAGCACAACAAAAAAAATTTGACCGGAATTTATTCTTAAGAATCCTATCTTTCACCAAACCCTATCAATCCAGGCTTTGGTGGAGCGTTAGCCTCAGCATTGTACTGGCCATTCTGGCTCCGTAAGGCCCTACCTGATCCAATATTCTATTGATCACTATATAGAAAACCGTTTATTACAAGGCCTCATCTATATTTCCATTGCCCAGCTGGTATTACTGTTACTGGAAACGACACTCCGCTTTATTTTCCATGTTCATCACCAGCTGGCTCGGACAAACAGTAGTCAACGACATCCGGCAAAAAGGTACATAAAAAGATCCTGTTCCAGAACCTAAGCTATTTCGATCAAAACGCAATCGGTACGCTGACCACCCGGACATAAACGATATTGAAGCCCTGAATGATACTTTTTCCCGAAGGTTTTATTGCTATTCTTGCAGACGTATTGACCATCCTGGCCCTGATCGGTATCATGTTGTATACCGACTGGCGTCTGACGCTGATCAGCCTCGCTGTTTTCCCCTTACTGTTATTAGCCACCTATTGGTTCAAAGAGGCGGTCAATAAATCGTTTAAAAGAGTACGTAATGCCGTTTCCGCACTTAATGCTTTTGTGCAGGAGCACATCAGCGGTATGTATATTGTACAGGTATTTGCGGCAGAGAAACGAGAGCTACAGAAATTTGAAGCCATCAACCGCGAGCACAGAGAGGCTAATATAAAATCTATATTTGCCTATTCCGTATTTATTCCCTGTAGTTGAAATTATATTAGCGATCTCCATGGGCCTGCTGGTATGGTACGGTGCTTCAAAAATGCTGAATTATGAAGTTACACCCGGTATCATCATCGCCTTCAATATGTACCTGACCTTATTGTTTCGTCCCCTAAGAATGCTGGCAGATAAATTCAACACCCTGCAAATGGGACTGATCGCTGGGGGAAGAGTAATGCAGGTATTAGACAGCGAAGAATATATGCACCAAAACGGCAAGCTGGAGCCTGCAAGTATAAAAGGTGCGGTAAAATTCGAGCAGGTTAATTTTTCCTATAAAGAAGGCATTCCCGTACTGAACAATATTAGTTTTGAGGCTCACCCGGGCGAAACCCTGGCCTTAGTTGCCGTACAGGTGCCGGTAAAAGTTCTATTATTTCTATCCTGACCCGTCTTTACCCCATCAGTTCCGGGCATATATTCATTGACGGTGTCGAGCTGCATCAATATGATATTTACAGCCTGCGCAAACATATCGGTATTGTGTTACAGGATGTATTCCTGTTTTCGGGTAGTATCCTAGACAACCTTACGCTCAATGACCCTGATGTTACAGAAGCACAGGCCATTGCTGTATGTCGTTCCCTAGGCATTCATGAATTCATCCGCCAGTTGCCCGATGGCTACCAGCACCGTGTTACAGAGCGGGGCAGTACTTTATCTCAGGGTCAGCGCCAATTGCTTTCTTTTGCCCGCACATTACTCTTCAATCCTTCCATACTGGTTTTGGACGAAGCTACGTTCTTCTGTAGATAGTGAATCGGAAATACTCATCCAGAAAGCAATCGATAAAATGATCAGGGGCAGAACCGCCATTGTGATCGCACACCGTCTTTCTACCATCCGCAAGGCCGACCAGATTATTGTTTTTGGAAAGAGAAATATTATCGAAAAAGGAGATCACCACGCTCTTTTACAGATCAAAGATGGCGTCTACACCAAAATGTATGAGGCTTCTTTAGATAAAAAGGAAATCTAAAAAGGTACAAAAGCTTCTTATTCATCCCCAAAGTATGCTTTTTCCTTTTCAAAATTCACATAGGGGTATTGCTGCTCGTATTGCTGGATTTTAAACAGAAAGTTGGCTTTAAATTTAGCATAGGCCTGCGTTTCCGAGAAGCGCACCTTATGGTTCTTGGGCCGTACTTAATGCCTGCATTTCTGCTGCTGTCTTTTGACATTCAGCAGAAAGAAAATATTCTGCAAACTGTTCCCAGACTACCTGCGTAGCTGCAAAATTTGGATGCACTAAGTCAATATCATAATAGCGATAATCTCTTAATACATCAATCAGCAATTCATAAGCGCGAAAATAAAAACAATGCGAAAAAAGCATCCACCATTTCATGAACCGCTTCTAGAAGTCTTGCCTTACTCCGGTTGTTCTCCACTACTCCATCCCGTATATGCCGCACCGGACTGATGGTAAAGATGATCTTGAGCTTAGGATTAAAACGCTGTATGTCTTCGATGGTTTCTTTCAGCGCATGAGTAATTGCTCCAATACTGAGCAGTCTTTTATCAAACCATTGTCCGGGGCGCACGGTGGCAATTGGCTACCGGCACATCCCCTTCTTTTAGAAAGTACTGAAAACCAGAACCCAGCGTGATCATCAGCCAGTCTGCCCCTTTCAGAAAATCATGCCCCTGCTGAATGGAATCATTCATTAACGTCACCGCAGTTTCCTGCTCCAATGCTGAAAAACGGGAGTGAAAATCCCAATGATTCCAGGTCTCGTGGAGATGGACAAAACGTGCCACTTCAGGATGATTATTGTGGATATATTGACGAATGCTATGGCAGACACTTAAAGGATTAAATAAAATACCATGCGGATTTTCCAATACCCTGAACTTAGCATCCGCAAGGCGTTTACCCATATGTTCGCTAAAACAGGAACCGATGAGCATCAGCTTATCGGCATGGTCAACATGAGGTGTGGGAGACGCTATATTTATAGGTAAAGAAGTGATCAGGCCTATTCATCTTTAAAAATCATTAATTGCTCGGAAGCCTTATGCGCCGGGTACCAGCCTGCGGCAAGGGCCTACGATCAATACAGTAATACACACGACCAGAAAAGTCGGCCCATTGCATTTCAACCGGGTAAGCATCCAGGAAACCCTCACCCATTTTATCCAGCCCCATTGCATCTGGCTCAATACAATAATCAGGCCTAAAATAAGCCCCGCCAAAGCACCGGCACCGGCAATCAACATGCCCAGGTTAAGGAATACTTTCTTAATGGTTTTTGCCTCCGCGCCCATAGATTTCAGAATCGACACGTCGATCTTCTTCTCAATAGCCAACATCGACAAGGCACCCACCATATTAAAAGAAGCGATTACCAGCACCAGAGATAAAATACCATAGATCATCCATTTTTCCATCTCCGTGGCCATAAACAAGGTTTTGTTTTGCTCCAGACGACTCAGCACTTCAAAATCCGGACCGAAAATGGCTTTTCACCTGTTCCATTATGCTGGGCACATTCTTTGAATTTACGGGTAAAATTTCTATTGAACTGATCTGGTTTCCCGTATTAAAAAAATCCAGCGCGGCCTTCAAAGGTACCATGAAATAAATCCCGTCCAGCTCCGGCTGCACCCTGAAGCTTGCGTAAGGAGCCACTGCCATGCCATTGAGTGCTGCTGTAGCGTCCATACCGGTAAAAGAAGCATTAGCTTTAGGATAATACAATTGTATTTTTCTGAAAAGTATTGTCCAACTCAATCCCCATCTCGGCCACTATGTCCACACCAATATTGGAAGGAATGTCGAGACACTGCTCCGGCCAGGAAGCTGTTCCCGTATTGATAAACCGATCCATTTCATTAGCTTTAAACCACTCATTGTCCACTCCTTTCAGGCGCACCACCTTTTGATGGTCATGACCTTCCAGCAAGGCCATATCTTCAATTGAATATCCTATATGGCTAATTCCTTTGATCCGGGACAATTGCGCTTGTTTTACCTCATCCAGCGTAAAAAACTTACCTTTCCTGACACTTACTTTTACCTCTGGGTAGAAAGCCGTTGTACATATTTTTCACATAAGACTCCAGGCCATTGTACACAGAGAAAAGTACCACCATAGCGGTGGTAGATAAGGCAACGGCT
>JASJYW010000027.1:64785723-64821251 GCA_030386875.1 Morinoia aosen
TGTGCTTGGCTGTTTTACTTTACTGTTTCAACTCAATCGTTACTTTACCTGAAGTAGGATTAGGATAAACGCTTACTAAAGATACATCGCTGATTTTACCAATAGCAGTTCCTGTATCAACCGGAGGTGTAGTGGTAGTATCTACGAAAGTAATCCCTAAGAATTCTTTACGGGCAATCACTACCGCTGCCTCTTTATTGATCGCTACAGAATCGCCGTTAGCATCAATACCGAAGCCATTCGTACCAGCAGGGTGCTGGAAAGAAACAAACATGTATTTGTAATCCGGAGTAAAGGTCATACCTGTTGGCTCACAACCTGCAGGAGTTACTGCAAATAATTTAACCGCAGGATTCGTTTGTGTGTGACAAGGGAGGTACCATGTAGATGTGGTTACGACCACCATCCTGAAGTACATAAAGATTACCATGCTCATCGAAAGTCAGGTTATCTACCCCACCGCCCCATTGCTCGGAAACGATTGTACCGTCTTCCATTTCGTAATTGTAAAACGGTTGCTGTATTACCTACAAAAATCTGTGCTTCACTTACTAATAAACCATCGATCTTTGAAACGGTAAACACGACTGGTCGCTTTTGAAGTAAAATAGATCTTACCATCTAAAGGACTGATCTCCACATCTTCTACTGCGTTTAAAGTTTTGTCGCGCCTACTGACTGGGCATAAGCTCTTACGTTGTTACAATCTTCCGGAGTAAAGTTTGGAATACCTACCCATTGACCAGTAGTTACCGACCCGATAGGCCCCGTCCAGTTTCAATACATATAAAATTACCTGCGCTCATGTCCTTCTTCATTGTGCGCTACATATTTCCAGATATAACCGTAAGCACTTTCGTCTGCACCTTCATAAACGGTTTTGCGATCAGCAGATACGACACAGTTTTTCATGGCTCATTCTACCCATACCCCAGATTTTATCAGGAGTACCGTCTCCATCATAATCTTTGATCTTAGCTGTAGCTGGATCAATTTCTACCATCCAACCCACATCTTGATAACCATCACCATTTGCATCCGCAGTAGGCAAGGTTTTCTTCAGTAGTAATGATCGTATTCCATGGCGTTACTGTTTCCAGAAACAGTTTCTGCCGGTGCCAGCGATACCACTGAAATCAACCGGTACGCTATTGTCTACTTCCCAAAGGTGTGTAGAATCGTTAAATTGAATATCCAACATAGACACACCGGCTTGCAGGCCAGCTGCCTAACTCATGGTTGATGGATAAATAACCTTTTGTGCTGCTGCTGTCTTTAGGTACATAACCGGGTAAAGTCAAACAACCCTTTCATCAGACCCATGTGTTGCATCAGAATACGGATCGCCTTCCATAGCGATGATCTGATAAGCATGGGTAGAAGGGATATGTAAAGTATCCACCTGTACGCCCGGCATTATAGAAGAGAATTTTGAAATATGCAAAGAATCTAATCCTGAGTCACAAACAACAGGAGGTCTCGGCTCTACATAATCCAGTTTCAGCGCAAAGGATAAGTCAGAACTGTTCAGGTCGCTTTGGTGTACTTCTACCGCAAATGTATTTTCACCTAATTGCAAGGCCGCTGCCGGAATTGTATGTAATCTAAAATCATTTCCGAAGAGGTAGTAGAACTTGCGAAAGTCATATAAGTACTGGTAGCAGGCATATTATCTCTTACGATTTCAGTGCCGTTCAGGTAAACAACAGCCCCATCGTCTCTTCTTAAGCTTAATCTTACCACTTGGTTTGCCGTAGGTAATACGGTAAGGTTGAATTTAACCCTGAAATAAGTGGTTGTGTACTTTTGCTGGCTGTTCGACCCGAAGCTTACAATAGTTATTTCATCGCCATCACCATAGCCTAATTCGGCGGCACCGCTGGGCCCAGCTGCTATCGTTAAAAGTCGGAGCTACCCAGGCAGCACCCTGGTCTGTACCATTGTCCAGGTACTTCCAAACTGTTGCTTCCGGCACGATAGGGGTAATAATGTTCTGTGCCTTTGCATTTAAGCCCAGTCCCATAAGCGCCAGCGCGCCTAACAAGGTAATTTTTTGTTGCATGATATGTTTTTAAGTTAACGCTACAAAACTGCCGCTTGCATGTTAGCAAAACGTTACCTGAACATGAACATATAATTACAATTCTATGACAAATAGAAAATAAACAAAATATAAATACATAAAAAAAGCCGGTTATCTTTCCTGGATAACCGGCTTTTTCCCGTATTTTTTTACTGCTTGTTACAGCTTTATTTCATCATCTGTATTACGATCTACAAAAGTATATTTCGTAATCGGGTAATCATTATTCGGCTTTATTTTAAGCCAGACATTGTACTTGCGGGTACCATTTCCACTGTAAGGAGCGGAACAGGCCACCATATCTGATATAAGACTGCAACATCGGGTGACAGACTAAAGTCAGTTTTTTATGTCCCTGGTTAATCAGGTAGATTAAATCTTTCTCTACTTCATCTGTAATTAATATACTCGCTTCGATTTTACCCGTCCCTTTACAGGTTAGGGCAGACTTCTGTCGTGGTGATATTGATCTCTGGTCTCAGGCGCTGACGCGTGATCTGCATCAAAACCGAATTTCGAGATCGGCAAAACAGTATGGCGCGCCCGGTCATTTTTCATAAAATCGGACATCGCTTCCAGCAATGTTTTTCCTGTTATCCGGGTGTTTTAGGTCAATAAAATCTACAATAATAATACCCCCGATATCTCTCAATCTTAACTGGCGTGCAATTTCTTCCGCTGCTTCCAGATTGGTCTTCAATGCACTTTCTTCCTGGTGTGCTGTCCGCAGCTCTTGTACCGCTGTTTACATCAATCACGTGCATCGCTTCGGTATGCTCAATGATGAGGTAAGCACCACTATTCATATTTACCGTTTTCCCGAAAGAGGATTTCACCTGCCGGGTAATGCCGTAATTATCAAATATGGGTTGGTTATGATGGTTAAAACTGGACGATATCTTCTTTTTCAGGAGCGATACGCGCAATATAATCTTTAGTTTCATTCACGATTCCTTTGTCATTGACAACGACTTTTGAGAAACTGTCATTCAGCAAAATCCCTGAGAATAGAGGTCGTCTTTGTCTGCTCACTCAAAATTCTTTTGCGTGGGCACTGCCCCTTTAAGATTGGTCTGGATATTTTGCCAGGTTGTTGCCAGGTCGGTCAGATCGGCATGTAATTCTGCGGTATTTTTACCTTCCGCAGCTGTACGTACGATAACGCCAAAGTTTTTCGGTTTGATACTTTCTACAATTTTTTTGCAGGCGCTTTCGCTCTTCGGCAGAATGTATTTTTACGGGAAACCGAAACAAAATTATTGAATGGGGTAAGTACCACAAATCTTCCCGGAAGCGACAATTCGCAGCTCAACCTTGGTCCTTTTGAGGGAAATCGGCTCTTTCAGTATCTGAACGAGTATTTCCGGTTTCGGATTGAATACTTCTGTTATTTTACCGGTTTTTAAGATTTCCGATTCATTCTTAAAAATTGCCGAAATCGAATCCGTTCGGATTAGTATCGAATCGGGCAGCGTGTGTAAATTTGATGAGTGAGCGCACATATGGGCTCAGATCGGTATAATGGAGGAAATGCGGTCTTTCTCGTAGCCAACATCTACAAATGCGGCATTAAGGCCCGGCATAAGCTTTTTCACTTTGCCAAGATATAAATCGCCTACGGCAAAAGCAGTGTTGCTTTGCTCGTAATGTAATTCTACAAGTTTTTTATCTTCTAATAACGCTATTGCCTACTCCGTTATCCGATGCTTCAATCACCATTTCCTTGTTCATGAGAAAAATGTTTTAAAGTACATCGACCCGGGGCGTTTTCACCTGCCGGGTTTCGGTTTTCTGAACAGCAATAAATAACATAAAGACAGGTTTCCGGTTACATAAAGACCCGAAGAAATGACTTAATGCTGCTATTCAAAAAGCAATTAATATTTATTTCTGATAAAATATTTTTCTTAGGAAGCAGATTATTCTGTTTCACCTGCCCTATCCCGTCTCTTTTCCCGCTTTTAGGTTAAAAAGAGAATACAGATACCGACATCAGAGGGCCGGCATCTGCATTCTTATATTTTTGTCTCAATAAGTTTCAAGCTTAAGGGCTTACTTATCTTTTCTTGCTTTTATGACGGTTTTTTTCTCAAACGTTTTTTACGTTTGTGCGTCCGCAATCTTATGACGTTTTCTTTTTTTTACCACAAGGCATAATCTACTAATTTAATTAAGTTAATAATAATATATATATAGACAGAGGTAAAGCACTCCTAACAATATACGGTATTTTCAAGTTTACTTCTTGAAGGTCGCAATATAAGCATCCATTTTCTTTGGCGAAATCCGGACTTTTGATAATGATCTTGGCCTGGTTAAACAGCTCAATGGCTTTATCCGTATTGCCCATCTCTTTATAAGCTTCACCCATAAAAAGATGTGTTTCAAAATTATCTTTATCCAAAGCTAGGATGATCTTACCTCTTTCAATTGCTTTATCAAATTGTCCTTGATTGTAAAGCCATTTTTCCTAAGGGTCACCTGCGCTCTTAGATTTTTCGGGTTTTTTCTCTGCAAAGTTCCCGGAGTTTAAATACCCCGTTCATCACATCTCCCTGATCAATCATCGCAAGTGCCAAATCCAGAGTTGCCGTATCATTGGCCGGATTTATATTGATTACTTTATTCAAAGAAGCTACTTTTTCCATCTGCAAAAAGCCGGCGTATCGCTGGATCTTCCGAAGCATTCATCCCTTCTTCATACAAAATGGGCGGCAAAGTTCAGAATTTTTTCCGAGTTTTCCAAATCTCCGGCTTTAGCAAAATAATTTGCGGCAATTCCCTTCTGTCCGATGGCCTGCCAGCGCTTTCCCAGAGGACTCATAAGCCAGGAATTTTTCTTTCGGATCGGTAGCCGTTGTTGCCTTATGCTCAAAATTTTCAATCTCTGCTTTTCACCTGCGGCGACAATAAGCGTTTTTTCACATCTGCCTGCAAGGAATCAAATCTGCTGCCTGTACCATCATCGCACCGCCACCCATCATAGGACCGGCGGCCGGCTTGTGTTCGTGATCATGGTCGTGCTCCTCACCGGGCGCATGATTATGCCCGGGCATGTGCGGTCCTTCTGCTGTTTTCTGGGTTTTAAACGTTTGTCCGTACCCAAATAAATACCTGCTGTGACAACCAAAGCTACGGCTATAGCAATAATCTGTTTAGAATTCAAGGCTTTGAAAATTTTTCGCAAAGTTAATCAACTATTTGAGTTGAAAGGTTAAAGGCGGGACAAAAAAGCAGGTTGAACGACCGGCTAAAGACCAGGCTTCATCCTTTTATGCCTGTATTGCTGAACGAACAACACAGCGTCTCGCATAGTTTCCGGGTAAGGGCGCAAAATATGCTACGCTACCGGGAACATACTCCTGCCCCAGCAATATCTTTCTGGTAAATTAAATCCCTGTTCCACCAGAAACCTTACCACCGCCCATTTCCGGAGATCTGTTTTAGCAGGTGGCCGGAAACGATGTGGGTACAATTTCATTTTAACCTTACAGGAAGGGACAGGGGGTAAGATAAACCATACCCAGGATCAAAAGGCCGGTTAAATACGAGCCGGCATTTAAGGCAGACTTTCTTATAGCCCATCTTGTATTAGTCAATAGTAAGCAATACACTTCAGCTCCGATAGCAATCGGTTGTAGGCAAGAGTTGATCTCTACTGTGGTACGACAAGGTTGGTTATCTTTAAAATATTCCGCATAAATACGGTTATAAGTAGCGAAGTCACGTTTCATATTTACCAGAAAAACGGTTACATCCACCAGCTGATTCCAGCTGCTGCCACTTTCTTCCAGTACGATACGTACATTGTCAAATACATTGCGACATTGGGCCTCAAAATCAAAACTCAGGAAGTTGTCATTTTTATCCAATTCCAGCCCGGAATCTGATTATCTACCGTTCTGGGACCGATACCGGAAAGAAACAAAAGGTTACCTACTTTACGGGCATGCGGATAAAGGCCTACCGGGGGCCGGAGCTTTATTAGTTGAGATTTTTTCTGACATAGGGCAAATATATTGAAAATATCAAAGACCGGCTGCTTTTCAGGCTGCAATTGCTTTTGAAAAAAAAACTTTACATTTGAACCATGGAAAACCACGACCGGCTTAATAGAAACCATGTATGTGCTGGACCAGCAAATAGCCCTGGAAACTTATCACCGGAAGCGCCTACAGCAGGGCCTGGAAAAATACAGTATAAAGCTAAGTGGCGATAAAATTTTCAGCGAAATCTATAAAGCTATTGGAAGACATGCCGCAGACGAACCGGAGCTGAAGTTGAGGTTTGAAATATTCCCCGACCCCAACAGCCAGTGCGATGCAAATAAAGGTTACTGCATTTAGCAGGAAGGATTTAAAACCGGTAATGCTTGGTTTTGCAGGCCATTTACAGGTTAAGGCAAGCTTATCCAATCATTTAAAAACTACAGACCGGGATATTTATGATGCGGCTTTTAGAACAAGCCAGTGAGCAAGGTATTGATGATCTGATCCTGTGTAATGAACGTGGCGAAGTAGTTAGAAACCGGCATTTTTTAATATCCTGTGGTACGATGAGGCTGCACAGCAATGGTTTACCCCTTCCCTATCTTCCGGTTGTGTTGCGGGGGGTGCAGCGGGCATATCTTTTAGATTCAGGAAAGCTGCGGGAGCGCATCTGCTTCCCGGAAGATCTGCTTTAAAGCTAAATCGCTCATGGTATGCAATGCGCTGAGAGGGGTTTTAAATGTTGCAGAGTTGCAGTATTAATTGTTAATTGTTAATGATTATAGCTGAATGGGGCCATATAATTATGCACGCAATGAAGCAAATAGGCATAATGAGCTTATCACGATTAAGTACCGTCGAAATACAGAAAATCTAACACTAAAGTACTCAATTTACTAAGGGCGGGCCATACGGCCCGCCCTTAGTAAATATCAATACGGCTCTTTAATTTCTCAATTTAAGATCCATTTCTACACGACGGTTTTTTCGCTCTTCCCGCCGCGGTTTTGTTATCAGCAACAGGCTCATCCTGGCCATGACCTACAGCCGTCAGACGACCAGCATCAATACCTTTGCTCACGAAGTAGGCTTTCACCGCATCTGCTCTTTCCTGTGAAAGGATCATATTGCGTTCTGCTTTACCAGTGATATCGGTTATGGCCGTCAATAGTCATGTCATAATCTACATATTCATTCAGAATACCTACGATCTCATCCAGCAGTTTGTACGATGTTTCCTTGATCACGGCTTTACCGGTTTCAAACTGGATCGCAGGTAGCAGCAAAGGCAAGGCGTTTTTTCACTTCCGTCCTTACTTCCGGACAACCTTGGTTTTTTACGGGTACCCGCTACTTTCGGGCATTTATCTAGGTGGTCAGGAATACCATCATTATCAGAGTCAGGACAACCTTCATTCGCACGCGGACCGGCATGTTCTGGACATTTATCTTCCAATCGGCAATACCATCACCATCGGTGTCATTACAACCCTGGAATTCAGCCTTACCCGGGATATCCGGACATTTATCGGTCCATATCGGCAATGCCGTCCACTATCACGATCCGGACAACCTTTGGTAGCAACTGTTCCCGGCACATCAGTACACAGGTCTTCATTATCGGCAATACCGTCCGCCATTCGCGATCCGGACAACCCTGTGCACTAGCCACACCCGGCACATCTGGGCATTTATCCAGGCTGTCGACGATTACCGTCTTTATCTTTATCTAATGGCGGACAACCTTTATCTTCCCAGATTCCGGCTACACCTTTACATTTATCAAATTTATTAGATACCTTATCTCCGTCTGTATCTTTCATTCTGCGCTTCATAATCGGTATCATAGCACCGAAGTACACATTAACGCCTTTAGCCTGATTATTTGCGACAAAAGCCAAGGCATCATCGGTTCCAAAATATAAACCGGCAACCCGTAAACCAAGACCGGCCTTCATACTTTGTGTAAAGAAGTTATAGGTAATGGGTAAACCTACCGTAAGAATTTTATTTTCATATCTCGGAGTTAACGTCAATTGAGAAGCGGTGGAAAGGCGCAAAGCTTTCCGCACCGGGTATAAAACCTTGGATATAGGTAGCATTCGCATAAAACTTATCATTGATATTATAATCCACTCCTAACACGATTGATGTAGGCAGCATGATACGTTGTCTACCTGTACCCTCTTCATAGGTGTTATTAATTCCCCGGCGGGTCAGGTAATCCCTCAGCTTAGGAATATCGCTCTGGTACTCTCTTATTGTATCATTAGACAGGATGCCGGAACCATTTACATTGAGGTTCGTGGTATTTTTATAAGTGATTCTGCCGAAATCGGTCAATGCAGCAGAAAAACGCCATTTGTAACGATTCTTTTCAGGGCTTATATTATCCATCCTACCATTCATTTCATATGTAATGTCGGACTTCTTTTTCTTAATTTCATAAGTCACCCCCAGGTCTGCACCGATACCGGCTGCAGAACCGTCAAACATGGCTTTTGCTCTGTTAGACAAGTAACCTACTATACTATTTTCATTATCCAGTGTCGATTTTTCCGCACTGGTAGAGCCATTCATACGGATAGAGGTAGCTTCTATGGTGCCTCTATTGTTATCAGAAGGATCAGGACGATATTCACCGTCTAGCTCTATGATATTGGTACCGGCATAGCTGAAGCCACCTAGGTATTTGGCCGTGATACCAAAGGATAAGGCGTTTCTATCATTCTCCCATAATGTGGTGGCATAAGTCAATGCCAGTTCACTCCAACCATTCACATTCGCCCGCATATTATTGACATTAATATCGGTTATAGTAGAGGAATTATTGAAGAGGGTGCTGAAAAACTTGGAATCATAACCCTGGATGCCAACCGTAGTACGGATCCGGTTGGTCAGCGCAAAACTATGTTTATTGTTGAAGTTAGCATAGATATTAAACAGGCTTACGTCCAGGCCGCCGGCAAGATCAAATTTATCTCTATTGCCACGGGTAAGTATCTGATCCATATCGGCCACGCTCAGTCCTTTCCCAGAAGTGAGGTTGTCAAAAATGCCCCTAGAATTAATGGTACCATAACTTTGATCCAAACCTGCGTTAAAGGAAACGATGTCAATCGACCATTTCACCTTTGAGTCTGCAATCAAAGCCGGATTTAAATAAATTGACTTTGTAGGTAGGTAATTTCCGGTGGCAACACCAAGAAATCGCTGAGCATTCGCTGAGGCCGTCAAGGCTAGGAATGCTGTAGTAACAAGCGTAAATTTTCTTATCATACAATAATTAATTTTAGATTTGTGCGAAGTTACTATAAAGAAACACTATATGTTAATATTTCTCACAAAAACAAAATATATGCTTTGGCAGAACTGCTCTACCGGCCTTGTTAAAAATCATCACTTTGTCATAGTAGTAAATTAGTGCTGAAAAAGTCGCGCCAAACTTAGGTGGATAGGTAATTTTAATTAAATTTGCTACAACATCAATACAAATTATTATATGAGTGCGAAAGCAAAGATTCTTTTGGTTGAAGATGATGCCTCTCTTGGATTCGTGGTAAAAGACAGTTTAGAAGACAGTGGATATGAAGTGTTGCTTTGCAATGATGGCGAAAGCGGCTGGCAACAGTTTATGCGCAACAATGTGGATATTTGCTTGTTAGATGTAATGCTTCCGCGTAAGGACGGCATGACCCTGGCAACCCAGATCCGCAAGAAAAATGAAAAAGTCCCGATCATCTTCCTGACCGCAAGGAATATGGATGAAGACAAGATTGCTGGTTTTAAAGTCGGTGGTGGACGACTATATCGTAAAGCCTTTCAATATGGAAGAATTGCTTTTGCGTTTAGAAGTATTTCTGAAGCGTACCAAAGAAGACAAAGTGTTGAACGAACAGATCGCTTTCGGTACAGACAGCTATTTCGATTATGATAATTTATTATTGATGAATCAGAATAATCCGCTTCAGCTGACACAGAAAGAAGCTGATCTTTTTCGTTACCTGATCCAAAATAAAAAATGCAGTACTCAAGCGCGAAGATATTCTGATCAATGTATGGGGAAAAGATGACTATTTCCTGGGCAGAAGTATGGACGTTTTCATGACCAAAGTAAGGAAATACATAAAAGACATCAATGGTTTGGAACTACAAACTATTCATGGGGTCGGATTTAAGCTGATTTTAGAACAATAAGTTTGGCACAAATTCAAAAGTACTATCTTTGCCACCCTTAAAATTAGAAATTTATGAGTAGTTGGTTTAAAAGGATATCAAAAAGTATTTCTACCGAAACCAAAGAAAAGAAAGAAGTACCCCGATGGCCTTTGGCATAAATGTAGCTCCTGTAAGGAAACCTACACAACGGATACTTTAATGGCTAACTTGTATGTTTGTCCTAAGTGTAATTTTCACAACCGGATCAACTATAAAGAGTATTTTGACATCATTTTTGATGAAGGACAATATGAAGAGCTTTTTGCCAATATCGTTCCTAAAGACCATCTTGAATTTGTAGACGTAAAGCCTTATAAAAACAGGCTGGAATCTGCTCAGCAACAAACAGGGCTTAAAGATGCGATGACGGTAGGTTATGGTAAAATCAACGGCCAGCAACTGGTTATTGCCTGTATGAACTTTAACTTCATCGGTGGTTCTATGGGCTCTGTAGTGGGTGAGAAAATTGCAAGGGCGATTGATTATGCCATCAAGCATAAATCTGCCTTTATGATCATCAGCAAATCTGGTGGTGCGCGGATGATGGAAAGTGCTTTCTCCCTAATGCAAATGGCTAAAACTTCTGCTAAGCTGAATCAATTGGCGGATGCAAAGCTTCCTTATATCTCTTTTTTAACCGATCCGACTACCGGTGGGGTAACGGCTTCTTTCGCGATGCTGGGCGATATCAATATTGCTGAACCAAACGCCCTAATCGGCTTTGCAGGACCAAGGATTATCAAAGAAACGATCCGTAAGGATCTTCCTGCCGGTTTCCAAAGATCAGAATTCCTTTTGGACCACGGTTTCCTGGATTTCATCGTAGATCGTAAAGAGCTAAAAAGCAAGCTGAATGATGTTATTCAATGGTTTGGCACTAAATAAGTCCATTTCCAATATAAAAAATGCCCACGTTTAATGAATAACGTGGGCATTTTCTGTTTAAAACAGCTCTTCGGCACTCAGCTCAAGAATTAGGCATCCCATTTCTTATCTGCGAATCGCTCGCTGATCACTAATGCTTTGCTTCCTGCGGTATATTTATAAAAACCTTCGCCGGATTTAACGCCATAGTACCCTGCCTGAACCATATTGGCCAGTAAAGTAGCCGGAGCATACTTTTGCTTGCCAAAGCCCATATGTAACACGTTCATGATCGACAAACAAGTATCCAGGCCGATAAAATCAGCCAATTGCAATGGCCCCATCGGATGTGCCATACCTAATTTCATGATCGTATCAATCTCTTCCACACCGGCAACACCTTCCTGTAAACTAGTGATCGCTTCATTGATCATCGGCATCAGGATTCGGTTAGCAATAAATCCAGGATAATCATTTACCACACATGGTACTTTACCGATAAATGCAGTTAACTCATGGATCACTTTAGTTACTTCTTTCTTTGTAGCATAACCATTGATGATCTCCACCAGTTTCATTACCGGAACCGGGTTCATAAAGTGCATACCGATTACCTGACCAGGTCTTGAAGTATGAGAGCCGATGCGGGTAATGGAAATAGAAGAAGTATTGGTCGCTAAAATTGCATGTGCGGGTGCTAAGCGGTCAATGTCTTTGAAAATACGCAATTTAAGGTCAATGCTTTCTGTAGCCGCTTCAACGATCAAGTCTGCATCCTGGATACCTTCACCCAGATCTGTGTAAGTAGTAATGTTAGCTAAGGCTTTTTCTTTTTCCTCCTCGGTCAAAGTTCCTTTCGCCAATTGGCGATCCATGTTTTTGGTAATATTACCGATTGCTTTATCCAGGGCAGTCTGAGCGATATCGATCATGTGCACTTTAAACCCGTTTTGAGCAAAGACATGCACAATACCATTCCCCATTGTACCAGCACCAATTACAGATACTGTTTTAATTTCATTAATACTAGTGATAACTTTTACTCTATCCATAGTATCCTGTGTTAATACATCTGACATTTGAAAATTTTTAAAAACACACAAATATAACGCAAATAGGGCTAACTAACTCATTTAATAGCTGTAAATTAACCCTACTTTACAGGTAATTTAGTTATAGTCTAATAGCTTCTAACATTTTATGTCTATCTTCGCAGCTTGAATTAAGCAATTAATTTGTAGATAAAGATTATATGCCGCAATCGCATTTAAAAGTAGAACAGCTTACTCAAAACAAATTCCTGAGAGCTTGTTCAAAAGTAATTTCTATTATTTTTCATCCGGTATTCATGCCCATAGTCATGGCCTATGTCTTGTTTTTGATCAACAGAACGAGCTTCGGCGGAGTATCTCCGGCCAAAATGTATGAATGGCTGGGCATTTTAGCCCTCAACACCATCTTCTTTCCTTTAGTGACCGTGTTTCTCCTGAAAAGGTTGAATTTTATTGAGAGTATTTACCTGCACACATCAAAGGATCGCATCATACCGCTGATCGCCACGATGACTTTTTATTTCTGGGCCTATATGGTGTTTAAGAATTTCAAACCACCTACCATAAGTCCGCAAATCCTGAAGATCTTTCTTTTAGGCAACTTCTGGGGCATTATTTGTGTGTTCATGGTCAATATCTTCAAAAAAGTGAGCATGCACACTGCTGGTGCAGGGAGTATGATCGGTATACTGATCGTGGTGATGATCACCAACCGGGTAGATATCTTCGGAGCCCTGATGATCTCGCTTTTGATTGCCGGCCTCGTTGGCACCTCAAGATTAGTCTTAAGAGCACATACTCGCGGAGAGATTGGTCTGGGTTATATTTTGGGCATTATTTCTCAGCTCAGTGCTTACGTCTACCTCACCCAGCTGATCAATATATTTGACTAAACCTTAGGAATATTCCACCGCACATTCGTTTTGTCTATATGAGATACACTCAATAGGACAAAAATCTAAAGGCCGCAAATGTCTTTAACTTTGGTATTTAAGCCGTTATTCTCTGTGCCCGAAAGCACAGTATCATTTTTTAGACCTGCTTTTTTGACATAATTCTAAAGGTTAAACTAATTAAAATGCCATTGTTATACCTACAAATTTGCCAATTCCTTTATGGGATAATTTGTAATTAAGAGGCATTATCTTGTAATAATCACACGGTCTCCATTAAGTCTTTGTTAGCCCAACACAGGATTTTTCTTACCTTTAACGATTGCTGTACCATTTATTTAATCATTTTCAATTCATGCCTGAACACAATAAAAACACGTCTTCTTCAATAAATATCAATTCAGTTCATATACGTTTAGCCCAACCAGAAGACTGCTCTGCTATGATGGAGCTCATCCGGGAGCTGGCTATTTATGAGAAGGCGGAGCATGAAGTAAATGTCAGCATGGAAGCATTCAGGGATGCGGGATTTGGCGCCCAACCGGTATGGACGGCTTTTGTAGCGGAATCAGAAGGCCATATTGTGGGACTGTCTTTGTTTTACCCCAGGTATTCCACCTGGAAAGGCCGGAAACTATACCTGGAGGATATTGTTGTGAAAGAATCCCTGCGTGGGCATAAGATCGGCCGGAAACTGTTTGACCGCACACTAGCTTATGCAAAAGAACACCAGTACCACAGTTTATATTGGCAGGTACTAGACTGGAATGAACCCGCTATTAATTTCTACAAAAAATACAATGCCACCTTTGATGCAGAGTGGTTGAATGCACAGATAGATTGTTAGCATAAACAGCAGGACAAAGCCTACCTTTGCATCCATTTTATAGCACAAGAGATGGAACGGGAGCAAGCGCATAATGCATCAAGGGTTTTATTATTAATCAATATTTTAGTAGTGTTGTGGGTATCCAGCAATTTACGCTCTCCCATCACTTCTGTAGGACCGGTGCTTACCGAAATCAGCCAGGCTCTAGACCTGAGCAACTTCCAGTCCAGCCTGCTGACCTCCATCCCACTTTTAATGTTTGCGGCATTTTCTATCTTGATCAGCAGAATTGCGGCCGGTCGTAACATCAGCCATATCCTGCTCACAGGCCTTATCATTTTAGGTACCGGTATCTTGCTGAGGATTTATGGTAATGTCTTCACCCTGTTGTCCGGCTCTGTACTGGTGGGACTGGGCATTTGCATCGGCAATGTAATGACTCCGGGATATATCAAAAGTAATTTACCTCGCCATATCGGCTCCATGACTGGTTTATTTGCCGTTGCTATGAACCTGATGGCCGCTTTTGCCTCCGGTTTCAGTATCAATATAGGCAAATGGAGTTCGCTGGGTTGGCGGGGTTCGATCGGTGTCTGGATTGTGTTGGTCATCATCTCAGTGATCATCATTTTAATTGAGCAGGGTTTCAAAAAAAGGAAAACAATAGATACTTTACAAACGGAACGTTCCACGTTCAATATGTTCCGCTCGCGACAGGCCTGGCAGATCAGTATTTTCATGGGTCTGCAGTCCGTTGTTTATTACAGTGTGGTTTCCTGGTTGCCTGCGGTATTGGTACATTATGGCATGCCTAAGTCAGAAACAGGATGGGTACTATTTACCTTTCAGATTGCTTCTTTACCACTTACCTTCATCGGGCCGGTGATTGCCAACAGGATGAAAGACCAGCGCAGCCTGATTGTTTTTGTTTCAGTAGTGATGATGAGCAGTATTCTACTGTTTGCCTGGGGCGGATTATCGTTTGCCTATTTTGCCGCAATTTTATTAGGCATTTCAAACGGGATGTCCTTTAGCTTATCCCTATTCTTTTTTTCTATCCGTACCCGAAGCAGTGCTAATGCCATCAAATTATCCGGTATGGCACAATCGATCGGCTATTTTATTGCCGCCTTTGGCCCTGCGGTATTCGGGGCTTTGCATGATGCCGACAGTTCCTGGAAAACTTCATTTTACTTCCTCGCTGTAAGTGTAGGGCTACTTTTCTATTTTGGGATAAATGCGGCGAAGAACCGCTTTGTAGAGGATCATTAATCTTTATGATTCTTCCTTCTTTTTATCCTTCAACGGAGTTTAGGAGGAGAAGCTTGAGGTCAAAATAAAAGGACGCGTTTGTAGTCACAAACACGTCCTTTTTATCTTCCGCGGATTAACTTGCTTACCTTAATTTCAATTTCATGCCTTGCTTTATCGCACCGTTTGCCGGCAGTTTGTTCAATTTAATCACTTCTTTAGTCGTTAAATTATATTTATTCGCAATTGCGGTTACTGTTTCGCCTTTCTTCACTGTATGCGAAGTCGGCTTTGCGGTCTTTACAGGCTTTTTGTCTGCCTTTTTTTTCGCTACCTGTGACCTCACGGATTCCTGTTTTGCCAACTCCGTATTGGAACGGTTTGCCACCACAGGCGTTCCCCTGTCTGCTCTTTGATTGGCCTCTATTCTTCTTCTCAGCTCATCCTGGCTTACGGCTTTGCCAGTATTACCAGATGATTCCGCATACGTTGTTACAGCAGGCCTGGTGGTCATCTGCGCCGCAGGACGGGTCTCATAGCTCGTTTCCGTTCTTGCAGGCTTATTGACTGACTGATTATTTGCTGGTTGTATAGTAGCCTGACTGTTATTTTTGTTTTGCGATCCGTAAACCGAGCGGTCCAGTTTTGCTTTCAATTTATCCAGCTCACTCATTGCTGCTTCGGGCTCCTCTTCTTCATTGCTCACCGGCTGTGACTGGCGGGCAACAGGCTGCTGGTTTCTTTCAGCCGCAATTTGCTCTTCAACTGCCGGCTCATCGGCAATATTGTAGGTTTCATTCTGAGTGGCTTCCGTCACCACAGCTTCCGTATTATCTGCTTTCGTTTCTGCGGCATCAACAGCAGCGGATACTTTTCTACCACCGGAAATATAAGCAGGGTCATTCTCTTTCACTTTGGTATATTCCGGGTTGGGATTTTTACCGAATAAAGGTGCTCTTAATAAGGGCTTTTTAGGTGCTGTATTTTTCAGGTATAATACCGTTCCGATCTCCGGTTCTTCTGTCCCTTTCAGGTGATTGTATTGTCTTAATTCTTTTAACCGAACCCCTTGCTCTTGGGCTACGGTAAGCAATGATTCCCCTTCACCAAGCTCATAGGTTTCTGTCTTTCCTTCTTTGTTTTTCTTTTCCAGGTAGATAAACATATCTGCCGGTAGAGGCTCATCTGCCAAGTCATTCAGATCGAGCAATTTGGCATAACGGATATTGTTCTGATAAGCTGCCTTCAGCAACAGATCTCCTTTGCGAGCATAGAAGCCTTTTAAGCCATTTTTCACAGTAGGCACATAGTATGCTCTGTCTGCATATTGCGCTACCTGCATTGCAGCAGGTTTAGCTTCGGGAATTGCGGCGGCTGTAGCAGTGGCCGGCATTACTTCCTCAGCACCTTCTTCATCGCCCATACCGCCACGCTCTTCTAACAGAGAGTATTGGTTCAATTCATATTTTTCAATCAGGTCTACGATCTTTTGCGCATATTTCGGATTGGTGGCATAACCACATTTTTTCAATCCATAAGCCCAACCTTTATAATCACTGACATCAAGGGTAAACAATGCGGCATAACGGGCATTGTTCTTTAAAAAATCGGAATGATCGATGTAAGAATTTTTATCATTATCGTATTTCCGGAAACATTCATTTTTGGCATCATCGGTATAGGTGTACGTCTGACCGGTCCAGCTTGTTTTACATTTAATACCGAAATGATTCTTGGCATTAAGGCTGAGTTCGCTTTCGCCACATCCTGATTCATGAATGCCTTGGGCCAGTTTAATGGCGGCCGGCACCCCGGTCCTTTTTTGTTCGGCGATGGCCAGGTCTTTATACTTTGCAATATATGCATATACACTACTCGCCTGTTGTGCAAAACCAAAGCCGGAACTAAGGGTTAAAATAGAGGCAGTAAGAATAAATTTAAAATTCATTTTGCTGTCGTTTATTGATGCAATTCGATTGATAATTATTTTAAGCTTTCGCTTATTTTATTTTTCGGATGATGCTGATCCCGTCTCTGATGGGCAGCATCACTGTTTCTACGCGATCACTCGCCTGTACATGATCATTAAAAGCCTGGATATGTTGTGCCGCTTTGCTTTGTTCTTCCTTCGGTTTCAAAACATCCCCGTGGAACATTACATTGTCCGCCAGAATGACTGCACCTTCCGGCAGCACCTCCATCAACAGATCAAAATAGTTGATATAGTTACCTTTATCTGCATCTAGGAACACCAGATCAAATGCCACATCTAAGGTCGGAATCACTTCTAAAGCGGGTGCGATATGCTGGATAATTTTTGCCTGTAAACCGGCAGCTTCCCAGTATTGAATACGCATCGAATTCAGGTGCTCATCAATATCAATAGTATGTACCTCACCTTCTTCCTGCAAGCCTTCGGCAAGGCAGATTGCCGAATAACCGGTGTAGGTACCCAATTCAAGCACATTCCGCGGTTTGATCAGTTTGCTGAGCATGGTCAAAATAGCACCCTGGTGGGCACCGGAAAGCATTTGCGCACCTTTTACACTTTCATTGGTTTCTTTATTCAGTGCTTTTAATACTTCCGTTTCCGCTATTGAGTAGTGCTGTACATACTGATGCACTTCTTCTGAAGTAATCCAATTGTGTTCCATGATTAGAAGTTTGGCATAATCCTTTTATTGGTATAAAACTCGTTAATATAGTCTACCACTTCATCCGCAGTATCGTATATTTTGATCAGATCCAGGTCTTGCGGGTTAATGTTGGCAAAGCCATCCAGCATGGTGTTCTTCATCCAATCGAACAGCCCCTGCCAGTATTCCCGGCCTACGCACACCAAAGGTAGGTTGATTGATTTCTCGGTCTGCACCAGGGTAGCGATCTCAAAGAATTCGTCCATGGTCCCAAAGCCTCCCGGCATCATAATGAATCCCTGGGCATACTTGGTGAACATCAGTTTTCGGGTAAAGAAATAATCGAAATTCAGGCTTTTATCGGAATCTATATAGGGATTGTTGTGCTGCTCAAAGGGCAAAAAGATATTCAACCCTACTGATTTACCTCCGGCCTCAAAAGCACCTTTATTGGCTGCTTCCATAATGCCGGGGCCACCACCGCTGATGATGCCGAATCCGATCTGGGAAAGCTTTTGCGCTATTTCCACAGTTAATTTATAATATTTATGGTCGGGCTTTGTTCTTGCCGAGCCGAAAATAGAAATACAAGGTCCGATCTTATTTAATTTCTCGAATCCGTCTACGAATTCTGCCATAATCTTAAAAATCTGCCAGCTCGAATGGGCTTCGGATTCTGTCCAGTCTCTCAGTTTTACTTTTTTCAAATACTCCATGTATCGTGTAAATTATTGCTTTTACAATCTTCAAAGATAGTTTTTTATATGCAATCGGTTCAGGGTCACCATACATTTTAAGTTTTTCTTTATATACACACATAACCATCTCATACATTGGTTTTTGTCCGTTGTATGTAATATCGTCTTACCTTAGTGTTCTATTTGGAACATTGGACAATAAATGAATAATCTTAAAGCAACATTCTTAGAAAAAAGTGAAATAAAAGTGTTTGATGACAAACACCGACATACTATTGCCTTTAATATCGACAAATACAATGCAGCGGTAGTCCAGGGCAAGACGCAGTACAGTCATCTTGATTATGCACGAAAGAAGGCCAAAAACCTGAAATGGAAAGCTATAGAATCGCTGGATAAGAACCTGGAGCTATTTGAAAAAAAGTTCACCGACCATGGGGGCAAAGTGATCTGGGCAGAAGATGCTGAAGATGCTTTGCGTGCGATTGCGGAGATCGTTGATAAAGTGAAAGCGAAAACCGTGGTAAAATCCAAATCTATGGTAACTGAAGAGCTGCATTTAAATGCTTTCCTGGAAAAGTTAGGGGTCAGTTCTATAGAAACGGATCTGGGGGAATATATACAGCAATTGGACGGCGAGCCACCTTATCATATCGTAACACCGGCCATGCACAAAAGTAAGGAGGATATAGCTGAACTGTTTACTCAAAAACTGGGTACTCCTCCTAACCTCAGCCCTACAGAATTAACATTGATTGCCCGTGAAAAATTGCGTGAAGCCTTTCTGAACGCAGATATCGGCATTACCGGTGCCAATTTTATCGTAGCAGATTCCGGTGCCATCGCTTTAACGGAAAATGAAGGAAATATAAGGCTGACAACGGCTTTACCTAAGGTACATATTGCCATTGTAGGCATAGAAAAAGTCATTCCTTCACTCAAAGATTTGGCCCATTTCTGGCCTTTACTGGCCACTTTCGGTACGGGTCAAAAACTAACCGTGTATAATTCGGTTTTCTTTGGTCCGAAATCGGGTGGAGAAAGTGACGGCCCTGAAGAGATGTATGTTATCCTTTTGGATAATGGACGTACGCGGTTATTGCGCAAAGAAGTGCGCGAGAGTATGTATTGCATTCGCTGTGGCTCCTGCCTGAATGCCTGCCCGGTATATAAAAACATCGGTGGGCACGCTTATGGCACGACTTACAGCGGCCCTATTGGTGCTGTGATCACGCCTCACTTAAAATCCATGTCGGAATTCGGGCATCTGAGTTTCGCTTCGAGTCTTTGCGGCAACTGTACGGAGGTATGCCCGGTGAAGATCAACATCCATGAGATGCTCTTAGAAAACAGGGCCATCTTTGTAGACGAAGGCAATGCGGACATGAAAGAGAAGATCAGTTGGAAACTATTCAATGTCGGCACTTCTTCAAAGATGTTCTTGGATATTGCACCGGCATCCATGAAAAATAAAGTCTTCAATAAATTCTTCGAACCGCTTTGGGGTAGTCACAGAGCTCCGCTCACTTTCCCGAAAAAGAGTTTTGCCAAACTATGGAAAGAAAAAGGTAAATCATAAAATAATAGCCAGCTGGAGTAGCCGGCTATTATTTTATGATTTAGAGCCTGTTTAAAATTCATTCAATATTTTTTCTTATGTTTCTTTTTGGTTAAAATATCGTTGAATTTTTCGTCGTAGCGACCTGCTATGCCTGCAAAATTCGCCTCATTTTATCTCAAAAACAACCTATAAGAAATTAAATCAATAAAATTTAAACAGGCTCTAAGATTATATTATTCTTTTCTTGCTTTCGAAGGGAAGATGGAAATATTGATATATCTGCCCGGATGCTCTTTAAGGTCCTCGGACAGCTTCCCAAGTTCTGTAACGGTCTGGTTTAAGCTGTTGTAGAGCTTTGGATCATTTACGAGTAAGCCTAAAGTACCTTCATTTCTATCCAATTTACTCATCAGGGTATTCAGCTTTTGCGTAGTGGTTTCCAGATTATTAATAGTTTGTTCGATCTTAGCTTGTGAAAACTGTTGGGTTGCCTGCTCTGCATTACCCAGAATGCGGTCTATACGGCCGTCGTTTGCCAGGGTATTACTTACTCTTTGCAGATTATTGACCGTTCCGTTTGCATTGGTCATTAAGGTATTTATATTACCGGATTGCTTAGCCAGAGATTGGGAAAGTATCTCGATCTGTTTCATGGCCAATGCTATTGAAGCAAGTATCTGCTCAATATGTTTGCCGGTATTATCGCTGACAATACCTTTCAGATTGGTCATTAAAGTATCCGCATTATTGGCGACCCTACCTAGGTTGTCCACCACACCGGGAACACCTTTTGTGATGCCGTCCATCAAACCGACAGCTTCCACACCTTTCAATACAGAACCTTCTTTAGCCTCTGCCTTACTAGTGGAAGGCACCATACCAACATTTTTCGCACCGGATAATAAATCTGAACCTACTTGTTCAACAACAGAACCTTCAGTAACGGTAAATTCATGACTAACTAGCATGATCACTTTAAAACGATAATCCGGCTGCATTTCTACTTCTGAGACTTTACCGATCTGGTAGCCATTCAACATTACTTTTGAGGACGTGGTCAGTCCTGCTACATTATCAAAATAAGTGATATACTCTTTTTCCCTGGAGAAAAGGCTATTGCCTTTAAAAAAATTGAACCCGAAGAATAGGGACAATATAGAAACCAAAGCTAATATACCTATCTTAATTTCATATCTTTTCTTACCTTCTGCCATAATCTTGCGTATTTTTAGTTGATGCTGCAAAAATAGCTTCAATTATGTATGAAGCAGCAATTTGCGAAAATATTTTGATTTACCAGTTCGGGTAATTGTTGTTCCAATGCCAGGATTCTGTTTTGCTACCGACTTTAAAGAACTTATCCAGACTAATATTAATACCCAATTCATTATAAGCCCCGGCGGTTGCCAGTACAGAGCGGCCATAGTGCACCTGTAGCTTATTGAGGTATAAACTGCCCCCAAAACTGAAACCGGCCATACCTTTCACTTCTGATGTGCTGAGTTCGGAACGCCGCAGGTGACTATAAGCCACCATAATGCCCAGTCTTTTGCCTAAAGTTAGTTCAGCCCCGAGATTAATATGCCGGAACAATTTATCGACAAAATAGCTTTTACCCTCTGTTGCAGAAGAGTCCATATCGAAGAAATTTGTCTTTTTATCTGCCGGATTATTGTAGCGGATATCCCATTTGTATAAGTGATGGGCTACGACAAAAATCTTCAGAGGCAAATTTTGTAATTCTTTTGTAAAACCGATATTCAGGTCAAATGGTAAGGGTTCAGCCTGGTTATATGAGTTATAGCGTTTGGTCATTACACCCATATTGCGGCCTACAATGCCAAAGGTAATCTTATTCACCGTATCCATATAGGTTACGCCCACATCTGCCAGCAAAGCCCCTGCACTGCGATCGGCCAATACGGAATGAGCATATTTAAGCGTAGCACCATAGCGCCAATGCTCTCCATAACTCCTTGATGCAGAAAGGTTCACCACTATATCATTAGCCCTTACTTCACCCATTGAGTTGCCATAAATATCTGCGGCCTGAAACTTACCATAATTCATACTCTGCACCCCACCACCAAAGGTCGTATTCCATTTAGGTACATGATAAGCATATTGCAGGTTCAGAGCTTTTATATCGGCATAGTACATATTATAATTAAAAGAGAGCTGGTTATGAAGTCCCGGCCGGTACATAGAAGGATTTTGCCAGGCCAGGCTGACGTCCTGTGTAGGCATGGCCGGGGTCAGGCCGCCTAAAGCGGTAACATGAGCACTATTGGCCATATTCAGGAATTCCAGCGCATGTGTTCCGCCTAATACCTGTGCATAAAGGGTATTTCCTAATGCAGTAAATGCAGCAGTTCCTAATAATAATTGTTTAAATAATCTCATAAAATAGCTAACGTAAAAGCCTGAAATTTAGGTATATTCCCCTGCAAAGTACGTTAATTTACACTAATGCCCTGCAAGTAAAGGCCATTCATTTCGCTCAATACAAAGTTAAATTTAGCGGATAAGCAAGCTTAAATAGATGTTTTTAGCCTATACAATGTATAGATTCTGTATTTTACAGGTTCAAACAAAACGCTCCGAATCGTTTAGATGAAAAACATAATTGCTACTCTATTTGTATTACATGCCGCCCTTTTGGGATATGGACAATCCCTGAGCTTTTCCAAGGCACAGAAATTCAACCCTAAAAAGGAATTATTTTCGATAGGCGGCTGGATCCAGGATCATTTAATGATCTATTATACCGAGAAGAATAAATCTTATTTGGACTTGTATGATGTCAATATGGAGCGAAAAGCTATTGTCTCGCTGAACTTTATGCCCGAAACACCCAAGCAAGTACAATTATTGCCCCAGGCGAATCAAAGCTTGCTGATCTACAGTGCTCAGCTTAATAATAAAGAATTTTTCTACGTTTCCCGGCTAGACAAGGACGGAAAAATATTGGGCCGCCCCAAAAGCATTGACACTGCTTTTCAAAACTTTTTTGGCAATACTAAGTTCAGTTACCAGTTTATCCATTCCGAAACCAATGATAAAGTAGGCGTTTTCCGCTACCGGATAAAAGACAGCAAACTGGACTTCCAGCTGACCATGGTGGATGATTCTTTAAACGTGGTGCACAGCTCGGCACATACCGTGCCTACGAAAAGTTTCTATGATGTAGCACAGGTATTGCTAAAGAATGATGGCCGTTTGGTTATTCTGATGACTGACCTTTCTACCAATAAAAATGATGAAGTTGCGGAAGCTATGGTATATGTCGTGGAACCTGAAGATAAAAGAAAAGCTGCGATTAAAGCATTTCCTTTCGAATTCGGGGATGTATTCGTAGCTAATATTTTCCTGAAAGAAGACATCAGCAATACGAATCAATTATATTTTGCCGGACTAACAAAAGGGAAGAAAGGTTCCCTGGATGGCGTATTTTCGGGAAAAATTGATTTGAATGCATCAAATAATGAAGCGATTACCGGAAAAAACATTCAATTGGATAATAATATTGATCAGTCAGGCCTCAACCAGAGAGGTATTATCCGGAACTTTGTGATCCAGGATATAATTGTCAAAAATGACGGTGGACTGGTGTTGATTTCGGAAGCTTTTGCAAAAGTTGTCAGAACAAACTATGCAGGTCCGAGCTATTACAACTGGGGCTATGGCAGTATGGGCACCACAAGATATGTTGAATATTATTATGGTAATGTTTTGATTTTAGACCTGAATGCAGATCAACGATTAGTAGCTTACAGCACCATTCCCAAATGGCAAAAATCAGTAGATGATTATGGTATCTATTCTTCTTACAGCCTGTTGAACACGGGGGCTAATATGGCTTTTGTCTATAATGATCTTCAAAACAGAGGTTATAAAGTAAATAGTACCATTGTCAACCTTGACGGTCAGCAGCAAACGGCAGAAATATCCACACAAATGAAAGGAAATGCTAAATGGATTCCGAAAATGGGAACACAAACCAGGGCTAAGGAAATGGTGATTCCGGTGCTGGGCGGCAGTAAATTGCAATTTGTAAAGGTCAATTTCTAGGGTAAAATCATCCTGCTTAATAAAATAGGCTCAAGCCAATTGGAATTTGAGCATCGTTATCGCAACAACACTTTTGACAATGTTAACAGGTTATGCGCATGCCTGCATAACCTGTTAACATTTATATAAACCCAATAGAATCCTTTCAATTTTATAAGCTGATCTTAAGCGATTTTATTTAGGAAATTCATTGGTTTCAAAATACAATTCCTGGAATTGTTCCAGGTTAGTTGCATCATCAGGGCTTAACACAACCGTTTTGACGGCCGTATTGAATGCATATTCGGGCTTACTGTTGCGAAATTTTATTTTTAAAAAATCCTCATATATAGATGGCATTAAATAGAGTACTCTGGCATTGTTTAGGGATTTAAGTTTTTCAGCATCCGGGTATTTGTTTTGCCAAAATTTCCTTGAGATGGGGTCGTATGCAAAATATTCTTCTCCCAATGATTCCTGGGTTAAAAGATTACCAAAACCTTGAACAAAAAAGAAATCGGGAACTGATATTTTACGCTCTATTAAAGCTTTCTTCATTAACGCTCTACACTCCGATTTTAATGAATCATTCCGGGACATTTGTAAACAATGGATTATTATCAACAAATAATCATTTTTAAAATACAAAATAGAATCCTGGTATAGTTCAGGAGCAATATTGCCTTCTGAAGGAAACCCTTCTTCTTTCAATAGTCCAAGCAGATAAGCGGTATTCGTATCAAATGAATCCAGGATACATAAAGGAATCTCCTTACCCTGGTACCGGGCTGTTCTACTGACGGCAGTAACCTGGTCAACTTTATATAATGAGTCTATTGCATCTGTAAAGCTTTTAGTTTTAGCAATCATTAAAGCACGCCATTCATCCGCATTTTTTATACACTCTTGAAATGCACGATTGGTTTTTAGGGGAGTAAATATTGACTTTGTAAAGTAAGCACTACCTACTCCTCTTTGAGCGATCTCATCAGCTATTTTCACACCCATTTCGATCGCCCCTTTTTCAAGGGCCAATAAATAGAAATTATTCAGGTCATCTAGCTTTAATTGCTTAAGACTAAATTTCTTGTAAATTTCATACGCTCGCTCTCCCTGGTTATTTACAATGGCTAGTTCGGCCTGATTGATTTGCTCCAGGCATTTACCACTAAAATATTGTTGTGTATAACCTTTACCGGTAAGGCAACTAAGCAATGCCAGTAGCATAAAAAAATGTCGCACCATTTGCTTTTATTAAAAAAATCTATAGCATTTCAGAAACATCACGAAACATGCCGATTTCAAGAAGAACAAATACCAAATGCAATAAACTGTTTAACCGTTAAATGATCTGTACTTCCCGCTCCAGCGTAATACCAAACTTTTCTTTTACCGATTCTATTATTTGCGCAGAAAGATCGAAAATTTCCGTTCCGGTAGCCTTACCGTAATTCACCAGTACCAAAGGTTGTTTCGGATGCACCCCTGCATCCCCCTGGCGAAATCCTTTCCAGTTGCACTGCTCGATCAGCCAGGCCGCCGGGATCTTTGTCTTGTCTTCGCCCACTTTGTAACCCGGAACTTCGGTGTAATGCGCTTTAATAGCTGCATATACCTCGTTGGCTACTTCTGGATTTTTGAAAAAGCTGCCGGCATTCCCCACCACTTTAGGATTGGGCAATTTTGCCGACCTGATGGCGATAACCGCATCAGCGACGTCTTTTATACCCGGGGTTTCAATACCCATTTTTTCTAACTCTTCTTTGATATTTCCGTATGAAGTATTTAAGGCTGGTGTTTTTGACAATTTCCATTCTACCTCTGTGATAATATACTTGCCTTTAAGTGTTTGCTTAAAGATACTGTCGCGATAACCGAACTTACAATCTTCATTATCGAGATAAGTAAAGCTTCCTTTTTCCAGATCCCAAAAGTGAACCCGCGAGATGAGTTGTTTCACCTCTACTCCATAAGCACCTATATTCTGTATAGGTGCCGCACCAACGGTTCCCGGAATCAAAGCCAGGTTTTCAATACCGCAATAATGCTGATTGATACAGTAGAGTACAAACTCATGCCAGACCTCTCCGGCACCGACTTTCAGCCAGACATGCGTAGCATCTTCCCGGATCAGCTCTATTCCTTTTATCTCATTTTTGATCACCCATTTATCGGGTTGTTGCGTAAACAGCATATTGCTGCCTCCGCCTAAAACCAGCAAGGAAAAGCCTTCCGGGGCAGAAGCCGCTAAGCCGGTACAATCTTCCTTTTGTTTAAGAACTGAAAACAAAGGCGCCTTTACGGACATGCCAAAAGTATTGAGTTGATCTAAAGCGTAATCTTTTTCAATGTTTATCATGAAACGAACAATGTAATGAGTAATAAAAACAAAATAGCGGATTAATTAAAGCCGGCTCATACCGAATTTATCGGCCAGACTGGCCAGGTCTGCCAGTACTTCTTCATGCAAAGGAATTCCATTTTCTGCGCGCTCTTTCTCATAAGCCCGCTCGGGATCGCCCGGGATCAACACCTTTTGGTCTTCCGAGACCGGCACTGCATCTCTGAATCGCCCGATCCAGCGATCCATTTCTTCCAGAAAACTTTCTTTTGAACGGAAGGCATCCACGCGCATAGCACCTAAGAAGTGCCCCAAACCTTCTCCGGGCATATTTTGCGGCAAAGGTACATAAGCAGGAAAAGGTGGTGCCCAAGGGCCATAAGAGGCCCCGCCTAACACACCGGAAAGAATATCGACGATGCTGCCTAAGGCATAACCTTTATGACTACCATGCACCCGATCCCCACCCAGAGGCAATAAGGCTCCTTGTTGCTTCAATAT
Organism: Morinoia aosen; assembly: GCA_030386875.1. NCBI lineage: Eukaryota > Metazoa > Arthropoda > Malacostraca > Amphipoda > Talitridae > Morinoia > Morinoia aosen. The sequence continues at coordinate 64,812,690 of JASJYW010000027.1, forward strand.
GTTCGCATCTTGTGAGCTTAGCCCATCCTTATCCTGTACCCAGCCATCAGGTGTATTTTCTTTTTTTCTTTGTAAAATCTCAAGTTTGCCATTGGCAGCTGTTGTGGTAGCCAGATCGGCAACAAAGGCCGGCTGATTTTTTGCCGGAATGGCCACTGCGATAGGATTAGTGCCCAGCATCCGCTCTTTAGAGAAGGTGGGGGCAACCAATGCACTGGCATTGGTCAGGGCGATACCGATCATATCTTCTTCCAGAGCCATCATGGCATGAATGCCGGCGATACCGAAATGATTACTGTTCTTAACCGCTACCCAACCGGTACCAACTTCTTTTGCTTTTTTAATCGCCAGTTCCATCGCATAGGGTGCTACCACCAGTCCTAAGCCCCGATCTCCATCTACCGTGGCAGTAGAGAGTGTCTCGTGTACGATACTTACCTGCGGAGCCGCATTCACCCGGCCTGCTTCCCATAAACGAACATAACCAATCAGGCGTGCTATACCATGACTGTCTATGCCCCGCATATCTGCGCTGAGCAATACTTTGGTGGCGACATGCGCATCTTCTTTGGGACAGCCCATTTTCAAGAAAACGGTATGGGCAAAATCAAATAAAGCCTGGTAACTGAAGGTCATATCTTATAAATTCTTTCATTCCGAGATTAAGCCGTGAAATTAGTTATTTTTAAAGTAGCCTATTACGAAAAGTTTATGCTTCAAGCAATAATTTTGAAGAATTACAGGTTTTAATAAAGTCGTAATAAACTGATTACCAATATTATTTTAAGTTTAGATATTCTCAAATTTGTTCAAAAATTACAAGTGTGTCAAAACGGACATTCAAAAAAATGGCATTGTTAAGTTGAAATAGGAATTCAAAAATATTAAAAATTATATCAATTTTATGTATATAATTATCAATAGTATATAAGATTAATATATCCCAATATAAACAAATAACTATACTCACTTAACAATGCCAAAAAAATAAATATTACCGCCCCGAAGTAGTTTTGCAACATGAGGTGGGGGTGAGTCGGGATGACGTTTTACCGAAAGGTCGACAGCCCTTGATAGCGTAAGGGGAAGTATCGGGTTTAAAAGAACAATAAAAATTTAATATATTGATAACTTATTTTTATATTTTGTTAAGATAATAAAGATAATTTTAAGTCTAGGTTCTATTATTTTATAATCTATAAAACAACATTTATATGAAAAACTCAAAAATAATGATGCTTTTGAGCTTTGCTCTTTTTTCTTCTACCAGTGTTTTTTCACAACAGATATTGGGTAAATTCGAGCAAATTACCATAACCGCTCCGGATGAATACCGCGATAGTGAATACGATGTACAGATACTGCCCGACCCTAATTCAAGAAAAAAAGTATGGGTAAAAAACCTGATTCCAAACGAAACCTTTTATGCTGTAAAAAATATAGAAAGTGAAGAAAAGGTGATATATACCATACCTGCTCAGATGGTGGGTAACTATCAAATCAATATGGGCTGCGTCATCTATACAAAATACGATGAGGACTATGACCCTGAAGACGATGAATCCCAACGTGTACTTATAGCACTAAACAACCGTAGTTCATGTATAGGCATAAGCCAAAAGGATTATGACGGTGGCGTTAGCGTTGGGAAAGGCGGCGTTAGTGCCGGAGGAGTCAAAGTAGGGAGCAACGGTAAAGTGGTTGTAGGAGACGATGTGTCTGTAGGTAGCGGTGGCGTCAGAGTCAATACCAAAAAACTTATGGAAGGCATACAATATGTCGGGAGAAAGTATAAGTAATCTAACGTGCGTCTTAGTGTAATTATAAATTCAGTACTGAATTAAGGAAGGAGCCGTCAAAACCAAGGAAGCCGTCAAAGAAGCGATCAAAAAAAATCAAACAATCAAAAATTACTTAGCAAGGGAAGTATCGGCAGCGTTGAGGCTTCCCTTGTTTGCTTAAAATAGATTAGTTTTGCCGCACTCAAACAGCTCATAAAATGAAATTCATTCCATTTGCTTTATGCTCTATTATTTTTGCATTTTCGGTATCTTCCTGCAGCAACTCATCTGAGCAAGAGGCGAAGAAAGCATGGACTGAAGCGCAAAAAAAAGAATTTAAAGACAATTGTTTTACTTCTACTCGCTTCAGTTTTGAGCAAATGGGTAGGAAGCTGGAAGCGACACAGATCAACGCTATTTGCGACTGTACCGCACAGGAATTAGAAAGTAAATACAATTACAAAGCTGCTACACGAATTCCCAAAGCAGAAGTTGAATCCATTCTTAGAGCAGTACTCGAAAAATGTGCTCCGGATATAATGTCTGCCCCTACAACAGATTCTTTGGCTCCTGCAAGATAATTTCTATAAATCGACGATCCCGTTTTTAATGGCAAATAGTACCAGCCCGGTTCTGGATTTAATGTCTAGCTTTTCAAAAAGGGCATCTCTGTACCCGTCAATCGTGCGCGGGCTCAGGAACATTGCTTTTGCAATCTCTGCATAAGTCATTTCGGAACAGGCATGTCTCAAAAAGTCGCGTTCTCTCTCTGTAAGCCGCTCTGCAAGTCCTCCATCTTTGTACCGCACAATATGCTGCATGACACTATTGTTGAGCATGCCATTGTAAAAGTATCCGTCCTGATGAATGGTGGCAATGGCTCTGCGTAATTCATCTGTATCGGCATTTTTCAACACATAGCCTCGCGCACCATTGCGAATCATTTTCACCACAGCAAGTTCATCATCAAGGGTGGATAGTGCAAGGATGCTAATTTGCGGAAATGTATCGCATAAAGTACTGGCGGTTTCGAAGCCGTTCATCTCCGGCATTCTGATATCCAATAATGCCACATCCGGCTTATCCCGATATTTTAATTGCTCCATGAGCTCGGCTCCATTATTTACGTCACATACCACCTCGAAGCCCGGAATCTGATCCAGGAGCATGGAAAGACCTTTTCTAAACAGTACATGATCATCCGCTATCGCTATTTTTATGGATAATTGTTTCATATGGAATCGTTAAGGTTATTGTAGTTCCCTGCCCGGGTTCGGAGCGCAAATCAAAGACGCCCTTCAATAGCTGCATTCTATGCTCCATAGTCTTAAATCCTAAACCTTGTTGAGTATTTAAGGTAAAGACATTCCGGTCAAATCCTTTCCCATCATCACGGATCTCTATGCAGATTTTCTGCTGTGCAATCTGTGCGCTTAATTTCAGTAAGCTCGCTTCAGCATGCCTGAGACTGTTCTGTATACATTCCTGGATGATCCGGAACAGGATAATTTTCTGTTCCTGTGGTAATAGAATCTGCCCTGTAGTATCAACCGAGCAGCTTACGAGGCCCGACTTGTTCACTTTTTCGCATTGACTGTCTAAAAATGCTTTGAGGCTGATTTTTTTGAGGTGCTCACCGTTAATGTTCCTAGCTAGATACCGGAGCTCGCTCATAGCGACTCTCACGTTTTCTTTGATATCAGCTACCTTTACTTTTTGAGGATCATTTTCCCAGATATTCAACTGCACGGATGCCAGACTCAGTAATTGGCCTACGTTATCGTGAATTTCGCTGCTCAGATTACGAAAGGTGATTTCCTGGATCTCGATCTGGGATTGAAGCATTTGCTCATTAAAGCTTCTTTCCAGCATTGCTTTTTCTACAAAATGCTTCCGCTTTTTCTTATTGTACACTACGACAAAGGCTAATAAAGCAGATACCATGATCAGGGAGATCACCGTGAGTACGGTTATGATGATGATGATATTCGAGACTGATACCTGCATAGGAAAGCGTAGATCCAAAAACTATACATGATAAAGTTAAGAAAAATGTAAATCACTTGTTTTAAGGGCAGTTTATAGGTGTAATAAACTTCTTTGAGTGGTTCATAAAAGATCAGTGCCATAGTGGAGCCAAGGGCATGGAACAGAATCCCTGCCAGGATCCAGAAAGGAGGATAGGTTCCGAGATTAACGTAATCTTCGCGTTGCAGCAAGAAGAAAAAGTACATACAACTCAGGATAAGACAACATACATTACTCAATGCGACACTCCGGTAAGCCAAATTACTGAAGCCATTGGTACTGATATCAAAGAAGTATACCAGAAAGACTAGAATCATACTGATCCAGATGCTTACTTGAGCAACGGTACGCTTAAAGCCAAGCAGGTTTTTAAAAAGGAAAAAATAAAAAAAGTATTGCAACGGCAGATACCCGTTAAACAGCCAGTTATTAGAACCGGCTTTTTCTATAATCATCAGGTAGGTGGCTGTTGCTTCTACAATAACCACGACAGACAGAAAAACAATAAAGTACCTCCACCAGGTTCTATCTTTCGATAGAAATATGATGGAGGCAATCAAAGCCAAAAGTTCTATAATAGGGTTAAAAATCAAAAACATAATGGCATCGAAATTCCTTTTGAACCTGAATAGTTTGAATTAAGGACAGCTACTACCTAAGTCATAAATATAGCCTTTTTCATTCTTATAAAATGGCAACTCAGAATAAGATGGATAATCCGGCCCAGGTTTTAAATATTTAACAAAATCAATTACTTCACCATCAATTCTTAGCCCTGGTCTAAATGAACCTCTTGCTATCCATGTTGGAATAAAATAGAAATTTAGCTTCTTTTGTTGATCCATTGCAGGATAAACACTCAAAGTAATCTCATATTTCTTTGCCCAATCATAATGAGTACGTTCCCAAAGGTTTTTCATTGTATTTAATATAACAATACCAAAAACCATATTGTTTAAATCATAGGTGTAAAACGCAGCATCTGAGATGTTAAGTTCTCCATATTTTTTTTGAAAACAAAGAATCTCATCACGGACTTCTTTGGGAGTTTTCTCAACAGGAAGGAAACTCGGGCTAATGAAACCAAAAGTCTCAAATAATCCTCTTAAATCGGGTAATTGTTTTTCGTTACTCATAGCTATTAAATTTTAATCAAAAATACGCCTGCCAATAGATAGATCATACCGTGAAAACACCCTTTTAAAACCCGTTAAAAAAATAACACAAGCCGTTAAAAACACATAAATAAAAAAGCATCTACAGCTGATCTTTGAACTGGCAAAAGTGCCTAACCGGGAAGCCGAAAACGGATCAGAGTAGGCAAACAATAAATTATATTTTATGAGCAAAGCAAACCTTAGCCCGATTGAGCAGGAAATGATTGATTTCGATTTTGCATCACTTGAATCAGAAGTTAACAACTGTCAAGAAACAATGTCGCTGAAAGCAGCTACAAAAGAAGATGTACTGACAAAACTCTGTAGTATCTGGAGAAAAATCAGACCTTTTGTAAAAATTGCAGAGAAAATTCCATTAGTTGGAAAATACATTAAGATACTGGCTGATCTCTTGGATAGTATCTGCCCTTCTTAATTATCAATCTAATAAAACAAGTGCCATAATCTGTGATTATGGCACTTGTTTTATCTTTTTTTATAAACCGGTACGGTGGAGCAAGGTTCGCCATACATCAGGCTCTTCACAACAGGAATTAAACGCTCACTGATGGCAAGAAAGGCACTTTCTGGAAGCGGAATGTCCCCGCAACCTTTGATCACGACCCTTCCGTCTACATACGCACTGACATCTAGATCGGCAATGTTTTGTAGCATTAATTTTTCTTTTAATTGATCTGGGGTACAATGATGAGCAGTCGCCTTGCACTGCTGTAAATAAACCGCCAGGAGCATATAGGCCCACATCGGTATAATGGCATCTGCCGAGCAATAAACGGCTACCTGCTTACCTTCATACACCGACCAGTCAAATTCAGGCAAAGCCGCCCTGAAATCTTTTTCCCGCAAAATCATGCCTTTAAATAAAAACGGTGCTATATCCAATCCCGCATAGATTTCTGCCTGTGGTAAAAACTGCTCTAAATTCAAGGTTACCAGGCCGCTCTGCGCCACTTTATTTACGATTGCTTCCATATTGCAAAATTACGATTCGTTTTGTCAATGTATTATCCTTTATCCGGATAGCTGCATTACTTATTTTTATTTCCTTTTGATCAAGGCTTTCATCGGGTGTTTCAAGCCGGAATAGCCCATCATATCTACTTTGATGCTGCCGACGAGAATGGGGCTGTTGATCCGTACCGGTATCTGGTTTTCATCATCGGTGACATAAATATCCATTTTCTCACCACCCTTGAAAATAGTTCCTTCCACCAATAGCGGCCGTATTTTAATAGTTTTGAATGTACCATACTTTGTGGTAATGGTTTCCCGACCCATATAGCGGATGTATAGATGATGTACCGCTCCATCTATAAACATATCAAAAGGAACTTTTTCTCCGGGTTTATAGTTGTTGTAGTTGATATTTCGTGCATAGTAAATAGCGGAAAGCACGTCCTGAATACATTCAGAAACAGCGTATTGTTTATTATTGGAGAAAGCCAGTTTTCGTTTATGATCAAAATTTACCACCTCGGATTTTGTCTGCCCGTTCTCATACACCGCTCTCTGAAAGCACCTGGGTAAAAGGGTTACAGTATCTATGTAAGATTCATAGCGGTCATTCACTTTATAGATCCAGTCATAGGATTTATAAGTCTTGCCCGCCCCTACCACATGAAAGACCGGATGTTCTTTGATCGTTGCCAGCTGCGTGGTAAATCTGGCCTGCCCTGCAGCTACCCAGACCGCACTGAAGTTATAGAAAACGGTAAAATTCACCACTTCTCCCCCATTGATCACTTTATTGTTCAATCCGCAAAAATCGGATTGCGCCTGCCCTTTAAAGGTCAGTAAAAGTATCCCTAAACTCATCATCCATCGCCACGAACTTTTCATATTTCATTTTATTAGGTCTTCGGATTAGACAAAGCCTCAAAGCGCGCCCGGGCCTGCTGCACAAAGCTGCTGCCCGGATATTTGATGATCAGGTTTTCATACTCTGCCTTTGCTTTCTCTCTATCCTTATATCTTTTTTCAAATATTTCTGCAAGACGCATACAAGCATCATCGGCCAGTACATCATCACTATATTTCTCCTGTATCATTTTCAGTTGAAGCACGGCTTTATCATAGTCCTGCATCTTCATGGCAATATTCGCTCTTTGCAAATAAATATCGTCCTGTAGATCATTGTCGGGATAAGCGGTTGTCAGGCTATCTAGCAATTGATCGGCTTCCGCATATTTATGTTGAAACTGCAGCAAATCGGCTTTTGAAAAACGGCTCAAGGCCTCAAAGTTTTTATCCTCGGGTGTATTTTCCGTAATCAGGACGGAGAGGTACAAGGCATCATTGGCAATAAGTTCTGTAGTAGAAGCTTTCAATACGGAAAGCTGTCCCTGAGCATATTCAAAATCGCCGCGATAATAAGACAGCTTGGCATTCCGGAAACGGGCTTCCTCGCCTAGCATATCCTCTTTAAAAGACTTATCTACCTGGCTGTACAGTAAAGCCGCCTGCCAGACATTCCCCAATAAAATCTCGTAATCGCCCTTATCCAGCTGTGCTTCTCCTTTGATTTCAGCCGGGATGTAGGGGGTCTGCAAAAAAGCTTGTAAAGTATCAATAGCAGCTTGTGGCCGATCGGCATATAATGCCAGTGTTTTGGCATAACCTAAGATCGAGCTGCCATTTTTCAGGTCAGGGTACTCGCTGAAAAAGGTATGATACTCGGTAAGTATTTTGGCAATACTTTCCTGCTGCACCGGGAAGGTCTGTTCCAGTTTTCTTTGCTGAATATCCAGTATAGCCTGCATGGCGGTAGGTCTCAAAGGGTTTTGTGTCGGTAGCTTTTTCAGATAATCCAGTCCCTGTAAGGCATGTTCCCATTCGTCCTTCTGGTATTGCTCCTTCGCCCAGTTAAAGACCATTTTCCCATCCTGTCCCTGCTCGGCATCAAGCTTAATAATATCTTTCAGCTGCTCCGACTTATCTCCTGCTCCCGATTGCAGCCAGGTGAACAATTCTCGCCAAAGGTAATTGCCCGGCTCGTCTTTCAACTTACGGGTAATGATCGCTTCTGCTTTCTTTTGTTTTTTAGGATTATTATCAATCACTCTTTCCATGGTCTGTTTGGCATTTTCCATACCGTAAGGCCTGGCGGAAAGGGACAATAATAAAAGCTCTAAGGCCTTATCTGTTTCCCCTTTGGCATCATAAAGTACGGCCAGATCGTAAGCATAGGCATAAGCATTGCCTCTTTTTTGCTGATAGGCTTCATAGGTTTTGATTTCATAATCGGGATAGTTTAAAAAACGGAAAGCCGCTGCCAGTCCATTGGTCTGGAATTCATTGCCTATTTGTAGTGCTATGGCATCCTGAAATGTTTTATCGGCTTGTTTTTTATCGCCCTTCAATACCTGCGCCTGCCCCTTGTCTACCCAAATGGAAAGATCTTCTTTACGGATGCGGGTCATGTATTGACTCAATGCAATAGCGGTATCATAGGACTTAAGTTCGATCAGCACTTTATAATAGCTGTCGTAATACTTCTTATCATAAGGTGCCAATTGAAACAACTGGTTCAATAAGGGCATGGCATTCTTGTAATCTTTCTGTGCCATGAAAGAAAA
>JASJYW010000027.1:64821751-64919016 GCA_030386875.1 Morinoia aosen
ATATGGGTGATAGGTGGTGAGCGATAGTTAATACCCTTCATCTACTCATCCACAATCTAAAATTCAGCATTCAAAATTTGTATCCTTACCAGCATTTCCATTCTGCGCCTTTCTCCCACATGCTTTCCAGCTCTTCTTTTTCACGCAGCGTATCCATGCATTTCCAGAAGCCGTCATGTTTATAGGCCGCTATTTCGCTGTCTTTTGCCAGGGCACTCATTGGCTGCGCTTCCCACATAATGTCATCCATATCTCCCTGTAGATAGTTGTTGATTTCCGGTTGCAATACAAAATAGCCCGCATTGATCCAGGATCCGCTGTCTTTCGGTTTTTCCTGGAAGGACTCTATAATGCCTTTGTCATCCATCTTGATCACACCAAAACGGCTGCCTGCCTGGATGGAGGTCATGGTACAGATCTTCCCGGTTTTTGTATGGAAATCAATAATTTTATTGATATTGGCATCAATCAGGCCATCGCCATAGGTCAGCAGAAAAGGTTCATTATTGGTATAAGGCAGTACCCGTTTCAGCCTGCCTGCCGTCATTGTATCCAGGCCGGTATCGATCATAGTTACTTTAAACGGTTCTGCATTATTGCTATGGTATTCTATACTGTTTTGTTTCAGATCTACCGTCATGTCTGCATTATGCAGAAAATAGTTGGCGAAGTATTCTTTAATATGCCATCCCTTGTAGCCCAGGCAGACGATGAATTCTGTATGGCCGTAATGGGCATAGGTTTTCATGATATGCCAAAGGATAGGCTTGCCGCCGATTTCGATCATTGGCTTAGGCCTCAATTGTGATTCTTCTGAAATTCTGGTGCCTTTTCCGCCGGCAAAAATTACTACTTTCATATTGCTTGATGACAAAATTTATAAATGGAATCTCCGGATTGCAATATACGATTATTCTTCGTTGACTTCAGTGTCATTATCAAAGGTGCATACAAAAGTCTGCGGAGCAATATTGTGCAGTATTTGGTACACTTCCTTTCCTTGGTCGTAGATCTTTTTATTAAATTTATTACCCAGTACGATGATGGTCGTATTTTCCTGGATAAAGCGGTAGAATACAGAGTTATTGCCATGCCACCATCCATTATGGAAGACGATTTTCTGCCCGTTCAGGAAATCATACATGCGCCATCCCAGGCCGTATTTCTTGATCCCTCTGCTGTCTACCGGTAAGCCGGTGTACGCCAGCTTTAAGGTCTTGCTGCTTAAGATCTTATTGTTGTAAAAAGACTGGTCCCAGAGGTACATATCTTCCACTGTACTGTAGATGCCTTTATCTCCGTATACACCGTCTTCATGGTTGTTTTCGAAGATGGCCCAGTTAGACCGATAGCTGACCGATAAGCTGCGGTTGCTGTAGTTATCCTGCGGATCAAATACAAAGGTGTTTTTCATGCCCAATGGCTCGAAAATAAGTTCCCGCATGAACTGTTTGAACGGAATTCGGATACTTCTTCCACGATCCTTCCCAGTAGGGCATAATTGGTATTGCAATAATTGAAACGGGTATTGGGCGTGGCAAGCAATTTAGGTTTATACATGGCCAGGTAGCTTTGTAGATCCAGATTATACATAGGCCCTTTTGATGCCCAACGCGGTAAACGTGTACTGGTATAATTGGGCAAACCACTTCTGTGACCTAAAAGCATTTTTACGGTGATGTTCGCATAAGGAAAATCTTTCAGATAGGCATTTACCGGGAGATTAATATCAAGATATTTGTTCTGGTGCAGCCAAAGCACTGCCGTAGCCGTAAAAGGTTTTGAGGTGGAAGAAAGCTGTGTGGAGGTGAAGTCGCTGAGCGGCGTAGCGGTAGACCTGTCGGCCATACCAAAATGTCTTTTATAAACTACTTTTCCCTTATGGCCTACCAGCACACTGCCATTAAAGCCCCGTGCTACCTGAATATTATAGTAACGATCTAAAGAATCAATGATCCGCCTGTTGACAACCGTATTAGTATCGGCATAATTTACTTTGGCAATAGTTGCATCTTTGGCAGATGCAAATGCTGAACAGAGCAGCAAAGAGGTGAAAATGGTACTGATATATGGTGCAATCCTGAATATGTTCATGATTTAATGCTCAAGAATTTTTAAAATAAAAAACCATCAATAGCAAGCAAGTGTTATTGATGGGTTATAGAATGATTCAAAGTTACAATAATATTTTTATCTTTCCAGATACCCGTAAGGACAATAGGCGGGGAGAAGGAATTTTAAGATAAATTTAATGACCTGAGTTCGGGATAATATTTCTTATATTTTATTGGTTATCAATTGCTGTTTCTTTTGTCTTGATACAAAAGAAACAAGAAGTCAAGTTTTCATCAAGGCGATTGCTACGCATGGATGATTTTACTGGGCTTCGTGTTTTGATTTTTGACAGATGCTGCAATTGGTGCTGTTTTCAAAAAACGCAGCTCCACTTGTAGATCATCTATCGCTGTGATGCAAACGTGCTAAGCGACGCTTATCCAATAATTTTGGAAACTTTTCTTAAACCGAACTCAGGTTTATGGATAATTTTATCTGGGTTCTATTGCTACATAAAATTCCCCATCCCTGATATATAAGGTGTCCGGATAAGTACTGCTGGCACAGGTGCGTTCACGCAGCAGCGTCATGCTGAAGGTTCCCCATATTTTTTGGTAATCATTTTCTTCTTTAGTGATCTGTACCCAGTTGTTTAGTGAATCTGCTTCCAGACAGTAATATATATCACAGATTACATGACCATCTCCTTCTGGAATACCAAATGAACCTCTTACAAAATTTGTATCATTAGAGCCATCATTTAAAAGATGATTGCCCCATGCTGTTTGTTTTATCAAAACTTTCTTCATAAAGCCAAATCCTCCACTATCCCAGGGTACATAAACATTACTATATAAATGTTTATTGCGGGTAAAGTTAAATCCTATTAGATTAGTATTGCCATAATAAGCCCCACCGGTAATATCCGCTTTCCATTCCTGGCCATTAACGGTACAACGTGCGGTAAATTTTTGTTCTGGTTCTGGTTCTGGTTTCTTTTTGCAAGCGGAACAAGCCAGCAAGCTAATGGAGATAAAAGTAAACAGGATAAAGTATAGCTTATCTTTCATAGTTAATTCATGGTTTAGTCTATCTGGGTTCTATTTCCACATAAAATTCCCCATCCCTGATATATAAGGTGTCCGGATAAGTACTGCTGGCACAGGTGCGTTCGCGCAGCATGGTCATGCTGAAGGTACCCCATATTTTTTGGTAATCATTTTCTTCTTTAGTGATCTGTACCCAGTTATTTAGAGAATCGGCTTCCAGTGGATAAAAGTCATCACATCCTATGTGACCATCATCTTGAGCAACATAAAATAAACTGTAAGGAAAATTGGTGTCTTCTTGACTATTTATGATTCGTTTTTTGAAAATTGGTTGTTGCGAAAAATTTTTCTTTATAAAGCCAAACCCAGTTCTCTCCCATGGTACGTACACATTGGTATGTAGGTGTTTGTTTTGGGTAATGCTGATCAATAACAAATCCGTATTGCCATAATAAGCCCCCCCAGTAATATCCGCTTTCCATTCCTGGCCGTTGATGGTACAACGTGCGGTAAATTTTTGTTCTGGTTCTGGTTTCTTTTTGCAAGCGGAACAAGCCAGCAGGCTAATGGAGATAATAGAAAGCAGAAAAAAGTATAGCTTATCTTTCATAGTTAATTCATGGTTTAGTCTATCTGGGTTCTATTTCTACATAAAATTCCCCATCCCTGATATATAAGGTGTCCGGATAAGTACTGCTGGCACAGGTGCGTTCACGCAGCAGGGTCATGCTGAAGGTGCCCCATATTTTTTGGTAATCATTTTCTTCTTTAGTGATCTGTACCCAGTTGTTTAGTGAATCTGCTTCCAGACAGTAATATATATCACATAATAGATGCCCATCTCCTTCCGGTGCGCTAAATGAACCTCTTACAAAATTAGTATCATTAGAGCCATCGCTTAACTGGCGTTTTCCCCAAACGGGTTGTTTTATTAAACTTTTTTTTACAAAGCTAAATCCTGCATAGTCCCAAGGTACATAAACATCATTATGTAGGTGTTTATTTTGCGTAAAGCCAAATAAGAGTAAATCTGAATTGGTGTAGTAAGCTCCGCCAGTTATATCCGCTTTCCATTCCTGGCCGTTGATGGTACAACGTGCGGTAAATTTTTGTTCTGGTTCTGGTTTCTTTTTGCAAGCGGAACAAGCCAGTAGGCTAATGGAGATAAAAGTAAACAGGATAAAGTATAGCTTATCTTTCATAGTTAATTCATGGTTTAGTCTATCTGGGTTCTATTTCTACATAAAATTCCCCATCTCTGATATATAAGGTGTCCGGATAAGTACTGCTGGCACAGGTGCGTTCACGGAGCAGCGTCATGCTGAAGGTGCCCCATATTTTTTGGTAATCATTTTCTTCTTTGGTGATCTGTACCCAGTTGTTTAGTGAATCTGCTTCCAGGCAATAATACATATCACAGATTACATGACCATCTCCCTCTGGGGAATTAAAAATACCACTAACAAAATTTGTATCTCTACTGCCATCTCCTAATAATCGGTTGCCCCAGGCTCTTTGTTTGTTCAATGATTTCTTTACGAAATCAAATCCTGAAATATCCCAGGGTACATAAACATCATTATAAAGATGTTTATTTTGGGTAAAGCCAAAACCTATTAAATTGGTTTGTCCATAATAAGCCCCACCGGTAATATCCGCTTTCCATTCCTGGCCGTTGATGGTACAACGTGCGGTAAATTTTTGTTCTGGTTCTGGTTTCTTTTTGCAAGCGGAACAAGCCAGTAGGCTAATGGAGATAAAAGTAAACAGGATAAAATATATTGACTGTTTCATAGTAAAATACATTTATTGAATGTGGATCTTTTGAATTTTATTGATTGATTGACCTTTTATGTTCATCAGATAAACACCGGGAGCTATTTTACGCTTACTGCTATGATTTAAGGTATGGTTGCCTTTTGAAAGCCTACCGCGAAAAATGGAGCTTATGCTCTGGCCATTAATGTTCAATAATGTGATATTAATATCCTGTTCTTCCGGAATATTTAGGTTGATTCGGAAGCTGCCGGTATTTGGATTGGGATACACGCTAAAGCCTAGATCAATGGGGCTTTGAGCTGATAACGGTGCTACAACGAGTAGTTCGGGGCAAAAATATTCAATCGGTAATGTGGCAAAAGTTACGTTGCCCTGCGCATCGGTAACTTTCAGATTGTAGGTTCTGCTGCCATAGGTGCCGAAGAAAGTAGCGTATTGTAAGGGCACATAAGTGCTGATACTAGCTGTTGATCCGGGAATGATGGCATGGACAAAAACCATTATCGGTATAGCTCCATTGGTACGTAAAAGGAGCCGTACCACATTCCACAAGAGCCGTAGCCGTAGCCGTACCGGTATTCTGACACGGAGTATGCCCGGTAATTTGGATGGAGGCACTATAAGGAATCAGGTCATTATAGTGATTGGCGATTTGATTCTTTGCTTCCCGAACCTTACGGGCATTATTTTCGCTGCTGTTAGTGCCGGTTTTTTTATTCTGAAATTTTACATCAGGGTTGGATAAGTGCTGTATATTGACAGAGCCATTACTTGTATACATATTGGTATAACGCCAGGTGCCGAACATACCCAGCACAGCCCCGGTCTTAAAATCATGGCCATGTGCGTACGGAATTGTAGTACTGGCTAAAGCTAATTGATGGTCTGCTCCGTAGATATGATTGGCCTCGTGTGCGAAAATATGATTGCCGGTTACGGCCAGATTGGCTACCACAAGCATAAAGGCATCTTCAAATAATCCGGATTTTGATTTAGCCCGTCCAAATGGTTGCCCTGAAGGATATTGCTGTGTCATAAATACCACAATATCAGCATTTAATTCATTGCGCCAATTAGTAACTGTTGTGTTTGTAGACCAATGACTCAAGTTAGTATAGGTGTCGAATCCTTCACTTAAAGCCGGCAAAATCCTTACTCCTGCTACTTCTGCTGTATTATTCACCTTACTATTGGCCCAGATAAGATTTAGGTCTGCGACAGCAGTAAAGGCCTGCACATTCAGATTGCTAGCCATCAGATTTGCTCCACTCTGGGTATAAACAAATAGTATCCGGGTTTTCTGACTACCACAAATAGTGGATGACATGGGAATAAATACTGCATCATCATTGGTGCCTAAACATCGTTCAGGGCTATAAACACTTGCATCAAATTCCGCGAGTACACAAAGGCCTCCTGAAAGATCAATGATCTGGAAACTCCGGTTCTCAGATTGCATGATACCCGATAAGATACCTTCTGCTGCTACTAAGGTCAAAGCACCATCATTGTATTCAAGTGTATCTGTCGGGATAAAGAACTTACCGCTCCAGGAAAAGTTGGCATCACTTTCATAACTGACCAAAAAAGACTTGAAAGTCATCGCATCGAAAAAGTTTTCGAGGCTTGTATTCACCAGGCCTGCATCGTCTTTTAATGCTTCCAGATGCACTTCCATTAAGGTATAATCTGAATAGATGCCCTGGCTTTGTAAATGCTCCAGCTGATCTGTCTGCGCTTCATTCAGAGCCTCAAAACTAAGTGTGGATTTTTCCAACAGCAAAGACTGGCAGAATAGTTCTGACGGGTTAAGCAGATTAAAGAGAAAAACAGTGAAGCAAACCAACCGGCATTTGCCAGTTTTAAAGGAGAACAATTTTTTAAATAGGTACATAGATTTTAACATAAGTTCAATTTAAACTTATGCTAATTTATGTAAAAAATAATATATTTCATTGTTTATTACTTTTCTAATGTTTCCCGGGCAAACTTTTTTACCTCATCTATAAACTCGTAGTAAAACTGGTTTAAGGTGTAAAAATTGGTGACTAAAGTTTTATAGGCACTCTCGGCACCGATCTCTAGGTACTGTGTTCTATGCACCAGCCCCTGGAATGATTTTTGGATACCCTTTAAAGTCCGGTAGCGATACAACCAGTTATCTGCTTCCATATGGTAAAACATCATCAGGAATTTTTCCGGTAAAACAGCCTTATGTTCCCGTATTATAGCATAAGTGGTCTGTGAGCAATCAAATAAGGCCTGCTCGCTTTCAAAACACTGCGGATCATTGGCGATAAAATGGTCAAACATACTATCGACAAATGCGCCTGCATAAAGCCGGTAATCTTCTCTGAAAAAAGTCTTGCACTTAGCTGTAGCAGGGTGCATATCTGTATAACTATCAATCTGCCGATGCAGCATCACTCCCCTTTGAATAGTGGGAGGTAACTTGTGCAGGGCTTCATTGCCTTTTACATAGTCGCCTATCATATTTCCGACCAGTATTTCCGGTTGCCCGAACGACAGGTATGCGTGACCTAAATAGTTCAAAATAGCTTATTGTGTTTGTATGTAATAGTTGTAATCGGTGAGCAGTTCCTCAAAAAAGTGATATTGATCCCCGCTGTCATTAGTGATTTTGAGGACGGTCTCTATTCTTTCTGCTACCCGCATGGTATAAGTATCTAGGTCTTTAGTTCGTTTTTGCTTGAGCAGGTTACGCAGATTATTAATGTCTTTATCGGTTAAACGCATGACCTGTGGGTATTTCGCCTTATAACCGGTATCTACGGAAACTTCCCGGAAGATGGTCTGCTCGATGTCCATACTGTGTTTGGTATTTACGACCACCGTATTGCCGGCCAGGTCACCGATCCTTTGTCCTGCTTTGGTAACGGCATAGCAGATGGTATCCGGGAGGGCCAGCATACCCATCATCATAAAACCCGCCCAGGGGTTGTACCAGATGACATAGGCAACAATCCCCACAAAAGCAATATTGGGTAAAGACAATATCCAGCGTAATAAATACTGGCTCAGGCTGGCCGCATTCCCGCTTTTATTCACTACTCTGATGCCCACGATCTTTTTACCTAAAGACTGACCGTTCATGAATATTTCACTCAGAAAATGATAAAAGGACAAGGGTAAGATAATAAGGAAAAACTGGGAAATGTCGAATAGACCTTCAATGGAAATCGCTGTCTCTAAAATAGTAAGGTGTAACAGTAAAACGTACAGCACTCCCACTATTATATCAATAAAATAGGCCAGCACTCTTTTTCCTAAAGGCGCAATATCAAATTCCAGTTCGATATTGAAGGGGGTGAGTACGTTTAACTTTGCCATAATAACTATTTATTGCCTTGCGCATCGAATGCGGTCATAGCGACCATATTTACGATCTGCTGTACTGAGCTACCCAATTGCAGGATGTGTACCGGTTTATTTAAGCCTAAAAGTATCGGCCCGATGATCTCAAAATCCGCAACCTCTTTCAGCAGGTTATAGGCGATATTGCCAGAGGACAGATTAGGGAAAATCAGGGTATTAACCCCACCTCCGACAAGGTCGGAGAATGGATAGTTTTCTTTTAATACTTCCGTGTCAAAGGCAAGTCCGGCCTGGATCTCACCATCGATGATCAGATCTGGGTTGCGTTCTTTTGCAATACGTGCGGCATCCCCCATCATACGTGCTTCTGGCGTATCACTGCTGCCGAAATTGGAATAGGAAAGCATAGCTACTTTGGGCTGAATATTAAACCTGGACACTTCATCTGCTGCCAACTGTGCGATCTCTGCGAGTTCTTCCGCATTAGGGGTGAGGTTTACGGTAGCATCGGCCAGGAACAAAGGCCCTTTTGGCGTAAGCACGATATACATACCAGCCACTTTATTGACACCGGGGGCTTTGCCGATTGTTTGTAATGCCGGACGGATAGTTTCGGGGTAACTGCGCGTTAGCCCGCTTATGAGCCCGTCTGCTTCTCCGTTAGCTACCATCATGCAGCCAAAATAGTTACGCTCCCGCATGATCTTTTTGGCCTCGTAGGCGTTCATGCCTTTTCTCGGGCGTTTAGCAAAGAATTGTTCTCCGTAAGCAATACGTTGATTGATTGATGCATCGCTGCGCGGGTCTATAATAACCGGATCTTTGAATTCGATATTGTGCTCTGTAATTAATTGTCTGATTTTTTTTTCGTTGCCTAATAAGATCGGGAATGTGAAGTCTTCTTCTTCCGCTATCTGTGCGGCTTTCAGGACTTTTACATTGTCGGCCTCTGCAAATACGATCCTTTGCGGGTTCTGGCGAGCCTTGGCATTCACCAGTCGTACTATGGAGTTATTGATGCCTAAACGGTCATTCAATTCCAGCTTATAGGCTTCAAGGTCTTGTATAGGATTGCGTGCCACACCAGTATCCATAGCTGCTTTCGCAATTGCCGGTGCTACGGTAGATAATAATCTGGGATCAAGTGGCTTCGGAATGATGTAGTCACGGCCGAAGGTCATTGATTTCAGACCATAGGCTTTGGTCACAATTTCAGGCACCTGTTGTTTGGCTAATGCTGCCAGTGCGTAGGCAGCGGCCATTTTCATTTCTTCGTTGATAGCAGTAGCCCTTACGTCCAGCGCACCTCTGAAGATGAAAGGGAAGCCCAGTACATTGTTTACCTGGTTGGGATAATCACTTCTTCCTGTAGCCATAATGATATCGGGGCGTGCTGCTACGGCGTCATCATAAGTGATCTCGGGATTAGGATTGGCCATAGCAAAAACGATCGGATCTTTAGCCATAGAGCGAACCATATCCTGGCTCAGGACATTTCCGGCACTCAGGCCTATAAATACATCAGCCTCTACCAGTGCTTCTGCCATGCTGATATTCCCGATATCCCGGGCGAAAAACATGCGGCTTTCATCAAGATTAGTGCGTTCATGATTGATCACACCATCTACATCAAACATAGTGATATGCTCTTTGGATACACCCAGGTTAAGGTACATGTTAGAGCAGGCTACTGCTGCCGCACCAGCACCACTTACTACCATTTTAATAGTTTTGATGTCTTTGCCTACAATTTCCAATGCATTAATCAATGCAGCACCAGATATCATGGCAGTACCATGCTGGTCGTCGTGCATTACAGGAATGTTCATTTCCTCTTTAAGTCTGCGTTCGATCTCAAAACATTCCGGGGCTTTAATATCTTCGAGGTTAATGCCGCCAAATGTCGGTTCGAGGGCTTTAACTACGGCAACAAATTCGTCTATACTTTTGGTATTTAATTCCAGGTCGAATACGTCTATATCTGCAAAGATCTTGAATAATACCCCTTTACCTTCCATTACCGGTTTACTGGCTTCCGGACCGATGTTGCCCAAGCCAAGTACTGCGGTTCCATTACTGACCACTGCTACCAGATTACCTTTCGCCGTATATTTATAAACGTCTTCCTGGTTTTCTTTTATTTTCAAACAAGGTTCTGCAACGCCCGGAGAATAGGCCAGGGAAAGGTCTCTTTGTGTTTTTGTATTTTTGGTAGGGACCACCTTTATTTTGCCGGGGCGGCCGTTAGCATGATAATCCAGTGCTTCTTGTTGAATATTTCTTTTGGTATCCATTGTATACTTGTTGGTGATGCGGTATGTTTTCAAAAACAAACAGCCTCAAATTTAACGATTTGAGGCTGTTTGGCGAAACTATTTTGAGATAATTGACAAAACTAAATGTTATCGTGACTTATTCCAGAAAAAAATGCTCTTTTCGACATGAAAATTCAAATAATGATAACATTATTTTACAGTCCATAAGACCGGATGATCTTATTTTCTTTATTGAATACAAAACGTATTTTAGAGTCCACTCTTTTCTGTTTTTGATCTTTCAGTGAAAAATAAGCGTAAGTACTCATCACATCATAGGTATTATCGGATACTTTATTGATGCGTACATTGGAGTGTTCATTATTTTCTGTTTTGGCCCAGGTCTTTTCATACTCGGTCTTTAACTCATCATAGGTCGGGTAATTGATGCCCCAGTAGCGTTCTAGGTTCGGATCAAAATATTTGTAAATATCATCAAAGCTTCTGCCGCTTTCTGCATAGAGCAAGTCATGAATAACGCGTGCATTTTTCTTGTCGTCTTCTGTTTGTTCGGGTTTTGCCGGCTGTATGGGCACCGGGGCTTTTTGAGCAGTATCGACCTTTTTGATATTGTTGTCGGTCGCCGTTACATCAGGGGGAGCTGATGTGTCTTTTTGATTGAGATCCCAGATGTAATAGCCTGCGCCTGCGGCTATGATGGCCAATAAGATCCCGATGATCCAGCCAGATCCGCCCTTCTTTTGTACAGGTGGGGGCACTGGCTGTGTATACTGCTGTTGAGGCGGTGGATTTTGCGGGTAGTTTGGTTGCTGATAACTACTATGTTCAGCCGATTGTGCCGGGGCCGGGAATATAGGAGTATGTGCGGTTCCCTGATTTCTGTTGAGGAATTCCTGTTCGTAATTTTTTGAACTGATGGCATCCAGATTCCAGTGCCGGTAAAGACCGTTTAAGTGGATCGTAGTTTCATTATCATTCAAGCCTGCCCAGGAATCCAGCAAATCCTGCGGAGCGGGTTGATTAAATTTTTTTTGATACAGGAAACTGATAAATTCAACAATATTGTTACGGTTAATCATTTTCATTATTTGGTTTAGTATACAAATTTAAGGTTCAAAGGAATATTTTGCATAATCAATCAAGCCTTTATCGCTCATTACGGTGTAGTAGTCTTTGGCCATACCATTACACTCAAAGATAAAATATGTTTTGTTGACATACCTAAACAATAAGTTCTCGTTTTGATAAGGGATCAGTTGTTCCACACCGGGGACTTTGTACTGGAAAGGTTTAGGGGCTTCGTATTCCTGTTTTGACGGATTACCCGAAAAAATATAGTAATTGCCATCGGACATTAAAGCAAGGACCTGGTGTACTTCATCTTTATTTTTATTGGTGATGAGGCTACTGTAGCTTTTGTCCCCATTATTACAGGCATTCATGATATACATTTCTTTCATGGCCGCATTTTGTTGGATACTGCCGACAATTGTTTTTCTGAACGGAGAGGTCAGTGAAGCATTTTCGTTTTTTACGCCGTTGATGACTTGGAATACATTCCGGTAAACGATGAAATTATCTTTATCCTCAATGACATAATTTTCATTTACATAACCAAAAGCTTCTTTTTTATTCAGTAAGTAACTGGTAAATGAAGTGGTGTCAAAGATCACCCTTCTGCACTGATAAATATTGTCGCCAACCTTGATGGGATAGGTATTTACATCTGTTGTTCTCAAGAAAGACACAGAATTACTGGAAGCGAAAATGTCCATACGACCAATGTTCTTGCCTTCATGATCGCGGATGGAGACATTGTCTGTAGTCACGTACAGATAGTGCAGGTTTTTAAACTGCCGGAATTTATATACAACATATCCGCCCACAGCGAGTATCGGTATCAAAATAATCCAGAGCCAGGAATAGGAGCGGGATTTGCGCGGCTGCACCGTTTGTACTGGAGCAGCTTTAGGAGCCTGATCTGATACCGGCGGTGGTTGCGGCGATGTACCTACCGTATTCGCTGCTGTATTGTAAGGAGCAGGGCTGCCATTACTGGAAAAATATAGGCCTAACTCTTCATCTATCTGCTCCTGGGTATAGCCCCAGGTTTGAAACAGTTGGTTTAGATGCATGTTTGCCTCGGGGTCGGTAAGATTGCTCCAGCTTTGAAGTACTTCTTCAGAGGCCGTTTGGTTCAGTCTTTTCTCATAAAGGTAGCTGATGATTCCGGTTATATTTTTCCCGTTTGCTTCCATTTTAGTTGATCGTTTTATCTATTACTTTTATCAATACATCATTTGGTACAGCGACCAGTTTGTCTTTTATTTTAAACCTTCCGACTACATTATTATTGTGTTTATCATAATCGATTTCAAAGTCATGATCGTTGATCCGGTATTTAAGCAGTGATTCATTGCCATTATAAAAATCCTGGGCTACCGTATTGGCATTTTTGATAAATACCACTAACAAATTGCTGGCCGTATTAGCTTCTACGTTAGGATGGTAGGCTTTTTGCACCAGGTTGATAAAGGTATCTACTTTTATCCAAGTGATGTTTTCCCTGCCGAAATCTGCATCTTTGGTTAATATCTTTTCTGGATCTGGGTTGTTATTTCGCATATCAAAACGAACGAGTGTCGTGACCCCGATCGTAATGATAATGGCCAGAATGATCAATATTATTTTACTGCTGCCTGCTTTCATGGCTATTTGTTGAAATAGTATTTTAAAGAAGATGAGTTCATGCTTTGTTCTATGATATTTTGTAAAAGTACCCAGTCAAAGTCACCGGTATTGTCAATCGCAAAGAACCATGCATATACCTTTGTATTGCCAATGTTGGCGGCCTGGGTCATGTCTTTATCGGTAGCCAGTACGATCAGCCTTCTTGAACTTTTTCCTTTAGAGGTTTGCTCATTAATGGTTCCTGTTTTGGCATAAAAATGGAAGGCCGGATATTTGGTTTTCAGGTTTTGTAATCTCCGCGCTGTTCCGCTGCCCCCGTAGATCACATCTTTCATACCCTGGAAGATATTCTGCGACAGGAATACATTGTAATTGCCTGCACTTTCCCAGGTAGAGTCTACGTGCCACCTTACCAGAGAGTCTTCTTTCTGTGTTACACCCAGTCTGAAATTCTTATTCTGTGTAAATAGGGACATGTACATCTGCAACATCATGAATGGCGTAATCCGGTAGGGATAACCGCCCAATGTAGTGGTCTTCAAGCCAAGATTAAAATTCTGGTGCACTTCATCAAAAGCACGTTCTGATTGAAGAAAGTAGGATTGCTCAGGGAAGCCCCAAAGGAATCCACCGCTGCGGTTTTGCTCCAGTATATTATACAGGCTGGTATCTACAAAATTTACTTTATCTACACTAGTCGGACTCTTATCTTCTTTGTCCTTATCTTTTGTTCTGAGGTTTACATTTTGCTCAAAGCCAAGTGCGATCAAAGAGTTTTCATTACCAAAATAGGAGGGAGTAGTCTTCTGTTTATCGGTAGCCGGCCATTTACCTTTTTTCTTATCGAAATTCGGCAGAAAATACCCCCGGCCATCTACATAAAGTAAAGGGGTGGTATTGCTGCTCCCTGCCTGACTGCTTAAAAGATTGGTTAAACTGTAACGTCCTTTTTGCTCGTAATAATCACGGCTGTAAGAACCGAGGAATACAATAACGGATTGATAGAAATTACTGGATACCTCTATATACTTTGGCAGCGACAATGGTGCAAAATAGTGCTCATCGTTTTTCCAGGGCTTGATGAGTTTAAACCCTGCATAGTCCGGGATTTCTGGTATAGCCGGCGGCTGTACAATCAGTTTTTCCCAGCCTGCATTTAATTGCGAGGCTACTAATCCTGCGGTCAGGGGTTTAATAGAAGAGCCTGGGCCTAAGAATAAATTCAGGAGGTTTCTATTCCCCCATTGATCTCTTTCATTTTTAGCATTGGAGTAGAAGAACTGCTGCTTTTGTAAGGCATAGATAGCGGCATCATTATTCGGGTCCAGTACGGTTCTGTTGGTCACATAATCAGACATGAAACGGACATTACCGTCTCCGTCTGCTGCAATAACGCTGAAATTGTACTTTTTATTTTTCTTATTGGTAAAGCGTTCTGCGTTGTTGATTGAGTTCTGAATGTTCTTCGATAATTCATAATCCAGAGTAATGCGCACATCTTTATGCAGGTCTGCAGCATTACTGTAACCTGCTTTTACGGCATTGGCAAAATTATAAATCCAGAAATTATTTTCCTTTAATGGGTAAATGATTTTGTAAGCACCATTGATCCATTTGTTCAGTGCATAACGATTTCCTGAGTTGCGGAAACCAAGTGTGAACGATTTCTGATTGAAGAATACGGTAGCAAGATCATCGTGCTCGATCGTACTCACATAAGAGGTGGCATTCTGTTCAATATTTTTCTGAATGTTTTTGTACACAAAAATATTCGACTGGCCTCTGGTACTATTGTTTACATTGATCAGTCCGCGGTTTTCTTCGGCATGATCGCCCAGCCATGAGCCCGGCATCAGGGCAAACTGTATGCTGCTGTTCGGGTCATAAATGAAATAGGGCAGGGTGACATTTTTTGTTTGCCCGTTAAAGGTGACCACCGCAGAAGAAACATCATTGAAGTATAAGGATTCGGTAACCCCGCCATTCCAGATTTTTCTGCTTTCTACCGGGGGTAATTCTAAATAAAGATTTTTATTATAGACAGAATTATACCTTCCGTTATCATAAATAACGAATAGCGGATTGTTGAGCTGTAGGGCGGAAGATGGTTTAGCCGCCAGATTTTCCAGGATACTTCTGGTATACGGGTCTTTTACTACATCTGATTTCAGGTGCTCAAAACGCTTGTCTTTAGCCAGTATTCCGATCAATTGAGTATAAGTAGGGTGAATGCGTTTGGTTTCCAGGCTGTCTTGTAGGTCAACAAGGATATTATTCAGGTCAACATCAATATGGCGTTTGGTCGTATCCATGATGACGGTGAAATTCTTGTTGTTCAGCTCATTTTGTTTTACCGTGGTTAATGCAAAAACAGCAATGATCCCGAAGAAGAAGGCATATTTGATTGCATTATTCCGAAGGTTGATTTTAAAGGCATGCTGTAAGGTTGGCGTCTGTGTCAATGTGAGTGCCAGTAACATTAATGGCATGATCACTGATACCCGGCTGGTTAAGCTCAGGAAAGGGAAATCCTGTCCGAAGAATACAAATCTGTTGGTAGCCGTCAGCCACACGAACAAGGCAATAGTGAATAAAATGATCAGGGGCACCAGTCCTGCATAGGAATCTATATCCCTGGTCTGATCAGATTTATTCGGCAATAATTGTATTCGGTAAGAGATCAGGTAAAGGATCATAGGCAGCAATAACAATCCCAGGATGAGGTACATCACGAGGCTGCCCATCTCTGCGATCAGGTAACGGGCTACCACAACATCACGGGTTTGGGTGGAGTAATCTACACCAACCCTGGAGTGGGGACGGGTATTGATGGTAAACCTGCTGTCAAATTCTTTGCTGATGTAAGAATTTATGAACCATTGGTTCTCCGCAGTTTCAATGATCTTTTTGGTTTTGAATGAAGTGTATTCATTTTGCTGCATCAATTCGCCGATCGGCTGATGGATAATGGATGCCCGGTACTGTACATGTTTGATCACATCATTAATCCGATGATCAACGAAATCTCTTCCCGGAGGTATGGCTATAACAATCAGCCAAAGGCCGACAATAGCTCCACTGATTTTTTTCAGCAGCTTATTGGCCGGGTAAAGGATGATGACAATAGCCGCCGCCAGTAAAAGAACAATGCTGATCACCCAAAGCTTATAAGTAAGCAGGTAATAAAACAGCGATTTGAAAGAAAGTGCGACCAGGTAAACGATCAATGCAGTAAAGCCGTATATCCAGTAGTTATTCGGTTTGTACAGCATTCTTTTTATGCTGTTGTTCTGAACGTCTAAAGGCTTTTTCAGGAAGTTGATAAAGATGTTCTTCAGCAGGATAAAGAGCGCAAACAGAATTGCAAAGCCGCGATCGCAAACGGCAAAAAACAGTAGCGTAAGGGTGGTGATGACAAAGGTCGGGTTGTTGAACAGGTAGTAGAAATAGGCTTTTACCTGTATCAAGAACTTGGACTTCGCACCTTGTATATCTAGTGGTTGATAAGTAAAATATTTGTTGCAGATTTTGGAATAATACCAGTAGCCCAGCAGGGGAACTAAAATAGAAAGTATCCGGGTGAGGGCTTCTATGTGTATTACCTTCTTGTTGAGGAAAAATAATACCAATGTGGCTAAGATAAATATACCGTAGTTTTTATTGATAGAACTGAGATTTCCGGTATCAATACGTAATAATTTGGGCAGATCGAAGCGGTTGTTCTTTTTGATCCATACTCTGTAAACTGCAATGACCACGACAAATAAAAGGGTCCAGATCAAGGTAAGCGGAATCGGCAGATTGGTACCGAAATTAAAATCAAAATTAATCAGGGTATTTTCCAGCTCGTGTTTGGTAATGTTCTCCAAAGGAGGGAAAGTCGCTACCCGCCAGAACATGATATACCTTAACGCAGATAAGGCCAGGATTACGGATAATATAACGGGCTCAACGCGATCAATCTTTTTACCGCCACATAAAACGGAAAGTATGACAAATGCAATGTAAGTAATACCTAAATAAAGAATGGTTTTGGGCAGGCTAAACCCGTTATCCGAAAAATCACGCAGGTCAAAGAGATACTGCACGCCATTATTGGAACTTTGTAAGGAAAACTTTTTATTTTCTATCAATACATGTTTGCCGGATTTATTATTGTCCGTAATGCCCATTGTTAAAGGCGTGTTAGGCCCTCCGGTGATGTAATCAATCGTACCGTTGATATTATCTTTTAAGCGTAAATTGTAGGTTGTGAAATAAAAGCCCTCCTGCAGGTTATTCTCAATAATGTTATCAAAATTATTGGTCACGAAACGGATGTTTTTATCGCCTCTTGATTGTGCACCGGGGCTTTTCAGCATATAGGTATTGGGATAGTCGAAAACTAAAGCCATATCTCCTTTTGCGGCCACTCCATATTGTCTTTTATCAATATGGGCTACATGTAATAATTTTTTGTTGTTATTGAATCCGATATAGAATTTCTGCTCTAATGGAATGTTTGTGCTGTTCACGGTTTTGGCCGGAATGTCCTGTTGGTTTACGGAAAGCTTATACCCATTCTGTAAAAATTCCCCGGCAGGAAATACGGAATACGATTTCTGCTCGCCGGCATGATCGGCAATCAAATAAGAATCACCAAGATCCAGTAAAATTCCTTCCAGTATCTGGTAGGTCTCATTCTGTGCAGAGGTAAATGTATTATTGTCCAGGAATAGATTGAACAGGCTCATTCCTTTGGATAAGGGAGTTCCTTTAAGCGTCACTTTATCGGTAAAAGGTGCTTTAAGGTTGAGTTCATCCAGTATATCCGCATCACTGGATTGTATCTGAATCGTATAGGTAACCTTACTTTTTGGACTGCCGAATATTCTGGAAAAGAAACCGTTCTCTTTTTCTTCGATGCTTACCTGGATATTGTTCAGGTGATTGCCAATAGTAAAACCTTTATCAATTTTTGCATCAAAGATCCGGTTGATCAGCCGGCTGCCTCGTTCCTGGTCGACCTGGATCACAGGTTGATAGAAATTGGTGAATTTGATGTTCGCCTGGTTATCGGAAGCTTTGCCGAACTGGATGGCTACGTCCCGGTTGCTGCTGTCTTGGAGCAAAGGCATTACCTGTAACTCGCTCTGGAAAGCAATACCAGTATTGCTTAAACCATGGTACTCATTGTTGGTAAACCAGGGATGCCCGCCTTTTGGCGACATGGTAAAGTACACGCCAAAAACAGTAGCCAGGAAAACAAGGGTTAATAAACCAAAGTTCAACATGCCCTTCCATTTCTGATCAAAGGAGATCATTTTGCCGATGCGTTCATCGCCTTGTTTAAAGCCCTGTAGTCTTTTTGTAATAATGTTTTCTAAACCAAGTTTGGTCACGAAAAACAGCAGGCATGCAATGATGACCATACTCAGCATCCAACTGATCACACTGCCGTAAACCAGGTTGATGATAACGATGGCGATCGTCGGCAAGCCAAAGAAAAGGAGTTTCTTCATGTTACAGGTCCTTTAATTTATAGCCTTTAATAATGGTATCGTCTAAGCCTTTAACGCCATTTTTCTGTAAAAGTTGAATCAATACCCTGAGATTTGAAGGTATTTTATCAATAGGAGTCTGGTGGTCAATCACCGGGAAACTTTGAGTCAGACTTGAATTGCCGGTGATGAACTGAATATTGGCATCATCATAATTTTGCTTTTTCCTGATTTTTACCCGTGCAATGCTGGAAAAGTGGACCATAGCAAGATGTATATACTTAGCAACGTCAGCTTCATTGCCATTGTCCAAGGCTGTTTGCAAAGGCAAGATTATTTTCTCAAAAACTGCATTGTAATAGAGATGGTCGCCATCAATCAGCTTTTGTGTTTTTTCGGTGAGCAGATTTGACTTTTCTTTTGTTGCGGCAAGTTCCTGCTTCAGTTGTTCCACCAGTTTGTTATTTACCGGTTGAACACTTTCAATATTGTTTTCTCTTACTGGTTCGGGTTGGAATGCGGGTTCTTTCAGTTTTACCGGTTTTGTCGCTCGCCCGATGATAATGCCCACGATTAATGCCCCTACGCCCGCAAGCAATGCGATCAACCAGTTATTGCCCATATTTTCCTCTTTTGGCACTTCAGTAGCCAGTTGTGCACCTTCTTCTACCGGTGTGGTATCACCGGTGCTATTAGCTGCCGGTTGCAATACCAGCTTCTGGTCTTTCATCTTAGCAGTTACTTCTAAAAGCTTCCCGATCAGAGAAACGCCTGGCTGGTCTTTTAGCGCAGTTTCCAGCTGGGCCGGTGCGACTTCCAGTATAGCGTATATTTTATCCATGTCTTGTGCATTAACGAGGTCATAGCTTTCCTCATTTTTTTTGATGGCAAAACTGTCTACCTGATTGTCCTTCTGAACACGTATTTTATCCTTCTTTATAATGACAGCCGCAGTTCCGTTAAAATGCTGAATATTTATAGTACCTGCGTTCCAGTCTGCCTGCGCCAGCAGGTTCATCGTCAATAACAGGTATGTTCCGATAAAAAATAATTTTCTCATTTGTCTGGATAATTTATTGTAAAGCCTCCGGTGTATTGCTCCTGGTTGCTGTATTTAATGTTTTTAAAAATATTGTGGTCCTCTGTGTTTGGGCTGATTGTTTGGATTATTGTTCATGGGTGATGGCGGAATGATCGGTGCCTTTTTGATATCTCCTCTTTTGATACTGAATAGATATTGTTCGTCAATATGGTTCGGGAATAAAGAAGGGATCACCATGGACATTTCTGTTCTGTTCTCATCAAAAACTTCAGTAAGCGGCAGGATATTTTTAACCGTACCGTTTTCCAGTTTGCGTACGAGGTAGCCCTGCGGGGTAAACACGATATCCGCTTCTACATTTGTGCTGGTATTGTCAAACAGGCTGCTGCTGCCGATCTTGAAGCGCTTAGCTCCTATCATGATCTGGCTGTGGGATAATGTATTATAGGCTAAGTGTTGTTCTGTTTCCAATACAGCTTTTGCCGATTCGATATCGTTTAGTTCATTAAAGAATATGCTCAATAAACGATTTCCGAATTTTTGTTTTTTATCTTCTGGCACAGATGCCGCTTCAGGAGTTTTGGCTACCGGCTCCGGCATAATGATCTGGATAGGATAACCGACCCTTTCTGAATTCAGCCTTACGGTATTGTTGAATACCCCTTTGATGCAAACGTCTTTCAGTTCATTACCGTTTAAGGTATGCACCAGAGTATTGCTGATGCCCAGTTTATGAGCGATCGCATCGCGTACCTCCTGTTCCAGTAATTTAAATAAGAACCCGCGGCCGGTAAGAATAATGCCCTGACAGTTGAAGCCTTCTGCATTTTCTTTAACCAGCTTTAAATTGCTCACCGCTCTTTCTGCGATCAGGTTGCAGGTTTCTTTGATGTAGCCGTAAAAGTCACTTATGTTTTCTATCTGGCTCAAAAGATCGATCAGGATATTAATATCGGAACCGGATTCTGTCACATTCCTGAAGGTATAATCTCCAGATTTGGCATTGGTCCACTGGTTCATGACATAGCTGGCATTATGGTTGTAATTATACTTCAAACGCTCTAGCTCCCTGTAGAAACGATTCTTCACTTCCAGGTTGGCATCGCTCAGGTTGCGGACAATCTGTTCTTTAATATATTTAAATGCAGCATTTTCATTTTCGGCATTGGCACGGATGTGGTGGAGCAGTGTTTCGAAAATGGCAAAGGTGATCATATTACCAGCACCGGCAAACCCGTTTCTGTAGATCGGCTTAATGTTGAAAATATTATCTTTCCCTGTTCTGATGATCGAAAAGTCCGTTGTGCCCTTTCCTGCATCAATGATCAGGTAGTCGCTGTCTTTATAGATTTGTACATCGTTTTTATTGATATAACCGAGGAAGGATGCATCGCTTTCAGAGATGGTCAATACTTCCCAGGCCAGGATCTTATCTTTATAATCATGTGCTGCAAAGTCCTGGAAGATTTTATTCAGCAATAATTGTGTATTGCGGATATCATTATAGTCATAAATATTTGGTACCAGCAGTACAAATCTGACCTTACGACGGGCACCTGAATATTTAATGAATTCTTTTTTCAGGAAAGATTCGATGATCACTTTAAGGATACTGTTGTATGTTTTGTTCTTGATCTCCGCCAGGCTGATATTGACATCATAGCCTTCTTTCGTGATATTGAAATTAAGGCCACCGAAAGCATCTACATACTTATGAGTGATCTTTAAATTGGGTAGCTGGTGATACCGTTTTTCTGTAAGTGTAGCATAACCCTGCTCCCGGCTGGTGCTGCTGACCAACATTTTCAGGTTCTCGTCCAGATCTTGGATGAAGAGTTTCTTTTTCAATGTCCTGGTAGTCACCGCTCAGGTTTTCTTTAAGGAAGAAAATGGATTTGTAAAAATTAGTGTTGACCTCTTCCTGGTAATATTGCGACTGGTCCTCTCTGGGAATCCATTCTTTTGATTTATGGAAAGCATAGATGTTCTTAAACAGGTTTTCATGCTCCGGTTTTTTCTCCTGATAACCTACACCGAACTGATAGCGTTTCGCCGCCAGTTGGCTGGATTCTGAACCAAAGTCCAGGGCTAGCCCTAAGAATTGCGCCGGGTGGGCAAAGGAAATAATAAATCCGCCGATATAAACCTGGTCGTTTATATCTAATTCGATGCTTACCTGTAAGTCAGGGAATGCTTCATCATTGATCTGCTCAAACTGATCTTTGGCTTCAGCCAAGATACTGAAAGCTCCATTATTAAAATTATTGGCAAACAAATTAATAGCATTGTCAAAGGTTCCGATATTATCAGTGGTCGACATCACCTGAGGAGCCGAAAATAGTTGTGGTGTTTTTTTCTTTGGCGTATAAGCATCTAAGTCATCGTAGGTCAATGCCGGCGAAGCCTGCTCTTCTGCCGGAGCAGCTGGCAGGATAGGTGCCGCCTGTTTTTCCCGGATCAGGAATTTGATATTCAGGGTATTTTCCGATAAACTATAAGCGGGCTGCAGGCTGCCGATCTCCAGATCCCTGGTTTCGGAGATCAGTGATTTGATATCTGCATCTTTTAAAAGGCTCAGGATATTGAAGTGTGCATTTTCCGGTACTTCAACAATATAACGCTGCATTTGAGGATTCGTACCGTGGATAAGTGGTAAACTAATTTCTCTTCTATCATTAACAACAAGCGGAAGAATGTAATAATTCATCTTATAATATTTTTTATTTATCTCTTTTCCCAGCTAATTGAGGGAAAGAGCTAATTATCGGTGTTGGTGTTTAGTTTTCTAACTGCAAAATACACATTAGTTTACAAATGTTTTCATATCGAATGCAAAATTCATGTTGTGAGACAGCCGGATATCTTCCTTAATATAATTCCCCGTGAAATGTAACCCCATTAAGGCGTTAAAGTTCTTAGAAAAGTAAAAAGGATACTTCTCCACAGAAGCATCCTTTTTTAGTATAAAAAGAAAGAGTGTATTAATGGATCATGTTTGTCTTCAGTGTGTACGCGCCTTTATTGGTTTCGATGCGGATGAAGTAGTTAGGTAGTCACATTGATACTGTATCTAGCCACATGATATAGGATTTTATTTTTGAATAATTGCATGGATTGTACGGGCTTCTTTTTATTACCTGTTGCAATTGATATAATGATTCAGTTGAATTGTTTTAAAATGGATAAGGTAAGGGATAAAAAGATAACTTGTGTATACTGTCTGACAAAAAATTGCCGGAACAGTATATTCACAAGTTATCTTATTCAAAACAGCTACTTATTAATAAGCGTGGAATGCTATTTCCTTAGTTCAATTTTTCTGATTACAACTCCTTTATCGGTTTCTATGCGAAGGTTGTAAAGGCCACTTGAGAGTTGTTCCGGAAAATTCATCTGCTGTACCTTTTGTCCCTTTATAAAATTATTTTCTGTTACTACAGTTTGTCCCAACACATTGATCAGGGGTTACCTGCTCAATGTTGATATTGCTACCGGCATCAATATTGAGTACGCCATTATAGTTTGGATTAGGATAAACCGTGAGCTTATTTAATGCTGTTGTTTCTTCAATGCCTACTCCTATTATATTCACGTAAGCACTATCAATACGCTCAGCACAAGAACTTATAGACTTCATGAAAACAAGGTAGTTGCCACTTGCATTATAAGCATGCTGAGGGTTGGGTAAGGTGGATACCGGGCTTCCGTCTCCAAAATTCCATTCATAGCTCGTTACATTCTGAGGATTGATTGCTGCGAAGCTGAAGGTGTTTACACTCAGTGCTACTGTATTAATACCGGCAGTAACCGGTGCTAAACCACTTTCTATAAGCGTGATGGTATCAGAAGCAGTGCATCCCGATGGTGTAGTAACGACTACTATGTAAGTGCCGCTTGTGCTAACCGTAATGGTTCTGGTTTGTACGCCGGTGCTCCAGTAATATTCTCCGCCGTTTTCACCATTAGGGGCCAGCATCCAAGATTTTAGTATCACCGATACAGAAGGTATTCCCGTTAGCGTTCAGGTCAATCACTGGATTAGGACTTATGCTTACGCTTATGGTATCTGCTTTGAAACAGTTATTTGTATCAGTTACCGTAACATAGTAAGTGCCGGATTGGTTGATGTTTCCTGGAAGAACCAGTACTGTTGTTATCCCAGAGAAAAGTAGCTCCTGCATGTTGAGTGCCGGGGTTCAGCTCAAAGCTGGCTGCCGTACTCGTACAGGTGTCTATGTCATTGCCCAGGTCAACCGGTGGCAGAACATGGATTACTGCATTTGCGGGAGTTCTCACGCTTTCGCAACCTTCTGCATTTACAGATACAACATAGTAAGTCTTGGTAGCGTACAAGGTTGGCGTTGTTATACTGCTGTTCGTGGTGAGTATAGTATTATCCGTAAGGTTATCATACCATCTTAGGCGTATTACCGGTACTCACGGTTGCAGATACTGTTAATGATGCCGGGTCGCAGCTTTCATCATGTACCACTACCGGAGGTGCGATGTAGTTAACATATACTGTTGTCGCAGGAGATACACAGTTACTACCACCGGTTTAAAATCCTTACCCTGTACTGGGTAGGTGTACCAATGTTAGTTACACTATAGTCAACCGTGTCTGAGTTTGGAATGGTTATCCAGGTAGTGCCATTGGTAGAATATTCCCATGCTAATGCACCCTCTTCATAACCGGTTCCCGGTGTTAAAGAGACCACAGAGGTCTGGTTAGCGCAAATTGTGTCTATGCTAGCAGCTACAGCAAATGTTGCCGGTACTGCATTCGTTTTTGCAGTATCATTTAATGGATAGTTGTCTGCCAGTCCATTAGGCAATGAAGTCCAGGCTACTATCTGATTCGATCCTGCATTTAAGTTTGCATTGCCGAGTAAGACTGTGTCAAAGCTTTGGCCTGTAGTGCTTCCGATCGATACCAGAGTACTGTTATAACTCAACGGTGTTTGTAAAACGCCGTTTACGCTCCAGTTAATCTGTAAAGAAGAGATGTTATTGGTACCTACGTTCCCGATCATTAACTCAACAGGGATGGTTCCGGCACAGAAGTTTCCGGTAGGACTCAAGAAGGTAAAGGATCTTGCGTTATTGGTGCCGTTAATGGCCAGTTCAAAGGCACCGATTGTTGGTGTTGCAGATCTTGCTAGCCCTGTAATATCAATGGGTACATCAGCCAGCAGGTTGTTACCCGCCGTCATTACTGTCGGATTTAAAGGGGAAAGGTCACCGTTTGCAGCTGAAAGGAATTGCGGATCTACATTCGGCGAACCGATTTCCTGCGTTGGTTGTGCTGCTTGGAACGCGGCAAGTGTCGCATAGGCAGAGCCAAAATAATAAGGGGTTTGTGTGCCGGTCTGGGTTGAGTTCACATATACATTGTTCTTCTGTAGGTCTGTTGCTATGGTAGCAGAGCTTACATAGATGCCGTACTTAGTACCTCTGTTTCCTCCGGTAATATTGATGATATTATTTTTTGCTTCAGAACCCGTATTGGAGGTCATATACAATCCGTACATAGAACTGGTACTGATACCCTGGATGGCACTAGCATCTACTGTATTGTGATATACTTTTGTTGCCGGTCCTGCGGCATATAGCAGATACTGAAGGCCGGAATAATTGCCCAGGTTGTAAATAATATTGTTGGCCAATAAGATTGGAGTTGCTGCCGTATTGTTGAAATTATAGCTGTATAATCCATAAAGCGAACTTGTAGAAGATACACCGGGTGCAGCAAAATCATGAATCTTGTTACCTACCGCCTGGCCGCCTATACAGTAATAGAAGTATATACCATATGCAGAAGTGGAAATTGCCGTTTGGCTGGAGCGATGTATATTGTTTCTGCTGATGTCCGCTCCTCTTACATAGGTACATCTTATACCATAATAATAGAAGTTGGTCACTTCATTGTTAACAATGCTGATGCTGTCGTTCTGAGAAGTACTGCTTACACCGCTAAAAGTAATGCCATAGTAACCTCCACCGCCTTGTGTGCTTCCGGCTATAACCTTATTGTTGCCAATGTAAAGATGATTTACAGAAGATGCCGTAGTTGCAGATGTGGACGAGCCCGATACTACAATGCCACTTGCATTTACAGAAGAAGTACCGGTAATGGTGCTCAAATCTACTTCACAATTAATAATACTGTCTCTTTCTGCATTTCCGGTTACATGAACGCCCCATCCGTAAATATTATTTAATGTCTTTATTTTGAGATTATTAATCGTCATATACTTAGTACCGTTCAGGGTAATAATTCTATGATTGTTGGTGCCAGTACCATTGAATTGTATAATTGCTCCGTTTCCGTTTATACGGATCGTGTTGGTGCTACTGGAGCCGCTTACATCAGGGAACTGTACAATTTCATTATAGGGGCCTGATCCGCTCGCAACATTGGCTACAATAGGGCCGCAAATGCCGGCGTTTAATGCGTTGGCAAAATCGTTGAAGTTGTTGAAATTGAGTCCACCGGTAGGGAGTGCATTGTTGATCGTATAGGTATTTGTGGCTAAAGCTGAATTACCATTAAATACGATTGTATCATTACCGTGGTTGGCATCGTTTTGACCGTTAGGGCTTGAGGTCCATACTTTTATTTCCGTAGTGCCGGAGGGTAAAGCTACTGTACCGAGCGTGATCGTATCGATGCTTTGCCCCGAAGAAGCACTTGGTGATACCAAAGGGCTGGAATAGCTGTAAGGGGACATCAGTGTACCATTCACCGACCAATTGACTTGCATGGTGTTGATCGTATTCGAGCCGGCATTACCAATAACCACCTCCACCGGAGTACTGGTATTCGCACAATAGCTGCCGGTTGGATTTAAGAAGGTCGCTGCAAAGGCATCGTTGCTCCCGGAAGGTACAAATTCAAATGCACCAATAGTCGGTATAGCGGTACGTGTTGCTCCTAATATGTCATTGGGAACATCGCTTAATACGTTAGTTCCTGCATTGATCACTCCGCTACCTAAAGGGGGACAGATCGCCCGTTGCTGCGGAAACAAATTGAGGGTCTGCTGTGGGAGAGCCTACTTCTAAAGCGGCGTAAGCGGTTTGAAAAGCTGCTTGTGTTGCGTACGCAGAAGTGTAGTAACCATAATTCTGCGTTCCTCCCTGGCTGGAATTGATGTAGAGATTATTCCTTTGTGCATCAGAAATACTGGCCGCTGTAGAATAATAAAACCCGTACTTAACGCCGTTCGAGCCAGCGGTAATATTTATCAGGTTATTCTTGATCTCCGTTCCGGTATTTGTTCCTGTCGCATAGATGCCATAATTCGCATTGGTACTGGAAAGCGTCTGGTCGATGGTTACCGTATTGTGATAAACTTTTGTATAAGGAGCGGGTAGAGGAGATAGATAGGGTAGAGGATACCGCTGTTATTGATATTGTAGATGATGTTATTGCTAAAAATCACTGGTTGTGCTACAGTACCATCTCCCAATAAATAATAACCGTATAAAGCTCCTGTATGTCCACCCGGGCCTGATGTATTATAAATCTGGTTGCCGTTGATTTTAGTATCTGGCGTTAGCCCTGTAGAGTATAAGAAATAGCCGGAAGTGAAGGAAGCTGTTTTGTTGGTTTTATGCATCCGGTTATTTTCGATCACTGTCCCCAGTTGCTCCACTCAGGTAAATGGCGTAGTAATAGTGGTTTTCGATGGTATTATTGTAGACAATATTACTGTCATTTCCGCTCACGATACTGATCCCATAATACATACCACCTGTTGCATCGGCACCTTTGATATGGTTATTGGCAATATAGCAATGATTACCGTTGTTGCCGGAAGAGGTCG
This sequence comes from Morinoia aosen, assembly GCA_030386875.1. Lineage (NCBI taxonomy): Eukaryota > Metazoa > Arthropoda > Malacostraca > Amphipoda > Talitridae > Morinoia > Morinoia aosen. The sequence goes on from JASJYW010000027.1 coordinate 64,849,289, forward strand.
GGCTTGAATTAGAATTGGAGAAAACGATCCCGCAGTTGGTGCTGGAACTTGTTGTCGTATTTGCGGAAAGGTCAAAGGTACACCTAGTAATGCTGTCATTCAGTGCTCCGTTGGTAATCAAAGCTCCCCAGCTCACCGATGAGGATAAGGACACGAAATTAATGCTGTCTACCCGCACAAATTTTGCTCCGTTCAGGGTCAGTAGTATGCGCTCATTGCCGGTTGTGGTATTGTTGAATTGTATGGTGTTACCATTACCGTTTAACCTGATCGTATTAGTGGCACTGGCTCCCTGGATATTAGCAAACTCAACTCTTTCCGTGTAAGGTCCTGATCCGGCAACGATATTGGCTACAACCGGTCCGCATACACCGTAAACGTTCAGTGCATTGGTGAAGGCAGCTACAGATTGGAAATTGGTACCTGCTGTAGGGTTGGCACTGTTAATAGTATAGGTACCTGATAGTGCGGCCTGTAGCGTATTGGTGATAGTATCGTTTACATTTATAGTATCCGGCTGACCGTTGGGCAGGGTAGTCCAGGCCTTAAGATTGACTGCTGCATTGGTAAAGGCATAATTGCCCAGTGTTACTACAAGTTCGCTGAGGCCTGTTCCGCCTGAGGTATCCAATATTGGCGTAGTATGAACATAAGGTGTTTGTGCGACACCATTAAGCTGCCAGTGTACCTGGAAGTTATTGATCTGGTTGATGCCGAAATTGTTTACTTTAACCTGTATAGGATGTGTTCCTGCACAGAAGTTTATAGGGGATTGCAAAGAGCTGATCCCGATGTTATTAGGGACTGAGGCCAGTGGCAATTCCTCATCCCAGGTGTCTGTGATTTCTCCCGGTGTTAATGCACGATTGTACATTCTGAATTCATCCATTGTTCCTTCTATGGAAGTACCCTGGGCACCCACGTAGAAAATTTGTGCCTACTAATGGGTAGCTGTTTCCGGGGGGTAGCTGAAGCCTGAAAAACCCCATTAATATAGCCGGATATGACTCCTGTGCTCTGGTCATAAACATAATGAATTACCCTGGGGCCTGCTTGCCAGTTGGGCATATCAAGAGTAATGGACGGAACACCGCCTGTAAGTCTTATGCCTTGTGCAGTACTGCCAATGAAACACCTGAATAGCCCGTTGCCGGAGCTGTTACCAAACATGTATCTTGCTCCTGACGGGGTAGGGCCATTGAGCCAAAACGAAATGGTCCAGCTGCCGGTATGGGTGCCCGTCCAGGCAGGATTTACATTGTTGGAAGAGAGTGAGCCTGCACTTCCCTGGAGTCCGGCATTAAACTGACCGGTGCCTCCTATGGTAAGCCCGGTTACGGCTGCGTCCAGTACGCCGGCACGGCTTGCAGGGAGGGGCGGTATTTTGTGTGCTTCCGGCATTTAAAGTATTGAACTTAAAATACATTAATTCCGGAATTTCCCCATATTGAGCGGAAGATCTGACCGCCGGTAGAAGAAAAATTAACAACAGCCAAAAATAACTGCGTTCAAAAAAAAGTCTTGGTAATTTCATCTGTTTTTGTCTTGATATATGATATAAGTATATTTTATAGATGTAGTTTTAGCAATTATCTTATTATGGATGATTTATGGTATTTTATAAATGTAATCTGTAAATTGTTTTATATTCTGGTTTATTTATTTAGCTTTTGTTTATTTAGACAGATTAAATTGATTATTAGTTTGTTTAAAAATAAAAATATGCTAATTTTTTTATTTTGACGTTTTTTATTTGAACAAGCGCTTATATACGATTTTAATTTATAATAGGTAATATTCTATTAGTTATGGTGTTATAATTTCGGTGTTTGTCTTTTTTTACGAACTACTCAAGGTATTATTGCGATATATTTTATTTTAATTAATATTTTTTGTTTTTAAATTTGATGTTCACGAAATGTGCATAGCCCAGTCGCGGAGGATTATTTATCTGCTTAGGTATTTTATGTGAAAAGAAAAAGCTCTGAAATCATTATTTCAGGGCCTTTTCTTTACTTAGAGCCTGTTTAAATTTTATTGATTTAATTTCTTATAGGTTGTTTTTGAGATAAAATGAGGCAAATTTTGCAGGCATAGCAGGTCGCTACGACGAAAAATTCAACTATTTTTTAGCCAAAAGAAACATAAGAAAAAATATTGAATGAATTTTAAACAGGCTCTAAGGAAGTGTGTTTATTATTTTCTTATTTCTAATTTTCTGGTAGTAATACCTTTATCCGTTTCAATTTTTAAATTGTAAATACCGCTTGCCAGATGTTTTGGTAAAACAATTTGTTTCACATCCTGATGTGTTGTCACATTGCTGATTTCAGCTACTGTCTGACCTACAACATTGATCATGGAAACTTTAGACACTTTTACATCTTTACCTGCATCAATATTTAAAATACCTAGAACATTCGGGTTAGGGTAGATGGTCAGTGTACTTAAGTTGCCTTCTGCATCATTAATACCTACTCCTACAATATTTACATAAGCACTATCCAGTCTGTCCGCACAAACACTGTTTGTTCTTAACGTTACCAGGAAGTTACCGGATTGATAGTATTGCTTGGATGGGTTTGGTGAGGTGGATGAAGTACCGTCTCCGAAGTTCCATTCATAGCTCGTTACGTACTGTGGATTGATCGCAGAGAAAGAGAAGGTATTTGTATTCATCGCCAAAGACTGTATTGCGTCAATAGTTGGTGCATTACCAACTTCAACAACAACAAGCGTATCAGAGTTGTAACAACCGTCAGCAGAAGAAACCAAAACCGTATAAGTACCGCCGCTTGTTATCTCAAGGGTTTGTGTTTGTACTCCGTTATTCCAGTAGTAAGTACCACCGTTTTGACCGCCAGGACCCGCATCAAGGATTTTTGTAGCACCGTTACAGAATGAAGAGGCCGCTTGCGTCCAGATCAATAGCAGGTTTTTCACGCATTAAGACAACGATAGTGTCCTTGCCGATACATCCGTTTGGTGTAGTTACCGTAACGTGATAAGTCCCTGAAGTATTGATGTTACGTTGAGTGCCGGTAGTATTGTTGTCCCATGCATAAGTAGAGCCGGCAGGTTGAGCACCAGGATCTAATGTCATCGGGATCGCATTGAACGTACAAGTATCCAGATCAGCACCCAGGTTCGGGCTAGGGACTTCATTGATCGTTGCTGTTACCGGGAACTCTTGAACTCTCGCAGCCTGAAGAAACTTGCCAGTTGTAGAGGTAATAGTAGTAGGATGAATTAGCACCACTTGTATAGCCTGAAGTGATTGACATGACACCAGGAATTGAGTAAGGGAAAGGTAAACCGCTTCCGCTGTACTCACGAATTAGGGTAGATATACCGGAAGCTGCTGTCACTACTAATCTGTAGTTTGTACCCTGAGTCACATTGAAGTTTAAAGGAACCGTATTCAAAGTACCCGCACTGCTCACTGTAACCGGAGCTGTAGCAGTTTGTAAAGTCGTACCGGACGAGTTTTTAAGCGCAATAGTTACACTTCCTGTTCCTGCTGTTCCTTTCGGATAAACATCAACAGAATTAATTGTGAATGTTGATGTAGCATTAAAAATTAATCCGAGATCATTAAATCCACTGTTCCCGGAAGTAGATTGCGGAACCGGAATCCCTGTTGTCTGGTTACCTCCGCCTGCTGAAGTCGCTACATAGTAAGTTGTTGTAGCCGTTAAGTTTGGCGTAGTGAATGAAGTGCCTATAGCTATATCTGTATAAGAAGTCTGTGTTTCATACCATTTCAGTGTACCACCACCTGCGCCAGGTGTTGCGCCTAATGTAACGGTGCCAGGGCCACATCTTTCTGCACTTGTGGTTGTTGGTAATGAAATGTTGAAGATAGAGATTGCTTTTGTCGTAGAGTAACAGTTGTTGCCGCCAGTTAATATTTTAACCCGGTAGCTGGAGTTCACAGTAAGGTTGTTAACCGTGTAAGTATTTGTTACTGTTTGTTGCAGCTGTAGTCCATGTAGTACCGCCATTTGTTGAATATTCCCATTGCAGAGCATTGTTGGCGTATGGAGAAGCCGGGTTTAAATCTAAAGCTAGTGTAGCATCATAACATACTGTATCATTAGCAGTAGTTAATACAAAGTTGGCTGGGGTAATCATGATTTGTGCGGTGTCATTACTTGGGTAAGAATCAGCCTGGCCGTTTGGTAATGTAGTCCATACCCTGATTGTGTTAGCGCCTGCAACAAGGTTTGCATTACCTACAACAACGGTATCGGAAAATTGTCCTGTTGTGCTGTTCATAGGTGTCAATGTCGGGTAAGCTGGTGTCGTATAGCTCAAAGGAGTTTGTGTTATACCGTTTACGCTCCAGTTAATTTGCATGTTGGTGATATTGTTCACCCCTGCATTACCTACGATAATCTGTACCTGTTGAGAACCTGTACATACATTGCCTGTCGGGTTCATGATCGCAAACATCCTGGCATTGTTATTACCGATAGGTGCGATTTCAAAAGCACCTATAGTAGGGGCTGTAGAACGAGATTGGTTGACAATATCGGTAGGAACATCCGTAAATACGTTCATACCAGTTCCGATCAATGCACCTGCTGAAGGCGTAAGATCGCCTGTAGCGGTATTGGTGAATACCGGTGCTACGGAGGGAGAACCTACTTCCTGTGCCGGGTACGCTGCCTGGAATGCTGCTAAAGTACCATATGCCGAGCCGTAATAGTAAGATGTTTGCGTACCACTCTGGGTAGAGTTTACATAAACATTGTTTTTCTGATAGTCGGCCGCATAAGTTGTGGAGGCATGATAAATACCGTATTTGGTACCCATATTACCACCAGTAATATTGATAATGTTATTTTTTACCTCAGTGCCGGTGTTATAACCTATATACATACCGTACATAGAACTTGTACTTGTAGCCTGAACAGTACTTGCGTCTACAGTATTGTGGTAGACTTTATGTGCAGGGCCATAAATATACATCAGGTATTGTGTTCCGCTATAATTTTTAAGGTTATAGACAGCATTGTTAGCCACCAATACAGGGTTTGTTGCTGCATTGCTATAGTTGTAGACATACAAACCATAGAAAGTACTGGTAGAAGTGGTACCGGTCGTAGCCATGTCGTGTATTCTGTTACCTACAGCTCTGCCACCCTGACAATAATAATAATAAATACCGTATGCTGAAGTGCTTATTGCAGTTTGCGTGCTCCTGTGTATATTATTATTACTTACATCAGGCGCATTGGCATAGATAATCCGGATACCAATATAGTAGAAATTCGTTATCTCATTGCCTACTATAGAAATGCTATCACTTAATGTGGAAGAAGAACCGGTAGAGGTAATGCCATAATAGCCTCCGCCAGACCCTGTAGAACCTGCGATAATTGTATTGGTATTGTTACAATGTAGATACTTTTAGCACTTGATGCCGTAGTGGTGCTGGTAGTAGAACCTGAAAGTACAATACCGCTGGCATTGACAGAAGAGGTTCCGGTAATAGAACTCAGGTCTACCTGACAGTTGATGATACTATCTTTTTCAGCATTGTTACCAATGTGGATACCCCAACCGTAGCTGCATTCAATGTTTTAATCTTAAGGTTGATGATCGTACAATTTTGTACCGTCCAGAGAAACAATCCTGTGGTTACTTGTTGAGGTAGCGTTAAACTGAATGGTTTCACCATTACCGTTAATTCTAACTCTATTGGTGGCACTGGAGCCACCGATGGCGTTCAAGTTAAAAGTTTCATTATACGGTCCGGATCCTGCAACTACATTAACGGTTACCGGAGCTACGATACCACAGTTTAGTGCAGTAGCTAGGTCAGTAAAGCTGTTGAAGTTAGTACCCGCTGTAGGGTTGGCGGAGTTTACAGTATATGTTCCTGATAAGCCTGCCGCTACATTCACCTGGATAGGCGTTGAGGTAGCCGGAGTACCAGCCGGAACATACCCACTTTACAACGGTACCAGGAGATACCAAGGGGGTAACAGTCATATTCGGAGACAAAGAAGCCGCTCCGAGACTGGTATAAGTAACATTGTTCGGAGAACTTTCCCATTCATAGGTCTGGTTGCTACCCATTACAATACCTGTCAAAGACAAGGTTACAGGGCTGCCTGGACAGGACTGGCCTGTAGGGTTGATGGTTGCAGTACCGGCAACAGGGGGATTGGTACAAGGCGTTAAAGATAAGACCTGCACCTTGTAATCATGCGCTTCTCCCCATGAAAAAGAGCCACAGGGGCCGCTTGGCGTGCTGTTCCAGTTCATCACCACGGCGCATTCTTTTCATACCCGGTGTAGTAGCTAAGGGGATGGAGATCGAATAGTTGGTAGATGGCGTACTGCCTCCGATCGGGCCTACAGCCGCCATTTTGTTCTGTGCGTCAAATACGCCGTTGTCATCTAGGTCGATCCATACCTTTACATATTCCGAGGCTGAGGGTAACTGGTCGATACCGTTCCGGAATAAGTTTGACCCGGTAAAAGATCCGCTACACCCAAAGAGGAGTTTGTTGTGTAGTCTTGTAAGCATATGCAGGGCAGGGGGTGTTCATATTGCTCAACGTGACCGACTACACCGACCAAAGTGACATCGTCAATGTTATCCCCGGAGCCGCAACCAGAGGAATACGTTGGGGTACATGTTGCGGGCACCTGAGGCCGCTACTGGTGTACTGTTCATGAATAGGAGTATACTCATGGACAGCAAGCAGGAAAGATAGATCTTGCTTAAAGTAAAATTTGCTTTCATGTACTTTTAGATAAGAAATAATAAATTAATGTTTGTACAAATATATCTATTGTATTTTGTTTTTTGAAATAAAAAGATACTTTTTTTGTGGTCCGGGTAGATTTTTAATTGTTATAAAAATTATAAGTACTTGAAAGTTAAAATTTAGTAGCATGAGCTTCCTTGTAAAATGAGTATAATACATGAGCCTACGAGTGATTTAAAAATTTATGCCTTTTGGAATTATGCGATATAAATCATACTTATTTAATTTTTACGCTAATATGCGGAAACTGACTTACCTTTGTAACTTCAATTTTTAAGGTCAACAAATTGTTTTTTTGGAAAAAATAAAAAATATTAAAAAAAAATTGGTCATTAAAAATTTATGTATTAGTTTTGCACTCCCAAATAATAAAGGAAGTTTTTTGAATTATGTCACAACGCATTCGCATTAAATTGAAAATCTTACGACCACAACTTGGTTGATAAGTCAGCAGAAAAAATCGTTAAGACGGTAAGAAGCACAGGTGCTGTAGTAACTGGTCCAATTCCATTGCCAACTGACAAGAAAATTTACACGGTGTTACGTTCACCGCACGTAAATAAAAAGGCAAGAGAACAGTTTCAATTAACTACACACAAGCGTCTTTTAGATATCTACACATCAAGCAGCAAAACTGTAGATGCTTTATCTAAATAGGACTTACCAAGTGGTGTTGAAGTAGAAATCAAAGCATAACCGGCTAAGATTCCGAATCAAAATTTAATAGCGAAAGCTTTGTTCTTTATAAAAATGGTCTAAACGCTTAACCTTCGGTAGGTTTTGAATTTTGAATTTTGAATTTTGAATTAGCGATAATTCAAAATCAAAAATCAAGCATCAAAAATTATAAAAAGGCGCTGAGCTAAGGGTGCCAGGCAATGTTCTGGATTTCCATTGAGCTATTAAAAACATCAATCAATAACAATGTGAGGTGGCAACATCTCTTGTAATAACTGAATAATAATTATCTCTAACAAATGAAAGGTATTATTGGCAAAAAAATCGGCATGACGAGTGTGTTCGAAGCTAATGGAAAGCAGGTTGCTTGCACCATTATCGAAGCTGGTCCATGTGTGGTTACTCAGAAAAAAACTGAAGAGTCTGATGGATACAATGCGCTTCAGATTGCTTATGGCACGCGTAAAGAAAAAAAAACGCCGAAAGCTCTTCTTAATCATTTCGCAAAGCAAACACAGATCCTAAATCTGTAGTAAAAGAAATTCGTAACTGTTCTATTGATAAACAAGTAGGAGAAACCATTACTTGCGACATCTTCGCTGAAGGGGAGAAAGTAAATGTTGTCGGAACTACTAAAGGTAAGGTTTCCAAGGTGTTGTTAAGCGCCATGGCTTTGCCGGGGTAGGTGAGGCGTCTCATGTCAACACGATCGTCAACGTGCACCAGGTTCTATTGGTGGATCATCTTATCCAAGGCCGTGTTTTCAAAAATATGAGAATGGCGGGTCAAATGGGCGGTGACCGCGTTAAGGTTAAAGCTCTAAAAGTAATGAAAGTGTTTCCTGAACAAAACTATATCGTAGTAGCGGGTTCAGTTCCGGGTCACAATGGTTCCATCGTTTTAATTCAGAAATAATCATGCAAATCGAAGTATTAAATAGCAAAGGTGAAAAGACCGGCCCGCTCCGGTGGAATTACCGGAAGATATTTTCAATATCGAGCCGAACGATCACGTAATCTATCTTGCTGTAAAGCAATATCTGGCAGCTCGCCGTTTAGGTACGCACAAAACTAAAACTCGTGCGGAAGTAAAAGGTTCCAGCCGCAAATTGCACCGTCAAAAAGGTACCGGTGGATCCCGTAAAGGTAACATCCGTAACCCATTAATAAAGGTGGTGGTGCCGTAAACGGTCCTCAACCGCACGCTTACGATTTCAAATTGAACCGTAAAGTGAAAGATCTGGCTAAAATGTCTGCATTGACTTACAAAGCTAAAGACAACCAGATCGTTATCGTAGAAGATATTAAAGTAGATACGCCTAACACCAAAACTATGTTGGCTGTATTGAATAGCTTGAACGTAGCTGATCAGAAAACTTTATTAGTTAATGCTGATTATGATGCAAACTTCTACTTAAGCGTACGTAACTTACCAAAAGTAAAAGCCAGCGTACTGAGCGATATCAATACTTATGATATCCTGAACGCTAAAACTTTAGTAATTACTGAAAGCGCTGCTAAAATCTTTAACGAAGCAGTTGAAGAAGTAGAAGCATAATTTTTATTAACGTTATGTATAGACCCGCTTAAATGCAGGTCTGCAAAAAAATAAATTATCAACAATGAGACTTCAAGAAGTATTGGTTCGCCCGGTAATTACCGAGAAAGTTAATGGTCAAATGGAAAAAGAAAACCGTTACACTTTCGTTGTGGACAAGCGTTCCAACAAACTGGAAATTAAGGAAGCGGTAGAAAGCTTTTACAGCGTAAAAGTTAACGAAGTGAATACTATCGTCGTTCCTGCAAAAAATAAAAGCCGTTTCACTAAAGCCGGTTTTGTAAAAGGTCGCAAGCCTTCTTACAAGAAAGCAGTAGTAACATTGGCAGAAGGTGAAACAATTGATTTGTTCTCTTTCTAATTATTAACACATTTAGTAAACAGTTTGGACAATTATTGGTATAGTGCCAGATAAACAAACTACAAACCAAAATAAAAAATGGCTTTACGTAAATACAAACCGACCACTCCCGGTACCCGTTTCAGAGTAGGAAACGCGTACGCGGAGATTACTACAAGTACTCCGGAAAAGAGCTTATTAGACAAGAAAACCAGAAACTCTGGCCGTAACTCTAAAGGTCGTATGACTGTGCGCAACATTGGTGGCGGTCATAAAAAACACTATCGTATCATTGACTTCAAACGTAATAAAGCGGATATCCCGGCTACCGTTAAGTCTATCGAATACGATCCGAACCGTACAGCATTCATCGCATTGTTAGCTTATGCTGATGGTGAAAAACGTTACATCATCGCTCCTCAGGGTCTTGAAGTAGGTGCTCAGGTAATCAGCGGCGAAAGCGTTGCTCCTGAAGTTGGTAATGCATTATTGATGAAAAACATGCCATTAGGTACTGTTATTCACAATATTGAAATGCAACCAGGTAAAGGTGGTGCGATTGCTCGCTCTGCAGGTACTTATGCTCAATTAACAGCAAAAGAAGAAAGATTTGCAGTATTGAAAATGCCATCTGGTGAATTACGTAAAGTATTAAGCTCTTGTTACGCTACTGTAGGTATCGTTTCTAACAGCGATCACCAATTAGAATCAGTTGGTAAAGCAGGTCGTAACCGTTGGAAAGGTCTTCGTCCACGCGTAAGAGGTGTTGCGATGAACCCTGTAGATCACCCGATGGGTGGTGGTGAAGGTAAATCTTCTGGTGGTCACCCACGTTCTCGTACCGGTAAGTATGCAAAAGGTGAGAAAACACGCAGCAAGACTAAACCATCAAATGCTTTGATCATTCAACGCGCCAAGAAAAAATAATTCATAATTTTTAATAGATAAAATGGGCAGCTTCGCTGTAAAGTGAAGCTGTCAAATCATCAAAAAACACGCAACAATGGGTCGTTCAATTAAAAAAGGTCCTTACATTGACCACAATCTTGAGCAAAAAGTATTAACTCAAAACGAAGCAGGCGCTAAAAGAACTGTAATCAAAACTTGGAGCCGTCGTTCTACTATCTCTCCTGATTTCGTAGGACACACTTTTGCAGTTCACAACGGAAACAAATTTATCCCGGTTTATGTTACCGAATATATGGTAGGCCATAAATTAGGAGAGTTTGCACCTACTCGTAACTTCAAAGGTCACAGTGACAAGAAAAAATAATTTTTGATTATAAAATTAGCATAGCTAATTACCAATATTAAAGAAAATGGAAGCAATAGCTCGTTTAAGAAATTATCCTACTTCACCACGCAAAATGCGTTTGTTAGCGGATCTTATCCGTGGTATGGAAGTAGAAAAAGCTTTGAGTGTATTAAAATACAGCACCAAGCACCCTTCTGTAGCATTAGAGAAATTAGTTTTAAGTGCTATCGATAACTGGAAACAGAAGAACGAAGGTCAGGATGTAGCGGAAGCTAACTTGGCTGTGAAAACTATCTTTGTAGATGGTGGTCGTATGGTAAAACGTATGTTACCGGCTCCTCAAGGGCGTGCATACCGTGTACGCAAGCGCAGTAATCACGTAACCGTAATCGTTGATAGCAAAAACTAAAATATTTAGCTGATTAGCAAATTAGCTGATTGGCTGATGAAAGATTAATTCATATTAAAATATCATTAGCACATTAGCTAATTCTCAAATTATCAAATTAAGACAATGGGTCAAAAAGCAAATCCAATAGGTAATCGTTTAGGAATCATCCGTGGTTGGGATTCTATGTGGTATAGCGATAAGAAACAATACGGTAATAACTTAGTACAAGATCACAAAATCCGTACTTACCTGAATGCCCGTATCAATAAAGGTGGTGTTTCCCGTATCGTTATCGAACGTACGCTTGGTAAATTAATCATCACTATTCATACTTCTAAGCCTGGTATCATTATCGGTAAAGGTGGTCAGGAAGTGGATAGAATCAAAGAAGAATTGAAAAAATTAACCGGAAATAACGATGTTCAGATCAACATTATGGAGATCCGTCGTCCGGAATTAGATGCTCAGATCGTAGGTGAAACCATCGCTCGTCAGATTGAGGGCCGTGTAAGCTTCAAAAGAGCAATCAAAATGGCTATCTCTACTGCAATGAGAATGGGTGCTGAAGGTATCAAAATTAAAGCTAGCGGTCGTCTGGGCGGTGCTGAGATTGCACGTTCAGAAGAAATCAAGCAAGGTCGTACGCCATTACACACTTTCCGTATGGATATCGATTATGCTAACGTTTATGCAATGACTGTTTATGGTAAAATCGGGTTGAAAGTATGGATCTGTAAAGGTGAAGTATTAGGCAAGCGTGAATTGAACCCGAACATCACATCCGGATCAACTGACCGTCGTGGCGGTGGAGAAGGTCGTGGTGGTGGTGATCGTCGTGGCGGCGGTAATGATCGTCGCGGTGGCGGTAACGATCGTCGTGGCGGTGGAGAACGTCGCGGTGGCGGTGGTGCTGGAAGAGGTCCTCGTCAAAACTAAGACTAATGCATACAAGCCGGGGAAGTAAGCCTGATCCAACCTTAGGTGTTTATTCCTGTTAATTAATACAATTTTTATATACTCTGATGCTTGAGGCTCTGAGCCATTTCAACCCTCACGGTCAGAATAAAAATATCAAACAATGTTACAACCAAAAAGAGTTAAGCGTCGTAAACAGCACAAAGGCCGTATCAGAGGTAACGCACAGCGTGGAGCTACTGTAGCCTTTGGTTCGTTTGGATTGAAAGCGTTAGAGCCAAAATGGATCACTAACCGTCAGATAGAAGCAGCACGTCAGGCTATGACCCGTCATATGAAACGTGAGGGTACTGTTTGGATCCGTATTTTCCCTGATAAGCCAATTACTGCAAAACCTGCCGAGGTACGTATGGGTAAAGGTAAAGGTAGCTTGGAATACTGGGCAGCTGTAGTAAAACCGGGAACGATCATGTTCGAAGTTGAAGGTGTTGCTATGGAATTAGCCAAAGAAGCTATGCAATTGGCAGCTCAAAAATTGCCGATCAAAACTAAATTCGTTGTGCGCCACGATTTCGTTGAAGCATAAACCTTTAGTATCAACCAATAACCAACAAGTACACAACCATTAAAATTATTTTTAAAAATGGCAAAGGCTAAAAATACAGAAGACTATCGCAGCTTAAGCGACGAAGCGTTGGTAGACAGAATTAATGCTGAAGTTGATCGTTTGAATAAAATGAAATTCAGTCATGCTGTTAATCCGATTGAAAATCCTATGGCTATCCGTGGTGTGCGCCGTGAGATTTCACAATTGAAAACTGAGCAACGTAAAAGACAATTAGGTAACTAATATAAAATATTAACGTCATCATGACAGTAGAAAGAAAAACAAGAAAAAGCCGTATAGGTTTAGTTACAAGCGACAAAATGGATAAAACGATTACCGTTGCTGTAGAACGTAAAGTAAAACACCCTATCTACGGTAAGTTTTTGAAAAAAACAACGAAGTTCCACGCTCACGATGAAACTAATCAATGTGGTATCGGTGATACAGTACGTATCATGGAGACTCGCCCTCTAAGCAAAACCAAATGCTGGAGATTAGTTGAAGTCATTGAGAAAGCTAAATAGTTTTTCAAAAACCATCTTATTCAACTGCCTGCCCGGAGGGTTGTGCAGCGCTGAAAAACACTCTGAGTCCAACCCTTGGAGATTTATATTAACCAATAAAGCGAAGAGCTAAACATTTTTATAAAATGATACAGCAAGAATCAAGGCTAAAAGTAGCAGACAATAGTGGTGCAAAAGAAGTACTTTGTATCCGTGTATTAGGCAACTCCGGCCAGCAATATGCTTATGTAGGCGATCAGATCGTAGTTTCCGTAAAAGATGCTATCCCAGCAGGTGGTATCAAAAAAGGTACTGTGGTTAAAGCCGTTATCGTAAGAACAAAAAATAAATTACGTCGTAAAGATGGTTCTTACATCAGCTTCGATGAAAACGCAGTAGTATTGTTGAACAATGCAGGTGATCCTCGTGGTACCCGTATCTTCGGGCCAGTAGCAAGAGAGTTGCGTGACAAGGGATATATGAAAATAGTTTCCCTGGCTCCTGAAGTTTTGTAAAAAATATTTCGTACCTTTGCCGCCCGTTACTAAAGCGGCACTATAGAATTCGTTTAAAATGAAAACTAGATTCAAACCAAAATTCAATATCAAAAAAGGCGACCAGGTAGCTGTGATTGCAGGTGATGATAAAAGCCGCACTACTCCTCGTCAGGTATTGGCAGTATATCCGCTTAAAGGGCGTGTATTGGTAGAGGGTGTTAACATCGTTACTAAACACGTTAAACCAAGCGCTAAAAACCCGCAGGGTGGCATCGTAAAAGAAGAAGCTCCTATCGCAATCTCTAACGTAATGTTATGGGATGCCAAAGCTGGTGTTCCTGTACGCGTAAACCGTGAACAAAAAGAAGGTAAAACGGTTCGTATTTCTAAAAAAACTAGTCAAGCAATTTAATAATGAGTACAACATACACTCCACGTCTTCAGAAAAAATATGCTGACGAAGTTAAATCGGCATTGATGAAGAAATTCGGTTATAAAACCGTAATGCAAATCCCTAAATTGGTAAAGATCTGTCTTAACCAAGGTGTAAAAGGATCTACTTCTGATAAGAAATTAGTTGATGATGCCGTAAAAGAAATGACAATGATCGCTGGTCAAAAAGCGGTACCAACTTTGTCTAAAAAGGACATCTCTAACTTTAAATTACGTAAAAACATGCCAATCGGTGCCCGCGTAACTTTACGTGGCGCTAATATGTTCGAGTTCTTAGATCGTTTGATCTCTATCTCCTTACCGCGTGTACGTGACTTTAAAGGTATCAATGATAAATCTTTTGATGGTCGTGGTAACTACACTTTCGGTGTTACTGAACAAATCATCTACCCTGAGATCGATATTGATAAGGTAGCACGTATCTCTGGTATGGATATCACTTTCGTAACCACAGCTAAAACTAACGAAGAAGCTTATGAGTTATTGAAAGAGTTAGGTTTACCTTTCAAAAATATTAAAAAAGATAATAACTAAAATATGGCTAGAGCATCCGTAACAGCGCGTCAACGCAAACGCGAGAAAATGGTAGCACAGTATGCTGAAAAACGTGCTGCTTTAAAAGCAGCAGGTGATTATGCAGCATTAGACAAATTACCTAAAAATGCATCTCCGGTTAGATTGCACAATCGTTGTCAATTAACTGGTCGTCCTAAAGGATATATGCGTCAATTTGGTATCGGTCGTGTTATCTTCCGCGAAATGGCACTCAATGGTTTGATACCAGGCGTGAAAAAGGCTTCTTGGTAAGCTTTTATTAGAACACTATCGGACACTCTTTATAACTTTTTGTTTTTAAGGGACAATGATCTGAAATTCAGATTTAGTCGATAGTTGCATTGAATTATATTAGGCTCAAGTCCGTATCCGGTAACTCGAGTCAATTACTCAAACAAAAAAACTTGTAAAAATGGTAACAGATCCTATTGCAGACTTTTTAACGCGCATTCGTAATGCACAAATGGCTAAGCACCGTATCGTTGAGATCCCTGCTTCTAACTTAAAGAAAAGAATCACTGAGATTCTTTACGATAAAGGCTATATTTTAAAATACAAATTCGAAGACGATAACAAACAAGGTTTGATCAAAATCGCTTTGAAATATGATGCACAATCTAAAGAGCCGGTTATCCGTTCTTTAGATCGTATCAGCCGCCCAGGTCTGCGTCAATACGCTAAACCTGCTGAAATCAGAAAGGTGAAAAACGGTCTGGGTATCGCTATTATTTCTACTTCTAAAGGTGTAATGACTGATAAAGAAGCGCGTGCTAATAACGTAGGTGGTGAGGTTTTATGCCACATCTGGTAAGATAAATTTACCTCAATATATTTTGAGAGGCTATCCGCAAGGGTAGCCTTTTTTGATTTACACCTTATTACTTACTGACCCTGTATATGGTGCCATAGCCTGCTTCTGTCTTTGCGCTATAGTCTTTATTCCCCATTTATTATTGATTATTTATAGCAGATAATTTCCTACCCATGCGCCATATTTTGGCGCATATGGATAATATTTTTGTAACAATATTTTTTGTGCAATCTTATAAAACTGGTATTATGATCAATAACAACAACCAAAACAATTCTACTGAAAATTCCCGGCAAAGCAAATACCCCCTTGAACAATACAGCGTTTCGCCCCCCAAGGAAGAAGACAAAAGCCCTTACTATAAAAGTTCGGCCCCTACACTGGCCCTCCCCAAAGGGGGAGGTGCCCTTAGGGGTATCGATGAAAAATTCTCAGTAAACGCGGTCAACGGTACCGCCTCGGTTGAACTCCCCCTGCCCCTTAGCCCGGGCCGGGGGGGCTTCACCCCTGCTTTAAGCATCAGCTACAACAGCGGTGGCGGCAACTCCGAGTTCGGCCTCGGCTGGGGCCTTTCCCTGCCTGCCATCCAACGTAAGACCGACAAACGCCTGCCCGAGTATAATGATGCCGCAGAAAGCGATGTATTCCTGCTTGCCGGTGCCGAAGACCTGATCCCCCTGCTAGATGCACAGGGACAACGCCTCATCCGCCAGGAACAAGGCCTACGCATCAAAACCTACCGCCAGAGGATAGAAGGCCTCTTTGCCCGCATAGAGTTCATTGAGAGTACCCATAACTCCTGTTGGCGCGTCACCACAAAAGAAAACATCACCACCTATTACGGCCTAGATAGCACCAGCCGCATCGCCAATCCCGAAAACCCAGAGCAAATCTTTAAATGGCTACCCACCATGGTCGTAGACAACAAAGGAAACATTCAGGTCTACCAATATGCTGCTGAAAACCTCGAACAAGTCCTCCCTACAGCCTACGAAAAAAACCGGCTGAACGGCACAGCACCCTGTACCAATACCTACTTAAAAAAAGTACTGTATGGCAACAAAACACCGTTTTTTGTTGAAGCCGATGCTTGCTACCAGCCCGCATTGCCGCAAAACATGGACTGGCACTTTGAAGCCATAGTAGATTACGGCGACCACAGCGAGACCAGCTATACAGCCGACCAACCCTGGACCGCAAGAGCCGATGCCTTCTCCAGCTTCCAGGCCGGCTTCGAGATCCGTACCTACCGTAAAGCACGTAGGATACTCATGTTCCACCACTTCCCCGGACTGAACGCAGGAGCACCCAGCCTGGTGCGCAGCCTCGAACTGGAATATGCAGCCGATGAGAGCCTAAACCCTGTCGAAGCCGACTATATCATCAAAGCCACCTCCAGAGGCTATAAATGGAGCGATGCCAATACCTTCCGCTCCAAAGCCCTACCGGCCATGACAATGACCTATAACCCCCTACAATGGAACACAGAAATCCAAAAAGTAGCCGAAGCCGACTTTAAAGGCACACCACAAGGCCTTACCGGCCCTTACCAATGGATAGACCTAGATGGCGAAGGCATCAGCGGCATCCTTAGCGAACAGGCCGGAGGCTGGTGGTACAAACACAACCTCGGCAACGGTCATTTTACCCCACCAAAACAAGTGGCAGAAAAACCCTCCTACGCCGGACTGGGCAGCACACTACAATGGCAAGACCTAGACGGCGACGGCCGCAGACAAGTCGTAGACACCAATAAAGGCTTCTGGCAACTCAATGGCCCCGATGCCTACACCGCCTACAAAAGAGACTGGGCACCCTTCAGTCCTTTTAAACAAATAGCACAGATCAACTGGGACAGCCCCTTTACCAAAATGCTGGACCTTAATGGCGATGGCAAAGCCGATGTACTCATCACCGAAGACCGCGCCTGGACCTGGTGGGAAAACCAGGGCAAACAAGGCTTTACCACCGGCGGACACAGTCCTCTGGTACACGATGAAGAAAAAGGCCCAGTACTCTTGTTGCGCGACAGCGTACAAAGCATCTTCCTAGCCGATATCAACGGCGACGGGCTTACCGACCTAGTGCGAGTACGCAATGGCGAGATCTGCTACTGGCCCAACAAAGGCTATGGCCGCTTCGGCGCCAAAGTCAGCATGGAGAACGCTCCCATCTTTGACCACCAAGACGCGTTCAACCCACAATACATCAGCCTTTCCGACATCAGCGGTACCGGTGCTGCCGATATCATTTACACCGGTAAAAACACCTGTACCGCCTACCTCAACTACTCCGGCAACGCCTGGGGCGAAGCCGTACCCATCCACCCCCTGCCCGCTACCGACAGCTACAGCAAACTGGCCGTAATAGACTTCCTGGGCAAAGGCACCGGCTGCCTAGTCTGGAGCTCCCCTTTGGCTGCACATGCCGAAGCACCCTTACAATACATCGACCTGATGGGCGGCCTCAAACCCCACCTAATGGTCGCCTATGAAAACGGCATGGGCAAAGCCGTAAGCCTAGCATACAAAAGCTCCACCCAATACTACCTCGAAGACAAACAAAACAATATCCGCTGGGCCAGCCGCCTGCCCTTCCCCGTGCAATGCGTGGCAAAAGTCACCACCTATGACAAAGCCAGCGATAGCCGCTTTACACAAAGCTACCGCTACCGCCATGGCTATTACGACCATGAAGAACGCGAGTTCCGCGGCTTCGCCTATGTAGAAACCGTAGACATCGACAGCGTCGACCATACCGCCAGTAGCCTCGACCAAGACCCCGTACTGACCAAAAGCTGGTACCATACCGGCGCCTGGATGCGCAGCCATGCCCTGCATACCGAGTTAGCCAAAGAGTACCTGCCATTTGAAGGCTGGGACACACCATTGCAAGCAGGTAGCCTACTACCTATAATCAATATCGAAACCCCAGGTTTAAATGTGCTAGAGCAACGAGAGGCCTACCGTGCGCTGAAAGGCTCCCCTTTGCGTCAGGAGGTGTACGCCTTACCTTCCGGCATGGAACCCCATATCTATACCGTAACGGCCTTTGCCTATACGGTTAAATGTATCCAGCACAGTCCTGAGCCTTCTGCTACCGCAAACTGGCTAGCACCGAAGCATGGCAGCTTTATGAGCCTGCAACAACAGCAGATCGCCTTTAGCTGCGAGGGCAATAAAGAAGACCCACGCATCAGCCACAGCTTTGTACTATCTACCGACCAGTACGGACAAGTGGAACAACAGGCCAGCATTGCCTATGCCCGCAGACATACAGATGCTACACTGCCAGATATCGTGCAGCAGGAGCAGAGCAAAACCCATATTACCTACAGTACTTCCCGCTTCACCAACGGGATCACCAACCAAGCCCTTAACTATCGCCTGCCATTGCCTTATGAGCAAATGGCCTATGAAATGAAAATAGCACCCCCTGCCGGCCTGCTATACACCATTGACGAACTGATCAATGCTGCTTTCTACACTACAGCGATCGATTATTTCGATACACCGGCACCGGATACCAAACGCCTGCTGAGCCACAGTAAGACATTCTTTTACAATGATGCGGCAACTACCTTTTTAGAGCTCGGTGAGCTTGAAGCCCAGGCTTTACCCTATGAAAGCTACCAGAAAGTCTACAGCACAGCAGGACTGAATAGCATCTATGGCAGCCGGGTCAACAATAGCATGATGAGCGAAGCCGGCTATGTTACGCTTCCGGCAGAAGAAGGCTGGTGGCTGCGTTCCGGAAGAGCACTCTACTCATCACAACCAGAGCATAAATTCTACACCCCAGAACGCTTTATCGATCCCTGGAACGTAGAAACAACCCTTGCCTTCTGGGACAACAGCTACCTGTTACCCAAAAACACCACCGATGCCCTGGGCAATACCAATACCATCCTAGGCTACAACTGGCATAACCTGCAGCCAGTAGCTATGAAAGATGCCAATAACAATATCAGCGAGATCCTCTACGATGCTTTAGGCATGGCCGTGGCCATGGCCCTAAAAGGTAAAGACAATGGCAGCGAAGGCGATAGCCTGCTGGCGGAGCTGGGTGACCCTACCCAACAGATCGATGTGGATGGCAGTGCCGACCTGGGCCACCAGGCCGCCTTCTGGCAGGATCCGGAAACCTATGCCGAAGAACTCTTACAACATGCCAGCTGGCGTTGTGTCTACAACTGGAGTGACGGCCCCGCACGTGTGGCTATGATCGCCTGTAGCGAGCATACTTTTGGCGCCTCAGACAATGATCCACATTTTCTCATCCGTCTGAGCTACAGCGACGGCCTGGGCAGAATCCTCATGCATAAGCACAATTGCGAACCCATAGCCATCCCACCAGATGCGGCTCCGGCAGACCAAACGACGATGGCCTGGATCGGTACCGGCCGTACCGTCTACAACAACAAAGGCAAAGAAGTGATGCAATACGAGCCTTACTTCAGTGCCACCCATGCCTGCGATACCACCGAGCAGGCAGCCGCCCAAGGGGTGAGCCCGAGATTGTATTACGATCCACTGGGCCGGGTACAGGAAACCCGTATGCCCGATGGTACCTTGAGCCGCACGGTATGGACCAGCTGGCAACAGGAAATCTATGATGCTAATGACACCGTACAGGAAAGCTGGTGGTACAACGAACGTATCGGCGGCGATATGGGTACGGCAGAGGAGGAAGCGGCACAAAAAGCAGCCGCACATGCGAACACACCTACCATCGTGCATACCGATAGCCTCGCCCGTGGCTTTTATACCCTACAGAACGATGGCATCAATGCAGCGATACACAGCTACGAAATACTCGACATACAGGGCAACCGATTAAAGGTGATCGATGCGAAACAATCCGCATCGGCCACACCCTTAGCCTGCCTACAGTACCGCTACAATATGCTGCAGGCCCCTTGCTACCAGCAAAGCATCGACAGCGGAACGGCCTATACCTTCCTGGACGTGGCCGGACAGCCCCTCTATGCCTGGGATGCCGAAGAGCGACGTACCTATATGCAGTACGATGTCCTTCGCAGACCGACACACCGTTATCTGAACAGCATCCTGGCCGAGCATTGGGTGTATGGCGAAGCCCGCAGCAATGCGGCTAGCGACAATATGCGTGGGGCTTTATGGCAGCATTATGATCAGAGCGGCAAGCAAACCGTAGCGCGCTATGACTTTAAAGGAGCAGTACGGGAAACGAAACAGCAATTACTGGCTAATCCAACAGTGAACCTGAACACCGCAGAAGGCACCATCAACTGGATCGGCCTGCCGGAATCTACGCTTTTAAACACAGAAGTTTTTGAAAGCACTGTACAGTACGATGGCCTCGGAAGACCAGTGCTAAGTACCGATCCCGGTGGCAATACCCAGCGTATGCAATACAACCGCAGCGGAGCTTTGCGCAAGCTCCGGCTGAATGGAACAGAATATGTAAAGGATATCCAGCATGATGCCAAGGGCCAGCGTATGGCCATCTGGTATGGCAATGGCACCAAGACCTCATATCGTTATGACGAGCTCAACTACCGGCTGCGCCGCATGTTTACCGTAAAGCTCAGCGATAATACCATATTGCAGAACCTTAGTTACACCTATGATCCTTCGGGAAATATTACGCAGATCGCTGATGATGCACAGCAGACTTTGTTCTATGCCAATGCCATTATAGCCCCGGTGCAGCACTTTACCTATGATGCTTTGTACCGCCTCATAGAGGCCAGCGGCCGCGAGCAGATCAGCAGCAACAGTAGAGAAAGCTTTGATGATAGTGAAAGGATGAAAACCCTGGGCAGTAATGCCTGCAGGAACTATACCCAGAAGTATACTTATGATGCCGTGGGCAATATCCTAGAGTTGCGTCATATCACCTTTGATGGAAGTGGCAGCTATACCCGCAGCTATGATTACAGTGTTACGCCTAACAACCAGTTGGACAATACGACGATCCATAATACTACTTACAACTACCTTTATGATACCCGGGGTAATATGCTGGCCCTGCCGCATCTGCACCAGATGGGCTGGAACGCGCACAATGAGCTGGCTTATATCCAAAAGACCAGTACGACGGCTACCTCTGAGAAAGCCTGGTACCAATATGCCGGGGGCGAGCGGATCCGTAAATACGTCGACAAAGGCAATATTAAGGAGGAAAGAATCTATTTGGGTGGCTTTGAAATCTACCGTAAATTTGAATCAGGTTCTTTGACTTTAGAAAGGCAGACGGTGCATGTAAGCGACGATGCAGGCCGTATTGCTATGCTGGAAAAGCGTACGGTGGGTACGGATGAGGCTAAAGAGGTGCTGACTAGGTATGTGTACAGCAATCATCTGCAATCGGCTTCTTTGGAGCTGGATGAGAATGCGGCGATTGTTAGTTATGAAGAGTACCATCCTTATGGCACGACGGCCTTCCAGGCTAAGAGTGCCAGCATTAATGCTGTAGCGAAGCGTTATCGCTACACGGGTAAGGAGAGGGATGAAGAAAGCGGCTTGTATTATCACGGGGCGAGGTATTATATCCCGTGGTTGTGTAGATGGACAGCGATTGATCCTCTGGAGAGTAAGTATGCAGGTATGAGCCCGTATAATTACTCGTTCAATAATCCGGTAATGTGGAATGATCCAAGTGGAGCGGATCCGGGGGATGGAGATAAAAGAAATACGGAAACTCCGAAGTCAGGGTTCTTTGAAACAAGAAATGATGACGGTTCTTTATCCGGAGTACCTTTAGTTGAGGGATTGGATGAAGTAATTGTAAGAGATGAACCAATAGCAGCTGTTACTGATGATGGATTAGCACAATATTCAAATAATGTAAAATTGTCTGCGGAACTTATGATGAGTAATATTCCAGTTGTAGAGCAAGAGCCTTTTTCTATTAAGATAACCCCAGGTTATATACCTTATGAGATAAGAAGGATAGGAGTCAAATTAACTCATCCTACGCCAGTGATAGATAGAGGCCCTACAGACTACGAAGAGCGGCAAAGAGCATTTATCAAGCATGAAACTAATAAATTAAAAGCCTCTCATGCCAACCCTGCATTTGGAGCATTACATTTTTTTGCTGATGGTGTTATGGGAACGGGAGATGCTCTTTATGAGAGTTATAGTAATTTCTCTGATGGAAATTTAGGTAAAGGAACACTATATGCCGGATTAGGGTTCTTAGCATTAAGTGGATATACCGGAGGTATATCAAGAAATGGATTGAAAATAGTCAATATATCAGATGATGTAGCTAGAAAAGGAACTGAACAGGTATTTTCCTTAACAAAACATGGGGAATTAACAAATGGAGTTTATACAGTTTCGAAAGAGGGCATGAAAAAACATGTTATCGGTGGTGTGCAAGGAAGAAGTATCTTTTATCCAACATTAAACGCTGAAGAGGCGGTTTTAAAAGCAGCTCAGTATGCAGATGAAGTTGGACTTTGGATTGGCAACAAAGCTAAAGTACCTGTTTTAAATACCAATATCGGCACAACAGGATTAGGGAAACCAACGAATATAATAAATGTTTATAAAAAGCCAAATGGAATGATTCATGGCTCACCGGGTAATTAAAAGTTTAAACAATCTCATTATGAAAAATATAACAATAGATATAAAAGAAGCAATAAACCAAGAAATACTTTGGTCTTTTACCCTGTTTTTCGATTTCATTGAAAAACTTAACAAGGAAGAAATAATCGAAGTTTCTTTTTGGAATGATGAAGAGAATTGGGCAACACTCCTAGCTAACAAGATTCCAGTTGGTTATTTATGGAAAAAATATCCGGTTCTAATTATTCAAGATAGTTGTCTTAACAATGTAAAAAACACTTTGGAAAATTATAAATTCATAAGTTCAATAATCGTTCATTCCTTAAATGATGAGATCTTGAAATTAGATTATGATGGTCTGAAAGACTATCTTGAATATGGGATAAATTATAACAGTTTTTCAGCGACAGATCTATGGTTTCATACAAATAGTAAGTAGTGTTACTTAGTGTTGGTATTAAAGCATTGTCGCTTTAATGCGCTGATAATCAATAAATAGCAATTCTTATTAATTTTAATGTAGGTGGTATAATTGTACCACCTACATTATTTTATGCCTGTAATCCAGTAAAAGCTTTGAAATCTACCGTAAATTTGAATCAGGTTCTTTGACTTTAGAAAGACAGACGGTACATGTAAGCGATGATGCCGGGCGTATAGCTATGCTCGAAAAACATACGGTAGGTACGGATGAGGCTAAAGAGGTACTGACTAGGTATGTGTACAGCAATCATCTGCAATCGGCTTCTTTGGAGTTGGATGAGAATGCGGCGATTATTAGTTATGAGGAAATCGAGCCTGCGAGATTCGCCAACACCAAAAAGATCAATTAAATATTCCGTTGGCAATATCATCCTTATGGTACTACGGCTTATCAAGCTAAGAGTGCCAGCATTAATGCGGTAGCTAAGCGTTACCGTTATACAGGTAAGGAGCGAGATGAGGAGAGTGGCTTGTATTATCACGGGGCGAGGTATTATATTCCGTGGTTGTGTAGGTGGACGGCAATTGATCCTCTGGAGAGTAAGTATGCGGGAATGAGCCCGTATAATTATGGAAACTGTAACCCAATTACCTTTAATGATCCTAGTGGAAAGGAGGGTGAGCGTGCGGTTATTGCAACTACTAAAGTAACACCAGAAGTAGCAGGAAATATACTCTATAATACAATACAAGGTAAATCTGGCTTTAAACCTGAACTAGGAAAAGGAGGAGCATCATGGTTTATTAGCGAAGGTAATCCGTACACAGGCATTGATGCTACAAAAAATGTAGAGCTTCAAACTTTTATTGATACTACTGATGCCATACAATTTTCTTCTCAAGACCTTACTACAATTAAGAATGAAATTATGAGTAATGAACTTGTAAGATCAAAAATAGAAAATCAAATTCGCTCAGAGTATAATCTTTCTCCTAACGAGGTATTTACCAACAAACAGCTAAAAACTTTTAATAACCGTTTAAATGCCGCATCCGAAAGCCTTATGTGGGATGAAGTTGCCGCCAGGGTTGGTAAGTCTTCTAGTGGAGTAGGAGAGGTTTCATTAATTAACAGTGAGTTTTCAAAATCTGGAAATGGCAAATTCACTGTTGTTACCGATGCTAGCAAAATTAAAATAACGCCAGACATGGTTATGGATGGCTTGCGAAATGCAAACTTAGATGTAACGGTGGAAACCAAAGATGCACTTCAAACAACATTGACAGAAGCTGCAAATGCTGGCAAATATAGTGGAGCGTCCATGATAAGAAATGCCTTTAGAATAGGGGGAAAGATACTAACAGTTGTAGGGGCTACTACAGATGCATATCGTATCCTTACAGCAGAGGACAAATGGTATACTGCATCCGAAGTAGCTGGAGGATGGGCCGGCGGAATGGCAGCAGCTACGGCCTTCTCTGCATGGTTCTTACCAGCAGATACGATGGGGCCATGGGCATGGTTAGCACATGGTATTGGTGCATTAACGGCATTTGCAATCGGTTACACAAAAGGTTCTGAACTCATGCGTGGCATTTACGAAGTTACTTTCCCCGATTTAATTACATCCAACTGGAAAGGATTTGAAGGAGGAAAGAATAAAATTGGCGGTGGTGGTGCTGGGGGAACATGGTAATAACTTATAAATAGTATATATGAAAACAATAGAACAATTTAATTCTATTTTAGAAAGATGGAATGCAGCCCCTCACCCTTTTGTTAATCTTAGTCAGGAAGAGGTTAAAGCTGAAATGCAAAAAATTGCACAAGAAGTAGATCGTGATGATATAGACTTCCTTTGTAAGGTATATGATAATTTAAAGTCTGATGATTTAAAAACTATATTTTCTGAATTTCTACATTCTTTTGCCTTAATTCATCGTGAAAGGCTTATAGATATCTTACCTAACAAATTAAAGCCCGATGGACCTAGCGTTGTAATCCAACTATTTGGTTACACTAGAAATAAAGATTTCTTCAATTTGCTAGCCTCTGTTCTAGAATATGGCAATTTAAATATTGATGATAAATTCGCTTTTCTTTCTACATTAAGTTTTTTGCGGAACAAAAATGCTATTCCTTATATCAAGTCCCTGAGATTAAACGAAACAAATGAAGACGTGAGAAAGGATATGGAATTAGTCATTAATAATTTAAATCTTAGGATTATTTGATACAGTAGGGGGTAGTGTTGGTATTAAAGCGCAATGTTTTAACGTACTGATAATTAACAAATAGTAATTCGTATTAATTTTAAGGTAGGTGGTATAATGGTACCACCTGCCTTATTTTATGCCCATATGTAAGTGTTTTGAAATCTACCGTAAATTTGATAAGTCTTCGGGCACTAGTTCTTTGACACATTCGACCGGCTCTTGCTTGTTTTAGAAAGGCAGACGGTGCACGTGAGTGATGACGCAGGGTGTATCGCTATGCTCGAAAAGCGTACGGTGGGTACGGATGAGGCTAAAGAGGTGCTGACTAGGTATGTGTACAGCAATCATCTGCAATCGGCTTCTTTAGAGTTGGACGAATATGCGAACATCATCTCTTACGAGGAAATCGAGCTTGCGAGATTCGCCAACACCAAAAAGATCAATTAAATATTCCGTTGGCAATATCATCCTTATGGTACTACGGCTTAT
This sequence comes from Morinoia aosen, assembly GCA_030386875.1. Taxonomy (NCBI): domain Eukaryota; kingdom Metazoa; phylum Arthropoda; class Malacostraca; order Amphipoda; family Talitridae; genus Morinoia; species Morinoia aosen. The sequence continues at coordinate 64,875,327 of JASJYW010000027.1, forward strand.
CAAGCTAAGAGTGCTACGATTAATGCGGTAGCTAAGCGTTATCGCTACACGGGTAAGGAAAGGGATGAGGAATCTGGCTTGTATTATCATGGGGCGAGGTATTATATTCCGTGGTTGTGTAGATGGACGGCGATTGATCCGATGGAGAGTAAGTATGGAGGGATGTCTCCGTATAACTACTCCTTCAACAACCCGATCATGTGGAATGACCCGAGTGGGGCGGATCCGGGGGATGGAGATGATATATATAAAGATTTTCCTAAAGATCCAAAACAAGGACAAAAGTATTCTGAAAATGGAACAAACTGGTTTTTTGATAAAGGAGGCTGGCTCAGAGACGACAGAGACCCGTCACAATACCCTTCCAATGTAGAGGAGAAGAGTTCTTCTGCTGGGTTATTTGGAGAAGGGCATGGTCTTAATGTTTGGCAGGCAGCTGCAAATGATGGTCGACCTGAAGAGTTTTTTGCAGCAACCCGGGCAAGAGGTAGTTCGATTGAGACAGTTGTAAAAGGTCAAATGGTAGCTGCCGTTACTGCACCAATTTTAGCGGCAGGTGGCTTTTTGGGCGTAACAGCGTTACAAGGAGCAGGAGCTGTAAGTACAAGTACTGCGGTAGGTGGTGCTGTAGCCGGTAGTAGCTCAACTACACTAACAATGGGAGGAGCGTTAGGGGGATTAACGGCTCAAGAAGCGGCAAAAATAGGATTAGCAAGTAGCCTTTCTCTCTTATATCTAAATTATGCTAGTCAAACTGGTACAAGTTCTATAGACTATACAGATGCTGTAAAAAAAGCAAAGAAGACTAAAGAAGAAGAAAATGATTTTGCTTCAGTTCGCTTCCAAGTCCAAACTGGGAAAGATGACATTGCTAGTGATAGGCAATACAATTCCCTTGAAATAGGTGTTACTAAAGCACAAGGCTATTTAGCCCTCTTAATTATATATGAAAAAGCTCTATTAAAAGATCCGAGCCTTGGTAACAATAAAGATTTTAGGGCAGCAATTATAAAGGTGAGCGAGCAAATAACAGCTGTAAAAGGTGGATTGATTAAAGGACCGTATCAAACTACAATACAAGAAACATTCTATCATCGAAAAAAAGAATATAGGGTTGATTTAGAGGTTCAAAGAGGTGTAAACTTTAAAAGATAAATTATGAATAATACAATTTTAAATCAATTATTAAATAATTGTAAATCAAAGGATATTGAATTAGCACTAGAATCATTAGATGATTTAGGTTACTTAATAGAAAGATTTACATTAATTAGAAAAGAAGAAGATAATAATAAAATTATCGAAGAATATAAAATCCTATTTAATAGAAAAGAATTGATTTCTATTGAATTAAGTAAGGATAACTACGACTATATACTTTATTATCTATTTTATCTCTTAATGAATTTTCCAGATCGATCTTCTAGAGCAGCGTGGTGTCTTGGAAAATGTTATGACAAATCAATACAAAAAGGTGTTCGTTTAGCTGCTGAAACTTTTATAATTGTAGGTGATGACGACACTGTTGTTTATTTATTAAAAGCAATCACAGATATTAATGAATTTCAAGACTTAGAAGAAGAAACTCTAAAATTACTTTATAAAATAAAAGAAAGTGAACTTCCTTATTCAAGAGAGTTTGCACGTAAACGACTTGATTTTTATAGAAAAATTGGTAATGGGTAGAGTTACATTGTGTTACTATTATTGAGTTGTTTTTCACTAATTGGTAATCAAAAAATAGGAACTACTATTAATTTTAAGGTAGGTGGTATAAATATGCCGCCTACCTTATTTTATGCTCTTAATCCATTAAGCGTTTTGAAATCTACCGTAAATTTGAGGGAAGTTCTTTGATTTTAGAAAGGCAGACGGTGCATGTGAGTGATGATGTAGGCCGTATTGCTATGCTGGAAAAGCGTACGGTGGGTACGGATGAGGCTAAAGAGGTGCTGACCAGGTATGTTTACTCCAATCACTTGCAGTTTGCAAGTCTGGAGTTGGATGAAGCGGCTAATATCATCTCTTACGAGGAAATCGAGCTTGCGAGATTCGCCAACACCAAAAAGATCAATTAAACATTTCGTTGGCAATACCATCCTTATGGCACTACGGCTTATCAAGCTAAAAGTGCCAGCATTAATGCGGTAGCGAAGCGTTACCGTTATACAGGTAAGGAGCGAGATGAGGAGAGTGGATTGTATTATCACGGGGCAAGGTATTATATCCCGTGGTTGTGTAGGTGGACGGCGATTGATCCATTGGAATCCAAGTATGCGGGCATGAGTCCGTATAATTACTCGTTCAATAATCCGATGATGTGGAATGATCCGAGTGGAGCAGATCCGGATAAACCTCCTATTGAGGAAGCCTCCAAAAAGCTAATAGGTAATCCTAAGCCTGTAGATGAAAACGTACTGGAGTATATACATCCTGACGGCTCATTTACAGGAGAGCAGGCTAATATACCTTTAGATGGAGTTACCGTTACAGGAAGCTACTCTGGATGGAGTAAATTTAAAGCTGGCCTTCGAGGTTTTGCGAAAGGAGTTGTAATCGCTGCTGCTGTTACCACTGTTATTGCTTTTACTGGAGGACTTGGCGCAGTTGCTGTAGCCACAGCTATGGCCTATACTGCAACTGGTGTCGGAATTGTTGCTACTGCCAAAACAGGGTATGAACTAATCTCAGGTAAAGAAGCATTTACAGGTAGAGAATTAGGAACATTAGAAAAATGGGAGATGGGTGGCGAACTTGTTGGTGGTATTGTTGGTGGCGGTAGAATGATGGGCGGTAGAAAAGGGTCATCATCATCCAAAACTGCGATGTCCGATATTCCGGTAACAGAATCAAGAAGTAGATGGACAAGTAATGCTACAGAAGCTCCTGTTTTTTCAGAACCAACGAGTAGTGGAGCTCCTAAATTCACTGAATCTACAAGTTCAGGAACAACAAAGTTTGCAGAGTCGATTAGGACATCCGAGGTGGAATCAGCTACCGCAACACTTTTACGAATGGAAGCAGAAAATCCTGGCGCTCATTTTGTTAGTCGACATGGTGCTAACACTACCCTACAAGAGCAATATATTAGAGCAACAACAGGTCTTACTCCTGATGGATTTCAAGGACGTCTCCTAAATTCTACACGTTTTTTATCTGAGATTGATCAGCTTGAAGCAGTAAACATTGCAACAGAACATTTTCAGCGAACCGGAGAGTCATCATTTGAGTTTGACATGGGACGTGTTATTGGAGAAGGCTATATGAAGCGTGGCGGAGAAAGAATGGAATCAACGAAAGTAAAGGCTTATTTTAAAAACAATAAATTATATACAATGTATCCTCAACTTTAAAAAATTTAAATAATGAAAAAAATTCAATTAATAGATATAGCAAATCCTGGAAAACTTGAAAATTATATTGACGCTCACATGGTAGATGTTGTATATATAGATGAAGTAAAAAATGACTCTATTAGTTTATTGCTTGAGCCAGCGATTGACATAGATAAACATGATGATAAAATATGGTTACAAGAAATATTGCAGAAAGCATTTCTTGAATGCCAAGAATACAAAGTGCAAATTATTTGGTAGCACAAGTATTGAGGTAGTGTATCCAATGTGTTGTTATAGTGTTTTTATTAATTTAAACATTTGATTTTCAATAGAAAGTAAAATCATAATTTAGAAAGAGAGTGGTCATAATTGACCACTCTCTTTATTTTTAGGGGTAAAATCGGTATTATATGGAGAAAAATAGACGCTCATGTATCCAATGTGTGGGTGGACAAAAAATATGCAGTTATTACCAAAAATATTTAATAAAGCATAGTTATTCAAGATCAGGAAAACAGCGCTATAAATGCAAAAACTGTAATAGGGCACAAGTAGATACCTATACTCTTATTCAATAAGTATTAATATGCTGGCTGCATGTTTGAAGATCTACTTTTGGAGCTAGCGATTTTATAAAATAATTGTACATTCGATTAGTTCCTTGACACATTCGACAGGCTCTTACTTATTTTAGAAAGGCAGACGGTTCATGTAAGCGATGATGCCGGGCGTATTGCTATGCTGGAAAAACGTACGGCGGGTACGGATGAGGCTAAAGAGGTGCTGACCAGGTATGTGTACAGCAATCACGTGCAATCGGCGAGTTTAGAATTAGACGGAACAGCTAAGTAACCGTAAAGCGTGTAAACTGATCGGCTTATCCCCCACAAATTATCAGTACAAAGCCAAAAATAAAGATGACTAAGCACTGTAAGTGGCACTCACTGCATTAACTACTTAAACATGTTGCTATTGGCTTTGGGCAGTGTTGTTACAGGTTGTCAACTGATTCGTAATTTAGCATGATGCCATTCCAATTGCAAAGGAATAAATATATGAAATCAAAGTATGAATCATAATGTTGGCTTAATACTCACTTAATATACAATGACAATCTTTGCAGCGTCAAAAGTTTGTCATGAAAAAAATAATTGCCCTATCGTTAACTTTTTTATGGTGCACACTCATCTCTCTGGCACAAACACAATGCCCACGGATCTCTAGTATATGTATAAAATCCTGCGCCACACCGGAAGGACTTAATGAGTTCTTTATTTTCACTACCGGGACTAGCGCAATTAATGTCAGTAATATTAACATCGCTTGGGCAACCACAAATATTGCTTTTGCCGGGTTTATCCAAAACACGACTACCTCAACAAAAGTAGCCTCTGCAAATCTCGCTATTGATAATGCAAATGGCTGTGGCAACCTGATAGAGCCTGTAGGCATCATACCTGCCAATGCTAAAGTAATCGTCTTTACCAGTTACAATGTTGACCTTAGCGCCTTGTCTTTCGGAGCATTGGGCGAGGATATGTATGTCCTTTTTACCAACAACAGCAACAGCACCGGGCATTTTGCCAATAACGGTACCGGTATCCGGAGCATGACCTTAAGCATCACCGGAATCTTAAATTGTTCCCAGACGGTGACTTATGCCAGAAACCTGGTGTCTACAGCTAGCGGAGCTTCGGTCAGCTTTACCACTACCGGAATAGCGAGCTATTTTGTGAACAACTGCGTTGTACCATCCACTCCGTCCATAGGTCCCAGTATTACCTTAACCAGTACCAGTGCTAATGCGACCACTTGCATCAATACCCCCATTTCAAATATCAATTTTACTTCGAGTAATGCAACAGCTGTAGTGGCTACAGGTTTGCCGGCTGGTGTGAACGGTACATGGAGTGCTGGCACCAATAGCTTCACTATTAGCGGCACACCTACGGTTGTCGGGACCTTTAACTATAAAGTAAAAGCAAGCGGTGCCTGTGGTGCAGATTCCATTATGGGCATGATTACCGTTAATCCAAGTGTATCAGTAACAAGGAACATCAGCATCTGCCAAGGAGAGAGTTATGACTTTTACGGAACTATTTATAACACTTCAGTTACAGCAGCTACCCATACCATAGCCAATCCTGTTGGTTGTGACAGCGTGATTACTTTAAACCTTACTGTTAATCCCTACCTTACCGGAGATCGCATAGCGACCATCTGTCCAAACGGTAGTTACTGGTTCAATGGAATGGAGTACACCAGTGCCGTGTCCGGAATTATGGATACCATACCGAACACTACCGGTTGTGATAGTGTGATTACCCTATACTTAACCGTGAGTCCTTATAACTATGCAGACCTCTTTGAGGTGATCTGTGAAGGCGATAGCTTTGTGTTTAACGGCACTACTTATACACACAGTGTAAGTGATATCACCGATACGATCAGTAATCCTGCCGGTTGTGACAGCATCATCACTTTTACCTTAAATGTTTTACCCGCTCCGCAACAAATATTAATGGCAGATACACTGATCGTTTGCCAGTACGATACCGTTGCTTTGACGGCTCAGGCATTGCCTTATAGTAACGATTATCAATACAGTTGGACTCCCGTAACCGGTTTAAATAACAGCAACAATCTGAATGTCTGGTTTGTGGCGGATCAGTCTATAGACTACACTTTGACTGTGCAGCGGCCTACCAATGGTATTCCCTGTAGCTTAAGTAAACGGACAAGAATCATTGTAAATCCGGGTAACTTTTTACAAACTGCATTTGTAGATACCGCCATCTGTCCGGGCAAAAAAGTCGTGGCAAAACTAAATGGTGCACAGTCCTACGCTTGGTCCGGTTTAGAAGATGTCGTTTCGGTAAACACTACAAAAGATTCCGTACTGCTCCATCCGCAGACTACTCATGCATACTCCATTGTAGGCACCAGCGATAAAGGTTGTAGAGACACCGTATCCATCAATATAGAAGTATATCCGAATGCGGTGCTGAACATGCCGGATGCTATAAATACTTATCCGGAAGAGCCTTATCTTTTAGAGCCGTATACCAATGCTTCCTACTTTGAATGGTTCCCGAATTCAGGTATCAGTAGCGTAAATACAAGCACACCTACCTTCTATCCAGAAGTAAATACCCGTTATTTTGTAAAAGCGACTACCGACAGAGGTTGTATCATTGAAGACTCCATTGATGTGTTGGTAAAGCCTGTCAGTCTGGACATGCCCAATGCCTTCAATCCGAATTATGAGTCCTTTAAAGTAGCGCGGAATGGTATTGCAACACTAAATACATTCAGGATCTACAACAGGTGGGGGCAGCTTGTCTTCGAAACGCAGGATATTCAAACCGGATGGGATGGCGCATTTAAAGGAGTGCCGCAACCTATGGGTGTATATATTTACCAGATAGATGCTGCGGGTCTGAACGGACAGCCACTCAAGCAAAGTGGTAACGTTACCCTCGTCCGATAGCCAACCCTATTCATTAATGCTTACCCATTCTGGTATAATTCATAAGGACTTTATAATTATCTGATGTTATCATGTGGATAAAGCTACCAAAGATTTTCTTAGCAGGAACTTTAAGATTGTATTTGATCTTTAAGCTATACAGTTCATGTTTGAAAAGAAATAGGTCATCATATCGGCAATGTCACAACAATGGCCACAATAGGAATATTGCGGTCATTTTTATATTATGACCTTCCTGTTACCATAAATTTTTGCGACCCTTACGCATGAATAAATGATAAAAGAAGTCTGGTAATAACTACATTTGTTCTTTTACGAACATGGAGATAAAGACAGCAATATTGATCAGTATAGGAGATGAATTACTCATCGGCCAGACCATAGACACCAACAGTGCATGGATCGCTAAACAATTGAATCGCTTAGGGATTCATATTACTTTAAAACTAACGATCAGCGATACCAAGGAAGCAATAAAGGAGGCACTGGATCTGGCCATGCCACAGGCTGACCTGATGATCTGTACCGGCGGCTTAGGCCCTACAAAAGATGACTTGACCAAGCTTACTCTGAACGATTATTTTGGCGGTACATTAGTACGCAACCCCACCGTACATGAACATGTGGTTCGTTTCTTTGAAAAGCGGAACCGGCCCATGCTCCCCGTGAATGATATGCAGGCCGATGTACCTGATAATTGTACCGTATTGTTCAACAGGATGGGTACCGCTCCGGGTATGCTGTTTGAAAGGCCTGATACCTGGGTGGTTGCTTTGCCCGGTGTGCCCAAAGAAATGCAGGTTATTCTTGAAGAAGAATTAATGCCGCGGATAAAAGCCAATACAATCTGCGATCAGCAGATCATTTATAAATATTTATTGCTGTTTGGAAGAGGGGAGAGCTTTGTGGCGAAGGACATTGAAGATATTGAAAACGTCTTACCCGGACATATTCATTTGTCCTATTTACCCAACTACGGAGAGCTGAAATTAAGACTTTCCGGTAGCGGCACAGATTTTACAGCACTAAATAATGAAATGAATGTCTATATAGGACTGATCAGAGACCGGATAATTGATTATGTGGTAGCAGATGAAGACCTGAACCTGGAAGAAGCTTTGATCAAACAATTAAAAGAACATCGTCTGACCATAAGCACAGCAGAGAGCTGTACAGGTGGGCTGATCAGTAGTAAGATCACCGATGTGTCCGGTGCCAGCACTGTATATAAAGGAAGCATCATTGCCTATGATAACAAGATCAAGCAAACGGAATTAAATGTAAGCTATGAGATACTCAATGCAGTGGGTGCGGTAAGTGAAGCCTCTGTGCTGGAAATGGCCAGAACCGTAAGGAAAACCATGATGACAGATATCTCAGTGGCGGTTTCCGGGATCTTGGGGCCAACGGGTGCAACTGCAGAGAAGCCGGTAGGACTTGTTTATTTCGGAATTGATTCGGTAAAAGGGACACAAGCATTTTCTTTTAACTTCCCTTATGATCGTACGATCAATAAAGAGATGGTTGCGAAAACGGCCTTGGATTTAATCCGTAAAGAAATGCTGCGCCTGGTCTCAAACGGTTAATGCAGCTTCCCGGGATACAGCGATCTTATGAGTACAAAACAGATTTGTTTGTACATTTGCGCCATGAAGCAAGTGATCCTGAACAAAGGAAAAGATAAAGCAGTAAGACAATTGCATCCCTGGGTATTTTCAGGAGCCATTAAAGCGAAGACCGGCGAAATCGAAAATGGAGAATTGATCGAAGTCTTGAATGTGGATGGCGATGTCATGGCACAGGGTGTTTACAATAAGCAGTCCCGTGTTGCAGTACGCTTGCTGGAGTGGGGCGGAGCAGCCTCCATTGATGAGCAATGGTGGCGCAGAAAAGTACGTGCAGCCATCGAAAACAGGAAACATTTACTTACAGAAAATAATAATACGCTACGCCTAATCTTTGCCGAAGCAGACTTCCTGCCAGGCCTGATTGCCGATAAATATGCTGATTTTATTTCGATACAAGTACACTCTGCAGCGATAGAAAAAGTCAAAGACATTATTATATCGGAAATGGTGGATTGTCTCCATCCAAAAGGTGTCTATGAGCGTAGTGACCTGCGCTCCCGTGAATTTGAAGGCCTGCCGGATGCCAATGGCTTGGTCTACGGTGCTATGCCGCCTGAGTTTGTGGACATCATTGAAAATAGCATCCATTACCAGGTAAATATTGTAGATGGACAGAAGTCCGGCTTTTATTGCGATCAGCGGGAGAATCGCTGGCTGACGGCACAGTATACTAAAGATAAAAAAGTATTAGACTGTTTTTGTTATTCGGGAGGCTTTACGCTGAATGCCTTAAAATATGGTGCTGCGTCTGTTACCGCTGTAGACAGTTCCGCATTAGCCTTGGAAACCCTGCAAAGAAATGTCGTATTGAACGGTTTTGATACCCGTACTTATCAATCTGTAAAATCGGATGTAAATCAATACCTGCGTGAATTAGGCGCACAGAATGAACAATTTGACCTAATTGTTTTGGATCCACCTAAGTATGCGCCCTCAAGATCTGCACTGGAAAAGGCTTCCAGAGCTTATAAAGACCTGAATCGCCGTGGTCTGATGTTATTGGGAAAAGGTGGATTATTAGCCACATTCTCCTGTTCCGGTGCTATGGATATTGAAACCTTTAAACAAGTGATCGCCTGGGCTGCGATCGATGCTGGTAAACAGATTCAGTTTATCCGCCAGTTCAGCCAGCCGGAAGACCATCCGGTGCGCGCTTCATTCCCGGAAGGAGAATACCTGAAAGGATTATTAGTAAGGGTGGTGTAATCATAAATACTAAATCTTTATCCATGAACATTATCCGATTGTTTTTTACTTTGATGATGAGCTGCTGTGCATTCAGTGCAAAAGCTCAGGAACGTATTTTTAAAGACAAATCAGAAGGCTTATTGGAAAATGTTAGACGACAACTGTTTTTTTCGATGCATACTGAAGGATTATTTTGTCCAAGAATTAGCCTTGATATTGTTGCAGAAACCATCACGTTTGAATATGCAGGTACCAATGCTAAAGAAACGAGGTCATTGAATGATAAACCTGAAGATGCCCGTTTGGATACTGCGGCAACAAAAAAATATCCTAAAAAGGAAAAATTTGATTGGGGCAATGTAAGCCGTTTAGACATAGGTAAAGGTTGGGGCTACACGAAGCAAGCCATGCAAAAAATTGATGCGATCTATGGACATCACGATGATATAATCGCATTTGCAGAAAAGGATGTGAATGCCAATGGGATCATGGATTATATTTTTGTACGCAGAGTGGATAGCCCTTCTTATGGGGCAGCATTTCACATTCGGGATACCAAACCAGAACCCGGTTATGAAGTAGAAATCTATGAGGGTACGCCGGAAAATCTGAACTTTATATTCAGGTTTTATTTACCTAAGTATACCCAGCAAATCGTTTATTATACCAATGCTAAAGACAGACGTGTAAATATTGTGAGCTATCAGGTGTACGATCAGGCTATTGGCGCCTACCAGATAGGTCTGGACAGTGTATTTTGGGAGTAGCGTCTCACCCAAAATTAGTTTTCATCTCCCTTTAAGCTAAGATCCTTTCTAGAGGAATTAGAATGGCAAACCGATCCCGATATTCAGGTTGATATTCTCTGAACGCCATTTTTTGGAACCAAAATCTACCTGGTCGATCACCCAACCGGAATTATTGAGGATATAAGGCTTCTTAAGCGCAAAGGCCCAGTCCGCTCTCAGGATCAAAAAGCCACCTATGTCCGCACGCAAACCTGCTCCTGCGCTGAGTGCGATGTCCTGCCAGAGTTTATTGAATGCAAATTCCGCACCCGGCAGGTTCTCATCTTTGTTGGCCAGCCAGATATTACCGGCGTCGGCAAAGAAAGTGCCATGAAGGCCTATAGCCCCTGCAAAGAGTTGGATCATCCTAAAACGATATTCAACATTCCATTCCAGTTTTATATCGCCACTCTGGTCGATGAATAAACGGTCATTAGAGTTTTGAAGGGAAGGATTGTAATAGCTTCCCGGGCCCAACAGGCGCGGCCCCCAGCCCCTGATGCTATAGGCACCCCCTACAAAATATTGTTTAATGTAAGGGAGCGTTCTGCTTGCTCCATAAGGCACACCGATACCACCATGCATACGGAATACCAGTGAGCGATTGCCCCGAGTGATATACTGCCGGATATCAAAATCCAGCTTTACGTAATTGGCGTAGTTAAAAGTAAAGCCATTGCCACTTAAGCCTTCCAGTAATCTGTTGCCCCCACGAAGTATCAGGCCGGCCTCTTCCAGACCTAATCTAAGGAAGGTATGGTGACCAATACGACTGCCTTCCGTGTTGCGGATAAACTCAATATTCTCTCCAAGGATAAAATTTTCCTGGTAAGAATTACGTATTGCCTGTACTTCATTTAAACGCACTCTAAAGCTGTCTGATACATTCGTCAGTCGAAGGGAGTTAAAAAAAAGGGGATTGACCTGCCAGGTAGACCAGTTATTACTTTTCCATACATAACCAAAACTACTGTTGATCGTCTGAATCCGGAAATAATTGGAACGGTCAAGGAAGTTGCCACCCAGGCTGAATACCGTTTTGGGAATGCTTACTTTATTTGTATTAAACTTAAAGGGAGACAGAAATGTCGGAAAAATAAGCTTTGTATTCAGTCCTAAATTCTGCGTCATCAGATAGAAGCGCTCGAAATAGCCCTGGTTCGGATTTTTGGTCTGGTTCAATTCAAATCCGTAAGTGCCAGCGATTGATAATTGATTTGCGCCTTTGAATAAATTCTTATTCGTAACAGAAGCATTTAATGCACTTCCTGCAAGATACAGATCACCACCGGAAAGCTCAAAGTTAGTGTTGAAATGGTAGGTTTCCCCGGGGTTCAATACAATGTGGGCATCCAGATAATGTTGTCCCAACTCATTAAAAGAAGTGTCCTCTGTAATGAAGATACGACCATAATTGAATATGCTCAAATCGTTCAATTGCAGCAATGTATTGTTGTAATCAGACTGTTTGTACAAAGCTCCCTTTTTTAGAAATATCTTTGATTTGACTACATGCTTACGGACGATCGGTTGTTTGTTTTTGAAACGATAGATCAGCCCTTTAGTGGTGTCTTCAAAATTATAAGTATTGTAAAAGGCTTCATTGTCTTTGTATTCGGGATAGACATAAATATTTCTGAACACAAACTGCTCAAAAGCATCATAGTCTTCTGTTTCTTTTACAAGTGCCCGGACAGAAACTGTCGGTCTCCTGTTTTTTACTTTCCCGGCAAACACATTGACGGCACTTTCCACCAGGCTTTTTTTACTTCTTAAAACCCTTTGTGCCGCAGTGTCCAGTTCAAACTGAATATTGTCCGTATTGAATTTGAAAAAAACCGTTTTCTTTTGCCAGTAAGACCATCTGGCTTCTTTCTGCTCCCAACAGGCCATTGCTGTAAGGTAGTGATTCTTTAAGTAGTGTTTTTTCTTCCCATATCGGTTGCATGATCGACTGAAGCGTGGAGCTGTCTACATCATAACGAACAGTGTCCAGCAGAAATTCATCCTTGGCATCCACATGGTAGGTCACACTTATCTTTTTCCCGGAAGTATCTGTACTGGTATGGAGCTTAGCATTAAAATAGCCCTGATTACTCAGTAAACTCTGCATTTTTTTTACAGAACCCGGAATCGTACCGGCTTTAAACACTGCTGGCTTTTCTACGATTCGTGAACGAATCTGGAAATTCGCAGTATCTCTTTCATAAACCTTATACCTTAAATTGTACAGCCAGACTTTTACCGGAAGTGCTCCCAAAAGGTAGGTGTTATTTTGCTGCTCAATAACGCTTTTGAGGCCATCTTTTAAAGCCGACTTATCGGCATAGGTCTGGCTGGTTTTCAGCTTGATTACGTTCTTGCGTAGCAGATATTCATCTTGTTTTAAATTCCGGGTTGTGCCACAGGAGCTCATCAGGAGTAAGAGTAAACTTGTAAGCCATCCCAAGGAGGCACAAATAGTTTTTTGGACAAAATGATTCATTTAACCTACAAAGTCTGTGATGAGGAGGGCGACGTCTTTTGCATTTTCACCATACAGCATAGTCTGGTGATTACCGCCAACAAATTCAAGTTTACAGTTTTCAATCAGTTCAGCGGTTTCTCTTGCCTTATGCTTAGGCAATAAGGGTTCTCCTAAAGTATAAAAATCCATCCCGTTGATCAACAGGCAGGGTACTTTAATGGTAGAAAAAGTTTGCTGCCAGTTGTTACCTACTACTGCTAGGGCTACAGTTGCCATATTCGTCAGGTTGGGGATGGTATCTACTCTTCCGTCTTCCCGCATTTGAATATCGGCACAGTAATAGCTTTCCATGAAAGGATCCCATTCTGTGATCTGCGGAGAATTTTTAATGTGCTCCATAAAGTCATCATAAGAATCATACACCTTGCTTAGGCGGGCAAATACCGGCTCTAGCATTTTTGCAGAATTTGGATTCATTTCTGCGGCGGCATCCAGGAAAATAATTTTTTCTACCCTTTGCGGATAGTGCGCACAAATATAAGCGGAAAGCAAACCACCATAAGAATGGCCGATAAGGATTGCTTTTTCAATATTAAGATGATCAAGTAACCCAAGAATATCTAAAGCATGATCTTTTAAAGTGTAGGCAAATGCAGGCTTAGAGCTCAGGCCTCTTCCTCTGAGGTCGGGGCAGATAATATTATAATTTCCAAAAAGCCCGGAATGAATGATACCGTCAAAGGCATGGGCATTTGCAGTAATGCCGTGGATCATAATAATGGTAGGCTTATCTTCAGAAGTTTTAAATTCTATATAATGCAGTTTGATATTATTCGTTTCGATAAAGTGATTTTGCATATCTGATAAAATAAAGTTGATTTATTTTTCTAAGGTGACAGTCCGGATAATAAAAAGGCTAGCAAATTTATAATAAAATATTTATTTCAATTTAAAAAGAACTTATCTTTGCAATTTAAGGCTCACTATTTAACCGTTTATTTACTACTCCGAAAAACGCTGGGTCAAAATTATAAGAAAACGTTTTCTTCTACTTAAATTACTTAATGAAATACAATACATCGCGTAACAAGTTATTGATGCCTGAATACGGCAGAAATATTCAAAAAATGGTGGATTATATCCTGACTATTGAGGATAAAGAACAAAGGCAGAAAAATGCGTATGCCATTATTGAGTTGATGGGTATACTGAACCCGCATTTAAAAAATGTCGAAGATTTTAGGCATAAACTTTGGGATCATATTTACAGGATTTCAGATTTTAAAATTGATATTGATTCGCCATACCCGACGCCTACTCGGGATGAAATGATGAAAAAGCCCGAGCCGGTGCCTTATCCGCAAAAAAGCATCAGAAACAGGCATATCGGTAGAAATATTTCCCAGATCATTGACAAAGCCGTAGCCTGTGAAGAGGACGTAAAGAAGAAAGGTTATGTAAACAGCATCGCCTATTACATGAAACTTTCTTACGCCAACTGGCATAAAGAGCAGGTGCAAGACGATATTATCAAAGAAGAGCTGAAACATTTGAGCAATGGTGTTTTGGATTATGTACCCGGAGATGCCCGCACACCGAGGTTTAATAATGCGCATAAGAAACATGCATCAAATAACCAAAACCGCAATAAAGGAAACCAGAATAAAAACAGAAACAATAGTTTCCATGGCAAAAACCAAAAGCCAAACGGAAATCGATCTTTTGGACAGAAAAACGGATAGATTTTATGCATAAAAATTTGGTTTTTCAATTTCTTTAACTACTTTTAGGCATTAAATTAAAATTCTTTTATAAACCATATTATTATTCATTTGTAAGTTATAACTATGAAGCGTTTTATATCAATATCTTTAGCTGCTATAGCAAGTTTTACCACTATTAGTCTTGTTTCCTGTAAAGTAGACAAGTGTAAAGCTATTGTTTGTGCAAATGACGGAATATGCGAAAAGGACGGTTCTTGTACCTGTCCGGTGGGCTATGAAGGTGAACGTTGTGAAACAGTTTCCCGTGATCGCTTTATAGGAGCCTGGATCGTTGATGAAGACGGTACGGTGAGTAATGTAGCCCGTTATACAGTTTCTATTGAAAATGGTCCTCAGATCAATCAGGTTCAGATCCGTAACTTCAATAACCAAAGCAATACAGTTGTTATCGGTACGATACATAATGATACAATCACTATCGCCTCCCAATCTTTCCAGGTAGGCACATTAACCAAAACCATTGTGGGTTATGGTGTGGCAAATCCTGAAGGATTCTACGGTGCACATGGTAAAGTTACTTTCTACTATTCTGTTTCTTCATCTGATGGGGTGACGGATAACTTCGGTTACAGAGATAGCGGATACCCTTCTGTTTGGGTCAAATAAGCTATTAATAAATATTTTTTTAAAGGGTGTTTTTGATATTTTAGATCAAGACACCCTTTTCATTTGTATATAATTCTTTAATTTAGACCTTTGTGCCGATATGGATCTTTTTCCCGGCAATGAACTTGATAGAATTATGCCCGCATTTTTTATAAATAACAGGTGGTTCCTGATTTTGGCCATCATCGCTGTAGCATGTGTGGTGGCGTTTTTTATTCCCTGGGTCTGGAATGTCGCCATGATCCTGTTATTGCTGTTAGGCATACTGAGCATACTGGATTTTGTATTGCTCTTCTCCAAACAGCAGAAAATAGCTGCCGGCAGATCTGCTGCCGAACGCTGGCATCTAGGCGAAGAGAATACCGTTTATTTGGAAATCGACTCAGATTACAGATTCCCGGTCAGCCTAGAAGTAATTGATGAATTACCTGATCTTTTTCAAAAAAGAGATTTTATCCTACACTATAAAGCAACACCTGGTGTAAAACTTAGCGAACAATATGTTCTGAGGCCAGTGACCAGAGGAGAGTATCATTTTGGGAATATTAATGTGTATGTGATGAGTCCTTTAAGATTGCTGAAAGCCAGGTATACATTTCATGAGCCGGCTACCGTAAAAGTTTATCCTACCACCAAATTATTACGCTCCTATCAACTGTTGGCCACAGCCGACCAGCATAACTTGTTTGGTACCCGCAAAATAAGAAGACTGGGGCACAGCCTGGAATTTGAGCAGATCAAGGAATATGTAGCCGGGGAAGATATCCGTACCATAAACTGGAAAGCAACGGCCAGGCGCGGATCGATGATGGTGAATACCTATACCGATATCCGTTCGCAGCAGATCTTTTGTGTGATAGATAAAGGACGCTCCATGAAAATGCCTTTTGAAGGAATGACTCTGATGGATCATTCAATCAAATCCGCACTGGTCTTTTTAAACATCGCCTTGCATAAGCATGATAAGGCAGGATTGATCACCTTTTCGGCTCAGGTCAATGATATAATCCCTGCGGCTCAGGGCGCAAAGCAGATGCATAAAGTTCTGGAAACGCTTTACAATCAAACGACAGATTTCCAGGACGCAGATTATGAACGACTATTAAGCCAGGTGCACCATAAAGTCTCCCAACGCTCCTTCCTATTGCTCTATTCTAACTTCGAGTCGCTGTCCTCATTAAACCGGCAAATGCCTTATTTAAGAGGGATTGCCAAGAAACATATGCTTTGCGTAGTATTCTTTGAAAACACGGCGGTAAAAGATATAGTAGACAATCAGCCGGATACCATTGAAGGTATTTATACCAAAACAATCGCTGAGCGTTTTGATTATGAAAAGAAACAAATGGTAAAGGAGCTCCGGCGGTACGGCATAATAGCTATTCTTACTACCCCTGAAAAACTTACTGTTGATGTAATTAATAATTATCTGGAGTTAAAATCAAGACAATTACTCTGATGAACCTGAAGAATAAAAAGATTATCCTGGCCGTCAGTGCCAGTATAGCCGCTTATAAAACACCGGAACTGGTGCGTCTGCTTATCAAGGCGGGTGCAGAAGTTCAGGTATTAATGACGCCTGCTGCTGCTGATTTTGTGACACCATTATCTTTGGCCACAGTGTCCAAAAAAGAAGTGTATGCCAGTGTGAGCAATCATGCGCAATGGAATAATCATGTGCATCTGGGCCGATGGGCCGATGTATTACTGGTCGCACCCTGTAGTGCCAATACATTAGCCAAAATGGCTCATGGCCTTTGCGATAATATAGTGCAGGCTGTTTACCTTTCGGCCATCTGCCCGGTATTGGTAGCACCAGCCATGGATGATGATATGTGGCATCACCCTTCAACGCAAGCCAACCTTGCTGCTATTCAATCCTATGGCAATAAAGTGATCGCTCCCGAACATGGCGAGCTGGCCAGTGGTATCGTAGGAATGGGTCGTATGGCCGATCCGGTTAATATTTTCGCATATTTAACTGCTTTCTTTGAATCCGAAAGACCTGCTCAGATGCCTTTTCGACATGCTTTGATCACTGCGGGACCAACATACGAAAAGCTTGATCCCGTTCGTTTTATAGGTAACTACTCCACCGGAAAAATGGGTATTGCTTTTGCACAGGTTTTGGCTGATCTGGGTGTTGCCGTAGAATTGGTACTAGGCCCGACAGCATTAAAAGTCGATATTCCGGGTGTGCAGGTACATCATGTAGAAAGTGCCCAGGAGATGTATGATACATGTATTGCCCTGTATGATAACGTAGAACTGGCCATTATGACTGCGGCAGTAGCCGACTTCAGACCGGCTACCAAGACTGATCAGAAGATCAAGAAAAAGGAAGGCGATGATAGCATGGTACTGGAACTGGTCAAGAATCCTGACATTCTCGCTACCTTGGGCAGTTTAAAAAAGAAACAGATCTTGGTAGGCTTCGCTTTGGAGACGGACAATGAACTGGAAAATGCTAAAAAGAAGCTGCAAAAGAAAAAAGCAGATTATATTGTATTAAATTCGCTGAATGATTCAGGTGCCGGATTTGGACAGGATACCAATAAGGTGACGATCGTGAGTGAATATAAAGTGGAAGCACTGCCTTTGCAATCCAAATATGAAGTAGCGAAGGCTGTGATAAAGTATTTAATCAATCAATGAAAAAAGTAATCATCTTATTCATCTGTCTGCTTGCATTTATATCTGGCGTTCATGCCCAGGAGTTAAATGCAAAGGTTAGTGTACGCTCAGAGCGTTTGCAGGGAGTAGATCCCAAGATCTTTGAAACCCTACAGGCCTCTCTGATTCAGATGCTGAATACCAATAAGTGGACAGAAGATACCTATAAACCTTTCGAGAAAATAGAAGTGAGCTTCCTGCTGAACCTTACGGCAAGAACCAATAACGTATACAAAGGCACTTTGACCATTCAGGCTTCAAGACCGGTCTTTAATACCAGCTACTCAAGCCCGATCGTTAATTTTATGGACAAAGATATCAGCTTTAAATATGAGCAAGGGCAGGTGGTTATCTTCGATCAGCAAAGAATAAATAGCGGAGACGCACTTGCATCAAACCTTACTGCCTTGTTTGGTTATTACGTTAACCTTATCCTGGGCCTGCATTATGACTCATTCGGCCAGGGTGGAGGAACGACGTATTTCAAAAAAGCTCAAAATATTGTGATCAATGCACCCGAAGAAGGAAATGAGATCACTGGGTGGAAATCAAATGACGGGAATAATAAAAATAGGTTTTGGCTGATCGACCAGTTTTTAAACCCGAGATTCTCCAATTTTAGGCCTTACTTTTATGTTTATCACCGCTTTGGTCTGGATATGATGACCGAAAAGCAGGAAGAGGCGATTACATCCATTATGGATGGACTAACCAGCCTGGAAACCCTGAATAAAGAAAATCCTACTAGTATTTTATTACAGTTTTTCTTTAATGCAAAGAGTACCGAATATATTAATCTTTTGAAATCCGTTCCCGAGACAAAAAGAAAGCAATATGCAGCGAAATTGGCGGCTATGGACATTCCTAATGCTGCCCGTTATAACGATGCGAGATAATATGAAAGTAAATATTATTGCCTTTTTGCTTACCTTGTCATTGGTGCTATCCGCCTGCGGCAACAGCAGCATTCCGCCTATAGGCTCCGATAAAATGAGAGATTTGTTATTTGATCTGCAGACTGCTGAGGCCTATAGTATCGGTAAGTTCGAAGGAGACAGTTCCGGGCAGAAAGCCAACATTAAAAATCCGGATACGCTTGCTTATTACTACGCAGTGGTATTTAAGCATCATGGCATCAGTCAGGCCGACTTTGAGCAAGCCATCGACTGGTACCTCAGGCATCCCGAAGAACTGACTGCTGTCTATACCAAAGTGATTGATACCGCAAATTATTTCAAGAAAACATTCGGCAAAAAAGATCTGACCATCCCGGATGAAGCCCAGACTAAGGCGGATAATGTTGAAGAAGAATCTTTTGATCCGCGGATTAAAAAAGACCTGGTGCTAGACTCCTTGCTACCTGAACCGGGAAATCGTCCGGCCGTGCCGGAAAGAGAAATCCCTTCTAAAGCAGAGGAAGAAGGGGCAAGGAAAGAGATCAAAAAGAACAACAAGTCGATGAAAGAATTGTTGGATAAAGTAAAAAAGGAAAATTAATCAATGAAGAAATATCTATTTACTGCAATAGCCTTGGCTGTTTTACTTTATGGTTGTAAGCCGGAAGTGACGCTGCCAAAACCAAGAGGTTACTTTAAACTGGATTTGCCGGAAGCTCATAGTTATACCAAATTTGACAGCGCAGGGTTTCCTTTTACATTCGACTATCCGCAGTATGGACAGATTGTTCAGGATACCAACCTGATCAAAGAAGAAAATCAGCCCTATTGGATCAACGTAAGTGTGCCGCAGCTGAATGCAATGGTGTACCTGAGTTATAAAGCCATAATGCCGGGCATGTCCTTAAACAGCCTGGTGAATGAGAGTTATAAGTTGACGAATGCGCATAATACCAAAGCAGATTTTATAGAAGCCCCTGATTTTACTACGCCTTCGGGGCTTAACGGGGTGTTTTATACCGTTGGTGGGAATGCAGCGAGTACTTACCAGTTTTTTGTAACCGATAGTAAAGCGCACTTTATACGTGGTTCTTTATATTTCAACAGCCAGCCCAATGCGGACTCGATTGCGCCGGCGGCAGAATTTTTGAAAAAAGATATCGAGCATATGATAAATACGTTGCAGTTTAGATGAAAATTTGCTTAAATTTGCAGCACTTTAAAGGATTCCATTATTCAATGATTCCGGCCTCGTAGTTCAATGGATAGAATAGAAGTTTCCTAAACTTTAGATCCAAGTTCGATTCTTGGCGAGGCCACAAAAGACAAAAAAGGACTGTTGAGTCAGTCCTTTTTTTTGTTGCCTGTAGTTTTCTGTACACTTTATTGTACACGTTTAGTTCTCTCTGTGAATACCAAAACTAAATTATTAGTTGCGCCATATATAAATACAGCCCTGTAGTAATACAGGGCCAGTTTAAATTTTAAAAATATAATGACCTTCCCCCTTAAGAAAGGCGTATTTTTGAATTAGGCACTAACTTCAAAGTATTTTAGAGTAACTCCAGATATATTCGGGCAATGCAACTTAACGAAAGGGAAATCTATGTTACAATCTACTGCCACAAATTCTATAATATCATTTAATAATTGTACTGCTTTTTTTAGATGCTTTGATTTAGTTGAATGTGCCATTTCTTCGGAGTTTTCAGGATTATCATGATTGCATAAGTATCTTGATCTCCTCGATAAATTTTCTAAAGAAACATATGAAGCATATAAATCTTCAGAAATTTTAAATCCTAAAGTTGTTTTTTTTGAAAGGATTGATAGAATCCTTTACTTTTTCATGAGATCGATAGTGGAAATTATTATGTTTAGCTAATAGTCCATTTACTAAATGAACGGCGACATAATATGCACCAGTAACCTGCCAGTCCCAAGCAGAGTTTAATGTTTTATTTAAATGTGATATTACTTCAATATTCTTCTTAGCCTGAAATATATGCTGATCTAAACTTGCCATGAAAATATATTAGATTATGCAACTGGCTTTAACTCTGAATAATGTGGGGGAACTGTTAAGCCATCAGATGATTCTACTATTGTTGTTGACATGGTGTATCCCATGTCATAGAAAATTAGCATTTACTTTTGCCTCAGAAAGAATAATCGACTTCTCAATTTCATAACCTATCGTCTTGAATTTGGCACCATATATATAATTTGTTCTTTCTTGATGTACAAAATGCAATTTTATCAACTGAGACTTCCTTTTCAACAAGTAGTAAAAGAAATTTTTTAAGCATAGTTTTAAACTGAAGTGCCCTTGTTTTTGAGACCAAATCTTGTGCTAATTCAACAAAATCTCCAGTTGCAGCTTTATTCCAGAACTCTTTTGTTTCATCGGAAGCGACATCCATATCAATAAGTAATTTGTCAGTTTGTATGCTGTCAATAACACCTGATCAATAGCTGCCTTTGCCTTGGACTTTGAATCCTCGTTTGTATTTGTAATATATTGGAATGTAGACATAATAAATAAAAAATTAGACTATTAAACAATAGGATTGCACTCTAATTTTTATCGCGAATTGTTAACTAGCAACTCATTAATGGTTAAACAATTAATCAATTCTTTTTCAAAAGTATGTTTATAAATCCAAACATCCAAAACAAAATGTTCTTTTTATAAAATTATTAGCTGCATTTTATTGATTACTATTTGTTTATGGATAGATTTAGTAATATACGAGCTTGTATTCTTCTATATATAGTCATTAAATTGTTCTTTAGGTGTTCTTCATATGTTCTTTAAATGTTACTTAATTGTTCTTTAGATGTGCATTATATACTCATCACGAAGGTAGAATATGAGTACGCCAAATGATGTCTTAGTATAAGAACTACTTATACTTCGAGAACTAGCTGGCATAGTTGGCAAGAATTGATTTTTTAAGTATGGTAAATCAACTTTGAGATAATCGTTAGAATGGTACATTCGAATGCTATAATAAATTTACACATTTATGTTTCTGGCGAAAGCGCCCTGCTTTCGCTTATTCATTTTTTGCCGTACATTTGCGCAGCAAAAGGCCAGTCCCCGGGCGGCCGATAATTTGTTTGTTCATTAAACACAAAAAATTACAATCATAATGGAATTTCGTATTGAGAAAGACACCATGGGCGAGGTTAAAGTCCCTGTTGATGCGTATTATGGCGCACAAACCCAACGTTCAGTAGAGAACTTTAAGATTGCTCAGGACATCAACAGGATGCCTAAAGAGATCATACAGGCATTTGCTTATCTGAAAAAGGCCGCTGCGCTGACCAATACGGATCTGGGTGTTTTACCAGCAGAGAAATCCGCATTGATCGCCAAGGTATGTGATGAGATCCTGGACGGGCAATTAGCCGACCAATTCCCCTTGGTAGTTTGGCAAACCGGTTCCGGTACCCAATCCAATATGAACTGTAATGAAGTGATCGCTTATCGTGGCCACGTACTTTCCGGCGGTAAATTGACCGATGAGAAGAAAGTGTTGAACCCGAACGACGATGTCAATAAATCCCAGTCTTCTAACGACACTTTCCCAACGGCAATGCACATTGCTGCCTACAAAATGCTGGTAGAGACTACCATCCCGGGTCTGGAAAAACTGCGCGATACGCTAGCAGAAAAATCTAAAGCCTATATGCACGTGGTGAAAATTGGCCGTACCCACTTAATGGATGCCACGCCGCTTACTTTAGGCCAGGAAATTTCCGGTTATGTAGCCCAATTGAGCTATGGCATTAAAGCGATCAAAAATACCTTGCCACACCTTGCAGAACTGGCCTTAGGCGGTACAGCAGTAGGTACCGGTCTGAACACCCCAAAAGGATACGATGTTTTGGTAGCCGAGAAAATCGCAGGCTTAACCGGTCTGCCTTTCGTGACTGCGCCTAATAAATTTGAATCATTAGCCGCTCATGATGCGATCGTGGAATCGCATGGTGCGTTAAAAACCGTTGCTTGTTCTCTGATGAAGATCGCCAATGATGTGCGTATGCTGGCTTCCGGTCCCCGTGCTGGTATCGGTGAATTACACATCCCGGATAACGAACCCGGTTCTTCTATCATGCCGGGTAAAGTGAATCCTACCCAATGTGAAGCGTTGACTATGATCGCGGCCCAGGTATTGGGTAACGATGTAGCGATCAATATAGGTGGTGCAACCGGTCATTTTGAATTGAATGTATTTAAGCCGGTAATGATCTATAACTTCCTGCACTCTGCCCGTCTGATTGGTGAGGGCGCAATAAGCTTTAATGATAAATGTGCAGTAGGTATTGAACCGATCCAGAAAAATATTGATGCACACGTAAATAACTCCCTGATGCTGGTAACGGCACTGAACACGAAAATCGGTTATTATAATGCTGCCGGCATTGCACAAGATGCACACAAGCGTGGCATTACCTTGAAACAAGCCGCTTTGGAATATAAATTACAAGGCTTGG
The DNA here is from genome assembly GCA_030386875.1 of Morinoia aosen. Classification (NCBI taxonomy): domain Eukaryota; kingdom Metazoa; phylum Arthropoda; class Malacostraca; order Amphipoda; family Talitridae; genus Morinoia; species Morinoia aosen. The sequence goes on from JASJYW010000027.1 coordinate 64,898,688, forward strand.
ATTTTGAACATATGACCGAAGAGCAGTTTGATAGCTGGGTGGTGCCGGTAGAAATGTGTGGAGAGATTAAATAAGTGACTTATTTTAAAATATAACAAGAAAGGACGACAGTTGTCGCCCTTTCTTGTTTAGGTAACATGTTTTTCTGTTTTAGTGCTGTGTATATCTCCTGTAAATAAGCGTTCACCTAGATGGAGGTTCGATTTTTGCAAACAATACCAATTGCAGCATCTGTCAAAAATCAAAGCCCGAAGCCAGTAAAACCATCAATGCGTATCAATCGCCTTGATGAAAACTTGATTTTTTGTTTCTTTTGTATCAAGACAAAAGAAGAAGTAGTAGATAACCAATAAAATATAAGAAATATTATCCCGAAATCAGGTTAAAAAGTCCAAGAAAAAGGTTAAAAATATAATCCAGCTCTTCATACAAATTTAAGGTTGAATGAGGCCACAAAATAAATTTTTCAACAGATAAAATCTCCTGAATGCTTAATTATTTTTCTGATAATTAAGTAAATACTTGTTAGCATTTATTTTTAAGGTTGCTACAAGTAAAATATAGACACTCAAGATGAAAGTCCTATATTTGTAAGCCTCTGTAATACATTTCTTAACAGGTCGCTAATGCAATGGTTCAAAAAAGAGAAATAGAAAATTGGAAATTTTAAATAAAAGGGTATTTTTGCACAAAATCTTAAATTTCAACAAACATGTCAGAAGTTGCAAATCGCGTAAAGAAAATCATCGTTGACAAATTAGGCGTTGACGAATCAGAAGTAACTCCAGAAGCTAGCTTCACTAACGATTTAGGTGCTGATTCTTTGGATACAGTAGAGTTAATGATGGAGTTCGAAAAAGAATTCAACATCTCTATCCCAGATGATCAAGCTGAAAACATCACTTCAGTAGGTCAGGCTATCTCTTACTTAGAAGAGCATGCAAAATAATAAGCCAAAAAACTTAAGCATTTTTACGTTTTAAATTTAAACAGTACAACTTAATGAATTATCCGTTAAAACGAGTAGTCGTAACGGGGCTCGGTGCCCTAACTCCCATTGGCAATAGCGTTTCAGAATATTGGGATGGTTTGGTCAAAGGTGTTTCGGGCGCCGATTTCATTAAACAATTTGATGCTTCTAAGTTTAAAACAAGATTTGCCTGTGAGCTGAAGAACTTCAATCCCGAAGATTTTATTGAGCGCAAAGAAGCCCGAAAACTGGATCGGTTTTCTCAAATCGCTATGGTGGCTGCCGATCAGGCAGTGAAAGATGCCGGGCTGGACGCTGAAGGCATCAATAAAGACCGGGTAGGAGTGATCTGGACCTCAGGTATCGGTGGTATGATCACCTTTATTGAAGAAATGAGTAACTTCAATGCAGGAGATGGAACGCCAAGGTTTAATCCTTTCTTTATTCCTAAACTAATCCTGGACATTGCAGCAGGCCATATCTCTATGAAATACGGTTTCCGCGGTCCGAACTATGCAACCGTGAGTGCCTGTGCTTCCTCGACACACGCTATGATTGATGCATTCAATTATATCCGCTTGGGTAAAGCGAACGCTTTCGTAGTGGGTGGTTCTGAAGCGGTGGTAACACAAGCCGGTATTGGAGGTTTTAATGCCATGAAAGCCCTTTCAGAACGCAACGACGATGCCGCCACAGCAAGCCGTCCTTTTGACGTTACCCGCGATGGTTTTGTTTTAGGAGAAGGTGGGGCAGGCCTGATTTTGGAAGAATTAGAGCATGCAAAAGCAAGAGGTGCTAACATTATTTGTGAAATGGTCGGTGGCGGTATGTCAGCCGACGCTTATCACCTGACGGCACCACATCCGGAAGGATTAGGCGTGATCAATGTAATGAATGAGGCCTTAAGCGATGCTAATTTAAAGCCGGAAGACATTGATTACATCAATGTACACGGTACCGCAACCCCTCTGGGAGATATCGCAGAGTTAACAGCCATTAAAAAAGTATTCGGAGATAGTGTTTATGACCTCAACATCAGTTCTACAAAATCTATGACCGGTCACCTTTTGGGTGCTGCTGGAGCAGTAGAGGCCGTAGCGACTATCTTGGCGATAAAAAATGGCATCGTACCTCCTACAATTAACCATACGACAGCAGACCCTGCTATTGATCCGAAATTGAACCTTACTTTAAATACTGCACAGGAAAGAACGATCAATGCAGCAATAAGTAATACTTTCGGGTTTGGCGGTCACAATGCTTCTGTTGTATTCAAGCAATACCAGCCTTAGTCGTTTCGGATTTCCGCTAAAGGATCTTGGGTAAACTTTTATCGCAAAGCATTATTATGTTTCTTAAAAAAAACGAAGACGATAAAGAACTTAAGAAATCCTTAAAGAATATTTTAGGGTTTCTGCCTGGTCATTTACAATTCTATATTACCGCCTTTACACACCGTTCCTCCAATGAGGATCTGGTAGCCAATAATGAGCGCCTGGAATTTCTGGGAGATGCTTATATAGGCAGTATTGTAGGAGAATACCTGTTTAAGAAATATCCCAACAGGGACGAAGGTTTCCTGACCGAAATGCGCTCCAAGATCGTAAGCAGAAATTCGCTGAATGATATTGCGCTTAAGATGGGTTTGCAGAAGCTGATTCGCTTTAATAAAAATGATAAAATGCTGCGCCGCAGCAACATCTTCGGTAACTGTCTGGAAGCCCTGGTAGGTGCCATTTATTTAGACAAAGGCTTTGAGAAAACCCGAAAGTTTATATTAAAGAATATGCTCTACAATTACATCGATATCGATGACCTGGAGATCACGGACTTTAATTTTAAAAATAAACTTTATAACTGGGCGCAGGTCAATAATCATGTGCTGGATTTCGTTACCTTAGGCGAAAGCAATGAGGCCGGAAGACGCGTCTTCACGGTCGGTATTGAGATCGATGGTGAATTGTTTATTAAAGCTACAGGTTATAACAAAAAAGCTGCGGGGCAAACCGCAGCACAAAAAGCACTAGATCAGCTGGACGTCACTTCTGAAGAATAATGGTTATTCTTTTCCCAGCCATAAAATCTTAATCAAATTTTTGCGTCTTTCCCTTCTTGGACAGATGATAATCCCTGATCAATTCTTTATCTTTGTGAGGTAAGTGAATGTGGATAGCTTATTCGCTTATCGCTATTCACTTTACACTATTCACCATTCACTTTTACTCAAGATGTACATACACAGCGTTTGCAGTATCTCCAGGTTGCCTGTGATCAAGACAGCAGGACTTTTACCAGACATGAGCGCGAATATTCCTGATGAAATACAGGAGCCTAAATACGCAGATTATATTCCACCAATGCAATCCCGGCGCATGAGTAAAGGGCTTAAAATGGGCCTTACCGCAGCATTGGATTGCTTGCAGACCTTTGGCCTTGATTCAGAACGGTTAAAGGCGATTGAAGTGGGTACCTCCTATGGCTTGCTGAAAGACAGCGAAACCTTCTTGAACAATATGATCGTGCACCAGGAAACTGCACTTACGCCTACTGCATTTATCCAGAGCACACATAATACCGTGGCCGGAGCTATAGCCCTGTCTTTGAAAAGTCGTGCACATAACATGACCTTCACGCAAAAAGGGCACTCCTTTGAAAGTGCCGTAAAAGACACCGAACTGCTTTTAGCGGAAGAGGAGTTCGGCTTCGTGCTATTGGGGGCTGTAGAAGAGAACGTAGATACCCTGGAGTGGTTGTTGAAAGATGATGAACCTGTAAAATTACAGAAAGGCGAAGGTGCAGCCTTTCTATTGGTCAGCAATGAATCACATAAGGCAATCTGCGAGCTAAGTGAAACGAAAATTTTTAAAACAAAAAATCCGGATATCGCTTCTGATCAGCTCAAAGAGATCATCGGTAAGCACCGCTGCCAGAAAAGCGGCCAATGCCCGGTCATTGTATGGAACAGCTTAAATCCCGGCATATTAAATTATACCTCCCAAATACGGGACGTTTCAGGTATTATCGGTTACAACCCTACCGGTGCGGCACAGGCTCTGGTCATCGGTGTGAAAACCTTTCAACAGGAACAATGCTCGGTCATTGTGGTCAACCAGTTTAAAGAATATTGGTCGGTATTTGAGTTAGCATAAAATGTGTCTCGTCCTGAAAAACCGATGCAATAAAAAGTATCAAAATGGAATCAGATCACAATTATGTAAGACGCAGGCAGATATAGACAGGCAAGTCTATTACAGAAGCATTAAACGCTTTAGCAAAAGCCGTAGTATCGCAGATCATGTTGTAAGCCTGATTTACCGGGAATCTCAGTTGCAGCATCTGTCAAAAATCAAAGCCCGAAGTGAAGTAAAATCATCGCTGCGTAGCAATCGCCTTGATGAAAACTTTGTTTTTTTGTATCAAGACAAAAGAAGAAGCAATTGATAGCCAATAAAATATAAGAAATATTATCCCAAACTCAGGTAAGCAGCTTATTTAAAACAAGCGTTCATCGTAGACAATCTGCATTGAGAATTGCCCATGATGTAGCAAATCGTCAAGTAGGTAATCAAGTCAAGTAAAAATGGAAATTTATAAAACAAAAAACAGTAGTAACCAATTGGTCACTACTGCCTAAAGCTATAACTTTATTTATGATTAATCCTGTATCGGTTTTTCTGGACTGGTGAACATTGTAAATGCTTTGATATTATTTATTCTACGGTTACGGATTTTGCCAGATTTCTCGGTTGGTCCACATTGGTACCGCGCATAACAGCGATATGATAAGATAATAATTGCAAAGGGATCATAGTTACCAGAGGGCTTAAAACTTCTTCGGTTTTAGGTACCTCAATCACATAATCGGCCATTTCTTTGATCTGTGTATCACCTTCATTCACTACAGCAATGACAATACCTTTTCTCGCTTTAACCTCTTGTACGTTAGAAACGATCTTTTCGTAAGCACTTTCGTTAGTAGCCAAAATGATTACCGGAAGGTTTTCATCAATCAAAGCAATCGGTCCGTGTTTCATCTCTGCTGCAGGGTAGCCTTCAGCATGGATGTAAGAAATTTCTTTCAGTTTTAAAGCCCCTTCCAAAGCTACCGGGAAGTTAAAGCCACGACCTAAATATAAAGCGTTCTCAACATGATGAATTTTGGCAGCAATCTCTTTGATATGACTGTCCAGCTTAAGGGTGGCTTCCATTTTCTTATGCAGGTGCTCCATTTCATACAGTACTTGTCTTAAGTAAGAAAGAGAGATGGTTCCTTTTTGCTGGGCTAATTGCAAAGCCATTAAGGTTAAGATTACGACTTGTGTAGTGAAAGCTTTTGTAGAAGCTACACCGATCTCTGGTCCGGCATGGGTATAAGAGCCGGCATGCGTCGCACGTGCGATTGAGGAACCGATTACATTACAGATCCCATAAACCAGTGCCTGGCGTTCTTTTGCGATCTCAATAGCCGCTAAAGTATCTGCCGTTTCTCCGGATTGGGAAATCGCAATGACTACATCTGATTCATTAACGATTGGATTGCGGTAACGGAACTCAGAAGCATATTCCACTTCAACCGGCACACGGGCTAATGTTTCAATTAAATATTCAGCGATCAGGCCGGAGTGCCAGGAAGTACCGCAGGCGGTAATGATAATGCGCTTGGCATTATTGATCCTGTTGGCAAATTCACTTACACCGCCTAATTTGATCCAACCATCAGTAGCATTCATTCTGCCCCTGATCGCATCTTTGATCACTTTAGGTTGCTCATAAATTTCTTTCAGCATGAAATGCTCAAAGCCGCCTTTCTCAATAGATTCCAGATCTAGCTGTAACTGTTGGATAAAAGGAGAAATCTCTATATTACCCAAAGTTTTTACTGTGAATGTTCCGTCTTTGTCAATAATAGCGTATTCCTGATCATCCAGGTAAACTACATGCTTGGTATATTCAATGATCGGCGAAGCGTCAGAAGCAACAAAAAATTCAGATTCGCCGATGCCTACCACCAAAGGGCTTCCCTTACGTGCGGCGATCAGGCGATTATTATTTTCTTTGTCAATAATCACAATGGCATAAGCACCAATCACTTGGTTTAACGCAATACGTACCGCATCTTCTAAAGATACCTTCTCCTGCTTTTGAACCTCCTCTATCAGGTTGACCAATACTTCAGTATCGGTTTGAGAATGAAAGGTATAGCCGCTCTTTTGTAGTTGTTCTTTTAAAGGGGCATAGTTTTCAATAATACCATTATGGACTAAAGCAAATTGCCCTGAATTGGACATATGCGGGTGGGCATTCGTGTCATTAGGTACGCCATGGGTTGCCCATCGGGTATGGCCGATGCCGATATTACCCTGTATATTTTTATCCGATACGAAGCGCTCCAGTTCAGAGACCTTACCTGCTTTTTTATAAACATTCAGGTCATTATTCAATAATGCGATCCCTGCGCTGTCGTATCCTCTGTATTCTAATCTCTTTAAACCTTTGATCAGTACCGGGTATGCTTCTCTTTCTCCTAAATATGCAACTATACCACACATAAAATTCTAATTATTTTTTAGTGTAAATAATATTAAACTGAAATCTTGTATTCTCATTGCCGGTCAGGCCATTGGCAAGAATCCGGTATATGCCTGGGTCAAATGAAGTGCCTTTTAAGCGAATGGTAATCTTATCTTTTCTTTCCAGAACATATTGTTGTACTGTTCTTGGAATATTGATCCGGAACTGTTTATACGAAACGCCATTGATATCAATCGTCTGAGCGTACGGATTTACCATCGTAATACCCGCATTATTAGCTGAGCCGTTATTATCAATACGTTCATACAGCGGTATTTCCGTACCATTATCGTTGACGATCACAGGCACAACAGGGCTAAACGGAAATAAATATGTAGGATTAGGATTTTGTACCGTAAATACAAGTTCTGCTTTGTTGATAACAGAAACAGGAATCTCGCTTAAGCCCGTCAAAGAAATATCTGTTCTTATACCTGGCTGATTCTGAATAAGGATTGAATCAGAATTACGTGTTAGCAGGTTAGCTACCGGGTAAGTGCTGTTATTTTGTTTGATACCGGAAAAGTAAGCACAAACACTTGGTCTGACTACGATACTTGAAAATGTGGTATCACTTGGTGTATGATAGTGGAATTCAATTCTTGCATTAGACAGCATTTTTTGCTCCCAGTTAGAACTTGAAGGGAGTAAGAAATAGGCTAACAGATTTGGAGCTTGAGTCAAGTCCGGACTGATGGTAATACCTTTGAAATAGTTAAAGAAAGCAGTTGTACTTTTAAATACATTGGAGTCTGCAGCAAAAACTTCGGTAGCAAAGCTTTGGTTTAATTTGATACGGAGCTGTGAAGTGGTCGTATCATTGGTTGCTAAAATCTGTTTTGTACCGGATTTAAACTGATCATAATGCACCGTTGCCGTCCCTATTAACTGCCCGGTATTTACATTATCTGAAGAATAATAAACTTTACTTTTTTCCAGGCTTTCATCATTTTTATAAATGTTCCAGATATTGCTAGATAAGGTGTCCCCATAGCTGTTTCCGGAAATAGAGCTTATAATATAAGGCAATACTAAAACAGCAGAATCAATAACCGCATCAGCCGGGAATTTAAATTCACTGCTATAAGGCGTCATTTGGAGGTGAGCCGAAGCTGCGGTTTGTCCGAAAAAAGGATCTGTATAAGCACCTATAGCAATAGCATTTAAGGGAGAAGAACCCCCGTTACGGTCATAGGTAAAGCTGCTGGTAATAATAGCATCTGTAGTACCATGACTGAAAATAATATCAAAATCACTTGCTGATTTGGCAAATGTATTGATGTTATCTACTGGTGGTACCAATGAGGATTTCGTAATTGAATTTTCCTTACATGCGGCCAATGAAAAAAAGCCTGTGCACACAGCTAAGGCTTTTATCAGATTTTTAGAATGATGTGATATCAACTTAATTTCAATTTTTAGCGAAAATGAATTATTTATACTTAATCAACTGTTAAGGTTTGGTAAACTTCAAAAAGACTACTGATATCTTCGCTCCATTCGTTATTATATGGTACGACTTTCTTCGATTTAGATGATTTGAAATCATTCATAATATTATCGCTCAGCTTACCTTCAGCGTGGATGACTACATCTGCGTATTTACACGCACCGTACATAAGACCATCATTGTCATTTCCGTAAGGTTCCAAATCCTTATCTTTAATAGGAACGCTATTTAATACCATTTTAAACATATTATCCGACAATTTTTCTTCAAATTGTTTTGGCTGAGCAGTGAAAACGGATTTAGATTGAGAGAAAACAGGTTCCTTCTTATAGGCAGTTTTTAAGAACATAGGAACTAAGCAGGTCATCCAGCCGTGACAATGTATAATATCAGGCGGCCATCCGAATTTCTTTACAATTTCGAGCGAGCTTTTTGCAAAAAAGATCATACGTTCGGTATTATCATTGTAAAACTTCTCTTCAGCATCACGGTAAACAAATTTGCGCTTAAAGAAATCTTCGTTATCCATGAAATAAACCTGTAAACGGGCATTGGGAAGAGAGGCCACTTTAATTAATAAAGGATGGTCTTCTTTGTCTACCACAACATTGATACCGGACAGGCGTACAACCTCATGCAGCCTGTGACGACGTTCATTAATGGTTCCGAATCTTGGCATAATAACCCTGATCTCCATGCCGGAGTCAAAAGTTTTAACGGATAATTTGTTTAGTAATTCTGCAAAATCAGAGGATTCTAAATAGGGCGCAAGTTCACTTGTGATGATTAAAACTCTTTTTTTAGACATTCAAACACAGTTTATTTTTACAATTCAGTTGGCAACAACACAGTTTTTCAAAAAAAGGGCAATTTTCAAACTATTAAAAACGGTCAATCCGCTTAATTTGTCGCAACTTTTTTCAACCTTTGTTCTTTATCGAACAAAATTTCATTGTTTAAGCTGCAAAGATACGAAATTTATATGAATTTTATCACATATCTGCGTAACTTGCTGGATTTTACATTTAAAAAAGATTTGCCTTTTTCGATATAGACAAACTTTGCTGCAACATCTATTTGTTATTCAATGATTATCAATTTATTTTAATGAAAATAATAAAGTCTAAACTTGAACTTCAAAAGGCTCTTAACGCATTACGTCAGGAAGATAAGACCATCGGTTTTGTACCGACCATGGGTGCCTTACACCAGGGACATCTAAGCCTATTGAAAGCTGCCCAAGAAAATAAGCAGGCAGCTGTTTGCAGCATTTTTGTTAACCCCACCCAGTTTAACGACAAAAAAGATTTTGAAAAATACCCAATAACACTAGAAGAAGATATTGCTCAGCTCACTGATGCGGCTTGTGATATCCTTTTTTTACCACAAGTAGCAGAGATTTATCCTGATGGTACAGCAAATCTGGAAGCGTACGAACTCGGTTATATAGAAACTATCTTGGATGGTGCTGCACGTCCTGGGCATTTCCAGGGAGTGGCACAGGTCGTGAACCGCCTGCTGGAGGCCGTGCAGCCCGATGCGGTGTATATGGGGCAAAAAGATTACCAGCAATGTTTGGTGATCAAACGTCTTAAGAAATTAAGAAATGATACCTTTGATCTTCATTTTGTACCTACGCAAAGAGAGCCGGACGGGCTGGCTATGAGCTCCCGAAACCGCAGACTGACGGATTCTCAAAGAGCCTTAGCTTCCTTGTTATACCAATGCTTGGTATCTATAGAAGCGCAGCAGGAAACTAAATCCTTTGCCGTTGTGCAGCAAGAGTGCTTGGATTTATTGAAACATAAAGGCTTCAAGCCGGACTACGTTGCTTTGGCCGATGCAGAAACCCTTGAGCCTTTGGCGGAATATGATTCTTCGAGAAAAATGAGCGCCCTCATTGCAGCATTTATCGGGGAGATAAGGTTAATCGATAATTTACTTTTAAACCATTGAAATAATTATGAACGAGAAAAAAACGGCTTTGATTACCGGTAGCACAAGTGGCATCGGTCTGGCTATTGCAAAACGCTATGCTGAAAAAGGATACAATCTTGTATTTAACGGGCTCGAACCCAATGGCGCGGAGATCGCCAAATCGGTAGCAGATGAGTACGGGATAGAACATTTGTTTTTTTCTGCTAATATGGTTGATCCGGCACAGATCGCCGCTATGGCTGCCGAAAGCCTAGAGCGTTTCGGTGCTGTGGATATCTTGGTCAATAACGCAGGTATCCAATATGTTGCCCCGGTAGAAAGCTTCCCTGAAGCTAAATGGGATGCCATTATAGATATCAACCTGAATGCAGCCTTTCACATGACAAAGGCTTTATGGCCGAAGATGGCAGAAAATAAATTCGGCCGTATTGTGAATATGGCTTCGGCGCATGGATTGATCGCTTCTCCTTTTAAAAGTGCTTACGTATCTTCCAAGTTTGGTATTGTAGGATTTACCAAGACGCTTGCCTTGGAGGGCGGTCCGGTAGGCATTACTGCCAATGCCGTTTGTCCGGGTTACGTATTTACCCCGATCGTGGAAAACCAGATCCCCGATCAGATGAAAACCCACAACATGACCCGTGAAGAAGTAATTGAAAAAGTATTTTTAAAGGAACATGCGGTAAAAGAATTTATTACCGTAGATGCGATCGCGGAGGCGGTACTGTTCCTGACCGATAGCACTGCCGCCTCGGTAACCACCGGTATAGCTTTGCCCGTAGATGCAGGCTGGACGGCACATTAAGAAGTGTATTATTTATACAGAAAGTGCTGTATGTTTTCATCACATGTAGCACTTCTGGTAATTATAATTCATACAACTTAATAGAGCTAATAGTAATGGAGGTATTGGCTTTATGGTTTCCGAGATGAAGCTCATCACCTTTGAGTGCCTGTTTGCTTTTTAGTCTTCCGAGATAATAGCCATTATAAAAAACATCGTAAGTACCGTCAATATGCCTGATGTCAATCCTTGCTTTAGCATTCCGTATTTTGTCGGGAATAGAAAATGTTTTCTCTTTCTTTTTTTCTGAGGATATTTTTTGAGAGATATAGATTGACAGCTTCCTATTTTTATTAAGGTATAGGTTAAGTCCATTACTGTGGGAAGAATCCATAGCAATGCAGCAACTTATTCCTATATCTGATTTTATTGAAGCTTGATGCGTATCGAAACTTACTTCATATTCAAAATTTTTTGTAAAATCAAACCCGCTTTTCATACCTATTGTATTTGCAGATAGGCTTGTGTCATTATTTAATTCTAAAACCAGTCCCGTACCCGGCCTGAAAAAAACAAATTGTTCATTAATTGAATCTTTCTCTTTATCCTGCGACCACCCATTTCTATTGTTTTTAAAAGATTCATTGAAAATGATTGTTGCTCCACTATAGTCGTAATTTAAAGGGTCATTAATTTTTGGTGGAATGCCTGGTATATTTTGAGCTACTGAAGGTAGGCGGTAAATAGCCTGGTCTATATCAATTGAAGGTTTTTCTTGGCTATAGCTAGCACCACAGATAGATAAAAGAAAGAGAAGGTAAAAGACGATATTAATATTGATAAAAAAAGGTATAGATTTGTTCATAAATAACCAATTTATACCAAAATGGCATATTAAGTAGCCCAATATTTGTCTAAAAATATATAATGATAAGCACATGTATTTTTTACGGATGTTGTACTTACAGATTGGCAAATTGTTTGAATGAACAATGACAATTCGTCCAGTGTTTTAAAAAGCCTATTGGTAAAATTTCTTTTGAATCTTGCCCACATTTTTTCTGCTGGGTTCAATTCTGGGCTATAAGGAGGTAAGAATAGCAGCCCGATATTAGAAGGGATGGTTAGTTGTTTAGCCTTATGAAATGCGCCATTATCCAAAACGATAAGTTTAAATTCTTCTGGCTGTTGCAAGGCAAATCTGTCTAAGAACAGTTGGAAATTATCTGCGTTACAATGTGGCAATTCAAGTAAAAAACTACCTCCATCAATGGGTGAAAATGCACCAAAAAGGTAAGTAGATTGAAACACTTGTTGAAAAGGACATATTGGTTTTACACCTTTGGCTGTTAATGCTTTACCGTTTTTGGTAAATAAACCAAACCTACTTTCGTCTTGAAAATATAGGTTTATCTTTTGGTATCCGATGGCTTGGGACTCACAGATTTCTTTACAGCTTTGACTGAAGTTTTTTTAAAAGCAGCTACATCATCCTCATTCTTTTTGACATGGCTTTTTCTAGCCACCTTAACGCTTGATCCAAAGTTTTTAATGCAATATTTTAATAAGGTATTATATTTTACCTCCTTTTGAAATTCCGTTTCAATCCAGTTTTGCAGCTCCACATAGCCTCTTAAACCATTTAAGGGATCATGCAACTTTTGTTCTATTGCTACATGTTCCTCTGCTGTGAATACAGATGGTTTAAATCCAATTCTACCATGACTACAAATGGCATCAATACCGTCAGCGGCATACATCGTACGCCAACTTTGAACACTATTGTGATTTACCCCAACTTTATCTGCTAGTTCTCTTTTGGAGATCCCTTTAGCTCCAGCTTCTTTTATTGCTATTAAAACGCGTAGGCGTAAGGCAATCATTGGTGTCGCCTTCTTTTGAAGAGAACGCAATTCTTGGAAACTCTCCTTTATCTCTAAATGTTTTGGAAATGACATGATTTGGTATTTAGTCCAAATGTAAACAAAAAAAGTGAAATTATAATATTTAGACTAATTATAATTTCACTTTGGTATTAATACAGATTAATTAAGTACGGGTTGTGCAGAGTTTTTTTATTTATGGTACTAAAATATTATTTCTACTTTTTTTGATTATAATAATATTTTTTAAGCAGGCTATCTTCTAATTGTCTCAATATTGAATAAACTAAATGAAGCATCATCGCAGGCAAACTGTTTGCTAATAAACTTGCCCGGAATAAGCTCCCCCAACCAACAGACTGATATCCTCCAAAATAACTTGAGGCTATAACTTCCAATACTAAAAGAACACAATATTGAGCAAAGAAATATTTCAAGGAGTAAATTATTAAAGGCTTAAATTTATTTCTAAAAGCAAAAAAATGAAGCGGTAGAAAAAGAATAGCAAACCAAAAAATTAAAGTTCCTAGTGATCGAACCTCAAAAATGAATTCTAGGTTTATTCTAACATAATAGGCAATGAGAAAGCCTACAGTAGCGGGTATAATATACAACACGACGGCTTTAAACGCATTCCATATTTTATTAATAATTTCTGGTTCTTCTGTTTGATTCATAAGTGATAATAATTATAAATTATAAGCCTACTTTTTATGTGAAAAACGAATAATAAAATAATGTCCTTCTGCCTATTTACTTTATTGGCATCCAAGCTGCGCCTTAAGTGTCAACAAATCAATGTCTCCTCTAAGGAATTCTTTTACCGTATCCCAGTCAACTCTAGCGCGATAAGATTTAGGGTTTACATGTTGTGCTTCTCCCCCATTTTGCCACACATAATTATAAATGTTATTCTGAATATTCATCCATAATTCATCAGCACCATCAAATGCTACATTTGTATAATCATTAACTTCATTCCCAAAGCTGCCCCAAACCCTGTCCACACCAGAAATAAAAAATGTAAATCCACCATCGTTACTCGGTAAAATTCCAAATCTTCTGTTTCCTGCAACAGGATGATCTCCATCTTTCTTAGTAGACATTGTTGTAAACGTAAACCAATAAGTCTGATTTGCAGGATCCTTATAATACTCTGTCATAATTATTGTACCATTGTTACGGGCATCAATACCTGTAGCCCAACTTAACCAGTTAGGAACCAGAGGAATATAAAATGACCCCCACGCCCCTAAAGCATTTATATCTTGTTGATTGAATCGTGTAGTATGATTGATATTTATTCCCAATGTTGGACTTACATGTACAAAAGGAGAGAAGGTTGTTTGATTCCCACCCGTATTGAAGATAGAAGTTAAGTTTTTTCTGAAGAACTCTAAAAACTCTAATGGAGTCATGGTGACATTTGAAGAGTTGTTAGGAAGTTGAGGAATTTTAACTATAAAAGCATCCATATTCACAACACCCTTTCCATCTTCTGTTTTCTGAATAAAAGTATTACTAGTATTGTATTCGGGAGTATTGTTGTTTATGATCATGCTAATTTCATCTAAAATTGATTGAGGCGGATTAAAGCTACCTACTTGTTGTATAAGGTTGAAGACGTTGGGATATTGCATTAATATCGCACAATCTATAGCTCCATATGGTTTGCCCTGTAGATAAACATCAAGCGCAGTTTTACGGGTAGTAATATAACCATTTGAATCTCTATAGACTTCTACTTCAAGCTGTGAGGCAGTCTCCAAATACGGTTCCGGATTAAAATCACCGCCATTTTCAAATCCGGGAGCTGTCAGCGGTTGATTAAATGCAGGATTGTTTAAATTAGGAGAACCTATACCACTATTACCACCACCCCCAGAACTACCGCCGCCACCTGGATTAGGATTTGTCCAGTTGCCCCCTCCCGGATACCAAGGCGCAGGGCTGCTACCATTCCCATAATCGCCATCACCACCATCAAAAAATACGTTCGAGCCAATCTCTGAATCGGTTGAAAATATTATCATTTCCGATGTGTGGATTACCCGGACAATCATAAGGCCCAGAAAATGTACCTAATTTGACATCATCAGGCACTATCTGTAAATCTTTATCAAAGGTAAATAATCCATTCTCCATCATACAAGTTTCCCAATAGGGTTCCGCAATTTTTATCGGGCTTTTGACGGCAGTCAACTTGTTACGCGCAAACATCTGGGGATAAACTTCATAAGTTTGAAGATCCAAAATTTTCTTCCACAGCCTGATAATTGCCAGCCTCATAGCTTCCAGATTCTTCATAAATGATCCGCAAATAAAGCTTCATTTCATTTTTATTATCTTTTATAGCATAGATAAATCTGGTTTTCTTTTCATTAATAGGGAAATATAAGGTAGTCCCACCTTCATCTGATTAATGTTTTGGATTCATTTATATAGAAAATAGCCTTCTCTCCTAAATTGTACAAAACTGTTTGTGGCAATCTCCTCATGATCTCTTCCATAGAAAAGCCATTATTCAAAGTTGTTGCTCCGGAGAGTGTCTGCACCGCTGATTTTTCTAAATGAGGCTTTCTACAGGAAACGTAAAAAGCTCCAATTGTCAATATCGTTGAAATAAAGAGCATACGCCATACTCCATGAGATGAAAAATGGTTTTTCATAAATATAAATTATTTTATAGTTGAAGCAACTATAATGAAAGTTTTTTTAACTGAACTCGTTTAAACTTTTCTATATTGTATTTTTTGAATTGAGATTTAATAATATTTCTTCAAACGCTTGACAATTTGATATTTAAACAGAGTAATAATGACAGGACTCTTATTGAAAACGTAAACAATGATGCCCTATTAATCTTTATAATGCAGGCTGTCAGACTTTATAATGCAACCTCAATTTTTCTTGTTTACGTTTAAATCAGTTCTGTCATATAATCAAATTCTCCTTACTTTTTCCTAATGCTTCGATAGCAACACTCCTACAGGAATTAATCTCTGGAATCTGACTGATCCAATGCTGCAAAGGCTGTCGGGCCAGTTGTAAGCATTCATCCTGGATGAGCATAAAGTATTGAAACTGCTTTTGCTCCGGGATCAAAAAGTAGCCGCTCCGTTCATTCTGATAGACGTAAATATGCGCATCAGAAAAAGCTAGCTGGTGCTCGAATAATGCAAAATGTACCAGTTCTTCAACAGGAACATTTTTCGAAAAGAGTGCCAACTATACCCAAGCCGGAATCTTTCCCGGAAATAAAATTATAGCAACATCATTGGTTAACTTACGGTGGAAAGGTTAGTCCCAATCGAGCTTCCAGGGTATAGCAAAGCTGCGTGGCACCAAGCTTTGTTTGTAGGCCTAAAAGCTGACAATCATCAAAATAGAAAGTATCAATACTTTCCAGAGCCAATAATTGGTTGCTTTACCATAATTATATAATCACAAAATACTCCTCAAAATTACTTATTTTAGATCATTCATTTAACCCTTAAAACAAAGTTAGTTATGAGCCCGGGAATTATCGTTGTAATCGTTCTATTATTATTGTTGTTGTCATTTTTTGTTACCGTAAAGCAGGGAACTGTTGCTGTGATCACCATTTTTGGAAAATTCCGCCGCATTTTGCGCCCCGGGTTGAATATGAGAATTCCTTTTATTGAGCAGATCAATCGTCGTATCTCCATCCAGAACCGTTCTATTGAATTGAAATTTCAGGCTATTACCCAAGATCAGGCGAATGTGAACTTTTCGGCTATGCTGCTGTATGCGGTGTTCAATCAGGAAGAAGAAACGATCAAAAAATGTGGCGTTCAAATTTATGGATGAACGTAGCCTGATGCAGGCACTGGTGCGTTCGGTAGAAGGGTCTGTACGTTCCTATGTAGCTACTAAAAGACAAAGTGAGATACTTTCTTTACGCACAGAGATTATTCTGCACGTGAAAGAACAGTTGGATAAATCACTAGAAGAGTGGGGGGTATCACCTGATTGACTTACAAATAAACGACATTACTTTTGATGAGGTAATTATGCGCTCTATGGCCCAGGTGGTAGCGTCCAATAACCTCAAAGCGGCTGCAGAGAATGAAGGACAGGCGTTGTTGATCACTAAAACAAAAAGCGCAGAGGCCGAAGGTAATGCGATCAAAATACAGGCAGAGGCAGAACGTCAGGCCGCGCAGTTGAGAGGACAAGGGGGTTGCCTTGTTTCCGCGAAGAAGTAGCACATGGTATGGCTGCTGCTGCCAAAGAAATGGAGCAGGCCAACCTAGATGCTTCTTTTATCCTGTTCTCTATGTGGACCGATGCGATCAAGCATTTTGCGGAAAACGGAAAAGGGCAATACCATCTTCCTAGACGGCAGCAATGACAGTATGCAGCGTACCATGAAAGAATTGATGGCAGTAGCACAAGGCTCCAGAATACTGGTAAAGGAGGACAATACTAAAGATCCGGATAAATGGCCTGATCTGAGTTAGATCAATATTTTTAATAAATAAGGAGCCGCAGTCGCGGCTCCTTATTTATTAAATGTCTGTTCCTTTGAGTTATGGGTTAGTGAGCCATAAGCTGAAGTCCTTCACCAGAGCGCATTGCGGCAATTTCAGGTGATCAACGATCAGCTGTGCCAGATCCTCCGGTTGTAGTATCTTTTCCTCGTTGCCATCCGTAAAATTGGCATTCATGGTCATTCGGGTAGCTATAGTACTTCCTAAACCTTTTTCGGCACCTGTGATTAAAGCTGTTTTACCTTGCAATGATTGCATGTCTGTTATTTAAAAAATGATCTGAAATTGCTGAATGATTGGTAGGGCAAGAAACAATAAAGGCGCAATGAATGCGCCTTTATTTGTCGATTTATTTTTTAGGAATATGCGCAAGGATGTCTTTTACGAAATCCCAGAACTTTTGAACGGAACTAATGCTCACTCTTTCCTCCGGTGAATGTGCTCCTTTAATCGTAGGACCAAATGAGATCATTTCCATATTGGGATAATGAGCTCCGATGATACCACACTCAAGGCCGGCATGACAAGCCTCAACAATAGGTGCAGCACCAAATTTACGGGTATAAAGATCTTTCATTACCGTAAGAATGGAGCTGTTCGGATCAGGTTTCCAGCCCGGATAATCTCCGGAAGTGTTCACGCTTAATTCTGCCAGCTCACATACCGCTTCGATCTGTTCTGCCAAAGCAACTTTCGTAGACTCCACAGAAGAGAGCGGGTCAGGCATAAAATCTGCAGATCGCCTTCGGTCAAAGCCACACGGGCGAGGTTATTAGAAGTTTCTACCAGGCCTTCGATATCCGGGCTCATTCTGTAGACTCCGTTATGGATCGCTTTAAGGGCATAAATCACTTTTGCTGAATCTTCCTGGGACAAAGCTTTTGCTGAAGTGTTTGAGGCGGTCAGCTCAATACTTAAACCGGGTTCTAAAGAGGCAAATTCTTGCAGGATCTTCGCTTTCAAGGTTTCAAAATTAGCCTGGTAAGCTTCAAAATTACCACAGTAAAAATGAGCCTGTGCTTCTCGAGGTATCGCATTGCGCAGTCCGCCGCCATCAATGCTGATTAATTGTGTGTCGTCTACATCCAGGTACAAAAAACGTCCTAGGATCACATTGGCATTACCCAATCCTTTGTAAATGTCCATTCCGGAGTGGCCGCCTTTCAGGCCTTTGATCACGATCTTTCCGGCTTCGCCGATTCCTTCTTCTAATTCGTAGGTTTGCGTGGCCGTAACGTCAACACCGCCGGCGCAGCCTATACTGAAAGCATCATCTTCCTCCGTGTCTAAATTCAATAAAATATCGCCATGCAGCTGCCCGGCCTGTAAGCCCAAAGCACCGGTCATGCCAGTTTCTTCATCAATCGTGAACAGAGCCTCAATAGCCGGGTGTGGGATATCATTAGCTTCAAGAATGCTCATGATCGTAGCAACGCCTATTCCGTTATCAGCACCCAGGGTTGTACCTTCAGCTTTTACCCAATCGCCCTTCAATTTTCATGATAATCCCCCTGAATATCGAAGTCAAAATCTGTATCGTTATTTTTCTGACATACCATGTCTAGATGGGATTGCAGGATCACCGGCTTTCGGTCTTCCATGCCCGGGGGTAGCCGGTTTTTTAATGATCACATTACCTATTGCATCAACGGTAGTTTCCAATCCTAGTGATTTTCCAAAAGAAGCGGCAAATTCGATCACACGTTCCTCTTTTTTAGAAGGGCGGGGTACAGCATTCAGTTTGGAGAAATTTTTCCAGATAATCTGAGGTTCTATATTACTTAAAGGCATATAATAAGGATTATGTTTTATGGTTTCAAAGGTAGCATAAACCCGATAAATGAAACGGTTAATTATTGTACAAAAAACAGGTTGTCCGGGTAGGAAACAGGCCTGTCTGAGCATGTCGGAAACAGGTGGTTAATTTTGTGAAATTTTGAGCTATTTTCGTCTTTAATATTCACCAATACTTTTCTTAGTGCAAATAGATGCGGTCACCCTTAAAGATTTATCGGTATTCAATGGCGAGTTAAACGTCTTCGACTTAATAGATCAAACCACTACTCATCTGGGATCAGCCCGTTTGAAACAGTATTTACAGAAACCACCGCAGCATTATGAAAGCCTTATGGAGATACAGGATGCAGTAAAGTATTGGGAGCGGCATGAAGCCGAATGGGATTCTTCCATTTCAAATGGTACCCTGGTGATGTTGAAAGATTTCTTTGAATCATCAGATGGTCTGCATTACAAACCGAGCTCCTGGATGTTTGCTATAGATGCTGCCTTGCAGCGGGTCTTCAATAAGAATGCCTATTCGCTTTTACAGTTTTCTGTCTTTCATCTGATTGATCTGGTGAAAGGCTTAAAGCAAGTAGTGAACATTGAAGATGCCGATACGCCGGGTATTGGTACAACAGGCTAGAGTTGTTTTTGAAAACTTCCTGGAGCATAAGGCCAGCCGGGAGTTATTGACTTTAGACCGGCAGTCTTCTTTAAGGGCATTGATGCACGCCGGTTACCAGGCCAGGAGGCAGCTGAAGAAATTTATCGCCACATTGTTTGAGCAATTTGCCAATATGGACTGCTGGCACTCCATGGCTAAAACCGGTAAACAACTGGGCTTTACGATGCCGGAAATAAGCTGTAGTGAACAGGTCTCGCTATCTGCTAAAGGGCTCTTTCATCCTTTATTGAAAAAGGCAGTTCCTTATGATATTGAATTGGGAGAGGATAAACATATGCTTTTCCTGACCGGGGCCAATATGTCCGGGAAAAGTACCCTGCTACGGAGTTTGGGATTGAGTGCGCTGTTGGCACATATCGGCATGGGCGTACCCGCAAAGGAATACAGGGTCAGTTTTCTGGAAGGGATCATTACCAATATGCAGGTGGAAGATAATATTTTTAAGGGGGAAAGCTATTTTTTCGCCGAAGTACAAAGAATGAAGATCACCGCGCAGAAGATCCAACAAAGTACACGCCATCTGGTACTGATGGACGAGTTGTTTAAAGGTACGAATGTGCACGATGCTTATGAATGCAGTAAAGCCGTTATTCAACATTTGATCCGGCATAAACACAATCTCCTGGCTTTATCTACGCACCTGTATGAGTTATATGATGAGCTGAAGCAGGAGTCTGGTATCGCATTTCGCTATTGCAATACAAATATTGACCCGAGCGGAAACTACTCTTTTACTTACGAATTAAAAGAAG
>JASJYW010000027.1:64919516-64946051 GCA_030386875.1 Morinoia aosen
GGTTTTTACAAGACCATAAACGGAGCCGATGCTACCTCTGTTTTTTAGTTTACATTTAATGAGTGCTCCCGAATGGCATGCTGGCCCGCCTGCCCGACCGCAGCATATACCTTTAAATTTGATACCTTGGATTACGCAAATTTTGAAGGCTTTGATTTCGCTTTTGATTGTGATCCTTCTGTTACTGCTTTTGATCTGTCGGTAACTGGTAGCGGCTTCTTCAGACCAGTAGCCAACTCTTATATCTATATCTATCCGATAAACAGTGCCTGTGCGGGGTACCAATGGTGTAGTTACTTTGAACCTTAGCCCTAAATACTCTTTTGTAGGTGCTAATATTACTCCTGCCAGTATTACAGGGAATACCATAACCTGGAATGTGAATAATCTTTCTAATACCAACAATTATAATCCTATTTATGTTACCTTAAATGCCGTAGGTACGCTTACACTGGGAGATACAGTGATGAATACTTTGACCATCAGCCCGACCTCCGGTGACGCTAATCCTGCAAACAATACCTACCCAATGGTGGATTCTATCCGGTCTTCTTTTGATCCGAATGAAAAACAAGTAAGCCCAATTGGTGAAATCGCTCAGGGAGAATTGCTGACCTATACCATCCATTCTCGAGAATTTAGGTAATGATACCGCATTTAATATTCATATCCTGGATACTTTATCACCTTATGTTGATGCAGCTACTTTTGAAGTACTGACCAGCTCACACCCAGTAAGTGCGCAAATGATCAAAAACGGAACGATGAATACTTTAAGATTCGATTTCGCAAATATCTTATTGGCGGATGCTAGTGCTCCGGAGGAAAACAAAGGCTTTGTTTACTTACCGTATCAATGCGAAAAACCGGATTAGCTGCTGGAACTGAGATTGATAATACAGGCACACATTTATTTTGACATCAACCCGGCGATTGTGACCAATACTGCGAAAAAGCAGGATTCCTAATGAACTAAGCATCCGTAAGACGGAAGGGTATAAAACGATTAACGTTTACCCGAACCCTGCTAACGATAAATTGTTTGTAGAAGAATTGAACACCTTTAAAAATGTAGTCATTGTCAATTCATTGGGACACAGAGGTGATGCAGCCAAAAACAACTAAATCTTACCTTTCTATTGATCAGTTAGCTCCGGGCGTTTACTTCCTGAAAGCTACTGGTAAAGATGGCTTGTAACACACAAAAAATTCATTAAGCAATAATCGAAAACCCTATCATAATGAAGTAAAGAAAAGCGGGCAGTTTCAACTGCCCCGCTTTATTATTGTCGCATTTGCTTAACCTAAAATGATAGAATAGTCTTTAGTTTTGAAGTAATTGACAAAGATCTCTTCCGACTTTTTCATCAGCTGCTCATATTGTTTCGCACCATGGCTGATCCGTTTTACACCTAAAGCGCCTAAGCGGACATAATCAGGAAGGGCAGGCGTGGTAAATACATTTAAGGGTAAATTTACTTTCTCTACAAAGGCTTTGATATCTGCCTCCTGCTCGATCAAAGGCACGAAAATGCCATCGGCACCGGCTCTGCCTGGTAAGAGTTGTGCTCTACGGATAGATTCTTCCAGAGCATTGGGATGTTTCGTGGTAAAGGTATCCATGCGCGCATTGATAAATATATCCATAGTGGATTTAATAACCCGGATCTTTTCGGCTAACAAATCAGTATCGCCTAAAAGTCGTTTACCGTTTTCAACGGTGCCGTCTTCCAGATTGATCCCGGCAAACGCCCCAGGTCTGATAGCTGTTTTACATATTCGGCTACTTCCATTGGGTCATTGGAATAACCGGCCTCAAAATCTACAGATACGGGAATCCGCACGGCAGATTTAATTCTTTTTTACAATGAACAGGAGTTCCTGCACACTCATCTCTTCACCATCCTCGTGCCCTAGAGCATTGGCAATCGCATGGCTTGAAGTGGCTACTGCGGCAAAACCTGCTTTTTCTGCAAGGCTTGCAGAGTGTGCGTTCCATACATTGGCGATCAGTAAAGGCTCACTTTTTTGATGCAATGCTTTAAATTGGATGGGATTTGTTTTTGGGGACTGTTCTATGCTCATGTTTTTATTGTGTAGTAGATAGATGAAAAAATTATGGGTATTGTTAATTTATTATAGTTTTTATTGTTTTGTAAAACTATAATAAATTGACTATCAATTATTTTAATTTCTTAAAATGATACAATTTCTATTCTAATTTAACAATACCAAATTATGTTATTTGCTTTTTTAGTTTTAAGCTCATACAGATCTTTCCTGCGGTCGCTCATCCGTGCGTACCGATCCATTATAATGGAGGTCTTTTAAAAGATTGAGGTCGACATCTACAATGATCGTCATTTCTGTATTAGGGGGTTGCTTCAGCCTTGGTCGCATTGACCGGGAAAGCAAAATCAGAAGGCGTGAATACAGCAGCCTGTCCGAACTGAATATCCATATTGCTGACACCCGGGCAGATTGCCTACACCACCCGGTAATAGCTACATAACACTCGTTCTCGATCGCCTCTTGCCTGAGCACAAGCCCTCACTCGGGTATAGGCATTTTGTGTATCGGTAAGATAAGGAACAAAAAGGATCTTCATGCCCTGGTCGGCCAATAATCTGGGTAGTTCCGGGAACTCCACATCATAAGCAGATAAGCACGCCAATCTTGCCACAATCGGTATCAATAACCCGGATCTTGTCGCCACCGGTAATCCCATAGTATTTCTTTTCATTCGGCGTGATATGGATTTTACGATATTCGCTTGTCTTACCATTCCGGTGTAGTACATAAGATACATTATACAGTAATCCCTCTTCTACATACGGCATACTGCCGGAAATGATATTCACATTGTAGGCAATGGCATACTCAGACAATTTTGATTTAATGGCCTCCGTATGATCTGCCAGCGCACACGCATCGCCTCATGTTCCGGCATGTGGTTTGTAATCCGACAAAAGAGGCGTATTGAAAAACTCTGGGAACATCACGAAAATCAGATTTGTAATCCGCCAGCACATCGATGAAGAAGAGGCATTGTTCAAAGAACGCTTCTATGTCTTTTAAAAGGTCGCATCTGCCATTGTACCAGTCCCAGCCGGATGATACTGTCGTTCATTGCATTCTTTTTCTGGGAATAGTATATGTTATTCCATTGCAGCAGTGCTGCGTATTCTTCCGATTGTGTATCGCCTTTCAGGTAGTTTTTGAGTATCCTGATCACATGGAAAATTATTAGCGAGCTGGAAGTTTAATACCGGGTCGTGGATCTCCTTAGAACGCACTTTATTGATATATTCCCGGGCCGATAATTCGCCGCTGTATTTATGATAATTGGGCTAGTCCTGCCACCTATGACAATACCTTTTAAATTCAGCTTTTCACATAAGTCTTTCCGCTCATCATACAATCTCCTGCCCAGTCGCAGATCCCGGTATTCGGGGCCTACAAATACTTCTATGCCGTAAAGGATATCCCCGTCATCAATATGGGTGTCAAAAGAAAAGTCCCCGGTGATCTCCTGGTAAGTATGGTCGTTGCCATACAATTCGTATAAGACCACAATAGATAAGGCACAGGCAGCCACCTTACCATCTACTTCTACACAAAATTGTCCTTCGGGAAATAGTTCAATTAATTTATTGATCGAGCTTTTATGCCAATAGCCGCCTACATTTCCATATGCTTCTATCATCGATTGCTTCAGTCCTTCATAATCTTCCAATCTTAATTTTCGTACTACTATATTCATATTCCGTTTTATTTAGCTAAAGCCAATTTACATAAAATATTCCGAAGCGATAAAAAAAGTAGATTTTTAAGGATATAAAAAGCAAAAGAGCACAGTCGGAAAGGTTTGCGGACTGTGCTCTTAAAGGAATATTATAAAATTATTACAATGTTTAGAATGCCAGATGAGGTGGGCTCACTTTTACAAGAGTGAGCACAGGCTCACTCTTGCTCTCTTTAAAGGGATAGGATTGGCAATTTATTTGCTGATAGAATAGCCTTTTACTTTAGCCAGATCCAGTATAGAATTGTTGATCGCAGTGCCTAAATCATCTGCGGCATTACCGGAGCTTTCTTTGAGCTTTTTATCAATGTATTCTTGTCTTTGTTTCGCCAGTTCACCGATTTTCTTTTGGTAGGTCTCTCTTTCTTCCTGCTTCTTTTTAACTGCAATCTTTATTTCCGCAGTCGATTTATCTTTGTACTCGGCCGGTAAACTGTTCTTGTCCACTTCTTCGATCGCGCCGGGATTGGCCTTTTCATAGTCTACTAGGTCCCAGGAGCTATTCGTGTAGGCCGATTTCGACTTGCTCACACTGCGCTCCACTGAATTTGCTTTACTTACCGTACCGGCATTGGCATCCTGGCGCACCTGCATTGCTTTTTTAGAAGAACCGGAAGTGCCATAACCAATATATGTGTCGTTGAGCTTATTGTTATAGACTTCAATCTGATCATCATAGGGTGTTTCAATAAACTGTATTTTGCGATCTGAATTTATATTGAAATATTTCCCGTTTCCTATAGTAGCTCCTGCTTTCCATTTAGTATTGATCCCTTCTTGGTAATTACCACAATAAATAGTTGTGGTGCTGATACCTTTTTGTACACTATTGCTTAAGGCACTTGTGTAAGGAATTCTGCCTTGGTTGAAGGGTTCATTACCGGCAATGTAGATCAGCTTGATATCATTGGAGCGATTCGTCCACGCCAGTTCTTGGCTTGCTTTCTGTATCACTGTACCGCAATATTCTTCACCACCGCGCGTGCTGAGTCCGAATAATTGTTCTGAGATCAGATCCAGGTCTGTACTTAAAGGGACTACCTGGCGGACATAGCCACTGGAAGCACTTAAATTGGAATTGCCATATTCGTACAGTGCTATTTCTATAGTCGGTGTTTTACCTCCGTATCTTAGTGTACTTAAAGTATTAATGATATTCCATAGCCGGGATTTTGCCTGTTCGATCAGGCCGTCCATACTGTTGGAAGTATCCAGAAGTATGGCCACTTGGATTCGGGTATTGTTTGCTGCCGGTCTTGGCATACGATGTATAGGACGGTCAAACGTGCTGAGTGGTCTTTGGGCATAACTGCACAGGCTGAGTAGACCGTAGCTTAAGGTAAGGATGCCTGATTTAATAAGCTTATTCATAATTAAATAGTTTTAAGATTGTTTACTATGAAATATAGATGCAAGGTTTTAAACGATTTCCACATCAATTAATAAAATAAGAAGCACTAATTCTTCACAGGGATAGTTTTTTAGCTCTCCGTTAGGGTTCATAAAAAGCAGGTTGTTCTTTTTTTCTTCAACTTTAGGTGTCGCCGACCATTTTATTTCATAAAGCACCTGTACCGCAGGCTCTAATAGGGTAGGGTTAATGACAAAATCAAAATCCTTATTGACAACCGGCATGTAAAAATTGGTACTGGATTTATACGTTGCATTGATCCGGTTCGGGTTTAGTTTGTTGCTGAGCGAAGTGTTTTGATAGAGCGTATATTTACGGTACATCTCTGTAGGCAGGTAAATTTTAAAACCATCACTCACATTCTTTTCTTTATTGCTAAATGCATCTCCGATCAGTGCCTCATAGTTTTTTATGCGATCTAGCATTAGTCCGCGTGCTTTACTGATCATTTCTTTTTTGATGCTGTCGATATTGTTGATTGTGTAGTCCACTCTTACCAGGTCATATATTTCAAATTCCGATAAGACCTTCATGATCTCATTGATCTGGTCTCCTTTTTTGAATTGTATATGGATGTTCTTTTTTAACTCAAATCCGGCAGGCACTTCATTATAGGTTTTCTTGCTGAAGAGTTTTTTCTCTGACTGCAATTCATAGAGTGGTACCATGGTGATCATATCTGTATACACTTTTACATCAGGGTATTTTCTCAACCCTGCTTTCACCTCTTTTATCCGGTTGTCCATCAGCTCGTTTGTTTCCTGCACGGTCTTCCCAGTTTGCTGTATGGCATAAATAGCCACCAGGGCATCCGGTTTAATATTAGCCATGCCTTTTATAGAGATATAAGTGCCGGAAGCGGAGGGATATGAAATATTGATCATATTCTCGGGGTAAGCGACTGCATAAGGTTCATGATTAATGTTCCCTGCAATTTGTGCGGACATTTGCAATGCAGTTAAGCTACAGGCTATACTAAAAAATAACTTTTTCATGTCTGATTATTGTTTCTGTATTCAAAAGTATCCAGCTAAAGAATTTTTTAAGGTTGCAAATGGTGAAATACATTTGCGACTTGGTGAACGATAGGGCAGATATAATAATTAGTGCTAATTTTATCTTTCAAAATAGTCTTCCCAATGCGACTGAAGCAGTTTGGCCTCAAAAGTCTTTATATATATGTATGTTACCTAGTGCTTTCAGGTGGTGGCCTGATGGCCGCCGCCCAATCGGTGCCGGTGACACCTGATCCGGAAATGGAAAAAGTCAAGAAGAAAGAATCTGTTAATTCTAAGAAAGGCTATAGCAGTGGTTCCCTGTCTAAAAAAGCAAGGCAGGTGGAGCAGAGTTATGGTTCTGATGAACAGGCAACGGCATCTGGTTTTGTGCAGATTGGAGATGAGCTGGGCGCAAAAGGAGAATACCAGAAAGCGGAAATTTATTATCAGCGTGCGGCACAAGCTTATCAAGCATCAGGCGCAAAAGAAGAGCTGGCCAATGTGCAACGTAAACTGGCGAAGGTGCAGGAAGAACAGAATAAAGTGAAAGAGGCTATTGGCAACTATTCCAGAGCAGCGGCTAACCAACAAGACCCGATGGCGAAAAGCCTGAATGCAAATGACCAGCAAAGAATGCAAACGAATAGCCGGGACCTTAAAGAAGAATATGCCCAACGAAATGTAGCAATGCTTTCACAGGAAAAGCAAAATAATTCCCAGGTTAAACTTGAAATGTCCGATGCATTAAGTCGGCTGGCGGTGACACAAAGACTGCAAAATAAGCAGGATGAGGCGCTGAAGACACTCTCCCGGGCTATTGCCGCAGACAATCAGCATACCGCCAGCGCGGAAAAAGCGATCGGGGATTTATCTAAAGATCTGGTGAAGCAAAATAAATACGATGAAGCCATAGCCTTGCAATTAAACCTGCTGGCCAATGCAGACAGCAGCCGGAACGATTTGCTGAAGATAAATACCCTAATACAATTGGGTAATTTATATGTACAACAAAAAAAGGATACACCGGCCGAGCAAAATTTACTGGAGGCCTATCAGCTGGCAAGTGCTTTACATTTAACTAAACCTGCTAAAGATGCGCTCCGGCAGCTTGTAGATTTTTACATTAATTCCGGGCAGCCGGCTAAAGCTCAGAAGTTATCCATAGCGTTTCTCGACAGCCTGGATAATCTGCTCGCCAAAGACAGCAGCCTGTTGGATATGAAAGCCTTTGAAGAAATTGAAAGCCGAATTCAGAAGCTGGAAGCAGAAAAATCTTTACAGGCCACTTTACTGGAACAAACACGTCGCAACAATTATTTGCTGATCTCAGTGGCATTGGTAATCCTCGTTTCGCTGGTCTTTATTGTAAAAGCCTATTATGCGATCCTGAAAAGAAATAAAAAGATCCGCTTACAATCTTTGCGGCGCGAGATGAACCCGCATTTTGTGTTCAATAGCCTGAACAGCGTGAACCAGTTCATCGCAGAAAATGATGAGATAAAGGCCAATAAGTACTTAAGCTCCTATTCTACCCTGATGAGGACGGTGATGGAACATTCCGGTAAAGATTTTGTACCGCTAGGTGTAGAACTGAACCATCTGGAAAAATATCTTGCCCTGGAACACCAGCGGTTTAGCTCCCAGTTTAATTACGAGGTCGAAGTAGATCCGCAGATTGATAAAATGGAGCTTTCCCTCCCTAATATGATCATCCAGCCTTTCCTGGAGAATGCGGTCTGGCATGGACTGCGTTATAAAGAAAGAAATGGCTTGCTACATTTAAAGATTGAAAAGAAAGCAAATATCCTTCATATTCTGATCAGGGATAATGGTATTGGTATTGAACAAAGCAAAGCTTTGAAGACAGCGCATCAGAAGCAACATAAATCTTTAGGTATGGAAAATACCAAGGAGCGGATTACTTTATTGAACCAGCTTTATCGTACAAAGATCGAATGCACGATTACCGATCTGTCCGCATCAGGTAAACAAGGAACCCAGATTGATATTAGTTTACCCGTACTAAAATATAGTTATGAAACTGAATACGCTTAGAACCGTAATTGTAGAAGATGAAATGGCGGCCGTAAATGCCCTTAAAGCTTATTTGAAAAAATACTGCCCGCAGGTGGAAGTGGTAGCGATGGCCCACCAGGCCAATGACGCCATTGCTGTGATCAATGAGGTCAGGCCCGATCTGGTTTTCCTGGATGTGGAAATGCCTTATGGGAATGCCTTTGATGTATTGGAAGGTTGTCAGAAGCTTTCCTTTGAAACCATTTTCGTGACGGCTTATTCAGAATACGCATTGAAAGCCCTGAATCAGAGTGCGGCTTATTATTTATTAAAGCCGGTAGCTATTGAAGAACTGATACTGGCTGTTAATAAGGTGACACAGTCTATTGCACAAAAAGACCATTTGGAACGGAATAAAGTGATCTTAGAAAATTCGAAAACCGACTTTAATAATCAAAAACTGATCTTACCCACTATAGACGGGTTTGAAGTGGTGCATCATCGCCAGATCATCCGTTTAAAAGGGAACGGTAATTTTACCGATATATTTTTGGAAGATGGTTCGAAAAAAATGGTCTGCCGTTTTCTCAAGCATTTTGAAGAATTGCTGGAGTATCCGTTTGTGCGTATTCATAAATCCCATATCATCAACATTAACCACGTAGCCAAATACCATAAAGGAGCTGGTGGTTATGTGGTATTGCAAGACGGCAGCGAGATTGAGGTCTCGGTAACTTATAAAGAATCATTTATTAATTCATTTTCATAAAAGAAAAATTATGGCTTATCAGGAAATTGCAGGAAAGCTTATCTGGAATATACAATTGAAAAACCAGACAGAAGTGGCAGCGTTGGTGCTTAAAATCGCACAACTGGCAGATAAAGCCAATCACCATCCGGATATGTTGTTGCACAAGTGGAATCAGCTTAACATTGAGCTCTTTTCTCATGATGTTAATGCGATTACCGAAAGGGACTACGTTTTAGCCGCCCAGATAGAAGCACTTTTGAAGAAGTGATCATTTTTTTCAAAAAAGCTTACATTTGTAGCATCCGTTGTGTAAGAGACCTATGAGCAATATTTACAATGAAGGTTTGCATATTTTAGCCACTTTAAAAGAAGTGGCTATTGATAAATTGGATACTTGTCAGTCCTTTGCAGTATTGATGCAGCAATTAATCAATGCACATGATCTTAAAGATCTGGGATCGGTGTTTCATAACTTTGAAGGTGGTGGCTTTACTGCTGTGGTATGTCTTAGCGAGAGTCATATCTCTATCCATACCTGGCCTGAATATGCTTTATTGAATTTGGATATTTATTTGAGCAATTTCTCTCGCGTCAATGATGGTGTCGTGGAACAAATATTTGATGCCTTGCAGCAGCATTTTGGTGGAACGGTGCACAACCTGGTTAAAGTAAACAGATAGCCATGGAATTACCCAAGACTTTCAACTGTCCGAAATGCGGAACGGCTTACCGTCAGGTAAATGCAGCGGCTGTTCATTACAGCTGTTCCTGCGGCAACGTAAACCGTATTGACGGCCACCTGCAATCCGAATCTAACCAGAAATTGAAGCAATTGCCTTTGTATTCCCGTTTTAAGCAGGATACTGTAGGTCATTTTAATCAGCAAGGCTTTACCCTTACAGGAGCTTTGGTCGTTGTGTTTAAAAATGCTGCACTGAACTTCTGGACCATGCACTTTCGGGATGGTACGATTAAATTTTTAGAAGAATCTTATGGCTTTCAGACGGTATTAACGCCCGTTCCCGGAATTAACACACATGGTTTGTATGATCGCTTAAACAAGGCCTCAACTACAAGAAAAACAATAATTGATCAGCTGGGTACTTTTAAGCTGGTACAGAAAGATAATTTCTGGGGATTTGATGTAAAAGGAGAAAGCGCGGCAGCTATATTAGGTGCCGAAGAAAGGTTTCTGTTTCAAAGCCAGGATGGGGAGACGTATATAGAAGTATGGCTTGCCGGTAAAGAATGCCGTATTTTTAAGCAGGAGCCGGTAGATACGATAGAGGAGCTTGAACTGTCTGCAATACAACAAACGATTGCCTTCAATGAAAAGGATTATGTAGACTGTGCTTCCTGTGGTAAAGAAGTTTGCATTCCTTATTTTCCGCTTGTAAAGAATTTTGTTTGTCCGCACTGTGCCACTTTAAATAAGTTTACCGATAAATGGCGTTGGGAAAAAGATCGGAAAGTGACCGGGCAGACGAAGCATTCATCAGTCCGGATTCCGCTCGGTACCAAATTACATTTATTGGGAGATGATTTTAAAGTCATCGGCTCTACCGTTAAAGAAGATAATGATGATGCGCAATGGCAGGAGTTTACCTTGTATTGTGAAAATGATGGAGGTTTTGCTTTCCTAAGCGCATTCAATGGAAATTTTATGTTGGTTTATGAAACCATGGAATTCCCTTTACTACCAAATCCCGGTCAGAATTCCCTTTATTTTGAAGATACCTATTACCGGTTTTATAACGGCTATACCACAAAGCTGATATGGGCAGAAGGCTACGTCTTCGACGATTTCGCGTCCAATAACCGGAGAGGGTTTACCTATGATTATATTGCCCCGCCTTACCTGTTCAGCTTGGAAAGAGACGGGGACTGGAATAATTACTGGTTTCGTGGGGAATATGTAGACCGTAAAGAATTACAACAACAGGAAACGCCAATTGAATTACCTGCGAAAGTAGGTTTAGGAACTTTAGAGCCTGCCTCTAAATTTACTAATCAGCAAATGATCATTGGCGGTGCACTTGCAGCCATATTATTTCTATTGGTACATTTGGGTATTGATCTTACGGGCACACCGGCACAGGTCGTGCTTTCCAATAATTATACCTTTTCTGATACGGCTAAAAATATTGAGATCGTTTCCGAACCGTTTGAATTGAAAAATTTCCGGACTAATGTAGCGATAGATATCAGTTCAGATGTTATGAATAACTGGGTTTCGCTGGACTATTCCCTGGTGAATACAGCAACTGGGCAGGAATATAATGCAGGCAAGGATCTGGAATATTATTCCGGTTATGAGGGCGGTGAAAGTTGGTCAGAAGGCAGTAATTCCTATGATCATTTGTTTACTGCAGTGCCCAAAGGGAGATATGTATTGAATCTTGAGGCGGAAAAAGGAACAGATGCCGGACTGGTTTCTTCGATATATGTCAAAGCAGAGGCGGGTTCTAAAAGGGCCTTGAATTTCTGGTTTCCTTTTCTCTTGCTCTTAAGCTGGCCCGTTATTGTGCTGATCCGTAATTATTCAAAAGAACAGGAAAGGTGGAATGCCTAAAAAGTAAATTCTATGAAGCGTTTAAATACCATAAAAAAAATGAAATGGTTCATCCTCTTTGTCTTGGTGATCACCGGGGTAAAGGCCGGTGCTGACTATATGGGCTATTCTTTATGGCCTTTCCAGGGTAATGAAACTAATGCCTCCGGCAGTAGTAATGCACGTACGGGAAGAACTTATTTTTATCATAAATAAATTATTAAAATGATCATAATGACAGCAAGTGTAATCAATTCATTAATGTTTGCCGGTATTGGTATCGTCGCGCTTGTCGTGGCTTTCGTCATCATTGAGGCGGTGACGCCCAAGCATAATTTGTTTAAAGAAGTATTCGAAAAGCAAAATAAAGCCGCAGCAATTTTGGTCGGTTGCTTTCTTTTATCTTTAGCCATTATCATCGCAGCATCAATTCATGGATAGTACTCCCAAGCAAGTTGTAAGAACGCAGTGGGTATTGCTTTTTTCTGTGCTGATCATTGCCGTTTGCGGACTTATTTATGAATTAATTGCCGGTACATTGGCATCCTATGTTTTAGGAGATAGTATCACGCAGTTCAGTTTGATTATAGGTACCTATATGTTTTCCATGGGTATCGGTTCTTTTTTGTCCAAATATTTTACCAAAAATCTCATCACCTGGTTTGTCCAGATAGAGCTTCTGGTGGGCCTGATCGGGGGCATCTCAGCACCTTTGTTATTCGTCTTATTTCCCGTTATCGACGGATTCCAGTTTATACTGCTTTTTCTTGTGGTTATCATAGGGACATTGGTGGGTATAGAGATTCCTTTACTATTAAAAATACTCAAGGATAAACTTTCTTTTAATGAGTTGGTGAGCCGTGTGTTTACCTTTGATTATATCGGGGCTTTGCTGGCTTCTATTGTTTTCCCTTTGCTATTTATCCCGCATCTGGGTTTGATTCGCACCAGTCTTTTCTTTGGGATCATCAATGTGGTGGTCGGGATTATCCTGTGTTATTACTTCCGGGAGCAAATCAAGCGAGTGGCATTATTAAAGTTGACCGCTTTCCTGATCCTGATCGGGCAGGTCATTGCTTTTGCGTTTGCGGATGAAATTATGGATTTTGGAGATGAATTGTCTTACCAGGATAAAGTCGTATTTGCAAAATCAACGCCTTACCAAAGAATTGTACTGACTAAAAATAAAGAAGAATTACGTTTATTTTTGAATAGTAATCTGCAATTCAGTTCCCGGGACGAATACCGCTATCATGAAGCACTGGTGCATCCGGCAATGAGCAATATGAAGCAGGTGAAAAACGTGTTGGTTTTAGGAGGAGGTGATGGCCTGGCCGTAAGAGAAATTCTGAAATATCCCGGGGTAGAGCATATTCATCTGGTAGACCTGGATCCTGAAATGACGCGACTATTCAGTTCCCATAAAATGCTTGCTGAATTGAATGAGCACTCGCTTAAAAGCCCTAAAGTTACCGTTGAAAACAAGGACGCTTTTATCTGGATGAAAGAAAGTCAGACTGTTTATGATTGCGTCATTATTGATTTTCCGGATCCTTCTAGCTTCGGTTTGGGTAAATTATATTCCAATACGTTTTACAGTTTATTGAAGCATGTATTGCATCCTTTATCGGTGATCGTGATTCAGAGTACCTCTCCATTAGTTGCGCCCAAGAGTTTCTGGTGTGTTGATAAGACCCTGAATGCATGTGGGTTCAAGACACTTCCTTATCATAATTTTGTGCCATCTTTTGGAGAATGGGGGTACATCATGGCCAGTTTGCAGGCTCCTTTGGCCGTTCCCGATACCTTTGCGGTGCCGGTACAGTATATCAGCAAACCTGTATTCCATCAAATGATCACTTTCTCAAATGATATGTTGCCTAAAGATACTTTAGCCGTAAATAAGCTGAACAACCAAGTATTGGTTAAATATTTCGAACAGGAGTGGCGACATTATACCGACCGATAGTATGAAACGTAGGCAATTTATAAGATGGATGATGACGGTTTCCGGGGGGATAGGCTTGGGCATGTCTGCATGTCGCAGCCAGAGAAGCATTCCCGGATCAATAGTCGGTGCAAGTGCTGTAATCGGCCATATGTTGCGGGATGAAATTTTTGAGAAACCGAAAACATTTGAAGAAAAGAAAGTAGTCATTGTCGGAGGAGGAGTTAGCGGTTTGTCTGCTGCCATGCAGCTTACTAAAGCCGGAATTAATGAAGTGCTGTTATTGGAGTTGGAGGCGCATACCGGTGGTAATGCGGCAAGTGGTAGCAATGAATACTCAAAATTTCCTTATGGTGCGCACTATGTACCCATTCCTAATAATAAGCTTACCGACTATATGGCTTTCCTGGAAGAAGCCGGGGTAATCACTGGCTATGAAAACGATTTACCGGTGTATAATGAATTGTATCTGTGCCATGATCCCGAAGATCGGCTCTATATCAATGGCAAATGGCAGGAAGGGATTGTACCCAATTATGGATTAAGTGCTACTTCCAGGCAACAATTTTCAAGATTTTTTGAGCAGATGGCTACCTTACGTCAGGCTAAAGGTAATGATGGTAAAGAGGCCTTTGCTATTCCGGTTGACTGGTCCAGCGAAGATCCTCTGTACATCGCTTTAGACCAGATTACATTTAAGCAATGGCTGACACAAGAAGGGTTTAATGCTGCCGAGTTACTCTGGTATGCCAACTATTGTACTTTAGATGATTTTGGTACGACCATAGAGCAGATCAGCGCCTGGGCAGGCATTCATTATTTTGCCGCAAGGAAAGGGAAAGCCGCAAATGCGCATTATGATGATGTGCTGACTTGGGAACAGGGGAACGGTTTTCTAGCAGAACAATTACTTAAAAGAACCCAGGCAGAAATAAGGATCAACAGCCTGGTGATTGCGGTTGAAGAAGCAGATGGAAAAGTGGAGATTACTTATTTTGATGTGAGCAGCCAAAAAATTAAAGGTATAAAGTGTGATCAGTGTATTATTGCGGCACCACAATTTGTAAATGCAAGAATGCTGACGAAGGCTGATCCGGAAAGAGTAGGGCAGGTACAGGTGAATATGCAGTACAGCCCCTGGATGGTGGCTAATCTGAAAGTAAAAGCAAGACTGGAAGAGCGTAACGGAGTAGACCAGTCCTGGGATAATGTGATCTACAAGGGGAATGGGCTGGGTTATGTAGATGCCGGCCACCAGAAGATCAGCCTGGTACAGCCCGTAAAAAACCTGACCTATTACAAACCTTTAAAGGGAACTTCAAATGCCGAAGCGCGGAGAGCCGCATTGGCTAAGCTGCATCATGAATGGGTAGATGAGATATTGGCGGACCTTATTAAAGTGCACCCAAACCTGGAGCAACAATTACTACAAGTGGATATTGCACTCTGGGGGCATGCTATGATACAGCCCTTGCCGGGCTGGATCTGGGGCGAAGCGCGAAAAAAACTGCAGCAAAGTATCGGTAAAAAAATTCATTTTGCACATACCGATATTGCCGGCATCAGTATTTTTGAAGAAGCTTTTTATCAGGGATTGAATGCCGCAAGGCAGGTACAGCGATTTTTATGAGCGAGATAAAAACATCTATATCCTTTAGGAAACCCTGGTTGGGAAAGCCCTGGGTAGATCTGTTATTTATTATTGCCCCGCCATTCCTTTGTCTGGCCTTTATCGCGATCTTTCCGCAATTGTTTGAAGATGTAAAAGATATTCCTGTTTACTGGTGGGTTATTCTGATCTTGTTGATTGATGTGGCGCATGTCTACAGCACTTTGTTTCGTACCTATTTCAGCAGAGCCTCCTGGCAACGCTATCGCACACCGATGACCATAATTCCAGTAGCTTCATTTTTGTTTGGTGTCCTGCTTTGCAGCATGAGTATGGCACTGTTCTGGACCGTTCTGGCTTATATTGCGGTGTTTCATTTTATCCGGCAGCAATATGGTATTATGAAGCTTTACTCCAGAAATGAAGTACAGATGCCCTGCTGGTGCAAATGGATTGATGTTATTACAATTTATGCGGCCACTCTTTATCCGATATTGTATTGGCATTTTAGTAGTCCGAGGAATTTTAACTGGTTTGTAGACGGCGATTTTATCCTTAAAGATTTGCCGGGGATCAGGCAATTGCTTGCCGTAATTTATGCCTTATGGATTGCGGTATATTTGGCGAAAGAATTGTTTCTGCTTGTACGTTTCAGAACGGTCAATGTTTTAAGGATATTAGTCATCACGGGCACCTTGTTTTCCTGGTATATGGGTATTGTATATTTTAACGGAGATCTTGCATTTACGCTTTTAAATGTAGTATCTCACGGGATTCCTTATATGGCTCTGATCTGGATATTTTCCATGAAAGAAAATACAACGCAGCCACAGCGTTCCTCTTTCTGGAAATTGATGTATGGCCCTTTGGGTATGTTTTTGTTCCTGGCGATCATATTTCTCTTTGCATTCTTGGAAGAAGGTTTGTGGGATGCTTGGGTTTGGCAAGATAACGGGAAATTGTTTGCGCTATTCAGTGATTTTAAAAGTGAACGGCTCGGGGCCTCCTGGCTGAAATTTATTGTTCCTTTACTGGCCATGCCTCAGCTGACTCACTATGTAATTGACGGATTTATATGGCGTAAAAGGAAGGATGGATAATCATTGGCATGTTCAATTTTAGTGCTTCTTTTATAAAGTTGTTCACCAAAATAGCGGTATTGCTCACTTTGTTGCTTTTGATTACGTTGATTGGGCTTTACATTTAATTCAATTCCATTATCGACGCATAGTTGTTTTAATGCTTCACTATAAAGCCCCGGACCAGCATTTACAAAAAGACCGAGGCAATTAATATCAGCCTGTTCCAATACTTCAAGCAGCTTTTTAAAGAGTTTTGATAGGTCGTGTAAATCATTATGCTCGCCACTTTGTGCTGCTGATACTGCTAACATTTGACCGATATTGTCACACAAAAACAAGCAATAACCTGTTTTTGTGGATTTTCTGCCCTGACAGCCTATTTTCATTCGCTTCAAAATCAGCAGAACCACTTTTACTACATCTATCTTGGGTTTAACCCCCTTTTACCCTTGCTTAAATGTGGTAAAATACATTCTTGTACCGTACCTTCGTCTAGGAGTCCCAGAATTATTCATTTTTATTTGACAAAACAAAAATCCTTAATTTTTGGGGCTTTCTAAATTTCAATTAAGTTGAAACAAGCTCAATATCGGATCATATGGGGACATACAGAAAATCACTTTTTGATAGCGATACTCAGCGTGTCTGAATGTGAGTTTTTGGGGTTTAAAGTCCATTGATGAAAAAATAAAGCGAATGTAGTGTAAATTAAATAATTAGTAAAAATACGTAATAAATTATTGATGTTTTATTCGCTATGAGAAAGTTATGAGGATTAATTAAATTTAAAGTAAAAGATGATTAACTTCGTCAATAATTAAGTTGGCGGCAAGCTAAATGAACTAAATGAGAAAAATATTATTTATAGTCATTTTATTGATTTTATCTACTAAAATATATTCTCAGCCGGGATGTATACCCGAAAAGAGTGTTGCTGAAAGATTTGTTAAATTATCAAATTCAATTAGTAAATTTCCAGACAACTATAATCTAAGATGGGAAAGAATTGAAACAATTCAAACTCGCACTTGCGACAAAATGATTTTCACAAAGCCTAAACAAGAAAATCTTATAGAATATTCAGATGGTTCATCTACCGCATATTACAAAATTGACTTGACAAATGAATTGAGTTTACTTATTGATAAAAATGTGAAAATTGATAGTCGATTTGATTATTTAAGATATGATAGATATAATTTTCATTATTTAAGAGGAGAGATTTACTTATCAAATAATGATACAATTAATGCTTTGGCTGATTTTCATAAAGCTCTTGAAACCTCATATCAGCCACTTAAAGTTAGAGTAGCTAAAAGCTTATCAAACTATTATCTTAACTTAAACAAAACAAATTCAACAAATTATAAACAATATACCAAAAAAGCTTTGGGCTATTTAGATTTGGTTTCACCTGTAGAGTTTTCGGAATCATTAACAGGAAAAGAAATAGAACCATTTATTTATGAAAAAAAGAGCTTTTAGAGAGCTTACAAGAAGACGAAAGGCTTGAAAAATATCTTTTGAAACTAATTAACTATACCTTTCTTGCCATACCCACTTATGATGAATTTCAAATAAATAGCCATATTGAAGGGTTCATAGAGAATGTTTATAATTTGTCAAAATTTTATTATGGAAAAAATGATTATTCGAGAGTAAAAAAGTTGGTTGAATTATCATTAAAATATCAGCCAGACAATCACTATTTTTACATATATAATGATTCTTATAAATGGGCATCAATGTTTGACTTATTAAATAAAATTTATCAAACAAAAGAATTTAAAAACAGTAATTTAGAACTTGACTTTCTAATGAGAAGATTGTATGCAGATCCATTATTTAATATAAGTTTGGATACAGAATATTTGAAAAACATATTAAATAAATACCCTAATGACGCTCGAGTTTATATAAGTTGGACGTACATTAAGCTAATGGATGAATATTTGAGAGGGAGAAATCAAATAGAAAAGGATTATCCATTAAGTCTAACAGAATTATTCAATAAGATTGAAAAATTAAACTTTAAAGGGTTTGAATTACCTTATTTAAAAGCCATTTATTACTTAAAAATAAACAAACCTGACTTAGCATTATCTGAAATCAATCAAGCCTTGAAATTATATGATGGGGCTAAATTGATAAGACTAAAAGCAGACATTTTAAGGAAACAACTAAATCCAGACTATGAAGAAATTGAAAAATTAACAGAGAAAATTAGAAAAAATTACTTTAAATATGAGAACTTATCAGAATTATTAAACCAAGTAAACAAGATAACCAGCCACTAACAAGGTATTGCCAAAAGCGGGGCTGAACGGCTTTGATTGGGCATTAGTGCAAGGTTCAACAGTAGGAATTCTATTGATCTTTTGTGCTAAAATCCGCCACATCGCAAAGCCGAGAAACGTTAGCAGTTATTTTAATGACAGACATACAATAAACAATATGAAACTACCATCAAGATATGAAGACTTAAATGAATCCTATAAGGGACGTTTAATACCTAACAGTGAATTAATTGAAAAGATTAAATCTTCAAGCAAATCAATTAATATTAATGGGGGAATTCGGTTTTTACCGATTTTTGGAGAAAGTGGCTCGGGAAAAAGTTGTTCAGCCATTGAACTTAAAACACATCTCCCTACTACACACACATTTATTTTAGAAAAAAATGAAATTTCTGACAAGGAAAGTTTATTAAAAAGAATTCTAGATGAAAAGAAGTATAATCAAAATAAAATTCTCGTTCCAATTATAGATCAGTTTGAAGAAAATGTAGCTGGAAAAGAGAGTATACCAACTCAGTTTATTGAATTCATTAGTTTATTTGACCGCAATGAGCTAAAAGAAATCCCAACAATTTTCATTTGGCTAACTACAAGTCGGGAATTTCAAAAATCTTTGGTTGATGCAACTTCTAGAAATCGTAGAGTATTGATTTCAGAAGATTTTGTCATTTCAGGACCCAACAAGGAAGATTGGACCCAAATTATTAAGGACACATTCTCCATACATAATCAGGAAAAAGAACTTGCGGATTATTTAATTATTGATAATGACATTGAAAATATAGTGTTGCGTACAAACACACTTGGGAAGGCTATTGAAGAAGTAGGTATTTTATTAGCTGAACATATTGATGATATTCAGGATTTGTCAGAATATACTGTTATTTTATTTTGGCCTGTTTCAGACTCCGTGCGTAATCAGAGAGTTCTTCAGTTTTCTCGACCAAGAGATGGATACAAGTTAGATTGGGAAGCTTTATATAGAGAACTTTCGCCTGAGGAGAGAAAACAACTTCCATTGGAAGTGTACAATAGAGCAAGATTATATTTCGATATGAGAGTTATACCGTTCAGAGCCGCTGATTTACATCGTCTTTGTCTAGATTTGGATAACGACAGTTTAGTTTTAGGAAAGACTTACTTAACTCGTTTTAGCAACACACACTTCTTTCATATTATAAGTGATAATTGGGGAAATTATAACTACAATCCCGTTAGAGAAAGGGAGTCTACTCGAAGTCAAGAAGCCAGTGAATGGTATAAAACAGTAACAACATCTCCTACTAAAATTGGAAAGAGATTAGCGAAAATAATCACAGAATTAGGTTATCCTGCGGCTTATGAAAAAGATATCACTTCAGAATTTAGCACTGTTCGAGCAGATGTATTTTTAGACAAAACAGGAAAACTAAAACGAAAGATTATTATAGAGTTAAAAGTCTTTGCTGCGGAGAACACAATGCCTTCAACAATCAAAGAACAAATCAAATCTACCCTGAGAAAACATTCTCTTTTTGGTGGGTTTATGCCGAAAAATTAAAAAAAACAACTGCTAACAGGCGTTTGGCTCAATGGCGGTTGACGTGGTTAATTGAACATTCTATCCCGTACCAACTTTTGTGGTGTATTGACAGCTTTTCGCTCCGAATTCCGCCACTGCGCCAAACGCCAAAACGTTAGCGGTCAGCTAAAAAAAGACACCACGGTAGACAATGAAAATAGAGAATTTAAAACCATTTGACGGACAACATTGCGAAACGACTGCGACAGGAACTTTGTTGCGACAAATCGGAATTGAACTTTCCGAACCAATGCTTTTTGGTTTAGGTGAAGGACTTGGTTTTATCTTTTGGAATATGAAATCAATGAATTTTCCATTTATTGGAGGACGAGTAAAACCTGATGTTTTAACAGAAAATATTGCACGAAATCTAAACCTTGAATTGATAGTAAAAGAAACTTCATCAACTCAAAAAGCTTGGAACAACGTAAAAGAACTTATTGACAATGGACAAGCGGTCGGCTTAAAATTAGACTGTTTTCATTTACAATATTTTTCACGACCATTTCATT
The DNA here is from genome assembly GCA_030386875.1 of Morinoia aosen. Classification (NCBI taxonomy): domain Eukaryota; kingdom Metazoa; phylum Arthropoda; class Malacostraca; order Amphipoda; family Talitridae; genus Morinoia; species Morinoia aosen. Next base: position 64,940,058 of record JASJYW010000027.1, read on the forward strand.
TTGCAGGACATTATACAGCACTTTATGGTTATGACAACGAAAACGCATTTTTGGTAGATACCAAACAACAAGGCGGACAAGTAAAAACAAGTTTAAAAAGTTTAGCGTTGGCAAGAGCCGAAAAAGGACCAATGTCATCTAAAAATCTGTATTACACTTTACGAAAGACAAACAAAACATTTGACTTAAAGACTGCAATAATTACTGCAATTAGAAATAATGCAACCGAACATATCAATCCACCAATCACAAATATTGGTTACAAAGGAATTTACAAAACGAGTGCTGAAATTGTTAAATGGTTTAAAACAAGTAAAGACGTTGAAAACGATTTTAAAACAACGGCAATGCTTATGGAAAAAGCAGGAACAGGTGGAGCATTATTTAGAAATTTGTATCGAGATTTTTTAAAAGAAAGTTATGACTTGCTAAAACTTGAGAAACTAAAAACGGGACACGAAGTATTTGTAGAAATTGCTGACCTTTGGACTTCTGTTTCTCAATTGTTTGAAAAAGTAAGCCAAACGAAAGACTTTAGATATATTGAACAAGCATCAGAAGTTTTAAAAACAATATCAGACAAAGAAAAAAAGACAATGGAAATATTGGCGACAATATAGCCGAACCGCTAACATTGTATAAGCGTAATGCGGGCAAAAGTGCTAAATTTAAAGTGAGTGAATATTAATAAACATATCGGCAAAATTGAAAGTGAAGTGCTTCGTAATCCCGCACTACGCATAGCCCAAGCCGTTGGCGGTAATGGTAGCGGACGACCCAACGACTTGAGACAGAACAAAAGAATAATTACAAACAGACAACTTGAGACACATTTTTAAAATATTGACAGTTATACTTCTCTTGACAGTTACAAAATCCTATGGACAGACTAACGGCTGTGACATGGTTTATAACAATTCTGAGACAATGCCTCAATATAAAAATGGCTTCAGAGCACTTTTCGACTACTTGACAAACGATTTAGTTCCAATTATTGCTGACTGTATAAAGCGTGACACCGAAATAATTACGAGTTTGTATATCATCTTGACTATTGACAGTAACGGAAACGTAATTGATGCAACTTTTCCAAAATATAATTTAACTTCACTTTGCAAAGATGATTTAAAGAAGAAACTTTTGACAATGAACGGCTGGACAGCGGGACAAAAGGATGGACGACCTGTATGTAGTAAATTTAATTGGCCAATTAGTTGTTTAAAATGGGAGTGACAGGACAAAATAATATTCAAGGGAGGATGATAAAGGGGAAAGAGCAACGAACCGCTAACAGCACATTTGCAATAGGCAGGGTTTCGTCTCCGTTTGACAGTTTTGAGGTAGCCGAAAGTTTCGTGCTCCGCATCAACATTTGTGGTGAAAATCGCCACCTCCGCCACATCGGGGCGATGCCTGCACCGCACGATGTGCTTGTCACTAACGCGAACTTCACACATCATGCGGGTTTGCAAAATCCCTCTTTCGAAGCAAAGTTCCAAAAGAGGAACTTCTCAAAGCCGCCGCTCCGTAAGCCATTTGAGCGAACCTCATAATAATCGTAGAACGACATGAATAATTATATGGAACGAATAGTGAAATATGGAATATTCCAAGGCGTGACATTTATTCTAACGATGACAGCTATAAGCTATTGGGTAAGTGGTAATAACTTTATTACGGCTTTGGCCGTTGGAATTATCAGTGGGACACTTATTGGAATTCTTAACAGCTTTCTGTTTTACAAATATGCAGTCCCGAAATACATCCTTGAGGCAGTTTATGTTGACATAGACGCTGATGAAGAAATAAAATTCCAAACTCCGGCAAACTTTACCAGTGGACAAAAACCAATAAGTGGAAAACTTTTTCTGACAAACAAAAGATTAATCTTTAGAAATCATAAGTACGACAAGAATGTGCTTCAATTTTCTATTGACCTAACGGACATTGACAAAGTTGACACGTTTAAAACATTGAAGCTTTTTGAAAATGGGTTATCAATACATACAGCTTCAAAGGAGACGCATAAATTTATTGTCGACAGAGTAAAACAATGGCTTACCCAGTTCGACAACAATGAAAACGGCTTACAACAAAAGGTTTGCTGACGGAATTCTAGTTTACTTATATAAAGTAAGACAGATAATATCGGCTCAATATTTCGTTTCTTATTGTCCCCATTTATACCCTTTGCTATCTAGGCCGATTAGCCCGAACACCCGGTCTACTACCGTCATGGCAGCGGCATTCAGATCCTTAGGCTTACTGTAGAAGGAAGGAGAGGCCGGACAGATGATGCCACCGGCTTCGGTAAGGGTTTTCATATTGTTGATATGAATCAGATTGTAAGGTGTCTCCCTGATCACACAAACCAGTTTTTTCCTTTCTTTGAGCATGACATCTGCGGCACGGGTAATCAGGCTATCACTGATACCTGTAGCTATACGGCCTAAAGTGCCCATGCTGCACGGAATGATCACGAGTGCAGCATATCCGGCACTACCGGAAGCAAATGGGGCATAATAATCCTGGGCATCCCAGCTTTTAAAAGGTAATTCCGAATAACTTTCGTCATCCAGTTCCTCCTTCCAAACTGTAAAAGCGTTCCTGCTCCATACCAGATCTGTTTGGATCGGCTGGCCGGCATCTGTTAAGGCTTTTATCTTTTGAAGAAATAGTTTTGCATAAATAGAACCGCTGGCTCCGGTGACCGCTACTGCTATTTTCATTTTTTCGATGATTAATCCGCAAATTTAACGTATTCATTCCTGCATTTAATTTAAATTTACACCGCTGAGTGTTTTGTAAGGAGATACAGGCACTTTGAACATTTAATCGTATAATCATGAATAAAAAAATATTTGGATGGGCTTTTTTGTTGGCCATGTTTGCTGGTATAAGCCTTTTTGCACAAAAGAAAAAAGCAACGAAAACAGAAGATAAAAAGAAAACAGAAGTCAGCGCAGACGCTATTCAATGGATCACAATGGAAGAACTGGAGCAAAAAATGAAAAAGGAACCCCGCCAGGTGCTGATTGATTTTTATACCGACTGGTGCGGCTGGTGTAAAGTGATGGACAAGAAAACTTTTTCCAATAAAGAGCTGGCGCGTTATGTCAATAAATATTACTACGCGGTGAAGTTTAATGCCGAATCTAAAACTCCGGTAACTTTTATGGGCAAGACCTACGAGTATATGCCGGAATATAAAGCACACCGCCTTGCAGCAGATATGATGAGCGGTAAAATGAGCTATCCCACAACGGTTATTGCCGGCAAAAATATGGCTTATGTAAACCCTATCCCGGGATTTCAGCGTTTAGACCAGATGGAAACTTTACTAAAATATTTTGCATCGGTGGAAGAGCCGAGCCAGGCTACCTGGGAGAAGCACATGCGTGAATTTAAAGCCTCCTGGACTCCTGAATAGTAAGCACAATAATTTTTTGACATCAAATAATTTAAACGAGCCTTATTGAAGATTCAGTAAGGCCTGTTTTTTATGATGTCATCATTACAATCCTTTTACCGCTGCCCTGAGCTTAACCAATTTAGTCAATAAGGATTCCAATAAATCCAAATGCAGCATGTTTGCCCCGTCCGATTTTGCATTTTTCGGATTCGGATGCGTTTCAATGAATAAACCGTTTGCGCCAACAGCAATAGCCGCCTTAGCGATCGTTTCAATCATGGCCGGATTGCCGCCGGTCACACCGGACGACTGGTTGGGCTGTTGCAGTGAATGCGTACAATCCATTACTACAGGTACATCGAATGATTGCATGATGGGGATGCCTCTGTAGTCTACAATCAGATCCTGATAGCCGAAAGTCGTGCCGCGATCAGTAAGGATAATGTTATCATTATTGCTTTCTCTTATTTTCTGCACGGCAAACTGCATGGCATCAGGAGAAAGAAATTGTCCTTTTTTTACATTGACGATCTTACCTGTTTTTGCCGCGGCCACTAGGATGTCTGTCTGGCGACAAAGAAATGCCGGTACTTGCAGTACATCCACGTAAGCGGCGGCCATCTCTGCTTCTGCAGCATCGTGGAAATCCGTCACTACGGGCACGCCAAAAGCCTGGCCTGCTTTTTGCAGGATCTTCAAAGCTTTTTCATCTCCTATCCCGGTAAAGCTGTCGAGCCGGGTGCGGTTGGCCTTTCTGTAAGAGCCTTTAAAAATAAAAGGGATATTCAGCTTTTGTGTAATGTTGGAAATTCTTTCGGCTATTTGCAAAGCTATTTCTTCGCCTTCGATGGCGCAAGGTCCCGCCATCAGGAAGAAATTGTCGGATTGTGTAAATTGCATTAGTGTAAATTTTTTAGTGAATACGGTTTGCCCTGGGAGGCATTTCCGCCATGATTTTCTTTTCGGTTTGCAGCCACCATTGCCAGCTTTCTTTTACCTGCTCTTCCGGGAAATAGTAACGGGCAAGGTCCAAAAATAAACGATAGTGTCCGGCTTCTGAAACCATAAACTTATGGTAAAATTCTTTAAGTTGATCATCCTTGATATGCAGGCTGAGCAGGCGAAAGCGCTCACAACTCCGGCTTCTATCAGTGCACAGATGCATAGTTTGTTGAGTAGCTTTGCTTCCTGGTTGCTTGTTTTTCGGGTCATGTTCCAGTAAAGCATTGACATAATCATCTTTTCTTTGTTTGCCCAGGGGCATCCCTCTTTTTTTGAGTTCTGCAAGTACCATCCTGAAATGGCCCCATTCTTCGGTAACGATCGGGGAGAGTTTGTCCACCAGTTCGGCCCGGTCTGAATACCGCTGAATGATAGAGATCATGGTTGTGGCGGCCTTTTGTTCACAAAAAGCATGATCGGTTAAAATGTCTTCGAGCGCTATACTTGCGATATCTACCCACCGCGGATCGGTCGGTAATTTTAGTCCCAAAATCGTGTTTTCTGACATGTGTTTGAATAAGTATGCAAGTTACTCTTTTTTCAAAAACGTATCAAAAGCGGCTCTAGTGCAAGTGGCGGCCAATTGCTATAGGAGTAAAAAATAACCGGAAATTTTCGCTTATAATCACTTTATTGATTATTTTAAATTTTATATCGCATGATGAACAACTAACACTTTTGTTTATGAATCTGGGAAGGGAAAAAACTGCAATTATGGGAGGAGGTATTAGCTTTTGACATAGAGGAGCATTCCTTCAATTACGGTTTTGCGCTGAGGTTGGCCACAGAAAATAACTGGTCTCATGATTTTACGGCTACTGCCATTAAGGAGTATAAGAAGTTTATGTTCCTCGCTGCAATCTCTGACCAGATGATTGCCCCTTCTGAAATTATTGATACGGTCTGGCATTTACATCTGATCTATACCGATTCTTATCAGGCATTTTGTGCAGTCTTGGGCAAAGAGATCAAACATATTCCTTCCCGTAAACAGCAGGAAGAGCAAACTAAGTTTCAAACAGCAAGAGAATATACAGAAAGTATTTACATATCTGTTTTTGGTACTATGCCAGATGAGATCTGGAAGTATAAGAGCATGTATGACAGCTTAAATCTCTCTGTGGCCACTTATTCAGCGGAAAAAGTAAAGATGTGGGCATTTATCCTGTTTGTTGTATTGACCGGTGGTTTTTATGCTCTGTTAGGGTCTGTTTACCGGAGTATAGAAAGTATTTATTTTATGCCGGCTTACATTGCTTTGGGGACTCATCGCATTTATGATCCTGGGTCAGTATAATCAACAGCAATTTAAACAATTATTAAATCGGATTAATCCTGCCAGCTTCCTGTTTCAGTTAAATAGCCTGGAGCTGATTACTTTAAAAAGTGGAAAGATCAGTGAAAGTATACATGTGGTAACGAATGAGCTGATCTTGATGGCAATGTCGTCGTCGGACAGCATCAGCAATTATCGGGCGTAAGGATGCCGGATCGGGAGCAGATCGCAGAGATGAAAGTGTATGAGGGTTTTGAAGAGATTGAAGAACCGGTCGTTTATGAAAAAATATTATACCGCGCGG
>JASJYW010000027.1:64946551-64993317 GCA_030386875.1 Morinoia aosen
CTGATTAGGGAACAATATTGCCGGAGTCCAGGAAAGGATCGAATAAGGTACGTTGCCAACGGAATAGGTCTTGATCTGAACGCTCTCCCCTTTAAACGGCTCCGGCGGATTGATAAAGGCTTTCAGTTCAAAGTCATTAACTTCTATAATTACAGTGTTGATTAAGCTGTCACATCCATTGACGGTTTTGATTTCTTCTTCAAAGGCAGTAGACTGATCATAGGTTATGCCTTTATAGGTAACTTTTTTACATCCTTTAACATGAACGGTCTCTTTGAATGCATAAACAGGATTTACATTAATAAACACATGTTTGTAGATACTGTCACAACCATTTGAATTATGAATGGTATCTATCAGGTATGTATTAGCGGTATAAGTATTTCCTGCATACACTACGCTGCCACAATCTGTTAACCTTACGGTATCCGCAACCGGGCTAGTCGGTAATACTGTCAAGTTCAGAGTAACTATACTATCACAACCATATTGATTGATTAGGGTATCTTTAGCCGTATTGTTGCTGGTGCTGTAGGATTGACCATTAAAGGTATAGGTATCACCCGCACAAATAATGGCCTGTTGTATACTGTTTGTAACTGGGTTAACTGTCAGGTTAAGGGTGATGATACTGTCACATGAGTTCGTGTTGGTAATGGTATCGTTTACTCCGGAAACGGAGCTGGTATAGGTTATACCATTAAAAGTATAACTGTTACCCGCACATATTGTAATGTTTCTGTTACCGGTCAAGTATGGATTTACAACGATCTGCATGGTTGTACTAGCCAACAGTTACCTGTTCCCGCAGTAGGCGTAAAGGTATAAGTAGTGGTTGTGGTATTATTCAATGCCGGTGACCAGGTTCCGGTAACTCCATTCTGTGAGGTAGTCGGCAGCGGATTTAAAGCAGTACCGGTACAGATCGGAGCAACCTGTGTAAACACTGGGGTTACATTAGGCGTTACGGTGATCGTCATTGTAGTGGTTAACGCACACTGACCGGCTGTTGGCGTAAAGGTATAAGTCGTTGTAGCGGTGTTGTTCAATACTGGTGACCAGGTTCCGGTAATACCATTATTTGAAGTAGTTGGTAACGGACTTAAAGCTGCGCCCTGACAAATGGTAGCGACAGGATTGAAAGTAGGTACAACAACGGTATCGACAACAATGGTCATAGTAGCTGTGGTAGCACATTGACCCGCAGTCGGTGTAAAAGTATAAGTAGTGGTTGCGGTATTATTCAATGCCGGAGACCATGTTCCGGTAACTCCATTCTGTGAGGTAGTCGGCAGCGGATTTAAAGCGGTACCGGTACAGATCGGAGCAACCTGTGTAAACACTGGGGTTACATTAGGCGTTACGGTGATCGTCATTGTAGTGGTTAACGCACACTGACCGGCTGTTGGCGTAAAGGTATAAGTCGTTGTAGCGGTGTTGTTCAATGCAGGAGACCAGGTTCCGGTAATACCATTATTTGAAGTAGTTGGTAAGGGACTTAAAGCTGCGCCTGCACAAACCGGACTCACTTGTGTAAAGACTGGTACGGTACCGTTATTTACGTTGATCGTCATAGTCGTTGTGGTAGCACATTGACCCGCAGTAGGCGTAAAGGTATAAGTAGTAGTTGCTGTATTGTTTAATGCAGGAGACCAGGTTCCGGTAACTCCATTCTGTGAGGTAGTCGGCAGCGGATTTAAAGCGGTACCGGTACAGATCGGAGCAACCTGTGTAAATAAAGGAGTTACATTAGGGTTGACAACAATAGTGATTGAATCAGCTGCTGCACATTGACCTTGGTTCGGAGTGAAAGTGTAAGTAGTTGTTACTCCGTTGTTCAATGCGGGAGACCAGCTACCGGTTATACCATTCTGCGATGTTGTAGGCAATGGATTAATCGTTTCACCCTCACAAATGTCCGACACTATATTAGTGAATACAGGCACTATAGCAGTGTCTACCACAATCGTCATGGTTGTCGATACCGCACATTGACCAAATGTTGGTGTGAATGTATAGGTGGTTGTTTGTGTATTGTTCAAAGCTGGAGACCAGCTCCCTTTAATTCCGTTATTCGAAATCAGTGGTAAAGGGCTTAATGTTGCACCATGACAGATAGCTCCTACCTGATTAAAGGAAGGTAACATCAGGGTATCTATGATGATGGTAAGATTGGTTGGTACACCACATGAATTGGCAACCGGAGTAAAGGTATAAGTAGTCGTCTGCATATTATTCAATGCAGGAGACCAAGTACCGTTTATTCCATTCAAAGAAGTGGTTGGCAAAGGAGTCATAATAGGAGTACCCACACATACGTTTGGCATGGTGCTAAAATATGGTAAAGTACCATTACTATTAATAGTAACTGTCATTGTTGCCGTTGTTGCACAAAATCCAGAATCAGGTGTAAACGTGTAAGTGGTAGTCACCATATTATTCGGAGCAGGCGACCAGGTTCCGGGTATTCCATTCAATGAAGTTGTAGGAAAAGGGTTTAATAGCTCACCCTGGCAGATCGGGATGATCTGTGTAAACTCAGGTTCTACTCTCGGAGTTATCTCTAAAGTATGTGTTACACTAGGGCCACATTGTGCCGTTGGCGTAAAGGTATAGGTAGTCGGAGTATTGCTATTAAATGCAGGGCTCCATGTTCCTACAACCCCGTTTTGTGATGTAGTTGATAAAGGACTTACAGTTATACCTTCACAAACAGAATCAGGGATAGCAAATACAGGTGTTGCTCCGCTATCAACAACCACTGTCATGTCTACCGGGTTAGCACAGAATGAGTAATCTGCCACAAAACTATAGGTTGTAGTAGCTGTATTATTTAATGCAGGTGACCAGTTACCTGTGATACCGTTGTTGGATGTTACAGGTAAAGGAGCCATTGTTGCTCCAAGACATACCGGCGGCACTTGTGTAAAGTCGGGAACGACGTATGGCACCATTTCAATAGTCATGGAAATGGTATCCCCGCACTGACCCGGATTCGGTGTAAAGGTATAGGTGGTCGTATTATAATAATCATATGCAGGCGACCAAGTACCTTCTATACCATTTTGTGAAACATTCGGTAAGGTAAACGCATAGCCGACACAATAAGCTACCGGATTCCAGAATGATGGTACTGTATTCGTATCATTCACACTAATCGTCATGGTGGTTGTGGTCACACAACCCTGGCCCGGATTCGGAGTAAAGGTATAAGTAGTGGTTACACTATTATTGATTGCCGGAGACCAGGTTCCCGTATAACCATTTAAAGATGTAGTAGGTAAAGGATTTAAAGGACTACCGGAGCAGATTGGTGCCACCTGATTAAAAGTCGGTGTTATCACCGGCTTTACACCAATAGTCATCGTCGGGCTAATAATACAGACCCCTGTATTATTAGGCGTAAATGTATAAGTAGTGGTTGCATTATTATTCAATGCTGGCGACCAGGTACCAGTAATCCCGTTATTGGAAGTAGTGGGTAATGGTGCCAATGTTGCTCCGGCACAGATAGAATCCACCTGATTGAAAAACGGGGTATCACTAGGCAATACGGTCACCGCCATCGTTACCGGCAATCCGCATTGTCCCTGATTAGGTGTAAATGTATAAGTTGTTGTTGCTGTATTATTTACTGCTGGAGACCATGTACCAGATATCCCATTATTGGAAGTAGCAGGTAAGCTAAAAGCGGTACTACCGGCACAAATTGTTCCGACAGGCGTGAATTGAGCTTGCTGGTAATCGTTGACAATTAAGTTTAAGATAAAGTTTGTATCACAGTTGCCGTTAGTACCATTTACCCAAACTGAATCATAATTGTTCATAGTATTTGCGGTACTAGGAATAGTGATTCCTTTCCATTGTGCAGGCAGCTGGTCTCTACAAAATGTGAGTGTTGTTGTTTCCACTACCGCATCATGATTTACATAAACCGTATCTGTTATTGAATTGTTTGGATTAGGATCACAGCCTATATTTCCACCGGTATATTTTACGACATAATAATTCGTATTTTGATCCGTGGTTATAGTGGCACATGACGAAGTGGCAAATGGCGTCGTGCTGTTGCCCGCAAACCATTGAAAGTTGCCATTTCCCGGCTCTATTAATTTTACCGGATTGTAGGCAATATTACTCACACTGTATGTTGATGTACCATTAGGCGTAAACCGGATCGCCTCTGGCGTACTTACTGCCCAAGCACCGGCATTGGGTCCTCTACCTGCTACAAAAACCTCATTTGTTCCCGACCTAATACCTTGTATCGCAGAAGCATAGGCACTTCCGGACCAACCGGCACAATAAGGCTTGGAGGTAATATGCATTTCAATAATATTGCTGGTTTCATGTAATATCAACTGATTAGTCGTCGTATTGGATAAACAGAAATAGAAAGGCACCTGGCAAAATTCAACAACGAATTTCCTGTTAGGCGCAGATCCTAGCATTTTGTACCTGATAGAACCACCTATATGTAAATCCTGAAAAGGAAATAAAATGGCATTATTTAACTGTCCTGTATTTAAAGCATTCCCGTACTCCCATGCAGAATACAGATCTGCCAGAGCCTGATCAAAACTCACCAAGTTATTAGGAGAAATAACAATGGAACTGAATTGCTGTCCGAAATAGTCGAAATTAAAACCCAGATCAATAACGCCCGTAAAAAAGTCATTCTGCTGCGCACTTGTAATGACATTGGGTTGATAGCTAGTCGCACATACCTGTGTTGTAGTTGATGCACAGCATTGATGATTTCAGTACTCAGTTCTAGCTTTTGAGCCCATAAATTATTAATTAGGCCGCTCAAAGCGAACATTAATAGTAGTAATTTTTTTTTCATTAAAATTGTCTTATTTATGCCTAGAGAGATTATGGCAGCATTTTCCAATCAACATTCGGCTATCACAAATAACCCAAACTGTTTATCAACTGCAAGATTAGCAAAGAAATGTCAAACTTTCATACCCCACAAGTAAACTTTACAGAATATTAATTTTTAAATAAACTACCTCGGGGCAGAGCCACAGAGGTATTGGTTGAAATTATTTTTTAGTTTCCGAAGCAGAGCTTCGGGGAATTAAACCAAAAGAGATTAAAAAGGTAAATCAATAGACGCAAAAGTATTAAAATAGTTTTAATAAAAAACAAATAAGGTTAAAATTTAATACAATTCTAACCTTATTTGACAATTAAATTACAAAAATTACTGCTGTCCTGCAGCTTGCTGTTGCCGCATCATTTGCATCATGTATTCTTTGAACACCTGAGAGCTTGCTTCTAATCTTTGAGACATGGCAACTAACTGATCGGAGTATTTTTTTGCCAGTTCAGGTTGTTGATTACCTGTAGCACTATTGGAAAGCATATTTAAGGTACGAATACTTCTTTCAATATATCCTATAGACCCCATCTGTGCATTATCATTCAAATCTGCAAAATAATTTGTAAAATCTTTAGCAAATTTTGCCAGGCGATCGCCGATTGCTTCTGCCTTTTTCAGCTCTCCTACAGCCAAGTAGGCATTAAACATCTGAACATTCGTCATATCATAGACAGAAATATCTGTAGGGAATGAAGTTTCAGAAATCTGCTCCATAGAATGATCCAATACTTTTATAGCATCTTCTTTTCTACCAACATTCAGTAACTGAATGGCAAAAGTAGCCGCATCATTTCTATAACCTAAGAAAGTACGCTTATTCGGCTCATCATAATAAACCTGATTTGTATTGGCTTTTCCTAAATTATATACTTTAGTAAACAGTTCCATATTACGGTCAATATCAGTAAAATTCTGATTTGGCATAACCGCCGGTACTAATTTGTTCAACACACCTTCTTTCTTAAGGTAACTTTCCAGTCCGCAAACAGGAATTCCATTACATACATACAAAGAACGATTCCAACCATCTTTTGCAATACCGGCAATGATATTCATCATTGAAATATCGGTCTGCCGATATAACTGTCTTTAAATTGCATGATCAATGCATCCGGGATTTGAACGGTTGAGTCTTTGATACTCAAGCGATCATTTTTCAGGATAGCTGCTTTATCTAATGGAATAGAAATATTACGCACCGGAACAAATGGTATTTTTTTATCGCCAAACCTGATCGGCATACCATTGCGCTCGTCCATGATAAAGTCCATTACCTCATTTACATTAAACACTTTATCCTTCAATGAAGGAATTTCGCTGATCGGGTAATAGTTTGAATTACCAAACCCTTCCACAAAGTTTTTGTTCCACAATACAGTTATTGGCGGAGCATCATTTACTTTATTGAACATCTGGATATTTTGCCAATCTGTACCCATTAAGTTGTAGTTAAAGATCCTAACATCTTTTCTGAATCCTTCTACCTCCTGGATATACCAAAGCGGATAGGTTTCATTATCGCCGCTTGTGATCAGGATCGCATTGCTGTCACAGGTAGATAACATATTTCTGGCATTGTCAATCGCTAAGGTCTTCTTGCCACGATCGTGATCATCCCATTCCTGAGAAGCGATCAATACCGGCAAATAAACAGACGATAGTAGCAATAGCTGCTGAAGTACCTGGATTTTTTATGGCCTTCATGAGCAGATCTCGAAGGAAGAATACCCCGATGCCAATCCAAATCGCATAAGCATAAGTTGCAATATACTGATAGTCACGTTCACGTGGCTGATATGGCGTATTATTGATGTACAGCTGAACAGCAATCCCGGTAAAGAACCAGAAAGAAAGTACAACCCAGCCATCCAGTTTGTTTTTCTTAAACTGGTACACTATACCCAGGATACCTAAAATGAAAGGTAACATGAACATGGTATTATGTGCCCTGTTATTTTTATAAGCATCTGGCAATTTATTGAAATCGCCTCTGCCCATTGCCTTATCAATCGCATTGATACCAGTGATCCAGTTGCCCTGATGCGGCTCAATACCGGTACCCTGATAGTCATTCTGACGACCAGCATAGTTCCACATAAAATACCGCCAAAACATGTGATTCATCTGGTAGCTCATAAAGAACTTCATATTATCCATTGCGGTAGGCTCTTCACCTTCAGCCAGCCCCAACTGGTTTCTGTAATAAGCCGGATGCCCCCTGCTTTCGTCACTACTCCAGATACGCGGGAAGAAGTGTTTATCTTCGTAATTAAGCTTACCGCCCATATCTACTACTTCATACCTCGTTTTGCCATCTTTTGTAATCGGCAAATAAACCGGATCGCCTTCTTCCTGAGTAGCTTTAGTGGTAAAATACTGGCCGGTCAGGAATGGTATAGAACCATATTGTGTTCTTTGCAGGTAAGGAATTAACGACACTACATTATCCGGATTCGTCATATTGATCGAAACACCTGCTTTTGCCCTGATGATTACCGGTACATAACAAGTATAACCAATTGAAATAAACACGAGAGAAAGCATTGCTACGTGCAGCGTATACCTTTTTGTGCGCTTGGCAAAAATGATGATCCCCGCCAAAATAGCTCCGAAAAGTACTAAAAAGAAGATCGCTCCGGAGTGCAATGGCATCCCCATACTATTTACAAAGGCCAATTCAAATTTTGATGCCAGGATAGGAATATATTGAATCACACCATATTGCACCACCAATAAGACAACACCACCTAAAAAGTAAGCCAATAAACTACCTTTAAGTGTAGGTGTATATCTTTTGAAATAGTATATCAATGCGATAGTCGGGATTGCCAATAAGCTTAGCAAGTGTACACCTGTAGATAAACCGATCAGGTAAGCAATTAATACCAGCCATCTGTCTGCATAAATATCATTAGCTTCTTCCACTTCAGGATACACCAGAATACCAGGGCGGTAAAGAAAGAAGAGGTAGCATACACCTCGCCTTCAACAGCCGAAAACCAGAAAGTATCTGAAAATGTGTAAGCCAGGGCCCCGACAAAACCTGAGCCGACAATTGCGATCATATTTCCGGTAGAGAGACCGCCGTCTTCGGTTTTTACCAGTCTTTTAGCAAAATGGGTAATAGACCAGAACAGAAACAGAATAGTGAAAGCACTGGCAAAAGCACTCAATGCATTTACAAACAGAGCCACACTTTGCGGCGTAGGAGAAAAGATGGCAAATAATCTGCCCAGCAACATAAATAGAGGGGCTCCCGGGGAGTGCGTTACCTGTAGCTTATAGGCGCAGGCTATAAATTCCCCGCAATCCCAAAAACTGGTGGTGGGCTCCATGGTCATTAAATACACCAAAAGTGCTATTGCAAATACAAGCCAACCGCTAATGTTGTTAATTCTGCTAAAATTCATGGTTTGAATTAATATTGTGTGCGCAAATATAAAGTATTCAGCATTACAACAAATACTGAATACTAAAAATAATTATAATATTGTAATCATCTCCTTCAATTTCCTAAATAACGCAAAAGCTAATTTAACAAATCAACAACAATTTAAAATTTAAAAAAATTAAATTTTAAATTTATTATTGTAAATAAATTTAACAATTAAAAAATTAACTTAAATGAAAAAATTAATTAAAATCGTTACTGGATTAGGGACATTGTTAATAATAGCTAATTCCGTTAGTACTGCCAATGCGTATACATTTAACGGTATGGCTTGGAAAAACGGCAGGAATTAGACTGTCTCCCGTCTTCGATCACATGCTTTGAAAGCACAGACCCTTATCAAAATGGATTCTTCTCAGGAAAAAAATATATTATCCATTGGAACTGGGGAACATACAAAGAAGTTGCCACAATATATAGCAGTTCAATGGAAGATGGTTCTACGGAGATTGAAAGCGGAGATACTCAAACCTTTCAAATTGAAAGTACGGGTGACGAAACATTAGACTTTAATCAAGTTTTTGAATAAATTTTGAATAAATTTTGATTCGATTGATAGTTCCTTTACAGGTTTTCATAAAACTTGTAAAGGATTTTTTTTTATTAAAAACTAAAATACAGTAATGATGACAAAATACTACCGGTCAAACAAGTTCAAAATATTATTCTTAATTTTTTCAATCATTACATTACTAACGATTTGCAATAAATATGTATATGCCCATTCAAAATTATATCTAGTCTTGAATGGCAATGATTGTACAAAATGTGTACAAAATCTTCAAAATCTTAATAAACTTGATAGTTCTATTAACAAATACGTTATTCTTCAGAAAAAATTTAAAGAAGACTCCGCTGAAATAAAAATAACATACTTAAACAATCAATATGTAAATATTTTATTTTCAGATTCTTTATATAAATTATTTAAAAAAAATTCGTTTTCAGTACCAGAAATAGTTATCGTTAATAATGCAGATCAAGAGGTTTACAGAATTGATGTGCAACACTTTAATCAAACTACAATTGATTTAATAAATCGCATAAATAGTAAAAAATATGGTTTCGACATTCAAAAAAGTTCAATTAGTAAATTAAGAGCATACAAAAATACAATATGGATGACAACAGGTGTTTCACAAAGAAACTTACTCGGCTACGATATATTTACTGGCAATAAAATAGCTGAAATTAATATTAGCGACAGCATCCTCAATCTTCAGTATGACTTATTTTTAGGTAAACACAATAATCAGTTAAATATTTTAAAGCAAAAAAACATCTTTAAACCTTCACAAATAATTGATTACTATTTAATATCAGATACTATATATATAACTTCAATTAGAAGATATCTAGACACATCAAACAATATTGAAGCTCTGAACGGTTATCTATCAATTGATTTATTCCAAACTAATGGCAATTACATAAAATCATTCTTTAGTAAATCTTCTGAAATATCAAGCAAATTCTTTCAATTACCAATTTTTTATAAATATTCAGATAGTTCATTTGTTGGATCAATATTTCCTTTTAATTACAAAAAAGATCTTGAATACTTAGGAATTTATAGCGTTAAAAATTATAGTTTAGAGTTTAAAAATCCCCTTCCATTTCCCATAGATACTTCAGTTTATAAAAATCCTGACCATTGTGGTGCTGTATTTAATAATCAGTATTTCATTCTGCCTTTAGAAGGAAAATTAAAAAAACTATATACAGGGGAAATTATCGCAGAAATAAAACTAAATCCAGACAGCAGCAACGATTTGGGAAATAAAAACAGATTTGTTCATCAATTCCGTACAAATGGCCAAAAACTATGGATGATATATGGAGATCTATCTGAAAAAAAATTTTATTTTACAAAGTATGACATTAACAAAAAATCTATTGAAAAAAATGTTGCGCTTTTTCACTTTGATGATTTTAGTGACCCATCTATATCGGATTTCAATTATGATTATATTATTTATGCTAATAACACTCATATTCAATTAAGAAAAGTGTTTTAATAAAATAGGCACATAAAAATAAGCCGGGTTTAATATTATTGTAAATAAACCCCGGCTTATTTTTATTCTAAAAAACGATATCTTTATAACAAATCTACGATTTCTTCTTTATTTCTTTATAAAGTCTGAAAGACATTGGCTTGATGCTAGGACCTGAAACGCCTTTGCTTTTCGGATCAACTTTCAGGCTCAGGCTGTCTCCACTGATATGTAAGATATCGAATGTAACCGTATCATTGGCCATTTCGCCTTTAACGACAGTTTGGTTAGCATACAAAAATAATTTCTTGCCTTTCATATCTGCCGTGTATTTAGTAGAAGTATCCACCATTTGATCCGGCATGTCTGAAGCATACATTTTCAATACGCCATTCTTTTGGAAATCATAGATCACTGATCTTTTTGCTTCTAAAGAATCCTGCTGCTTTTTGCCTTCCATCAAATTTTCTTTAATTTTAGCTTTTAATGTTGGCAGATCATTTATTTTAAGTATTTCCACTATTTCTGGAGATATAGTAGAAATAGAATCCGGTTTCATTTTTGCCAGTTCTGCCTTCATTTCGATAAAATCAGGCGGAAAGGCAGTCATTGTATCTACAGATTGTAATTGTGCATTAAATGCAGAGTCTCTGCCGGTGTTGTCATATACAACTTCCCATTTTTGAGCAATGTTACTAGATCCGCCACCTTTACAGGATGCCAGTGAAACAAGGCCTAAAAGACCTATTGCTATAATTGTTTTGCGCATGTTTGAAATAATAATTTATTATATTTATTTATTTTCTTTTCTCATATAAATAGTATCCTCAAAGGTTCCTGCCGACATGGTCAGGATCAGGCTGTCTTTATTTAATTTATAAATATTCAGGCTGCCTCCTTCTTCGAATATTGATTCTGTATAAGCCTTACTTTCGTCAATAAGGCTCAGATTGATTTCATTCCCATTCAGCTCAAAATTGAACAAGGTATCTTCCCGCTGATTTTTTTTCATTAAATAAAATCAAAAAACCGTTTTTTTGTAAATTTGTATGCATTATAAGCCTGTGGCTCATAATGTTGTTTCAACTCATCCAACATCCTGGTTTTTAATGTATCCAGATTATCGGTGCCATACTGCCGGGCCAATCCAGGGCTAACATCTTCAATACTTTTGATTTCCGCTTCATTTTCACGGAAAGTAGTTTGGATTAAAGCAAGTTTTTCAGCAGGCAAAACAGGCTTCCAGATCCCGTCCAGTTTATGCGAATTATTATTACAAGCCGCCAGTCCAAGGCTGACGAAGATACCAATAAAGCTAAGGCCTTTCATAAATCACGGCAAAAGTAACACTATTTTACTGATATCAAAACACCAAACCAATAAAAACAAAAAATAATATATCACTTACGCAAATTCTATTACCGTTATTTCAGGAAGGATTCCCAGACGACCCTGATAGCCCAAAAATCCATATCCTCTATTGACATACAATGACTGGTTATTTTCAACATACAGTCCTGCCCATTGATGATAAGCATATTGCACCGGACTCCATTTAAACCAAGGCAGATCGATACCAAACTGCATACCGTGCGTATGACCACTTAAGGTCAAATCTATGTCTCTATATTGCTTACGCACTTCCGCATCCCAATGTGAAGGATCATGACTTAGCAGTATCTTCAGTGGCAATGTTTTTTCTTCCAGACCTTTATAAGCATCCTCTAATTTCCCTAATCTGGGAAACCTCGAATTAGCACTCCAGTTCTCTACACCCAGCAAGGCAAACTCAGCCCCGTCTTTGTTCAGAACAATATGTTCATTCATCATCAGTTTCCAACCCATATCCTGGTGATATTGTTTCAGCGTATTAAAATTAGCCGTTTTAGCAGCATCACTCTCCCACTCTACATAATCTCCGTAATCATGATTACCTAAAGTCGAATAAACACCAAGTGGTGCTTTCAATTGGCTGAACACGTCCATGTAAGGCCTCAACTCTGTAGCACGATCGTTTACAATATCTCCGGTAAAGACTATAAGGTCTGCATTTTGTTCCAGAATCATTTTCACTCCGGCCGCCACTGCTTCTTTATTATCAAAACTTCCGGAATGTATATCGGAAATCTGTACCAGTTTTAATCCCTTAAGTGCTTCCGGCAGGTTTTTAATGGTCAATTTCATCTTTTTCACATGATAACGATACCTGTTTGTTGTGCCCCAGACAAAACCACCAAACATTAAACCACCTACAGCCAAAGCCATTCTTGAGAGGAAAACCGATCGGGGAAACATGTGCGCCGTACTTTCTGCTACGCTTTCTGCCTGTAAGTGAACCGGTGAAGATCTTGCGCTTTTTACTATCCATTGAAAAAACCGGTATACATCTCCCAATAGCAGGAACACCGTTATTAATAATTTGGCAACAACAAAGCCGAATAAGGAGGCGAGTATAAGTGCCTTGACATTTTTAGGGAAGGTATGGCTGCTTGCATACCGCAACCAAAAACAAGACACCCCAGCCAACAACCGATACAATAATATAGATCGCTGTCAGCCACTTCCTTATTGGTATGATTTAATGAAGATATACTTAGCCGGAAGGCAATGTAACAATAGTATTCTACAAGGCTGATTATTGGCTACAAGCGTGGACCCAAAACCCCCCAACTTCTTTTCATGTGTGCAAAAATACTGCAAGCTAAAATCCGAATGGGGCATGTTCCCATTAATTTAACATTCTTCCGGTCATATTTTTAGTAATATTGCGTACTTTTTAACCTCAAAATAGAAGAATAAATGAAAAGATCTCCTTATTACTATTTACAGGCATGGTACTTGGATATGGTGCTTTCGCTCAGGATTTTAAAATGCCTGCTCCAAGCCCTTCCACTACCATCAATCAAGAGTTTTCGACTTCAAAAATTGAGATCGTATATAGCCGCCCTGGAGTAAAAGGAAGAAAAATATTCGGAGATCTGGTTCCTTTTGGCAAAGAGTGGAGAACCGGTGCAAACGGTGCCACAAAAATTACTTTCGGAGAAGAAATAAGCTTCGGCGGTAAAGTTATTCCTGCTGGCACTTATTCTATCTATACGATTCCTAATAAAACTTCATGGGATGTAATCCTTAAATCCTGAAACAGAAAACTGGGGCTTATCAGGATATGACAAAGCTAAAAACATTGCTTCTGTAAAAGCGAATACAGTAACTTTGAAAGATAAAGTTGAATCTTTTACCATTTCACTGGATAATATCACAAAAAAACAGTTGTGACCTGACTTTAGCATGGGAAAACACAAAAGTAGTTGTTCCGATTAAGGCTGATAATGATCAGAGAATTGAAACCTATTTAACAGAAGCCTTAAAGTCTGAAAAGCCACCGTATATGGTAGCTGCAAGGTATTATTTTGAGAAAGGAAAAAATCTAGATCAGGCTTTAACTTATGCCGATAAAGCGATTCAGGAAAATCCGAAAGCATTCTATATCTACTGGATGAAAGCTGAAATCTTAAATAAAATGGGTAAAAAGGGCAGACGCAATTGCTGCTGCAAAATTAGCTGCGGAAGGAGCAAAAGGAACTCCTTATGAAGCTGAATATGCCAACAATCTAAAGAAATTAACTAAATAATATAGGACTTATAAACCTGAGTTCGGTTTAAGAGCCTATTTAAATTTTATTGATTTAATTTCTTATAGGTTGTTTTTGAGATAAAATGAGGCGAATTTTGTAGGCATAGCAGGTCGCTACGACGAAAAATTCAACTATTTTTTAACCCAAAAAGAAACATAAGAAAAAATATTGAATGAATTTTAAACAGGCTCTAAGAAAAGTTTACAAAATTATTGGATAAGCATCGCTTAACACGTTTGCATCACAGCGATAGATGATTTACAAGTGGAGGTGCGATTTTTGAAAACAGCACCAATTGCAGCACCTGCCAAAAATAAAAGCACGAAGCGCAGTAAAATCATCCATGCGTAGCAATCGCCTTGATGAAAACTTGATTTTTTTGTTTCTTTGTTATCAAGAAAAAACAATTGATAACCAATAAGAAATATTATCCCGAACTTAGGGGTATGAATAAATTAAGAGCTGGCCATGAACGAATGTTCATGGCCAGCTCTTAATTTTAAGGTAATGTACTGAAAAAAAATAGTTAGTGGATTTTAAATTTTCCATTCTTTGGCAAGCCCAATGGCTGAAGAACCTATATTTTATAACAAGTAGGCTTCTTAATGGCAAAGTTTGATGAAACGGCGTTTCATCAAACCCTCCTTATAGTCCTTTACTAGAGAGACTCTCGCAGGCTATTTTTCAGTATTATGCCCTAATTTAATATCCATGTTTTATCTAAATAAAAAAGTAGTAGCAAACGGCTCTGCTACTACTCTTATCAAATCTTTGTCGATTACTTAACCCATTTTCTGGTAGTAATTACATTTCCTGATTGATCTAAAATTTTAACCAGATAATGACCACTAGCCAGATTTGCAGTAGACATAGTATTTACTTCTCCAGCAATCTTTTGCTGTGCAACCTGCGCTCCTAAAACATTTACTACCACAAATTCTTTAGCATTCAATTCTTTATTGATGAACAGATTTAAAGAAGCCGTTGATGTTCCCGGGTTAGGAAAAATAGAGACTCTGTTGTCATCAATTTTAAACCGCACTGACACCCTACAGGAGTCCTTATTAACGATAAATACCGTCGTGTCTGATTGTTCTAATTATAAGCTCTTGCTTTAACAACACCTGTACCATTCGTTGCAGTAACAGGCACAGCAATTTGTAATTTAAATATTCCTTTTGCACCTGGATTGGATTGGAGCAGTAGTTTCTGTACCATTGCTTGCAATTGCCGGATCTCCGGAATAATAACAAAGTACATTATCACAAATACTATATATAAACCAGTCTGTACTAGGAAAACTACGTTCTATAAAATGCCATTGTAAAGTAATAGGCTCACTCACATCATTCACCATATAGTTGGATAAAGTGATAGCATAGTTATCATAATTTTGACCTGCAGGAGGAGTAACCCCCGTGGTATTTTCCGTCATTGTTTCATGCTCCAAGAAAATACTTGAGCAGAAGAAGAAAAGCCAAGTGCTAATAAAGTAGCAATAGAAAGTAAAGTTTTACGCATAATATTAGGAAATAAAAAAATAAAAAAATACCAATTAATAGAATACTAAAGTTACAATAATAATAATAATTTGATCAGTCTTTAACTTAAAATTACAAAAAAAATGAGGTAGTAAAAACTTTCCCTCATTTTTTTTGTAATCAGTTGTTTATCAATTACAATAAAGAATCGATAAGTTCACCTTATTTGATCACTTGGAATTTGATGCTGGTATTTCCTTTTTCAGTTGCGAAATTAACCATATACAATCCGCTGTTTAATGCAGCAGTATTGATCTGGATATTGTTCAAAACCTGAATTGATCGCAGTTTTGTTTCCAGTTAATACAACTCTTCCTGATAAGTCAGTAATGTTATAAGTCAGAGAAGATGAAGTCAATGCATCTATTTCTAAATTAACCATTCCAGAAGTAACCGGGTTTGGATATAAAGTAGCTCTGTTGATACCGGCTTCTACATTAGCAACTGTAGTTGGCAGACCTGGCTCCAATGGTGGCAATGGAGAGAAGGCAGTATTAAAGATTGTTTTAGAACTTCCATCACCTAATGTAGCGATGTATTGTAAATGATCGGTTTCTCCATTCTGAATTCAATGTAGCTGTTAAAGTAACATTGTAAGGAGTATTTGCAGTCAATGTAGCTGGCAAGCCCATTGCCTCACCCGCAGGAGACGGGCTAACCACTCTTCCAACAAAATGATAGTTTACATTAGATACAAGTGCACCTTTTGTTTCCCAACCACCCATTGGTCCATTTGCACCATTTGCATAATGCATTTTTCTGAGGGCCGGCTCCTGGTCTGGAGGCATGTACATTACTTTCTGTAACGATCAAACCTACTTTTGGATTTGTGATATTTACGGAAGGCTTAATAGTTAAAGGAATAGAAACTGTAGTGCCTGATACTGTTGGTGTACCTAAAGTAAGCTCTGCATAGCCAAAGTTTTCTTTAAGTGCTTCATATACGGCTTCGATATTACTAGGATCTGTTGTAAAATCTCCGTTTCTGTCTATTACAAGATTCGGGAAACCACCACCATTCAAGCTTGTCATATAGCTATCATATGCAGATACTGCCATACCATCACCATATGAACCGCTACCTGAGCAGCTTTATTAGGATTATTGGCAGCAAACTCTTCCATAGCTACTGCACCGCGAGGACACCAAACACACCATGTACCGGTTCCTTCTTCAAATAAAACTCTTTTTTCAGGAATAAATGGAACACCCATAAGTGAACGTTGACCGTATCATTTGCACTGATTAGCATCGTCGGTTGCCTCTACCCATACTTTCAACGGATATGCCTGGTTAGCAGCCGGAGAGAAAGGTATATTATGCGTAAAATCTACAGTAGCCAAAGGAGCGATATTCACACCAGTCACAGTATAAGACTGAGCCGGGTTTGCTCCTTGCTGATATTTAACTACATAACCCGTCAGCACTGATGTACCTAGGTTTTGAACAGTTCCTTTAATGTTTGTAGCAGTACCTGATTGCAGATAGCTTACACCATTAGCAGGATGTCCGCCTCCCGTTTGCAGCTGCCATCTTAGCATCTTTACCGGAAAAGATTCTGAAATTATCCATTACTGCACCTACTAATGCACCACCATTGTTTTTAAAGCGGAATCCTACTTTAACATTTGTGTTTCCGATATAAGTAGACATATTAATAGCTCTGGTTGTCCAAGAGCCATCATTTTGACCGTTTGCATCTATAGTATCTACAGTAGTCCAAGTAGTTCCGCCATCTGTAGATACGATTAAAGAACAATTCTTCTTTTTTAGACGCATCAGCATTCAATCTAAATCCGAAATAAGACAGATCAAAATAAAAGTAAGCATCAGGTCATTGTAGCCGGAAGTGCAAAAGTGCTACTCTTAATAGTACTGTTGTTTGCATTAGCCAACTGGCCCATTTACACCAATAGCTTTCATATGCTCAGGTGCATTGAAGCTCATACCTGCAGCAGATATATTTGGGGCGATCGAATTCGGAACACCACTTGTCCAAGTACCAGGAGAGTCTACAGCCCAACCTGCTGGTATTGCAGGTGCTGTAAGGGCATTAAAGTCCTCCGAGAAAGCAACTTGAGCATTTAAGCTACCAAGCGAGCAAAGTGTAAGCCCTACTAAAAATAAAGATTTTTTCATTCGTACTTTTTTATTTTATTAGTGTTAAAATTTAAAATGAAGTTAAGGTTAAAATTTCATTAATCAAAAATATTTTTTCCTTAATTCCCTAAAATCACCATAACCGACGATTACCTTTGTATCAAAAGCGCTGTTAAACAATTTAATATATATGCAATTAGAGGTCCCTCTGAATAATGAATCTGCCGTGAAGTTTATGTTTGAGCAATTGCCCATATTTACCAAGACCGGAGCAGATGCGTTAAATCCGAAACTGGATAAAATCAAAAACTTTGCGATTTTATAGGAAATCCGGAAAAAAAATTCAAATCCGTCCATATAGCCGGTACAAATGGCAAAGGCAGTACCAGCCATATTCTTGCAGCCTGCTTTCAGGAAGCCGGGTACAAAACAGGACTATATACTTCTCCACATTTAATTGATTTGAGAGAACGCATTCGTATAAATGGCGATTTGCTGAATAAGACCTCTTAACTGAATTCATCAATTCTTTCTGGGAGATGATCCGGGAAGTCCCAGCCTTCTTACTTTGAACTGAATGTTGCTCTTGCTTTCTGGGCCTTTGCAAAAGAAGAAGTGGATATAGCTATTATAGAAACCGGAATGGGCGGCCGCTGGGGATAGCACAAATATCATTATTCCGGAAATTTCTGTTATTACCAATATAAGCCTGGACCATACACAGATCTGGGCAATACCATCCAGGAAATTGCAGCTGAGAAAGCGGGCATCATCAAAATGAACAAACCGGCAATTATCGGCCTGTCACAGGATGAAACCGCTGCTGTATTTAGTCGGTATGCGATCCTGAACAGACGCAACTAACCTATGCCGATATCATGCTTGAAGGAGCAATTGTCAGGGACAGATGGCCCCAATCGCAGACCATAAAATTTGTGATACGCGCAACTATAATATCATAGAAATAGAAACCGATTTGCTCGGCAGCTTCCAGGTTGATAATTTAAGAACTTCCCTAGCGACAATAGTTACCTTGCAAAACCTAGGCTGGAAAGTAGATATTGATACTTTTAAACGGGCGGCAGCTAAAGTAAAAGCTTTAAACGGGATTAAGAGGCCGATGGGAACTCTTTCAATACCGGCCGGTAATCATAGCTGATGTAGCGCATAAACCCCAATGGCATTTCAATGATGGTACGCCAGTTGCAACATTCTACCTTCAATCAAAAAAAACAGCATATCATTATAGGTTTTGTAGCAGATAAAGATGTGAAAGAAGCCTTATCTTTACTACCGGAGCATGCTACTTATTATTTCACCCAGGCGCAGATCCCGAGGGCTTTAAATGCCGATGAACTAAAAGCATTTGCCAGTGAACTGAACCTTGAAGGAAATGCCTACCCTACCGTAAGCGATGCAATTATGCAGGCTTTGAAAAATTGCGATGATGAGAGCCTTATATTAATTACTGGAAGCTTTTTCATAGTCGGAGAAGCACTTGAACTTTTAGACAACAAAAAAATATAGCATGAAACATTTAATCAGCAGTACAGTCGCACTATTGGGCCTTTCCATTTCCACACAAACGTCGCAGGCACAAGATCTACATGTCGGCATCAAAGCAGGGGCAACCGTTTACAATAATTCCGGCAGGGATATCTCCGGAAAATTCAACGCTTTTCCATTCGGAGGCGTATATCTGGGATTCGGCGGAGAAAAGATGAGTTTAATTGCCGAAGGCTTATTCACCCAGACCAGAATGGTGGCAGGAAATAACTTCAACCAGGTATTTAATAATTATATCAGGAGTGGCAGAGAACAGATTCGCAATGCAGCATTCTCTTTTACGGAATTATCAGTTCCTGTATTAGTGGGTTTTAAAGTATTACCGTCCACCTGGCTTGAGATAGGCCCACAATTCACCAAGATCGTTAGCATGAATGATCGGGATGAAGTACTAACAGAAGTTACTAATGTGCATAAAGACAGTTATGTTTCTGCGGTTGTGGGTGTAAGAATAAAACTCCCATTAAGCTTACATGTTACCGGCAGATATGTATTAGGATTATCTAACCGCAACAACACCTCTGTTTCAGAAAGATGGACTACACAACACTTCCAGCTGGGTCTTGGATTTGGTCTTTAGGCATAAATATAAAGGGCGATTCATTGTAGAATCGCCCTTTATATTATTTACTTAGAGCCTGTTTAAATTTTATTGATTTAATTTCTTATAGGTTGTTTTTGAGATAAAATGAGGCAAATTTTGCAGGCATAACAGGTCGCTACGACGAAAAATTCAACGATATTTTAGCCAAAAAGAAACATAAGAAAAAATATTGAATGAATTTTAAACAGGTGCTTAACGCTTTTTCTTCTTTCCCTTCCTCTCCTCTTCTTCCTGCGCTGCATTTTTCAACAATAATTGCCAGTTATTATTATTGATCTCATCCGTAAATACGATCGTTTCTGCATAAGTTTCTTTATCAATTTCCAAAACGTGGATCGGTTTTCCTAAATAGCTTTCAATCTCTTGCAACATTTGCTTTTCTTCTGTTGAACAGAAAGAATAAGCCGTTCCCTTAGCCACGCCCCGGCCCGTACGCCCTACACGGTGCACATAATTTTCCTGCTTCATCCGGCAAATCGTAGTTCACAACATATTCCACATTTGGAATATCTACCCCCACGTGCGTTCAGGTCTGTAGTGATCAATAATTTTATCGCACCAGAAGCAAAACCTTTCATGATCTCTGCTCTTTCAGCCTGATCCTTGCCGCTATGCATGGTCAGGGTTTTGATCCCTACGCGATCCATAGCTGCCGCAACAACGTTCAGCGCGCACTTTAGTCCTTACAAAAATCAGAATCTTAGCCTCAGGATGCTCTACGACCAGTCTTTTCGAGGAAGAAACGTTTATCATCCATCTCTACAAATGCTACGAAATGAGTAATATTTTTCGACACCGGATCTTGCGGAGAAATTTGTATTCTGATCGGATTTCTAACAATCCCATAAGCCACTTCTTTGATCTCACTATTAATAGTTGCAGAGAAGAAAAGCGTTTGCCGGTAATCAGGTAAAAACTTCATTACATCTTCTATATCTTTAATAAAACCATAGTCCAGCATCAGATCTGCCTCATCCAGAACGAGTATTTCTGTTTTATTCAAATCCAGTTTTTGCTGGTGTAATAAATCAAACATCCGTCCGGGCGTTGCGATCAAGACATCTGTACCATTTGCCAATTGCTCAATCTGGTGCTCCTGTTCTACACCACCCACGAGTGCTGTAATTTTCAATTTTGTATACTTTCCTAATTCCCGGAATACTTTTGCGATCTGTAAAGCCAGTTCCCGTGTAGGCACCATCACTAGGCATTTCGCCTGGCGTTTATCTGGTTTGTTTTTTACATACATTAATTTATGCATGACCGGGATGGCAAAAGCGGCCGTTTTACCGGTACCGGTTTGCGCTACACCCAGCACGTCATTCCCCTCCAGAATCGGACGAATGGCTTTGTACTGGATATCTGTAGGCTTTATAAAACCCATTTCATCTAGGGCGCGCTTTAGTTCGGTAGCTATTTTATATTGTTCAAATTTCATTATTTGCAAATCTGCTGGTCAAGAAGATAATACAAAGTTAGTTTAAATAAACTACCTCGGGGCAGAGCCACAGAGGTATTGGTTGAAATTATTTTTTAGTTTCCGAAGCAGAGCTTCGGGGAATTAAACCAAAAGAGATTAAAGGGTTCAGAAAGAGAAAGGGCACGAATTGTCGCGCCCTTTCTCAAAAAATGATGTATTTGTATTAGTGTACATTGCTCATATCCACTTTTGATTTGCTGCTCTTCGCAAACAATATAAAAGGAATGCTGGCCAGAAAAACGAAACCGATCACAATGAACACATCCATATAAGACATCACTACAGCCTGTTTCATTACCGCACCATCCATTGCTGTGTAAGCCATTTGCTGTGCCACATTAGAAGGAGCACCAGTAGACATAAACCGGGTCCAAAAACCATTGAAACGCTCCTGGAAAGCGATGTCGGGTTGATATTTGCAATCAGGTCGCTACGGTGCATCGCATTCTGATGGCTCATATAGGTGGTAAT
Source organism: Morinoia aosen (assembly GCA_030386875.1). NCBI lineage: Eukaryota > Metazoa > Arthropoda > Malacostraca > Amphipoda > Talitridae > Morinoia > Morinoia aosen. The sequence goes on from JASJYW010000027.1 coordinate 64,968,285, forward strand.
GATTACCGAAAGAACCGCCTAACTGACGCATCATACCCGTAAACGAAGCTCCCTCACCGATCGGTTCGCTATTATAAAGATTAAAGCCAAAAGCGCAACACAATAGTAATGCAGCTCCCAGCAGGAAGCCATTAAAAAGCAGACGCCTTAATTCCCACCAGAGTATATAGTTAACGATCGCCATTTTAAAACAAAAAAGGCGCGAATCAATCGCGCCTTGATAAAGATATGATCTAAATTAATTATTTAGAAATTAATTCAGCAAAGTATTTCACTGTACGTACTAATTGAGACACATAGCTCATTTCGTTATCGTACCAGGAAACTGTTTTCACCATTTGCATATCTCCAACCGTTACTACTTTAGTTTGAGTAGCATCGAAGATAGAACCGAAAGGAGTTCCGATGATATCGCTGGATACGATTTCGTCTTCGTTATAAGCATAAGATTCATTAGCCGCTGCTTTCATTACTGCGTTTACTTCTTCAACGGTAACTTTTTTACCTAAAACAGTAGTCAATTCAGTTAAAGAACCGGTAACAGTAGGTACACGTTGTGCGCCACCATCTAATACACCTTTCAATGCAGGAATTACTAAGCCAATAGCTTTTGCAGCACCTGTAGAGTTAGGGATAATGTTTTCTGCTGCTGCACGTGCACGACGTAAATCGCCTTTAGCATGAGGGGCATCTAAAGTATTCTGATCGTTCGTGTAAGCGTGAACGGTAGTCATCTGACCCACTTTGATTTCAAAGTTATCATGTAAAGCTTTTGCCATTGGTGCTAAACAGTTCGTAGTACAAGAAGCACAAGAGATTACTGTTTCAGATCCGTCCAGGATATCGTGGTTCACGTTGAAAACAACTGTTTTCAGTTCACCTGTAGCCGGAGCAGAGATAACCACTTTCTTAGCACCCGCTTTAATGTGCGCTTGCGCTTTGTCTGCATCGGTAAAGAAACCGGTACATTCCAACACAACATCTACATCGTGCTGACCCCAAGGAATATTAGCAGGATCTTTTTCAGCATAGATCTTGATCTCGTTGCCATTTACTGTGATTGCAGTATCAGAGCTGGTTACCTCTTGATTGAAACGACCCTGGGCTGTATCATACTTTAAAAGGTGAGCTAAAACATGCGGCTTCGTTAAATCGTTGATAGCAACAACCTCAATACCGTCCAGATTATAAATCTGGCGGAAGGCTAAACGTCCGATACGACCAAAACCATTAATGGCAACTTTTACTTTACTCATTTCTGAAAGAATATTTTATGTTGATTGAATAAATTTTGTGCAAAAGTACATAAAAATAAACATACCAAATTTCAAACGCTAATGAATCATTAACTATTGCAGGAATTTGAAAATAAAAGTTGCTCACAAAGCAAATAAATATAAATTTACCCATCATACATTTTACTAACATTATCAAAACAATAAAGCTACCCGAATCAGGTAGCTTTATTGTTCAACGCATCATTGCTTTTATACAAAAAACATTTACCGCCATTTGAGCCGCAGTATTAAAAGCGGCTTCGTTGATGTTCAACGGTATATTTTTTTTATGGGCAAATAAGAGCATATTTTCTGTGGCAATGTTACCGACCAGCTCGTCTTTTGCCATCGGACAGCCGCCGATGCCTTTTATAGAACTGTCGAAACTGCGACAACCACTAGTCCATGCTGCCAGGATCTTTTCTTCCCAATTATGCGAATGGGAATGAAAGTGAGCTCCGATGTGCATACCCGGGAATTCCGGAATCAGGTTACTGAATATATAATTAATATTCTCGGGATTAGAAACGCCTACGGTATCGGCTAATGCAATATGCGCCACCCCAAGTTCCACCAGTTTCCGAAACCAGTGAAAAACGATATCGGCATTGTATGCATCTCCATAAGGATTACCAAAACCCATAGAAATATAGAGCATGGCTTGTTTATTATTTTGAGCACAGAGGTTTTGGATCTCCTCTACCTGAGCTAAAGATTGTTCAATAGTTTTATTGGTATTGCGCATCTGGAAGGTCTCCGAAATAGAAAAGGGGAAACCCAAAAAAGAGATCTCGTCATATACTATCGCTTCTTCTGCACCGCGTGTATTGGCTACAATAGCCAATAATTTACTTTTGGTGGTACTCATATCCAGTTGCGGGATTACTTCTTTTGTATCGGCCAGTTGTGGGATTGCTTTGGGCGATACAAAAGAACCAAAGTCTAAAATATCAAAGCCAACATTCAGTAACTGGTTTAAGTAAGCCACTTTCTGTTCGGTAGGGATAAAATGGGACCAGCCTTGCATGGCATCACGGGGACACTCGACTAAAATCATAGTATTATTCTTTGTTCAAAAGTAAGGAATTATTATTTCGATGCGCTAAAGCTATAGCTTATTGTAAGCAGAGTATAGCTAAAGTTTATATTATTCCAGTTTCAAACCATAAATTCCTTCCAGCTTTTGCAGGCAGGATTCTTTATGCACCAGGGGTATACCCACTTCAAAATCACAGAATAGAGTCATTTCCTGTTTGATAATATTTGCCTCAAACTGTTTCAGTACCATCATCACCTCGTTCATAATGGTATAATCGAAGCTCAGTTTTACTTGAAATTCTATATTTCTCTCTATCCGCTCCACGATAGTCAGGGCATCGGTAGTAACGGTTTTGTAAGCATTGATCAATCCCGGAACACCTAATAAGGTGCCACCGAAATAACGAACCACCACTACTAAAATATTGGTCAGTCCGGCACTATCAATCTGACCGAGAATAGGTCTGCCGGCACTTCCTGAGGGTTCACCATCATCATTGGCGCGGTATACTGTACCCTCTATACCCATCCGGTAGGCATAGCAATGATGCACCGCTTTAGGATGTTCTTTTTTTAATTCTGCTATAAAAGATTTGACTTCGTCTACGTGATTCAATGGATAGGCATAAGCCAGGAATTTAGATCCCCGGTCTCTGAATTCAGCTGTAGCCGGAGCAGTAATCGTCGTGTATGTCAACATAGGCCTGTACTATCGAAATGCAAATTACGGCAATATAGCCCTGAAGGACAAATGAAACATTACCTTATATTCAGTATGCCTTTAGAGCCTGTCTAAATTTTATTGATTTAATTTCTTATAGCTTGTTTTGGAGATAAAATGAGGCGAATTTTGCAGGCATAGCAGGTCGCTACGACGAAAATTCAACAATTTTTTAGCCAAAAAGAAACATAAGAAAAAATATTGAATGAATTTTAAACAGGCGCTAAGCTAAGGCTATACAAAAATCAATAGATTGACGGGAACAATGGGTTCCGAAACAGCTCAATCGTATTATCTCCTAATACTATTTGATCTTTTCTTACTGCCTGTTTAAATCGTGGCGCAGAGATCCCGCTACTGAACTGGACTGGCGTTTGAATCACATGAGCTTCGTCCCAGAGTCCGGCTGCAATAAAGCCTTCCAGTGTTTTGGTGCCACCTTCCACGATTAAACTGTTGATGCCTTGTTGATACAGATGAGCCAGAAGCGTGCTTATACTATCTTCGGTCTCTTCCAGTCTGACATAACTGCAATTTCCCTTTACCTCGTCCTTTTGATGGTTATAAATAACTGTGGGGTATCCGTCTGTTTTAATATAAAGGTCTTCCGGCAGGGTATTATTCCAGTCGGTCACGATTCTGAGCGGTTGCTTTGTTCCGAAAAAACGGTCGGTTAAAAAGGGATTATCATTAAGGGCAGTATTATAGCCCACCATAATTGCGGCTTCTTCATGCCGCATTTTATGCACATATCTTTGAGCCAAAGTATTGCTGAGCATCACTTTACGGCCATTGTCCGGAGCAATAAAGCCGTCTGAACTTTCGGCCCATTTTAAGATGATATAAGGTCTTTTCTTTTCGTGGAAAGTAAAAAAACGACGATTCAGCCAACGCGCTTCCTGCTCCAGGATGCCCAATTCAACTGTGATACCGGCATCCTGTAATTGTTGTATCCCACGACCAGATACTTCAGAGAAGGTATCCACGCAGGCAATCACCACTTTGGCCATCTTATGCTGTATGATCAAAGCAGCACAGGGCGGGGTTTTACCGAAATGTGCACAAGGTTCTAGGGTAACATAAATCGTAGCGGAACTGATCTTATCCCGGTCGGCCGGCTTCACGCTGTTGATACAGTTTACCTCTGCATGCGCTTGTCCATATTCTTGATGCCAGCCCTCTCCTATGATCCTGCCTTCATGTACTAAAACAGCTCCTACTAAAGGATTGGGTGCTACCCTACCCGCTCCCAGTTGGGCAAGATAGAGTGCGCGTTGCATAAAAGGAACATGGGTATTCATCATCGGAAAATATAGTTTAAATCAATAAGTGCCGGTAAAAAAGCGGCCATCTCTATTGATGCTGAGATGACCGTTTCTAATTATTGTTGTGCGATTATCTCACAACAACAAGCAGATATTTACTCCGCTAAATTATGCCTTCTTTGGAAACTTAGCAGGATTTGCTTCAAATTGCTCTTTACAAACCGGGCTACAGAACCAAGTCGTGTCGGTACCTTTCGCCGTAAATTCTGTCCATTTTTCCTTGCGGTCCATGCCACATACCGGATCTTTATCGGTATATTTGGGAGCTGTTTCTGAAGTAGTCGCAGTTCCTTTGTCCGCTTGTTCCATACTATGATCATGTCCTGCATGTTCGGAATGATCGTGTTCGTCTGTCTTTGTAGCTGAATTGTTATCGCCACATGAAGTAAGGGCAAATGCTATAGCCCCGGCTAATAATGTTTTTTTCATAAAACTATATTGATTTGATTAATTCTGAAACAATTTTTTCCAATTTAGGCGCAGCTTCATTGGCTGCTGCCAAGACTTCTTCGTGCGTAATGGTGTTCATCTCTTCACGGATACCCAGGTCTGTAATGATACTGGCCGCAAATACGGTCATACCGCTGTGAATAGCCACGATCACTTCCGGAACCGTGCTCATACCTACTGCATCACCCCCGATCACATGCAACCATTTGTATTCGGCACGGGTTTCAAAAGTCGGCCCCTGCAAACCTACATAAGTACCTTCTTTGACATCGATACCGGCATCTCTGGCAATAGCATGTGCTCTCTCCAGCAGATCAAGATTATAGGGTTCGCTCATATCAGGAAAGCGGACGCCTAAACGTTCATCATTCTTACCTCTTAGGGGATGTTCCGGGAAGAGGTTGATATGATCGCGGATGAACATAATATCGCCGATTTTAAAGTCTTTATTCATACCACCGGCTGCATTACTTACTATCATGGTACTTACGCCCAGCGCTTTCATGACACGCATCGGGAAGGTTACCTCCTGCATACTATATCCTTCATAATAATGAAAGCGACCCGCCATCATCATTACCGGTTTTGCCCCTATGGTACCAAAAATAAGCTTTCCATCATGACCTTCTACGGTAGATTGGGGGAAGTTCGGAATTTCGGAATAGGGTATTTCGTGTTCAATATTGATGGCCTTGGTCAGTCCCCCCAGACCAGAACCTAATATTACGGCATACTGAGGCAAGGCACTCACTCTGCCGCTAATAAAAGCTACCGTTTCCTGAATTTTTTCAAATATCATAAAATTAATTATAGTAGTATATCCTTGTGATCTTCCTCTTTTCTGATCGTTTGCACCGAATCAACATCTATATCTGTTTTAGGCAATACCATAACATGTCTTTGTTCCAGCGATTCAATCTCTGTTTTCCTGGCCAGATGCTGACCGGAAATGGTTTTCATATTTTTACCGGCAAGGCTTAATGTGGCATTTTTATGACGGATATTAGCCAGCATTCTTCCTATGATCAGGAACAGCACAGCTATTAGTACAAACAATCCTTTGATCGCCAAACCAAAGCTGGAAAGATCATTGCTGGAGAACATCGTTTTGAGCTCAGGTGTTGAGGTTATTTTGCCCAGGATGTAAAAAGATCCGAGGTTATCTAAAAAGAACAGGTAAGCGATGCTTCCAATGGCTAGCAGATACATCAGTATTTCCATCATGACATTTAATGTAGCATTGAGGAATCTTTGTGCGGTTGACTTGCGTAAAGAGGTCGCCATAGGATCAATCAGCTTGATCTGCTCTTTGATCATTGTTTTTTGTTCCTGCCAATCATTCACAAGGTCATTATACAGGGATTCGTTGGGGTTTAGCTCGTTCATAAATCACGCGATTAAACATTATTTTTCGACAATTTCCGGACCAAAAAAAGAGAAAACAGTGGTACCGTAATTTTTCACTTTAAACAAATTAGGATGATCTTCATAGTTATTCCTAGGCGTATGCTCCAGTACAAAAACGCCATCTTCAGCGATTAGCTTACGTTCACATACAAGATGTGGCAAATCATCTATTTCCTGCAAGGCATAGGGAGGGCCTGCAAAAATAAAATCATATTTTTCGTTACAGGTGGATAAGAACCGAAATACATCTCCGAAAACAAAGTTCACGTTTTCCACTTTCAATTCTTCCATCGTCTTTTTGATAAAACCGAAGGGTACCCGATCTCGCTCTACAATGGTCAGGTCGCTTGCGCCTCTGGATGCCAGCTCATAACTGATGCTCCCTGTGCCCCCAAAAAGATCAAGTGTTTTGGCCTCTTCAAAATCTACTAAATGTTGTAAGGTATTAAACAGCCCCTCTTTGGCAATATCTGTTGTAGGCCTGGTATTGGGCAGTTTTGCAGGGGGCTGGAATTTGCGTCCGCCAAATTTGCCGCCTATTATCCGCATGCTTTAATTTGTTTTAATAATTCTAAAATAGGTCCGTTATCGCCGGTCATGATATCTACCTGCTTGAAATAAGACCTTAAGTCCAAGGCAAATTCCTCTACAGAATCAATGATACCGGTGACATTGAAGTGTACCATCATAGGGTCAAAATCGTTTTTCTCCGCAATCAGGGCAATTTTATACACGACATTTTCAACGGTCTCGAACTCAAAAGTCTGGTGTGCCAAGAGTTTTCCGGCATTAGTTACGCTTAATAATGCAGTATTTTGTAGTAAGATCAGACTTGCCACACTTTCATTGGAGCCGAACTGTTCTAAATCGCTCAGGGAAAAACGCGAAAGAGAAAAAACATCAAGGTGATTGAAATATTTTTTCATCAAAGCTGCAATACCGACATCATAAGCATATACAATATGGGTATTGATTTCCGGGATCGGGTTGGCAAATATTTCATCAGCGGCACCAATGTGGTGCAGGCGTTTCAACCATAATTTGGAAGCTTCTCCTAGGTATAATTTATCCGGGATAATGAGGGAACGTTCATCAGCGATCCAGACTTTACGGATCTTCTGATTGTTTTGCCCCATAGCCTCATTCAATAATATTTTTTCAAAAAACAGGGATTCCCAGGGTGTTTCGGTCGTATATACACGCGCCTCCAGGATATCGTTTTCACTATAGATATAGATGCAACATCCGCTTTTCCAGATAATCAGTTCCTCCCCTACAATGTCTGCAGGTTTATATCCTTCTACGGTATAGGTCCAGTACGGGCTTAAGGTGTCTACCATATTTTTCGTTTAACTATAGCCGACAAAGATACTACATTGAAGGCAAATTACCGGGATCGAGTGCTTATAATCAATGAAATCAAGCGTCTTTTACAGCTTTTGTTTTCCTTTTACAAATGCCTGTACCAGGTAGCTCAACAGCTTGCCCGTCATGGCATATTGCATACCATCTGCACGGACGGCAGCACCTTCTGTCAGATGTAAATAGGCTGCCTTGGGTTGCCTGGCACATTCAAATACATATTGCCAAGCTTCTGTACGACTGAAGCCTAAAGGGCTTTGTGCACTGCTTAGGGTATCGGTGATACAATCTAGGTCAATCTCGACTCCAAAAAATTGTTCTTTGACCTGTTGCAATGCCTGTTGCAATGCCTGATTAAAATTAAGCTCCTGATGCAGGTAAACCGACTCAAACCAGATGGCTTTTAAGTCGGAATTAGTGGCAAACTGGTCGATCATGTCCGCATTATTATAAGCCTGGTGCAAGCCTAGGGCAGCATATTTTTTCAGATGACCTTCTGCGTAAGCATAACTAAAACCGTTTCCACTATGCCGGCCTTCCCGAGTCCGAAAATCGGCATGAGCATCCAGGTTGATGGCATTTATCGGTGCTGACTTCGCCATACTCAGGCCTTTTAATAAGGGATAAGCATTATTGTGCCCACCACCGATCAATATAGGGATTTTCCGGGCACTTACGATGGCTTCTATGATCGGGTACAAAAGTTCATCCAACCGAGCTACCCCTTCCCGAAGGGATATCAGTGATGCATCGGGTGTATATTGCTCCATCAGTTCCTGAACAGCTAAGGTGCCCAGCAATATCATATGTTTGCCTTTGAGAAAACCATTGTCCTGAATATTTAAGAATGCTTTCAGAAAAGACTCCCAGCCAGTTTGTGCCCCACCTATACCGCCGTTGGCTCTTACACCGATATCTTCCGGTACACCTAAGATAACAAACTGCGCTTTCTGATTTTCCAACCAGCTTTTCCAGTTGCTATTTTCGGGCACTAGGATGGTCTGCCCTATTTTCATTTCGCCCTCACGTGGGCTATAATATTGCTCAAGATTTTCTTTTTGAAACAAATGAACCGCTTTCATAAGATTGTGTAAAAATTTAAACAAATGTAGCAAGTATAAGCTTTTTGTATAGCTTGTTCACCGGAATTTATTGTAGGATGGACGAATAAACAATATCTTTGCATAGATTAATTTTTTAACCGAAAAATAAAAAGACTATAAATATGTATCCAGCAGAATTAGTAGGCCCGATGAAAGATCAAATGATTGCTAAGGGTTTCCAGGAATTAGTAAATACAGCGGAAGTAGAAGCGGCTTTAAGCAAAAATGGCACTACATTATTATTTATTAACTCTGTATGCGGATGTTCAGCAGGCACAGCACGCCCCGGTGTTCTGGACTCTTTACAAGGTGATGGCAAAAAACCGGATCATTTAACGACATCTTTTGCAGGTTTTGATGTAGAAGGTGTAGCTGCTGCACGTAAACATTTATTACCTTACCCACCCTCTTCTCCTGCAATTGCATTGCTTAAAGACGGTGAATTGGTGCATATGATTGAGCGTCATATGATCGAAGGCCGTTCTGCAGAGATGATTTCAGCAAACCTGAAATCTGCTTACGAAATGTATTGCTAATCGAATAGATACAAAAGATAAAGCGATTGATCTCAAGATCAATCGCTTTATCTTTTGTATTAACTATAGCTTAAAACCGATTAATTCGATCCAATTAAAACGGATAACCGATTGCGAGGTTGAAGATAATATTTTCCCTACGCCATTTAGGAGAGTTAAAATTGATCTCATCGAATACCCAACGATCGCCATCTGTATACCAGGGTTTTCTTAAAGGTATACCGAAGTCCGTACGTAATACGATGATGGAAAAATCAAATCTCAAACCAATGCCACTGTTCACCGCAATGTATTTATAGAAATCGCTGTTGAATTTACCGCCGGGCATTTCGGAATTATCGCGCCAAAGCCAGATATTACCAGCATCTGCAAAGACGGCACCTTTAGCCCAGGTACTGTAGATCGGGAAGCGGAATTCCATATTCGCTTCCAGTTTAACATCTCCCAAGAGCTCCAGGAACCGCTCTGTATTGGGTAAGGTATCCTGGTGGTAGGCTCCCGGCCCCAACATCCGCGACCTGAAGCCTCTTAAGCTACTGGCCCCGCCCACAAAAAACTGTTTCACATTCGGCATATTATAAGAATTGCCGTAGGCATAGCCGACTCCCAAGAATAACCTGCTGGCCCACATGCTTTGCTTACCGAAGTTTTTATAGACCCTGAAATCCGTTTGCAGCTTCACATACTGTGCAAAGTTTGCCCCGAAGATCTTCTTACTGGGTTCGCTTAATTTAGCACCCTGCGCAAGCCCCAGGATGTTTCCGGACAAGTCTACAAGGCCTTCAAAAAAGAAGTTAAGATCCTGCCGGCCGGCAACAATAGAGTTATAGGTAAACTGGTAGGTAGGACCGATAATAACACCGTTGAACACGATATTACTTAAACGATAATCTGTGGTTGTGCCGATCGTATCCGTCCTTACGTAAGTAATATTGATCGGGTATAATTTGTGGTCTTTATTGATAGCTTCTTTCCACTGGTAGCCAAACGCCAGATTAAAGGTATTTAAACGATAAGCCGTTTCTCTTAAATAATAGTTGTAGCCCAACTTTATATTTGACCTTGGCACAAAATTACTATTGGAGGTGATTCCTAAAGATCTTGCAAACAACAGACGCGGAACGGTCAGGTTGGTTTCCAGTCCACCCTGATACAGGTTGGGTGTTTTCATGTCGCCCCCATACTGCATTTCAAAACCACCGGTCAGCTTTATTTCCAGCTGTTCGGCTCCCTTAAGGATATTACGATGCCGCCAGCCCAGAGAAACCCGGGATCCTACCCGGCTATCGTTCTGTGAAAACACAGAAGTTTCCAGATTAAGCGATTTTGAAGCATAAGGTGTCAGCAGATAAATGGAATTGAGCATCGGCCTCCCTGTACTGTCATAGGTTTCCTCCATATCATTCTTAACAAATTTGAATGCATTCAGGCTTACCAGCCTGCTCAGAGAAAGATTTTGTACTCTTCTTGAATATACATTTCCCGGTTTAAATGCAATAGCTGACTTAAATAGAGAAGGCCTGAAGTTTTCCTCTCTTCGTTTTACAATATTGAAAATCTCATAATTTACAGTATCTGATTGCGGAGTACGCCTTACCGTACCGGCAACGGTATCCCGGCGGCTGTTACTATTGTTGCTGGAGCGTACCACATAATTAGAGTTAACATAGACATCTTTTATATGATAAACCTGGAAAGCCTTTGGTTGCATGACATCATATTTCAGGGTCATATGCACATCTAGGGAGTCTGCATGCAGGCCGGTATCGATCCGGGCAATCAGAAAGTCGGGAGAAAAGTAATAATAACCTTTGTTTTTTAATTCCAAGTCGATCCGGTTACGTTCTGCAGAAATAGCATCCAGGAAGTATGGGTTTCCCTTTTTGATCAATGTACCCTGAGCCACGCTCCGGATCTCAATTGCGATATCTGAAGTATCACCTTCTAAAAAGTGTACACCTTTGAAATATTTTCTTTTGCCGGCAATGACCTCAAATTCACCCGAAGTTTTCCTGGCATTAGTATCATCTATTCTTTTGGCCCTTACCTCCGAATTAAAGTAGCCATTATTCTGTAACTTATTATAAAGAATGGTCTGGTTACGGGCCAGGTTAAAGGTACTGCCCAGCACCGGTGGTTCCCCGATCTTATCGCGAAAATACTTCCGCATCCCTTTTTCGGATTTCGGTTCGCCCACAGTATTATACACACCCAGCTTGAAGCGCAGGCCAAAAATCTTCTTATTGGGCTTGGGTCTTATGGCCGCCTTCAGTTCGTCTTCCAGAACAGAACGCTCCGTGATCTGGCTGTCTATTACTTTTAGTTTACTGCCTACATAAAGGGTATCCTTTTCCGGCAAATGATTTTTATAAGAAGCACAGGATGCCACTCCCCACAAGGCAAGTAATAAACTTAAAGATTTAAACCAGTTTATGTAGGTCAGATTTCTATTCACCGATCTTAATTATGTTTTTATTCTTCCTGTTTAACTCATAAATGATCCCGAGCGACTGGCTCATTTTATTTTGTTCTTCCTGTTGTTTACGCTCCTCTTCCCTCCGTTTTCTTCTATACTCGCGGTATCTTTTTTGTCCCATCAGTAATTGCCGGAACCTATTGTATTCCAGCCCCAGTCTGAAGCTCAGCCCGGTTTCTATGATAAAGCCATTGATGATATTCTGTAATTCCGTTTTACGGTAACCCCTTAATACATATCTGCCATCCGGGGTAATCATGTAATCTGCTGAAATATTGCCGGGAAGATAGCTCGGATTCGCGTTAGCAGTCTGCCCTTCCAACTGGAAGTCATTACCGATGGAAATTTTCAGACGATCGTTGAAGAGCCTTTTAGAGGCCGTTACATTCAGATCGGTACGGTTGACCCTGCTGCCGGTTGAATAATCTTCTGAAGAGTTCAGGCCCATATCCAGTTCAATACCCTGAATCAGATTACCGGCCATGCGGTTCAATTGCTCGCTCAGGAAGCGGCTGGCACTCTGGCGTACTGCATTTTCGATACCTAAACCACCAGCACCCGAATTAAATACATCCTCTGAGACAAAACGGCCTAAAGCCAGTACGGCGACCACCTGTTTATTCATCTCAGAAGGATTATTCCGCAATTCATTCAATTTGGCCTCTACGAAAGCTTTTACACTTTCTACCGCAGTATTGCCCCGCTCTGATACCGCAATGTCGAAACTGATAGTAGGGTTCATTACCTTACCACTCATTTTTAGAAATACCTGAAAAGGCATTCTCTGGCGATAAACCCCTGCATCTTCCTGCTGCCCCTGATTCTGCAAAAGACCATTAGGTGCTACATTCGCTTCATAAACGGCAGTAATATTCGCTTCTGCATCCAAAGGATCGCCGGCCAGTTGAATGATACTACCCTTTTGAATCTTAAATTTCTTTTTGATGATCTCAATGCTCAGATCGTAATACCCATCTTCCAGTTCATAGGTACCGGCCAGAGCCATATTACCATCCGATCCCAGATTGGCATTTAAGAAGGCTTTACCTCTCACACTAAGTTTATCTCCCGTTTCCGGATCAATTAATACAGTAAATTGTGCTCCTTTCTCAATATCCACATTCACATTCAGGGAAGAACTCTGGGATAAAAGATATTTCGCCCGCTCCAGTTTCTCACCGTATTCATCTAAATTTTCTATCGCCTTACTATCATAGAACTCGACAATACCTTCATTGGACACCAGTTCTGGATTATCTAACAATGCATAGTTAAACTTGGTACTATCATGAATAGTGATGTTTCCATCAATAGCCGGTGCGGTCATCGGGCCAGTTAAGCCCAGATTGGCACTTAAAAGCATTCTGCCGTAAATCGCTTCATTGTCTTTACTGGTAGAATTCATGGCTTCCCACCTGTTCGCATTAAAGCGCATGTTGAGGGCAAAGTCTGTAAAATTTTTAGTGATCAGATCACCGTTCAGCGTAGCTTGACGGTTAAAGCGGTCATAGATGTCGAAATCAGAGAAACTCATTCCTTTACCCGGAACAAAATCAATCTTTTCCTTAGACATGCGTAAGAAGGTATTGAACGCAGACAAGGTTGTTTGCAGCTCCTGAATATTTAAAATACCGTCAATCAATGGATTGGTCAGGGAGCCATTTACTTTCAAATTTCCCCAAAGAGTCCCGCTACTTTCCCTGATCGCGCCAAAAGTCATCTCTTCAATGCTTTTTAAAGCAAAAGATTTCATGGCTACGTCAAAGTCAAGCTCATTACCATTCACAGCTTTAGTATAATAATAACCACTGACGCCAAGATCATTCCCATTCCCCACTAAGTTCAGTCTTACCTGATAAGCATCTGCTGATTCATTAAAGGCGTTTAAAGATAAATTACCGAGTCTCGCTCCTAAGACCTGTAGACTGTCTACACGTGCATCTGCATTTATTTTTGCAAAATCTCCTCTCAGGTTCAACTCTGCATCTACATTCAAGACCCCGTCAGCAAGTATGGTATCTTTACTCACCATTTTAGTAATATTTGCAATGGTAAAGTTCTTGATCGCCAGGCTAAACGGACTATTTAAAGCCGTGTCTTCGCTTTGAACACTTATGGATTGATTTCCGCTACTCAATTGTAAGGCATCTATAAAAAAACCTTTACTCTGTGCACCCAGAATGACCCGGTTCAAAGGGTTCACCATCCAGTCTTCATAATTTAACTTTAAGCCCCTATCCATTTTCAGGTGAATGTTGTCCTGTGAATCAATTGCTGTATAGAGCCCCAGACTAAACTGATCTACTCCCTCTTTATCGGTCAGGTTAACGAAAGAGCTGATACTGTCGTTTTTCACATTACCAAATAAGGAGGAACTATAAAACTCAATGCCCCCTTTTGTAAATTTATTGATAGACAATACATAAGACAAGGCACTATCCTGCTCTACGGCAGAAAATCCCAAAGTATCAATGTTCATGTCCGAATAGCACAGATGCGGTGCAGTCAGGCCAAGATCTAAATTCTGCGCATCAGCCAATGCATAAAATCTTACAGTATCGAAAGGCCTTAATTCAGGCACTAGCTGGCGGAACAAGCGATGATAATTTACTGAACCCGACAAATTCATATCATAGCATAAAGGATGTAAATATTTCTGATCATTCAGTCGGTAGAATTTGTTGACATGTGCCAGAATCACATCTCCCATTTTGGTAACCGGCACATGTCCGGCCAATCGGGCATTGACAATATTACCCAATGACAAGCTGATGTCCTGCATGCTGTCCACAGGATTAGAATACAGGTAAATGCTGTCTATAACATAGGTCGTCCCGTTCATTGTAACGAAAGGACTGTTGACATTCACCCTTCCCTGCGGATAATCCGGATTGGTAGAAGGCAGGTCCATATCAATATCACCGGTAAAGGCAATATCCTGAGTTGTGAATTTCAATTCTTTCAGATTGATATACTCTACATTCAGGTTGGCGGTTATTGCCGGATATTGATTACTCATGTCAATATAGGCCTGCATGGTCATGAACGCGTTCGGGTCTCTGGATTTCAAATTGATCTCACCCAATTTACCTTTCATGTGACCTTTTGCAGAAAAATCGCGGTAATTGTATCCATTCAGAAAAGCTTCAGCAATAGTCGCATCTAAGGTCGCATCCATTGTTTTCGGGTCAAAACCGACACCTTTCACTTTCCCATTCATACTGATCCGACCCAACAGACTATCCATCTTCAGTATCTTACCAAGATTAAGCCCACGCGTGGCCAATAAAATATCATAGGATTCTTTCCCCGATCTTGTCATGTCTATAAAGCCATTGACATCAGCATCACCATCAGCCGTCTTGATCTTCAGATCAGGCCTGTAGGCTGTCGTAGTGCCGCTGATCTTCCCTGAAATGGAGAACCAGGCAGGAACACTCACTTGCTTTTGAACGGAGGCAGGCAAAAACGGTTTGATATCATTATAGGCACTGCTGAGTTCCGCAACATTGAGGTCATAGCTCAATTTACCGCCATCAGGAAGCCCGTATAATATCCCATTGGCATCAATAGCGGTGCGGGTTAAGCCTTTCAGGAATAATTTATTGATGTTTAAAGCTTCCAGTGGTCCTTTAGCGATCAGGGTAAGGTTGACCCGCTGATTCCTGTAATCCCGCAATTGTTGTTTCTGGGATTCGGGTAGAAAGATGAACAAGTCTTCAAAACCTACTACGCTTTGTTTGATGGCGAGGTCAAGATTCATTTTTCCCATTTCTTTATCCAAGTGCTCCAGAGAGCGATAGGAAACGGCCATTTTATCCTGTAATAAAGTATAGGGGGTCTTCAGGTAAAACTCATCCAGTATGGCACCTTTAGCATGGTAAGTAAAAGCGGTTCTTAGTGTTTGTATATCCAAACCGCTTTTTTCCAGCAGCGAAAGATTTTTAATAATACCAGAAATCGTATCAATACTATACAAGACATCACTGGCAGTGAGGTAAAAGTTTGTGACATCCAAGTGTGCATAATCAATACCATCTTTCTGCTTTGGCTTCAGATTATCATCAAACTTGAAACCCACTTCTTTCAATAGCAGGTCGTTCAGCAGTACACGCCAGGAAGTCGTATCCGTTGAAGCTTTTACCGGTTCCGGTTGGGGTGGAAGTTTTGGTGCATTTGTTTTATTAAACGCAATGGATGTATTGGCCTGCACTAGGTTTAAATGATCAATATTGATCCTTTTTTCTAATAAACTAAACCAGGGCATAGCTGCCGAGAACTCCTTAGCGGAAACATCAAAGTCCATTCCGGAAGTCTTATCCTTCATGGCAAAATTTGCCCGGTTTAAGACTAATTTATCCACGATCAGCACCACGTCTGAAGCTTCGCTGGTATCAGGCGGCGAAGGTGGTAAGGCTGAAGGGATGCTAAAGAAGTAAGAGTTAATGGTATCGCCAACGAAATCGGCGACCTCAAAACGCATATTATTGAGATCTATATTCCGGGGTTTTAATATCAGGCTGTTAACTCTGATGCCAAATAAAGTACCGCCAATAGTATCGCTCAGCCGATAACGCGTATTAGTGATAGATATAGTGCCCGCATCTAAATAAATAGGTGACACTTGTCCGGTATCAATAACTTCCTGATTGGTCGCTTCAGGCTTCCCCACAAAGGAATCTACTACAAACTGGTAGTTATAATTCGTATCGGTAGCGGTACGGTACATATGTACATCAGCCCCGTCGAGATTTAATTTACTGATTGAAATCCGGCCTTCGATCAGTTTCAGCATGTCAATATTAACATCCAGCTGGTCGATGCGCAGCATAGTATCCTGCGCCTTGTCAAGTACCAGTACACCAGATAAATTTACCGAAGAAGGAATGCTGAAGTCGATCTTACCTATCGCTACATGAGTATTCAACTTTTTTTGCAAAAAGTTGACCGCATATTTTCTTATTTGTTCTTTTCCCCAAGGTGTATTAATAGTAATTATCAACCCGATTACCAGAACCAGGATAGACAATATGACGTACATAAATATTTTCAATACCTTCTTCATGTATCAGTATAAGCAAAAATAGGTGCAAAAAGCTTTATAACAAAGCATTCCCATACTTTTGACCATATAATTGCACAATATATAAAATTTGAAAATATTTTTTGCTGCTTTCAACTAATTTTAAGATCAAATTACCAAACAAGGCATGAATTATACAGTACCAGACTAACTTTTCGTCCTGATGCTTATTTATCTTTTAGCATTTATTACATATCATTTCATCATATATTTTGTAACTTCACCAAAAGAATAATAGGCAGGAAATGAATCTATAGCAATCGGATATCTCTTCGAAGAAATGGCTAATTTTACGAACAGGATTACATTCTTTCTTAAAATTCTTTATAATGAAAACGAATGAAACCATTAAACTGTACTGGCTCGTAAGTCATGAAATACTTGAAGCTATTGAGGCCACCGGAAGCAAACGATTTCCGGATCGTTTTTTGTGTAATCCCGTACTGAATGAAGGTTATGCCGTGCAAATCTCTCAGGAGCTGGACGTAGCAGTCTGTCCTGTAGCCTACATTTGTGAATTCGAAATAATGGCCGCTGATCTGAGCCAATTTACCATTATACAGTCTGAAAACATTTACCACGGAGCATTAGAGATCAACAATCAGAATCTTTCTTCGCTGAATGATGCAATCTTAGGCCAGATAAGGGTGCGGAGGGTATTTAAAAAGTGGGCAGAAAATATTTAACATTACACAACTGTCTAATCATTTATTTCAATTATGAAAAAAACATTGTGAAAGAATTATTTTTTTACAAAATCTTGAATTAATAAATGATTAATTTCGCTGACGAAACTAAAAAAAATAATATCAACTATACTGTAATGGCCATAATAGGAGAAATCATTGCCCGTTCTTTAAAGATCCGAAAAAGATTTACAAAAAAAAGAGACAATAACTGGAACATTCAAAAAAAGACGCTGAAAAAATTGCTTGAAAAAGCCCAATACACTTCATTCGGCAAAGAATATAAGTTTGAGGAAATGCTCGGTGAGTCTATGGATTTTATTGCAGATTTTAAGGGCAATATTCCTTATCATAACTACAATTCCATGTTTGAACGCTGGTGGCACAGATGCCTAGACGGGGAAGAAAATGTAAGTTGGCCGGGTAAAGTAAAATATTTTGCTTTAAGTTCCGGCACCTCGGAGTCTGCGAGTAAACATATACCAGTGACCAGTGATATGATCAAGTCGACCAAGAAGGTAGCGATGAAACAATTCTATTCGCTGACCAATTTCGACATTCCCGCAGCAGCTTTCGGCAAAGGCGTACTGATGCTGGGCGGTACCACCACATTGATGGAAAAGGACGATTACTTTGAAGGCGACATGAGCGGTATCAGTGCTAAAAATATGCCCCGCCTTTTTTCCAGGCTGATGTACAAGCCCGGAAAAAAAATCGCCAAGACGCCAAACTGGGAAGACCGTATAAAACTGATCGTTGAAAATGCCCCGAAATGGGATGTAGGTACGATTTGCGGCGTACCGGCATGGGTACAGATTGTCCTGGAAGAAATCATTAAACGACATAATTTAAATAACATCCATGATATATGGCCGAATTTTGCGGTGTATATTCATGGTGGCGTAGCCTTTGAACCTTACCGCGAGCCGCTTAAAAAACTTTATGCCAAACCGGTAACGAATATCGAAACCTATATGGCTTCTGAAGGCTCCTTCGGTTTTCAGGCCAGACCCGGAGTTGCTGGTATTAAACTGGAATTGAACTCAGGTATTTTCTACGAGTTTGTCCCTTTTAATGAAGCAAACTTTACGGATGAAGGTGAGATTAAACCGAACGCTACTACCAAGTTTATTCATGAAGTAGAAAAAGGCGTGGATTATGCAGTCATGCTTTCTACCTGCTCCGGTGCCTGGAGGTATATTATCGGCGACGTGGTTCGCTTTACTTCTGTTACGGAAACAGAAATCGTAATTGTGGGCAGAACCAAGCAGTTCCTCAGCCTTTGCGGTGAACACATGTCTGTTGATAATATAAATAAAACCATTGATGCCCTGCGTTGCGAAACGGGTATGGATATCGGTGAGTTTACCGTTGTCGGTTTCCCTTATGAAAACAGGTTTGCACACCGCTGGTTTATCGGTTGTGATAACCCAACGACAGACAATGAAAAAATTAAAGCGATAGTAGACAGAACGCTTTGCAATATCAATGATGACTATGCTGTAGAAAGACAATCGGCTCTGAAAGAAATTTTCATTGAAGTCTTACCTAAAGAAACCTTTATTGACTACCTTAAACATATGGGTAAATTTGGTGCCATGAATAAGTTCCCACGTGTATTAAAAGGCTCACAGTTGAGAAACTGGGAAGAATTTTTAAAACAATCATAATACAAGAGGCTTTATGCACTGCATTATCAGCCTCCTTTTTCTTTGTTTCTTAATACTGCGTTAATAAAATCGTAATATCCTCTAAATACTTTTGCTTGAAATTCAATACAAAAAATTATGAGGAGCAAAATTACATTAGGATTATCCGCAGCCCTATTTTCTACCTCTATGGTATCTGTTGCACAGGTAACAACTTCAGGTATGAGAGGTACGGTAACAGATGAAAACAATGAAACTATTCCGGGTGCTTACGTTGAAGTTGTACACACCCCATCAGGTACCAAATACCAGGCAGTGAGCTCTGAAACGGGTATTTTCGTTGTTCAGGGTATGAGAACAGGTGGTCCATATACCGTAAAGATCGAAGCGATAGGTACCGGACAAAAAGCTTTTGACAATATTTACCTGACCTTAGGTGAAGATTATATCTTAAATGCAAAAATTTCCAGCTCTTCTGAAGCATTGACGGGGGTGACAGTTACTGCTTTCAGAAATGATATCCTGAACAGTGACAGAACCGGTGCTTCTACCAATATCAATAACCGTACTTTAAATCGATTGCCTTCTCTCAGCAGAAGCCTGACCGATTTCACGCGCCTTACACCGCAAGCCAATGGGAATGGCTTTGCCGGCAGAGATGGCCGTTATAATAACCTTCAGATCGATGGTGCTAATTTCAATAACGCTTTCGGCTTAAGCTCTAATCCTTTGCCAGGTGGCAGCAATCAGCCGATCTCCTTAGATGCGGTTGAAGAAATGTCTGTAAATATTGCGCCGTATGATGTACGCCAGACGGGCTTTACAGGTGCCGGTATCAATGCGATCACAAGAAGCGGTACCAATAAAGTAGAGGGAAGTGTTTATTTATATGAGCGGCCTAAATCCTTTACCGGTCTTGATGTTGCAGATCAGACCTTAGCCACTTCCGCAAGAACCAATAATCGTATTATCGGTGGCCGTATCGGTGCTCCGATCATCAAAAATAAATTATTCCTTTTCGGTTCTTTAGAATATGAGCGTTCCAGCAGCCCGGGCAATCCATGGTTAGCCAACAAAAGCGGTTCTGATGCCGGGGCGAATGTCACCAGGGTATTAGAATCAGACCTGAACAGCGTTTCCAATTACCTGAAAACAAAATACGGCTATGACCCGGGGCGCTTTCAGGGCTATGCAGATAACTATGTGAATTCAAACATTAAAGGTCTGTTGCGTTTAGACTGGAATATCAACGACAATCACAAATTGACCTTACGTTATAATACGATGATGGGAACGAACCAGTTTGGTGCCAATGCCAGCTCCGGTCCTAACCCACGCTCCAGTGCTGCCCGTATCAGTAAAGAGTCCATGGTATTTGAGCATGGCAACTATACCCAACAAAATAAAGTAAGCTCAGTAACTGCAGAGTTAAACTCAAAGCTCAGTAACAAAATGAGTAACCAGTTACTGGCTACTTACAGCCGTATCAATGATGTACGGGGAACGACAGGAGACCTGTTCCCGTTTGTGGACATATGGAAAGACGGCACTAACTACATGAGTTTCGGTACAGAGTTATTCACTTTTGACAATGAAGTGATCAATAACAACTTCAATATCACCAACAACCTGACTTATACTATGGATAAGCACTCCCTGACCGGCGGCTTAAGCTTCCAGTATATGGGCTTTGGTAATTCTTACAAGCGTATGGGTACTTCTTACTACAGGTATAATGATATCAGCACTTTCCTTGCCGGTGGTGCGCCTGATGTATATGGCGTTACTTATCCTTACGCCGGACAAGATGGTTATGCCCGTGTCAACTATGCTTTAGGGGGTATCTATGTACAGGATAGATACAGCGTAAACAATAAATTGAACATCACCGGCGGTATTCGCGTGGATATGCCTTTCTTCCTGAATGCACCGGTAAACAATCCTACCATTGAAAACATCGAATTGCTGGACAAAAATGGCAATCCTACCACATTCAGTACGGCAAGCTGGCCAAGTGTAAAGCCACTCATCTCCCCGAGAGTAGGCTTTAATTATGATGTAAATGGCGACAGGAGTCTGCAATTGCGCGGTGGTACCGGCATCTTCACCGGGAACATTCCTTTTGTATGGTTTACTAATATGCCAACCAACTCGGGTATGCTGCAAAATACTTTTGAGCCGGTAAGCGATGCTACGCTGGCCAAAATCACCAGCCTGCAGGCGGATCCGATGCACTGGGTGAAAGCATTGCCGGAAGAATTTCCGACACAAGGCGGCTTAAAAGCTCCGGGATCATTCTCCCTGATCGACAAGAATTTCAAAATGCCACAAGTATGGAGATCTAACCTGGGCGCAGACTTCAAGTTAGGCAAATCTCCACTGGTGCTTACTGCCGACCTGATCTATACTAAAGATCTCGTAGGCGTATACCAATACAATGCTAACCGTAAAGCAGCCACTACTACTTTGAGTTTTGAAAACGATAACAGGGATCTATGGGCAAGTGCCAATGATGCGAAATATAATACTAGCACCGGAACAGTTATTCCTGTATTAAGCAACAATAACCAGGGTAGCTCCTTCGCAGGAACTTTAGGGCTGACCTTACAATATACACAAGGCCTGTTCGGTTCTATCTTCTATACTTATTCTGCCGCAAAAGACATTACGGGCAACCCGGGTTCTGCCGCAGCATCTGCCTGGAGCAATAACTATAGTGTGAACGATCCGAATGAATTAAGATTAGGTTACTCCCAATATGCAATCCCACACCGCGTGATGGCTAATATTTCTTACAAAGTTCAGAATACAACGTTCTCCGTATTCTACAACGGAGCGAACCAGGGACGTTTCTCTTATGTATACAGCAATGACATCAACAGAGATGGTGTATCATTAGACTTATTATACATTCCGAATGATGTGAACCAAATGAACTTCTCTAACATCACCAACAGTTCAGGAGATATATTATTTACAGCGGCAGAGCAAAGAAGTGCTTTTAATGCTTTTGTGAAGAACAATGGCCTGGACAAATATAAAGGCACTTATGTAGATCGTAACAACGGCTTAATGCCTTGGTTGCACCGGTTTGACTTCAGATTCATGCAGGACATTGATCTGAACAAGAAAAACGGTCAGAAATTACAGTTAAGTTTAGACATTATGAACGTGGGTAACTTATTGAATAAAGACTGGGGTGTTTTAAAACAATTGAATGCCGGTAATAACTTTTCTTACGGTTTACTGAAAGTAGATAATATCAATGCCAACGGTGTGCCTACTTTCCAGATGAATACTATCAGAGACCAGAAAAACAATACCGTTTTACCTACAACGCCATTCAGAAATAACTTTTCTGCATCCAGCACCTGGGGTATGCAATTCGGTATCCGTTATATCTTCTAATCCTTACAGAAATCTTATAAAAAAGAGCATGAAGCATTCTTCATGCTCTTTTTGCATTTCTACAGGGCTTGCTCTTTTACAATACAGTATATTTGCAACTTAAATTTTTTAGGTATGCTGCATCGTAGTCTTGAAGATTGTCTTTTGGATCTGGAACGCAATAAAATGCTCATTAGAGTAACCGAGCCTATTGATCCAGATCTGGAAATGGCCGCATTGCATCTTAAAGTATTTGAGATGAACGGCCCTGCCCTACTCTTCGAGAACGTGATCGGTTCAGAATTCAGAGCTGCTTCAAACATTTTCGGCAACCTAGAGCGCAGCAAGTTTTTATTCCGGCATACGATTGAAAAAACACAAGAGATCATTGCACTGAAAGGCAATCCGGCCTCCGTGCTGAAGCACCCCTTCCGCCACCTGAATACCGGAATGAGTGCTTTAAAAGCTTTACCTAAAAAATTAAAACACGTTCCCACAAATTTCAAAGAGATCAGGATCAGCGATATTCCGCAGATCCGACACTGGCCAATGGATGGCGGTGCTTTCATTACTCTGCCCCAGGTTTTCTCGGAAGATATTGACAAGCCGGGACTGATGAATGCCAACCTAGGTATGTACCGGGTACAGCTTTCCGGCAATAAATACGTGCCTGATGAAGAGATCGGGATGCACTACCAGATCCACAGAGGTATCGGAGTGCATCAGCACAAAGCGAACGGGAAAGGGCAACCCTTAAAAGTCAGCATTTTCGTGGGCGGACCACCCGCACATACTTTATCGGCGGTCATGCCTTTACCGGAAGGTTTAAGCGAACTTACCTTCGCCGGATTGCTTGCAGGAAGAAGATTCCGCTATGCATATGATGGTGATGGTTATGCCATCAGCGCAGATGCCGACTTTGTGATTACGGGCGATATATATCCTAAAGACGTAAAACCAGAAGGGCCTTTTGGCGATCACCTGGGCTATTATAGTTTAACGCATCCCTTCCCTGTAATGAAAGTGAGAAAGGTTTACGCCAAGGAAGATGCGATATGGCCGTTTACCGTAGTAGGCAGGCCACCGCAGGAAGACACTGCTTTTGGCAACCTGATCCATGAATTAACCGGCGATGCGATCCCCTCTGAGATACCGGGCGTAAAGGAAGTACATGCCGTAGATGCGGCAGGTGTTCACCCGTTACTGTTTGCCATAGGCAGCGAAAGATATACGCCTTATCAGAACCCGAAACAACCCATGGAGATCCTGACAATTGCCAACAGGATTTTGGGCACCGGACAGCTTAGCCTGGCGAAATATTTATTTATTACCGCAAAGAACAGCCAGCCCATCAGCACCTATAAGGAAAAAGAGTTCTTAAAATATATACTGGAAAGAATAGACCTGAGAAGAGATTTGCATTTCCAGACCAATACCACGATCGACACCCTGGATTATTCCGGCACAGGAATAAACGCAGGTAGCAAGGTTATCTTTGCCGCTTACAGCGATCAGAAAAGACAATTAGCAACACAAATACCAAATGTATTTTATGAAATTCCCGGTTTCAAAAATCCGCAGCTGGTTATGCCGGGCATTATAGCGATTCAGGCCAGTACCTTTGTTTCCAACCAGCAGGTAACCGTAGAAATACAATACCTGCAGGCTGCCTTAGGGCAATCACCGGCATTAAATGAATGCCCGATGATCATTATTGTAGATGATGCCAATTTTACGGCAGCTAACCTGAACAATTTTTTATGGGTCACCTTCACACGCAGTAATCCCTTCACATGATATGCATGGCATCAATAGTTTTTATGAGCATAAACACTGGGGTTGTGATGCCGTGATCATAGATGCAAGGGTGAAGCCGCACCATGCGCCGCCATTGATCCAGGATCCTGAAGTGGAAGAAAAGATCAACCGCTTTTTTGTGAACGGGGCCAGCTTATCCAAACTTAAAAATAAGTTCTGATGATTACTTTATTACATAATCCGGAATGCTCTAAAAGCAGTTGTGCATGGGATTACAGCCAACTATTCCCACAAATGGCAATAAACATCCGGCCTTATTTGCAGGAGCCTTTGAATAAAACAGAACTCTTGCAACTATTAGAAAAATTGCAATTACCGGCAGTAGATATAGTCAGAACAAACGATAAGAATTTTATTACACAATTTGGCACAGAAAGCCTATCGGATAATGATTATATAGACATTTTAGTCCACCAGCCTCAATTCCTGCAAAGGCCTATTTTGATTGATGGTGATACTGCGATCATAGGCCGGCCACCGGAACTGATCTTAGATTATTTAAAGAGCCTTTAAGGGCTCTTTTTTATTTAAGGGTGAGGCATCACAACCGGCCCTAGGCAGGAGTACCAGATCAAACGGCTTAAAATCCCTCCTGTCAAACCTGCAAAGAGAAATGAAATTAATTGGCGGTGCGGAACTATACGAAAAGCGATATAGCCAACTATAAACAAACTGATCAGACAATTGACACTCAGGAAAACCCAACCACTCGTAT
>JASJYW010000027.1:64993817-65026226 GCA_030386875.1 Morinoia aosen
ACCAGTATTAAGAATTGACCATGGTTATTCCATAGTTTCTTTCAAAATATACAGCAGATATGGTGAGTTAGTACACAGTACCAGCAATATGAGTTCCGGATGGGATGGTACCTATAAAGGAAGATTGCAGGATGCCGGAGCTTACTATTACATGATCAAAATAAAATTCCTGGACGGGACGGAAAAATCCTTTAAAGGAGATGTAACCTTACTCAAATAAAACTTAGCATGTATATGAAGAGCACTGATATCCCTATCAGTGCTCTCTATATTTAAAGGCTTTGCGGATGAATTTCTGTTACAATTATGACAATATTAAATTTTCGGCTGACCTTTAATCGGGGAAATAACTGTAATTTTGCACTTCTTAAAATTCAAAAATATTTTTATGTTACATACTATTGATGAAGCACTCGAGGATCTTAAAAAAGGTAAACTGATCATTGTAGTGGATGATGAAGATAGAGAGAATGAAGGCGATTTTGTAACGGCAGCTGCCAATGTAACTCCCGAGATCATCAACTTTATGTCAAAATATGGCAGAGGGCTTATCTGTGCTCCTATTACAGAGAGCCGGGCCGATGCTTTACAACTTAACCTGATGGTAGAAGATAATACGGTGTTACATCAGACCCCGTTTACCGTTTCAGTAGATTTGATCGGTCAAGGCTGTACCACAGGGATCTCTGCGCATGATCGTGCAAAAACGGTTCAGGCATTGATTGATCCAGCAACCAAACCTTCTGACCTGGGACGCCCGGGACATATCTTTCCTTTAAGAGCAAAGCCAGGCGGTGTACTGAGAAGAACAGGACATACAGAGGCAACCGTAGATTTGGCCAGGCTGGCCGGTTTTGAGCCAGCAGGCGTATTGGTCGAGATCATGAATGATGACGGTACCATGTCGCGCTTACCGGAACTAATGGAAATTTCACAGAAATATGACCTGAAAATTATCTCCATAAAAGACCTGATCGCTTATCGCTTAGAAAAAGAAAGCCTGATAGAAGAAGAAGTACGCGTAGATATGCCTACAAAATACGGTCATTTTGAATTAATAGCTTTCAGACAAAAAAATACCGGAGAACAGCATTTGGCACTGATCAAAGGCGACTGGAAAGAAGGTGAAGCGGTACTGACTAGGGTACATAGCTCCTGCTTTACCGGTGATATCTTACACTCACTGCGTTGTGATTGTGGTGAACAGCTACAGGCAGCCATGCAAATGGTAGAACAGGAAGGAAAAGGATGTGTACTGTACATGAACCAGGAAGGCCGAGGCATTGGTTTGATCAATAAACTAAAAGCCTATAAACTCCAAGAAGAAGGTAAAGATACCGTAGAAGCCAACCTTGCCCTTGGATTTAAGATGGATGAAAGAGACTATGGAGTAGGAGCGCAAATTCTGCGTCACCTTGATATTACCAAGATCAAACTGATGAGTAATAACCCTAGAAAACGTGCGGGACTGTTGGGCTATGGTATTGAAATTGTAGATATCGTTCCTATAGAGATCCAGCCCAACCCGTTTAATGAAAAATACCTGACTACCAAGCGTGATAAATTGGGGCATGATATTTTAAAATAACCTTATTCTATAAATAGTCTTGAAAGACAGGAAAAAAGGGTGTGCATAGAACTAGACTGCACACCCTTTTTTGTTACCCAGGCATTTCTTTTGTACATTAGCTTTTTAAAATTTTGAAACCGGCGACTTATGAAGCTATTGATGAAAATGTTCCCAGTAGTTCTTATTCTTTCAGGATTACTAAGTAGTTGTGTAAGTTCAGAAAAGTATAATCAGAAAAGAGCACAACCCATTAGTGTAAAGAAGTTACAAAAAGATATAGATTTTGTTCAAAAGAACTTATATACCAGGCATCCGGACTATGATTATTATATCTCTAAAACAGCACTAGACGCTAAATTCGATAGCCTGAGAAAAGCCGTCAATCACCCGATGACCGCCAATGAATTCTATGTGCATGTGAGCCCCGTAATCGCCAGCGTGCGCCAGGGTCATATGGCGACCTTACCCGCACCTATAAAAATAAGCCGTGAGCGGAAAAAAATATTTGAGATCCATGGGTGCCGGCCCTTTGCAGCAATTGGACTATAAATGGGAAGATGATCGTCTATTTGTGATCAAAAACAGAACTACAGATAGCACTATTCAGAAAGGTTGGGAGTTGATCGCCATAAATAACCTGAGCGTACAGGAAGTGCACAGTAAATATGCCCGTAGTTTTAGTTCAGATGGTTATAACGAAACGGCTCTGCCCGGCCTTTTTGCCCGTCGTATTCCTACCTTTTACAATGAAGAGCTTGGCTCTTTAGATAGTCTGAGCTATACTTTCAAGACTAAAACAGGAGAACTCATAGTTAAGGAGATCAAGAGAGCGAATAAAACTCCGGCTTCCAAAGTTGTTACAGATACGGCAAAACATGCAATCGTAAAAACCGATAGTTTAAGATCAGATACTACAACAATCGCCAAAAAGGAACAAGAAAAGCTGAAGCAGCAAAAGGAACAATCTAACAAAGTGCTTTATGGTTATGACAAAACCAAAAAAGAATACATCCGTAGCTTAAAATTTTATGGTAAAGACAGTACGCTGGCTTATCTCAAAATCGCTCAGTTTGGAGAAGGCCGATTCAGGAAAGCCTATAGAAAACTGTTTGATTCCATTCGTAATGCTCAATCAGAAGTGCTCATCCTGGATCTGAGAGATAATCCAGGTGGCAGGGCTATGGAGATCACGGAATTGTACAAATACTTTGCCGACAGTGCGTTCAAACTCTATGCACCAAGTAAGGTAAGTTCCAAAACATCCCTGCTCAATGCGGGTTTTTACAGTCGATTGCCAAAAGGTGTCTGGCCGTTTTTCTCCCTGTACTATCCTTTTTATGCAGTCAACAGGTTTATTAATACAAAGAAGTATGCAGACGGTAACTATTACTATGGTGGTATGAGTGGTAACAAATGGAAACAACCGCATGAGCATGCCTTTAAAGGCAAAGTATACTTATTGATCAATGGTGGCAGCTTCTCCGCAGCCTGCTTAATGGCCAGCAGATTGTCCGTATTGCCTAATGTAACGATTGTCGGGGAAGAGACCGGTGGCGATTTTAATGGAACGGTAGCCGGCATTATGCCACTCCTCCATCTGCCGCATTCCAATATCATCTGGAGAATAGGCCTGATGCATGTTCGGCCGGTGAACAGAACTGATGTAAAAGGGCACGGTATTTACCCGGATCAGGCATTTAAACAATCCGTACAGGACATAATTGATGGAAAAGACCGTGCGTTGGATTGGATCCTGGAGCAGGAAAATCGCTGATGTTTATAACATTCCTCTATCTTTTTGACCGTTTTTTATTACCCATTTTTACTTAGAGCCTGTTTAAATTTTATTGATTTAATTTCTTATAGGTTGTTTTTGAATCTAAGTACGAATTCGCTTTCTTTTTGCTAATTTCGCATACTATTCAATCCTTATATTTTTAAAGATGCAACGTATATATTTTGATAATGCGGCTACTACAGCTTTAGATCCACAAGTACTGGAAGCCATGCTGCCTTTTTTGACCGAAAAATTCGGTAACCCAAGTTCTATTTACTCTTATGGAAGAGAAAGTAAGATGGGAATTGAAGCTGCACGTAAATCTGTTGCAAAGATACTGGGTACCAAACCGGCCAATATCTTTTTTACTTCAGGTGGAACGGAGAGTACAAATACGGCTATGTTAGCAGCAGTGAGAGATCTGGGCGTAAAACATATCATTACCTCACCGATTGAGCACCACGCTACTTTACATACGGCAGAATATTACGAAAAGCAGGGCATTAAACTTTCTTTGGTCAACATTCTGCCCAGCGGTCACGTAGATCTGGGAAGCCTGAAAGTTTTATTGAGCGAAGGTCCAAAGCCGGTATTGGTATCGCTGATGCATGCAAATAATGAGATCGGAAACCTCTTGCCAATCCAGGAAGTAGGGGAGATCTGTAAAGAAGCAGGTGCTTACTTTCATTGTGATACCGTACAGACCGTTGGTCACTATCCATTAAATTTCTCTGAGCTGAATGTGCACTTTGCAAACGGTGCCGGACATAAATTCCACGGTCCGAAAGGAGTGGGAATCTTATATGTTTCCGATGAAGTGCAAATTAAACCTATGATTAATGGCGGGGGGCAGGAGCGCAACATGCGTGCCGGTACCGAAAACCTGTACGGCATTGTAGGATTTGCAAAAGCCCTGGAAATGGCTACAGATACTTACGAGCAAGATGCTACGCATATGCGTGCATTGAAACAATATATGGCAGATCAGCTAAGTGCGTTCATTCCGGGTATTGTATTTAATGGCGACTGGCAGGGCGAATCTTTATATACTGTTTTAAATGTGTCCTTTCCTAAAACCGACAAGACCGAAATGCTCTTAATGAGCCTGGATATGGCCGGTATATGTGTATCGGGAGGAAGTGCCTGCTCCAGTGGTGCCAGTATAGGTTCGCATGTGATCAAATGTTTACCCAACAATAGTGATGTAGTACCCGTACGCTTTTCTTTCTGTAAACACAATACGACAGCAGAAATTGATAGCGTGATCGCTACTTTGAAAAATATTTTAGGATAATTTTCTCCCTTTAAAATCCCTTGATGATGAAAAAACTGGCTTTGTTATTGACCGCTCTTATCAGCCCCTTAGTGTTCTGGGCACAGGGTATTCTGTTCGAAACAGGTACTTTCGCCGCAGCACTGGAAAAGGCAAAGCAGGAAAATAAAATCGTTTTCCTGGATGTCTATACCACCTGGTGTGGCCCCTGCAAGCAAATGGCAGCTAACTTGTTTCCGACTACAGAAGCCGGCAGCCTGTACAATAAACATTTTGTCAATTATAAAATTGATGCAGAAAAAGGAGAGGGGATTGAAGTGGCTAAAAAATATAAAATCCAGGGGTATCCAACTAACCTGTTTTTGAGACCAGACGGCTCTGTTGTATATACCGTAGTGGGTGCCGGAGATTTACCTTGGTTTCTGGAAAATGCCAATGTGGCTATCGCCGAATCAAAAGATCCTTTGCAGTGGGCCGATTATGAAACAAAATTGAATAGCAATAAAACAGATAAAGAATTTCTGAAAAAATACCTGATCAAAGGAAAACGATTAGGTAAAAATACAGATAAAGGCCTGGATCTGTATGTAGCAAAACATTTGGGTAAAAACCTGAAAGATGCAGACATTCTTTTATTACTGAACTACAGTCAGACCATGGATAATAAAGCTTACGCTTTATTGGAAAAAAATAAAGGAGTTGTCAATAAAGTAAAGCAGGCAGAACTTCCCAACTTCTTTAAATATTACAGTGAATCGCTCGTGCCGGGAACTATTGAGAAATTAGCAGCACAAAAAGATGAGGCTGGTTTTAAGAAAGTGGTACTGGGATTTGTGAACAGCAACAGTAGCACACCGAAAATGGACAGCTGGTTCTATGCCAAAGCTTTTTATGAGCGATTGGGTGATGACACGAAAATGGAAGTGTTCAAATTATTACGCACTAATGAAATGATGAATACCCCTATCGAGTCGTTCAACAAAGAAGATGCCGCAAAGCTTGCAGAATATGAATTGACCATAAAACGCCAGCTGGATCAGAATAAACTGTCTGAAGCAGAACAAAAAGAATATATTAAGCACTTTAAAGAGCAAAATCCACAGGTAAATAAAATGTCTTCCCTAAATGCAGCCACAGACCTGAATGAAATGGCCTGGAACGTTTATGAGACCAACAATAAGCAGAAGTATAAAGACGCCATTCAATGGTCCGCAAAGTCTCTGGAACTTCTGGGCGGTACAGATGCGATTACCCGCATTTCTTTATTAGATACCTATGCGCGTTTACTCTACCGGAACGGGCAAAAGGAAGAAGCAATGAAGCAACAAAATCAAGCCATGAGCCTGGCTAAGTCGATCAATAATTCAGAAGTAATTCAACAGATAGAAGCGTCTTTACAACAAATGAAAGACGGTACTCTATAAATGCTTTAAATACACTTTAAGTATAAATAGCCTTTAATGACCAAAGTCTTTCTGAAAAAGAAAATCAGTACCCGTATTGCCGACGGTCATCTTTGGGTGTATCAAAACGAGATCGGCGATATAGTAGGGACAGATATCTGTGGCGGTGCGATCGTGGACGTTTTTTCCTCTAACGGATCATTTGTAGGCCGGGGATACTACAACCCGGCATCCCAGATCAGCATAAGATTACTGAGCACTCAACAGGAGCCTATCGATGAAGCTTTCTTTCTGAAAAAAATAAAAGCAGCTTTAGCCTACCGACAACAATTAGGCTTTACTGAAAACTACCGCTTAATCAATAGCGAGTCTGACGGTCTTCCTGGCCTAATCATTGACCGGTTCAATGATTATTTTGTAGTACAATGCCAGACCCTAGGTATAGACATGCACAAAGCCACTATTGTAAAGGCTTTAAACACCCTGTTCCAACCCAAAGGTATTTTTGAGCGCAGTGATATACCCCAGCGTGGCCCGGAAGGGCTTCCTCAACTAAAAGGTTTTTTAAGCGAACCTTTTGATACCAAGATTACAATCAATGAAGCGGGCATTCAGCTATATGCAGACCTCGAAAACGGTCTTAAAACCGGTTATTTCCTGGAGAACCAGCAGAACAAGCCGCTGATCGTAGAGATTGTAAAAAAAGCGGACGTTTTAGATGTATTCTGCTATACTGGCTCATTCAGCCTGTTTGCGGCCCATAATGGGGCTAAAAGCGTATTGGGCATAGATTATTCAGAATCGGCCATTAGCCTTGCCAAAGAGAATGCAGCGAGAAACGGCTACGCAGAAAGGTGTAACTTTGAAGTAAAGAACGCCTTTGATTTTTTAAAGGTACAGGCAAAAGAAAAGAGTACTTTTGATGTGGTAATACTGGATCCTCCTGTTTTAATGCATACAAAAGCGAATCTCGAAAAAGCTTTGGCAGCCTACAAAGAGATTAATCTCAGGGCAATGCAATTGCTCAGACCCGGAGGCTTTTTGATAACTACCTGTGCCACACATCTGGTTACGGAAGAGGCCTTCCGGGCGGTACTGAAAGATGCCGCAGCCGATGTGAAAAGAAGCCTGAAACCGATCAGCCTACAGACCCAATCGGCGGATCATCCCATCATCTGGAATATGCCAAACACCCAATACCTGAAATTTTGGATCATCCAAGTGAATTAAAGAAAATGTTGACAGCAGCACAGATATACGAATGGTTAGAAAGCGTCACCGACCCTGAAATTCCCAATGTAAGTATTAAGGATATGGGGATCTTACGCTCAGTGAAATTAAAGGATGAAGAATCGGTAAAAGTGACGATCACACCTACTTACAGTGGTTGTCCCGCTATGGACGTGATCGCGATGCAGGTGAGGATGACCCTTCTGGGGCATGGCCTGAAGCATATTGAGATCGATATGCAGTTAAGCCCGGCCTGGACTACCGACTGGATCACCGAAGAAGGCCGCAAACGCATGAGGGCCTATGGTATTGCACCTCCGGTACGCAGAGCGTCCTCCGAACTGGCCTTGTTTGAAGAAGATGAAGTAGCCTGTCCGAAATGTGAGAGTACCCATACTGAATTGGTGAGTCGTTTTGGGGCGACCAGCTGCAAATCCATGTATCGCTGTCTAGATTGCAAAGAGCCATTTGAGCACTTTAAGTGCCACTAAAATTCTTAATAAAATTTACCGGTCATCCGGAGCACACAATAAACTTCAATATGATATACGAATTTAAAGGTTTTATTCCCGTAGTACACCCAAGTGCCTTTGTTCATCCCCAGGCCATCGTTACCGGTAATGTGATCATTGGTAAAGAGGTGTACATTGGTCCGGGAGCGGCTTTGCGCGGCGACTGGGGTGGTATTGAGATTGCCGATGGCTGTAATGTACAGGAAAACTGTACCATCCATATGTTTCCCGGTGTTACCGTTCGCTTAGAAGAAAGCGCACACATAGGTCATGGGGCGATTATTCACGGAGCACATATCGGGAAGAACTGCCTCGTAGGGATGAATGCGGTTTTAATGGATGATGTAGAACTGGGCGATGAATGTATTGTAGGTGCCTTATCCTTTATCAATGCCAATACAATAATTCCTAAAAGAAGTCTGGTGGTGGGTAACCCCGCTAAAATTATCAAGGAAGTAAGCGATGATATGATCGCCTGGAAGACGAAAGGAACTCAATTATACCAGTCTTTACCGGGAGATATGCGTCAATACTGGAAAGCATGTGAGCCGCTAAGCGAAATGCCAGAAGACAGACCGGCACAGGATGTACTGTTTGAAACCTGGAATACCATAAAAGGAAAATAGGTAATAAAAATGTTGTTGACACTATTCTGGCAATAACAATAAAAATTGCTAAAATTTCGTTTATTTTTACAAATCATTATGCTACGATCCAGATCTATTATATTATTTGTAAGCTGCATTTTATGCAGCTTTTATTCTATAGCGCAAACTGCGAAGCTAAAGGGCAGAGTTACCGATTATGATAAGGCACCCATTGCGGATATCACAATAAGTGTTGACAAATCCGATCAGTTTGTAAGGAGTGATACTTTGGGGTATTATGAAATTGAAATACCTGCCGGTAAGCGCGTGGAATTAAAGATCAATGGCATCGATTTTGAAACAGAAGCATTTCACGTTACCCTTAAAGAAGGAGAAACAAGAATCCGGAATATTTTCCTGGAAAGCAGGGGCACTCAGCTTACAGGTGTACTGGTAAAGGCAGAACGGGAGCGCGGCCAGGTAGGTACCATAGGGGTCAATACAAAGAATGTTCAAGCCTTACCAGGCTTAGAGGGCGTTGAAGGTCTATTGAAAATGTTGGTAGGCCATCGCAATGAACTGACTTCTCAGTATACTGTAAGAGGTGGCAACTTTGATGAGAATCTGGTTTATGTAAATGATTTTGAGATCAACCGGCCGTTTTTGGTGCGCAGCGGTCAGCAGGAAGGTTTAAGCTTCGTAAATCCTGATATGGTCGACCGTGTAGATTTTTCTGTAGGGGGCTTCCAGGCACGCTATGGCGATAAAATGTCCTCTGTATTAGACGTTACCTACAAAAGACCGGAGAAGTTCTCCGGCTCTGTAATGGCCAGTTTGTTAGGGTTTCAGGCTCATCTGGCAGGGGGAAGCAAAAATAAAAAGCTGAGCTTCATGGTGGGTTTCCGTCAGAAGACCAATCAATATTTATTACAATCACAACCTACAAAAGGCCAGTATAATCCTTCCTTCACCGATATTCAGGCTCTGATCAATTATAAGTTTTCTTCCAAATTCGAAATGGAATTTATCGGGAACTACGCATTGAACCGTTTCCGTTTTGAACCGGAGCGCGCCCGTGCGGCCTTTGGTTCGGTGACCCAGGCTCTGGCCTTCACCTCTGTTTACACAGGCGGAGAGATCGATCAGTTCGATAATACCTTTGGCGGACTTTCCTTTACTTATTCACCCAATAAAAATTTTAAGCTAAAGCTACTGGGTAGTCTGTATAATTCATACGAGAAAGAAACATTTGATATCAAAAGCGAGTACATCCTTTCTGTAGTGGAGCTGGACCTAGGTTCACAGAATTTAGGAAAAGAACTGTACAGCCTGGGTTCCGGAGCGATCCATCGCTATGCACGTAATTTTTTGAACGCCAATGTGGCTAATGTTGGTTTGAAAGGTACTTACAGTGCGGGAGATCACTTTTTTAGCTTTGGGGGTAATGTGCAGCAGGTAAATATCGATGATCGCTTATTAGAGTGGGAGCGCAGGGACAGTGCTGGTTTCTCCATTCCATATGATCCGTACCAGGTGAATATGTACCAGTATTTTAAAGCTGGCAACCAAATTAATTACAATAAGGTAGATGCCTACATTCAGGACAATATTTTATTGAGCAAAAATTTTGATGCAGTACTTACCATAGGTGTTAGAGGAACTTATAATTTCCTGAATAAAGAAATGATTATCAGCCCGAGGGCCAATTTTAGTTTTAAACCGAAGTGGCAGGAAAATATGATCATCAAATTTGCCGCAGGACAATATGCCCAGCCCCCTTTCTATCGGGAGATGCGTGCCATGGACGGTGCTTTGAATACGGATCTTAAAGCCCAAAAATCCTGGCAGTTTGCGGGCGGGCTTGATTATAACTTTATTGCTTTGAACGATCGGCCTTTCAAGCTTACTGCAGAGCTATTCTATAAATCACTTTATGATCTCGTACCTTATGATTATGATAATGTACGGATCCGCTACGCAGCCAACAATAACGGGAGCGGTTATGCCTATGGAGGGGAACTGCGCTTATTCGGCGACCTGGTTAAAGATGCGGAATCCTGGGTAAGTGTGGGGTATCTGAAAACCATGGAACGTCTTTTAAATCCGGCAACGGGTGAGTACGGGGCCTGGCAGCCAAGACCGACAGACGGTCGTATTACTTTCGGGGTTTTCTTCTCCGATTACCTGCCCCAGAACGACAATTTCAGGGTATACCTGAATATGATGTATGCTACTGGCTTACCATCACCATTACCGGAGCGCAATTTTGTAAGAAGAGATAACTTCAGACTACCGGCTTATCGTCGGGTAGATATAGGCTTCTCCGCACAATTACTGAATGCTTCTAACAATAAAGCGGGATATTACAGTTTCTTCAAAGGGCTTAAATCCGTTTGGGTAAGCCTGGAAGTGTTTAACTTACTGGGTATTGCCAATACACTTTCCTACGAATATATTGAGTCATTAAATAATAATTTCTCCTTCTATATTCCAAACAGATTGACTAGCCGTATGATCAATTTCAAGATTGCAGCGAAGTTTTAACGATTTAGAATTCCTCTAAGTACCTATTTAGTCTGTCTGTTTTTTTCATTTGACCGAAAAAAATTATCTTCGCAAGGTTTAATTTAAAATTATGTCTACAGAAATAAAGAAAGAAGTAATAGATTGTTTGATTATCGGTTCGGGTCCTGCTGGTTATACAGCGGCAATTTATGCATCCAGAGCAGGATTAAAGCCTGTTTTGTATAGTGGTCTGCAACCCGGTGGTCAGTTGACCATCACTACAGATGTAGAGAACTATCCGGGTTACCCGGAAGGGGTGATGGGTCCGCAAATGATGAAAGATTTTGAAAACCAGGCGCGCCGTATGGGAGCTGATCTGCGTTGGGGATATGTATCTAAAGTGGATCTGAGCGTTCGCCCGTTCTTGGTACAGGTAGATGAGCAGGATTGGATCGAAGCAAATTCATTAATTATTTCCACCGGGGCTTCGGCAAAATGGTTAGGTATAGAAAGCGAAACCCGTCTGAATGGTTATGGTGTTTCTGCCTGTGCGGTTTGTGATGGTTTCTTCTTCAAAGAAAAAGAAGTAGCAATCGTGGGTGCAGGTGATACGGCATGTGAAGAGGCGATTTACTTGGCTAAATTATGTACTAAAGTGCATATGTTTATCCGCAAGGATGAAATGCGCGCTTCGAAAGTAATGCAGGACAGAGTATTGAAAACGCCGAATATCCAAGTATACTGGAATACAGAAACCGATGAGATATTAGGAGAGAAGAAAGTAGAAGCAGTCAGAATACTGAACAACCAGACCGGTGAGAAAACTGAAATTCCGGTATCTGCCTTCTTTGTAGCTATTGGCCATCAGCCGAACAGCGACTTGTTCAAAGGTGTGATTGATATGGACGATCAGGGTTATATCTTAACCGTTCCGGGCACTTCAAAAACAAATATTGCAGGTGTGTTTGCCTGTGGTGATGTTCAGGATAAAATGTACCGCCAGGCAGTTACCGCAGCCGGTAGTGGCTGTATGGCTGCCCTGGATGCAGAAAGATACCTGGGTGAGTTTGTACATAACTAATCTTCATTCCTGTATAATATTTTGTTTATATATTGCTCCTGTTGACTTTTACGCTGCTCTGTAGTTTGTGTTGAAAGTTAACAGGCAAATTTTGTGCATTTTATTGTACAACACATTTTCAAAGAAAAACTTGCATAATAAAGTAAAGATTGTTAATTTTGAACGACAATTTAACAATGTTATCATGAAATTAGAAAAGCCCCCCTTCTGTAACAATAAATATTGATCATCTCCGGCAAATATGGGAAGGCGAGTTTGATGACTTTTTGAACAAAGCTGATGAAAAGTATTATTACTGGGATGACTTAAAATACAAAAAAGAGACCCCCTTTAAAGAGCCTTTAGAAAATTGGACATTAATAAAGGCTTATAGACTTTCAAAATATGAAAATATTGAATTTGGTAATTACAAATTCAACTATTTCATCTCGTCCTATACTGCCAAAAATCTACATGATTTTGATCTAAAACTAATGGGAGGGTTACAAAAAAAACCAATCCTAGCTTCAGATAGAATTGAGTTTTTCAGAAGCTCACTTTTAGAAGAAGCAGTTGCCTCTTCGCAAGTAGAAGGAGCTGCCACAACTACTGAGGTAGCAAGAGACATGTTAAAAAGTGGTCGAAATCCAAGAAACGAGTCAGAGCAAATGATTTTTAACAATTTACGGGCTATAGAATATATAAGTGAGTTCCTGGATGCTGAAATTGATTTTAAAATTATCCTTGAGCTTCACAAAATAATGACAGCTAATACTGATGCCGAAAAATGCTCTGGAGAATTTAGACAAAGTGAAGTTTATATAACTGATCATGTTGACGGAGAAGTAGCACATATACCACCAGATTGGAAAGAAGTTGAACTTTTGATGGGTGAGCTTTGTACTTTTATCAATGATGATAAACATTTCATACACCCAATAATAAAAGCATCCATAATACATTTTTTGATTGGTTTCATCCATCCTTTTATTGATGGAAATGGGAGAACTGCCAGAGCGTTGTTTTATTGGTATCTATCAAAAAATGGATATGCTTTGATTAGAAATATTTCAATATCAAGAGTAATACTTGAATCAAGAACCCAATATGATAAAGCATTCTTAAAGACTGAATATGATGACAATGATTTGAATTATTTTATATCATACAGTATGAAAAACATAAGAATCGCTTTTGAAAAGTTAGTAAATTATAGAGATAAAAAATTAGATGAACGTAAAAAAGCTAATTCAATATCCTATGAGCTTTTAAATAAAGGGCTAAATAAAAGACAGGCAGACCTACTCGGCTGTTTATACCTGAAAGAGAAAAACACAGTTACACTAAACAGATATGTGGAAAAGTATGGAGTTGTGAGACAAACCGCAAGTAAAGACCTCAATGAATTAATAAAACTGGGTTTGATAACAGAAAATAATCATCAAAGCCATACGCATACAATATATCTAACAGAAACGCAATTGATACATTCATACGATAAAATGTCGCACAACAGGTATTTATGAGCACCCATGCTTATAGCCGATTTAAATTTTATTGCTAGTGGTCAAAAGCTATTTTGATAAAGCATGATACAAAAACCGCCCTTGAATATAAAAAAGCGCCACATAATTGCCGGCTGGATGAAAAGCTCGCTATTTTTCAAAAAAGAAAATTTCAGATTTCCAATCCGTTTGTCACGAAATCGCTAAAATTTTAAAATAAGAAGGATTGTTTTTATTGTCTACTTTTGCAGCTGAATTTGAAAAGCAAATAAATGAAATTTGAATTAGAGGCGGTATGTCCTGATACAGGAGCACGGGCGGGTCTGCTGCATACTGATCATGGTGTGATCGAAACGCCGATATTTATGCCGGTGGGTACTGTGGGTAGTGTAAAAGCAGTCATGCAGGACCAATTGCTCAATGACATTAAGGCACAGATCATTTTAGGCAATACCTATCATTTATATTTAAGGCCGGGAACAGATATTTTAGAAAAAGCCGGTGGCTTACATAAATTTAATGGCTGGCCAAAGCCGATATTGACCGATAGCGGTGGCTACCAAGTCTTCTCCCTTTCCGGCAATCGCAAATTGAAAGAAGAAGGTGCTATGTTCCAGTCGCATATCGACGGTTCTAAACACCTGTTTTCTCCGGAGCGTGTCATGGACATCCAGCGCAGCATCGGAGCCGATATTGTAATGGCTTTTGATGAATGTACGCCTTATCCCTGCGATTATAACTACGCCAAAAAATCTATGGAAATGACCCATAGATGGCTGGATCGCTGTGTGCAGAGAATGAACGAAACGGAACCAAAGTACGGTTATCACCAGTCCTTATTCCCGATCGTACAGGGCAGTACCTATAAAGACCTGCGTAAACAATCTGCAGAATACATTGCCTCGAAAGGCGCTGAGGGTAATGCCATCGGCGGATTGTCTGTCGGGGAGCCTGAAGAAGACATGTATGAAATGTGCGGATTGGTCTGTGATATACTTCCGAAAGATAAACCACGTTATTTAATGGGAGTAGGCACGCCCTGGAATATTATTGAAAATATTTCATTGGGTGTGGATATGTTTGATTGTGTGATGCCGACGCGTAACGGCCGTAACGGGATGTTGTTTACCTCGAATGGAGTAGTCAATATCAAGAATAAGAAATGGGAAGCAGATTTTTCTCCGATTGATGATGGAATTGCTGCTCCTGCCAGTAATTATTATACGAAAGCCTATTTACGCCATTTGTTTCAGGCAAAGGAAATCCTGGGCTTGCAGCTGGCTAGCCTGCAGAACCTGAGTTTCTACCTGCACCTGGCACAGGAAGCAAGAGCGCAAATATTAAATGGTACTTTCGGTCAATGGAAAAATTCGGCTCTGACCCGTGTTAAAACAAGATTGTAAATCAAGATGAAGGCATGAACTTCCTGACAAAGCTGGACCGCTACATATTGTCTAAATTTTTAGTGACATTCATATTTTTTGTATTAATGATGTCCGTAATTATCTGCGTGATCGACTACACGCAGAAAATAGACGATTTTGTAAAGTATAAAGCACCTACCGGAGAATTGTTCATTTATTTCCTGGTGACTGCCCCCAGTTTTATTGTCTTGCTGTTTCCGCTATTTGTATTCCTTGCGACCATCTATTACACTTCTCGTTTAGCTTACCGTACAGAAATTATTGCCATATTAGCTACCGGGACTTCATTTTTCCGGTTTTTAAGACCTTTCGTTGTAGGAGGGATCTTATTGTGTGCCACAAACCTGCTCACCAATCATTACCTCATCCCAAAGGCCAATACGGTGATGAATACCTTCCTGCGTAAATACTTTTATGATAAAAAAGTTTCTGCGGACGGTGTGCATCTTAAAATTTCCGACAGCACCTATATCTACATGGGGACCTTCAATTTTGAAGGGTCTAATGGTAACAACTTTACCGTAGAGACAATCAAAGGCGTAGATCTGAAAGAAAAGATCATTGCCGAAAGAGTTTCCTATGATAAAAAAAAGAAAGAGTGGGTGATGATGAATGTCGTTCATTTGAAAAATGACAGCATTGCTGAGCACCTGGAGCGAAAAGATGAGCTGAGGAAGAAATATAATTTTACTCCTGAAGACTTAAATATTGATAGGAATATCAAGATTGAATTGACCACACCTGAACTTGCGGCCTTCATTGCCCGGGAAAAGTCCAGGGGATCGGAAAATGTTTCAGATTTTGAAATTGAATTGTATAAGCGTTCCGCCCAGCCTTTCGCGGCCTTTATACTTGTGATCATCGGAGTGTGTATAGCCTCGCGTAAAGTACGCGGAGGTAGCGGTTTACACCTGGCCATCGGTATTGCGATCAGTGCCTTATATATATTGACCATGCAGCTTACGACTACGTTTACCGTCAATAGCGGTTTGCACCCGATTATTGCCGTATGGATCCCGAATGTTATTTTTATGATTTTAGGAATTTATTTGTACCGCAGGCAAGCAGCATAAATAAGTGCTTGGCAAATGTGATAAATGCCGGATAGAAAAAAAGATCCCCTGGGGATCTTTTTTTCTATCCGGCATTTATGTTCTTTTTATCTTGTTTGCCTTTCTTATGCTTCTTGCTGTTTTTCTTTTTTTCAGAGATTTTGGTGTTTATCCTATCTTCTAAGCCTTTCAGCCATTCGGTTGTCGTTGCATTGGTAACAATTTCTTTGGCCTGTTGGATCATTTTCAGGGCTTTCTTCCAATTTTTTAATTGCTCATAAAGACCGGCTTTGCGATACAGCAACCAGGATTTGTCCGTTCCTTTTACGCCCATGGCGAAATCAATAAACTTTTCCGCATCCGCATAATCTTCGTTCCAGATCAATACATTGATGTAGTGCGGATAGATCTCAATGGCATGTACATTTACCGCCA
Organism: Morinoia aosen; assembly: GCA_030386875.1. NCBI lineage: Eukaryota > Metazoa > Arthropoda > Malacostraca > Amphipoda > Talitridae > Morinoia > Morinoia aosen. The sequence continues at coordinate 65,010,151 of JASJYW010000027.1, forward strand.
ATGCCTCAAGGAAGTAATTTTTGGAAGTCTCAAAATCTTTGAAGATCTCCCCGTGCATTCTGCCCATCAGGCAAAGCGCGGTCGTATCTTCACTATCGTAAGACAAGGCATATTCTAAAGACTCGCTGGCCTCTTCCAGATTATAAGGATAGGCGTCCAGTGCCTTTAATACATATTTATTCGATTTTATAAGATGATTTGTTTAAAAGGGCTGCCAGTCTGCTTTTGCAGGACAGCCCCAATGCTTATTTATCCATTCGCGCTATTTTCGGAATGAATGTTGCCAAAATGCTCACCAGTTCCTTCTGGTTAGCCATGACTTTTACTATGTCTTTATAGGCCATCGGTGCTTCATCAATACCGCCACCGATCAGCCTTACATCGTGTGCCGCAAGGTGCTTCTGCACAGAGCTTTTCGTGAGCTTGCTTTTACACTGTGAGCGGGACAGTAACCTGCCCGCACCATGTGATGCCGAATTCAGGCTGGCTTCATTACCTAATCCCATTACTACATATCCGGGGGCCGTTAAAGAACCGGGAATGATTCCGATCTCGCCCAAACCCGCAGGCGTAGCGCCTTTGCGGTGTACGATACATTCTTTGTCGTCGACCATTTCTTTCCAGGCGAAATTGTGATGATGCGCAATTTTTGCCACTGCCTGCGTTCCCAGTAATTTAGTGATCCGGCGGTGGATATCATCATGACAAGCCTGAGCATAGTCGCCGGCAAGGTTCATCGCTATCCAGTATTCCTGACCGTCATGGCTGTTCATATCCAGCCAGGCCAGATGTTGCACCTGCCTAGGTAGAGGACATTGTTTGGCCGCGAGATAAGTATAATGTCGCGCAATGTTGGATCCCAGTGCCCTTGATCCGCTGTGAGAAAGCAAGCCCAGATATTGGCCCGGCTGTAGTTTCCAGTGATTGTTATGCTCTTCGATGACTACAATACCAAACTCTACAAAGTGATTGCCGCTGCCGGAAGTTCCTAGCTGGCGATAAGCTTTGGAGAGCAGGCTTTTGAGTAAAGGGATTTCCCTGAATTCAGGCCGCTCAAACACGTCACTTTCACTTTTCGTTTTATGTACCTCATACATACCGAACTTGGTATGCTCCGACAGGATTTGTGTCAGGCGATAAGTATTGCTTTTGAGATACGAGGCCGGAATAGGGTAGATGCTTAAACACATCCGGCAGCCTATGTCCACACCCACACCATAAGGTATAACTGCGTTATCTGTAGCTAATACGCCACCGATTGGCAGTCCGTAACCACTATGTGCATCGGGCATTAAAGCACCTTTGACCGAAACAGGCAGTTTCAGTGCTTCGAACATCTGGTACTTGGCACTGTCTTCGATCTCGTTTTCGCCAAAGATCTCAAACGGTGCCCTAAGGGTGTTGAGCTGATGCATCTGTACCTTTACGGGTTCGATCAATGCTTCGGCTATCTTGCCCCAGACCGGATGGCCTTTAAACTGCTCCGGCGTGTCCAGCACCAGTTTAGCATCCAATAAAAGCCGTTCTTTTTTTTCTTTTTTGCCATAGCGACTGATTTGCCCCATGGCTATATTGATACTATTATTATTAGGGTAACCAATTTTTAAGAGGTCTTTCCCTTTGATTTTATTTCCCATGATGTTTATTGAAATGATATACGATCCCTGATACCACATCTATGGAGGGTTGATGCGATTCAGATAAAAGGGAATCTTTTTAGCGCCTGTTTAAATTTTATTGATTTAATTTTTTACAGGTTGTTTTTGAGATAAAATGCGGCGAATTTTGCAGGCATAGCAGGTCGCTACGACGAAAAGTTCAACGATATTTTACCCAAAAAGGAACATAAGAAAAAAATATTGAATGAATTTTAAACAGGCTCTTAGCAAAAAAGAAGCCCGAAACTTTTGGCTTCGGACTTTCGTATCAAATCGAAGGAGTTATTCCTTCTATGAAAAGTGAAAGTCGCGAAGCGCGCGCGCACCAAGTCCTATTGGTGCTATCGCAGATATGTTTGTGTGGAACAGGAACATTATTGCTTCGTTTTAAAATGTGATGTGAATTGATTTCCGATGCAAAGGTAATCGTAAAATTTAAATAACAAAAAATATTTTAAATTATTTTTTAAAGAAAGCCAATTTGTTATGAATATTTTGACATGAAAATACTGTTTGCTTCATGAGGGAAACATTTCAGTACGGAATCAGGATATTTGTACTGCCCGAGCATCTTTTCTGAGGAGATAAACACAAAAAAGCGTCCGATAAATCTTATCGGACGCTTTGGCTACAGCCATATGTTGATTATCTAAAATACGGTATTCCTCGTAATGATACATTGCGTCCTGTATGTAAAATTGAAACCTGGCATTTTGATAATGATTTATATGATTTAAAAATTCGTTGCGAAAATAGACAATTTTTTAATCCGGCAAAAAAATGCGTATTAAATTTCTTCGTGCAGGCTGCTATATTTTCGTATAATCTCGGTGCGCCAGATTAAGGCGTATGCCGGAGAAGATATGGTAATGGCTAGCATTATAAGCAGATAATGCGGCATCATAAGTAAAGTTGCCATAAACACCACCCAGGTCGAAAAATAAATTAGGTGCGATCAGGTAACTGGCATGTAGGCTGCCCAGAAGGCGTGTCAGTTTAGGCCCGTTAATCATTTTTACGCCATGATCGTAAGTGTAGTTTTTCCTGTAATCTTTGGACAAGTCGTTGCCATAGTTAAGCCCGCCGGTATCTACACCATGTTGATAGAACATCGCTTTTGCTTCCAATGTAATCCGCTTATCAGGCCTGTATTTGGCAATAAATATGGCTTCCCGGAAACCAGCACCCAAAGGATGGCCAAGCGGTAAGTTGTTATTTGTGAAATTGGCGGCCACATAGCCTTCGCCTCTATCTATATGTTGGAAGGTGTACGGACGGATCACATTCCCTTCCAGTTGCAGGTCGAGATTGGCGACATTAAATGCATCGTAATAATTCAATCCGAGTTGTGCGCCCCATTTATTATGCATGTATCCGTTGCCGGCAAAGAATTTTTTGACCGTAAACTCGTTCAGCAGGAATTGACCATAAATCCGGAAACCCTTTGCAGCTATAGCTTTTGCGTTGATGCCTATGGTTACTTTGTCGGGGCTGCCTAAGCCTCTTTCTATAGCACGATAGAAAATAATCGGGTTTAAATATCCCATTTCAAAACCATTTTCCCGGTTGAAGACCACCATTTCATAAGCACCTATATTTAACCATTTGGTAAGGTTGATGCTTAACTGGTGCGCAGTGGCAAATTTGTAATTGGGTTGTGTATTGCTTAAAGGATTGCCGGGGATATTATTGTCCGCATTAAGCCGCATAAAAAGGTTATCGTATTGCAGTTTCCAAACCCTGGTGCGAATGTTGGCATAGGCAATCGGAGCTGAGAAGTCTGATAAAACCAGTCCACGGTAGCCATCGCCCAGTTTGAAATAATCATAACCCAGATTGACACTGATATAATCTTTAAGTAAGCTGGTGCTGATAGTTCCGGTAGGCAACACATATCCGTAGCTTTGATTAGTGCTATTGTACGTATAATTACGTGGTGCACTAATTAAGGTATTCCGTTCCAAATTGATAGCCTGGTAATAGCTGACCGGCTGCTCCTGTATATAGCGTAGATTTAAGTCGAGACCCAGATAATGTTTATACTTGGCTCTAATCTTAGCACCTGCTGCCAGGTTGTATTTAAGATCGGTTTGTTTATCTGAATTTTCATAGATGCCTTGTATTCCCAGTACAGGGTTGGCGCTAATGAAAAAATTACGGTTATTGTAGTAGCCCAGGTCGGTGATTTTCTGGTAAAAAGGCCCGGCAGGTCTACGTGAATCAATAGCACCAAAACCGTCCGGAGTGGCCCATTCTCCGGCATTACTCAATGCCAGGCCAATGTTGGCATTGTCTGTTTGTGTCCAGCCTTTTCGGGTATTATATTGTGCGGCCTGTTCCATAAACTCAGCAACACTTTTTTTATCTAAAGGTTGCACGGTCGTATGTATTCCCTCCGGAAATTCACCGGAAAGTGCAGACAATCGGTTCACCAATTCATAAGCATCTCCATCAATTGCTTCATAAGCACTTTGAGCTCGGGTAAGGCCGGCGGTTAGTAAAATTAATGCGGGGCAGAGTACAATTCGTTTCAAAACGGGTTTATTTGAATTTGCTGCAAATTACAAAAACATTTATATTAAAGCAGTATTTGGGTAATGGTATAAATAATTAGGCCCACAATGCCGCCAACCAGAGTGCCATTTATGCGGATAAACTGGAGATCTTTGCCCACTTCCAATTCCAGTTTTTCGCTCAAATCCTTTCCCTTCCAGTTGCCCACGGTCTGGCTGATCAGGCCGCCCAGGCTGCCTTTGTTCTTTAAAACAATTTTATAAGCGTTCTTTCTTACCCAGGTATTGATCTTTTGATTAAAGCCTGCATCTTTTTTAAAAGTATTGGCAATATCATCAATTGATTTGCGAATATAATTTTTTAATGCAGATTCATCTGCTTCTAATGCAGTAATGATGCCGTTCTTCACACTTTTCCAGATATCAGCGGCCAGCTTTTTGGTTTGGCTGCCGTCTAGGAATTCATGCTTGATTTTGTCTATATCCTGTTTCCATTCCGGTTTTGTTTTGATGTCCGCTGCGATTGATTTTAACTGATGCGCAATATCGTTCCTTATAGGATGTTCCGCATTGACTTCGATATCGCCGAAGTACTTACTCAGGCCATTGGTAATCTTTTTAGCGATCATATGATCCACAAAGCCAGGGATCAGGATAGAGCTCTCTGCTTTCACTTTATCTTTCACCATATTTTCATTTTCGGCGATATAAGTTTTCAGTTTACCGGCAATAAAAGTCATAAGCTGGTTATGCATATCCTTATTCATCGCATATTCCAGACCTTTTCCTAAAAGTTCATTGGCATTTATCTGCTTCAGGAATTTTTTTCCTTTTTTATCAATCACCCCGATAATAAACTGGTCGTCCAGTTCTAGGATGATTTTATGCGCATATTTTATGATCTCTCCGGATAAGAACTGTTTGTTTTTTTCTTTTTCCAGCCAGTCTGACACAAATTTTGAGATTTCCAGTTTCGAAATATAGGGTCTGAGATTTTCCGGGGTAAGGAAATTGTCGACTACAAAACTACCTAGATTATCACCGATCTTTTGTTTGCTGTTTTCAATCAGGTTAGTGTGTGGAATACGTAAGCCCAGGGGATAGTGGAACAGTGCGGTGACGGCAAACCAATCGGCCAAAGCACCGACCATTGCGGCTTCTGAGAACGCCTTTACATAATGCATCCAGTTTTGAGGAGACTTTTCGATGAAGATCGTTATTGCGATAAAGATAAAGGCCATGAAGATAAACAAGCCAGTAGCGAGTAATTTATGCTTCCTGAGTTGCTGCTTTTTTTCGGTTGTGGTCATAAAGAGCTTTTGTTTGAGCACAGCAAAGGTAAAAAATCAAATATTGTCAGGATGAAATCTCTTGTTGACTTAAATACCCTGATTTATGAATAATTGATTAGTTTTAGCTGGTGTTTGATGCATACAGTGTCCTTTTATTCTTATTTTATGCTTATTGAACAAATTATTGATAGTGTTTTTTCCCATTCCGGAAAGCTCGAAAGCTACGCTGGTACAGTATATTAGGGAAGTTTCCTTCAAAAAAGGCCATCTGATCATAAAAGCGAATAAGGTCGATCAGTATATTTATTTTATCAAAAAAGGTCTGGTACGTGCTTTTGCCGATATTGAAGATAATGAAGTCACCTTCTGGATCGGTAAAGAAGGTGCTACTATTATCTCTATGAGAAGTTATGTAGAGCATAAAGAAGGGTATGAAAATATAGAATTGCTCGAAGACTGTGACTTGTATCAACTGGACGGTGCTATCTTACAGCAATTGTTTTTAGAAGATATCCATATTGCCAATTGGGGACGAAAGTTTGCCGAAATAGAGCTGATCCACACGGAAGAAAGGCTGATCTCCAAACAATTCAAAACCGCTACAGAACGTTATAAAGACCTTTTAGAACATAATCCGGATTTGCTGCAAAGAGTACAGCTCAATGTGATCGCCGCCTACTTGGGCATTACTCAAGTAAGCCTGAGCCGCATCAGGTCAGACGTGCGCTGATGAGATTTTATCATTTGTAAAACGAGAAGCCATGATCTTTTGGGAACTTTGTGGTTCTAAAAGAAAAATGTATGAACTGGCTTTTATTGGTGATCGCAGGAATTTTTGAAGTGGTATTCGCTTCTTGTTTAGGGAAAGCAAAAGAGGCTACAGGTGCTACAGCAGTCTGGTGGTATGCCGGTTTTTTTGTTGCATTGACGATCAGTATGGGATTACTGGTAAAAGCTACACAAACATTACCTATCGGCACGGCTTATGCGGTATGGACCGGAATTGGCGCAGTAGGGACTGCGTTGGTGGGTATTATTATCTTTAAAGACCCTGCCAGTTTCTGGCGTGTTTTCTTCCTTACGACTTTGATCGGTTCCATTATCGGCCTCAAAGCGGTGTCGCATTAAGCCCGGATTGTAATCAGGATTGATCGGAGAATATTTTGATCAAACGGTCTAGCTTAAGGCTTCTTGCGAAAGCATGGAAATATCTTTGTAGCATATTTTGCAAGTACATAATTACGAGCGCAATAGCAGTGTTTGAGGATAAGGGTAAAACGTCAATGAATGAGCTATTTATTTCGGACTTTGATGAAGGGAAAGTTTAAAATAATGATCAAATTATCTGCTTACGCCCTGATTCGTGAAATAATGATATGCACTTTTTTATATTCTGAAATATTTATATTATTTTGGGGCGTTTGTTATTAGCATATTCCCTTTTGTATGAAAATGATGCATTACTCGTTCGCTGGTTTAGCGATCTTTTCCTGTATAAGCTTTAGCTATGCACAATCCGAGCAGGAAGGATTAAATTCAAGGACTGTTATTCAGAAAGGTATGAAAGCCTATGAAGACGGTGATTATAAAAAGGCAATTGAATTTTATCAGAAAGTGCCGGAGGGTGATACCAATTACTATGCCGTGCAATATGAACTCGGTTTAGTATTACTCGCTGACAGCCAGTTCAACCAATCTATTGCGAACAATCTTACTCTTTTAAAAAACTATAAAGATGAAGAGCGCCAGATCTTGTTAAATATCGGTACCAGTTATTCTTATAAAGAAGAATACGATAAGGCATTAGCCTATTATGATACGGCACATCAGCGTTATCCTACCGATAACAGACCATTATATGAAACCGCTGTAATATATCTGAAGAAGGGGAACTATGAGCAAGGGATAGAATATTTGCAAAAATCTCTGATGTATAATCCAAGGCACTTTCGCTCACATTGGCTATTGGGCGTATGTTATCTGGAACAGGGTAGGCTTGCCGAATCTTACATTGCTTTGCAGGCCGCACTGACTACTACTTCAAATTCGGGCGATGCGCAGACAATATTGCGACTATTGCATACTATAGCCAGTCAGAGTGATGTGGCGCAAACTGCTTTTGCCAAAAAGAAAGAGCAATACAGCCACTATTTGTTTGACGATATTGACGAAATCGTGCATTCTAAACTGGCATTGAAAAAGGAATATAAAGTTCAGTCAAAGTTTGATGATATAATTGTTCGTCAGTTACAGGTGATTCTTGAAAAACTTGAATTCGATGCAAAGGATGACAATTTCGTTATGCAATATTATATTCCGTTTTTAATGGAAATAAAGAAAAAGCAATTGTTCGACTCTTATGTGTTATACATTCTTTCGGATTATGGTATTGAGTCAATAGATAAAGTTGCCGGTTCCAGGAAAGGAAAAGCTAAGTTGACAGAGATCGCGCAGATTATTAATCCTTATTATGAATATATACTGGGTACGCGGGAGTTATTTTATACAAAAAGAACTTTTGATAAAATCCGATACTTTAGCCGTGGGCAAAATGAGATACTTATTGAGGGCAAACCCAAAGATGAGACCTTTAATGAATTTACTGCGGGGCCTGTTAAGTTTTATAGGTACCACAGCCTTCTTGCAGAAGGGAGGTTCAATGCCAATGGCAATAAGGATGGGGAATGGAAATATTATTACCCTAACGGTAAAATAAAATCTGAAGAGACTTTTAAAGATGGAAAATCGAATTATGGTACTTATACCAAGTATTATGAAAACGGCAACATCGACTACCAGGTGAATTATGATAAAGAGGGTATGTTTAAGGACCGGAAAGATTATAAATTCAATGGTGCGCTTTATTCTTCACAGGTAAAAAATGTCAAAGGAGACTATAAGGTGACTTATTATTACGAGAATGGGAAAGAATTTTATACAAAGGTTTTAACCGCAAAGGATACCAAGACAGAGGCTGATGGTAAGGTAGTGCGCTATCATCCTGATGGTACTATTTATATGGAGTATACAATTCTGAATGGCAAAGTAAATGGCTTGTTCAAAGAGTATTTTCCGGATGGTAAGATAAAATATGAAATCGCTTATAAAGATGGTCAGTATGATGGGATGTATTACTCTTTTTTCAGAGATGGAAAACTGGACTCTAAATGTAATTATGTAAATGGTAAACCTCAGGGACGTTCTGAAGATTATTATGAATACGCCGATAACTATTACACCCAGGAATTTAATAAGGGGATGCTGAATGGTACGGTAAAGTATTATAATAAAAACAAAGAATGCTATGGTGAAGTGAAATATGAAAATGAAGTTCCTGTGGCCGCTTCTTTTAAAGATCTGAAAGGCAGCAGTGTTGCTTCTGTAAGCAGTAGCAGTGGACTGAACCTTTTGGAACTTTATAATCAATATGGTATAAAGACCAGTGCGCTCGCACTGAATAAAAAGGGTGGTCTTCACGGAGAGGTGAAGCGCTATTTTGATTTTGGCGGTATCCGGAATATAGAACATTTCAAAGACGGTGTAAAGGACGGTAAAGCCACTTATTATTTTGAAAATGGCGCAATAAGCCATACGCGTGAATTTAATGCAGGTCGACAGACAGGGCTTTACCAGGGCTTTTCAGAAGATGGTAAACTGGATGTCGAAGGCTGGATGCTAGACGACCAGCCGCAAGGACAATGGAAAAGCTATTTTTCTAACGGGAAATTAAGCCGGGTTTATTTTATGTTGAATGATAGTAAAAACGGTCCCGATCAACAATTCAACTATGCCGGTAAACTGATTCAGACCAGTATGTTTGAGAAAGGAGTTTTGGTCGGACTAACGCAGTTTGACTCTGCCGGAAATGTTTTTAATCAGCTTGCTTTTCCCACAGGTAATGGTATTTATATAAGTAAATATGTCAATGGAACGGTCAAAGAGGAAGTGCCTTTGAAATACGGTAGCTATAACGGTATTTATAAGTCTTACGCCATTGATAAAACCCTTTTGGAAAGTGGTAATTATGTAAATGGTAAGATAGAAGGCAAGTACGAACTGTATCATCCGAATGGTACTAAATACTTTCTCGGTCAGTATAAAAATGGCATTCGTTACGGTATGTTTACCGTTTATGACCTTGAAGGAAATGTGACAGATGAGGCCAATTACCTGGACGGTAAGCGTAATGGTGTCAATAATGTTTATTGCGGAGGTCAGTTACGCTATGCAAATAATTTTTATGATGACGATAAGCATGGTAAGTGCATCGTTTATGGAGAAAACAAAAAAGTTGCGGGTATCATTTATTATGATAATGGTACATTGATTGGCTATTCTTATATCGGTAAAGACGGTAAAGAAGTGGAGATGATCCCTATTAAAAACGGTACGGGAAAAGCACTTACTTTTTATGAGGACGGTGCGAAAGGGCTAGAATTTACTTGGCTGAGTAACGGCTTTGATGGCAAGCAGAAACTCTATTATGCAAATGGTAATTTGGCGGAAGAAAGGAACTTTAAAAAAGGCATGTATCACGGCACTTTTAAAAGATGGAACCCGGATGGTACCGTTTATTACGATGCCAACTATGATATGGATAAAATGGATGGTGTCGAGCATCAATATGACAGTAAAGGCAACTTGGTGAGCGAATACAATTACATAGCCGGTTTGAAGCATGGCAATGCAAGTGTGAAAGAGAAGGACGGTAAGCAAAAACAGCTGAAATTCTACTACGGTACTTATGTGCAATAGTATCCGATTGTGTATTTTGATTATGGAAATAAAGAGCTAATTTGCTCTATATAAGAACGGAAGGAAAACATCATGAAAATAGTAAAAAAAATAATGCTTGCATGCGGCATATTCATGTCTCTTGTTAATAGTGCTATGGCGCAAAGCCTGGACGATTTACAAAAGCAATACAGTGATGAGTTTGGGGTTTATACAAAGTATTATCAGAACCTGGTTTTTTATTTTGATAAAGACGAGCTTAAAGTAAAAATGGATGTAGAAAACGAAAAAGTGCTGCTCGATCCGGCATTTGCTAAGGCCTTTTCAACAGAATCCGTTCATCATAGCTATTTCAGCACTTTAAACTACCTGGAAGCCGCTACACTGATCCCTACAGAGAAGAGTTTTAAGCGTGTGAAGTCCTTTAATACTAAGGTGAAATCATCTAAAGAAGATTATGTATTCTATGATGACAGTAAGGAAACAGAAATATACTATAACAATCTGGGAAAAGGTAATCGTACCAGTATTAAATACGGGCTTACCTTCAGAGATGTGTATATGGTACCCAAGATCTTTCTGCAAAACTATCTGCCTATCGTACACATGAAAATTGAAATAAGTCTTCCCAAAGGACTTACGCTTAATGAGTATCTGATGGGTCTGGATACCACTATTTATAAACGTTCAGAGGTTGAGACTAAAAACGGTAAAACAATTACCTGGGAAGCCAGGAATGTACCTAAGCTGAAGTTCTATGGAGATGCACCGAGTATCAGCAATTATATCAGCCAGTTGGTGCTTACTGTAAACCAGTACAAAAATCCTAAGAGTGCTGTAGTGACCAACTATTTGGGCAATCCCGGACTTTTAGCTAAATATTTACTGCGGTATATTAAGGATATCAACCAGCAGCCCAATGCTGACCTTATGGCAAAAGTAAAAGAGTTGACCGCAAAGGAAAGCAGTGATGCGGCCAAGGCTAAAGCTATTTTTAATTGGGTACAGGAGAATGTTCGCTATGTTGCTTTTGAAGATAGTTTAGGAGGCTTTATTCCACGCGAGGCATCATTGGTGTATCGGAGGAAATTCGGGGATTGTAAAGATATGTCCAGTCTTTTAAAAGCCATGTGCGAAGCGGCCGGATTACAGTCCAGTTTTGTATGGATCGGTACCCGCAACCTGCCTTATGCCGTAAGCAAAATGCCAATGCCTGGAGCCTTCAATCATATGATTGCCGCCGTGAAGATCGACGACAAATGGATCTTCCTAGATGCAACGGATAACATCATACCCTTTGGGGCGATACCTTATAGCATCCAGGGAAAGGAAGCCTTCCTGGTAAATCGGGAAGGGAGGTTTGAAATCGTGAAAATGCCGGTGGCCGGCACTTCTAGCTCTGTGATGACGGATAGCAGTATTGTAACGATAGTGGACGGTGCTTTAAGCGGGCAGGCTTTCCTGGATATAAAAGGTTATCAGGCCTGGTCTTTGAATGCTTTATTGAAATACAAAAGTGAGTCCGATATCGAAAAAACCTTTCAGCATTATACCAGGAGAGGTAATAATAAATACGATCAAACCTCTTTTGAATATAAGTTTGATAATAATGATCAGAAAGCGGTGCATATCACTACTACCTTCAATTTAAAAGACTATATACGTTCCGTAGATAACCAGTATTTTGTAAATCTGCATCTGAATAAATTTTTGCAGGATAACAAGATCGAAGCCGATAAAAGAAATGTGCCGGTTAGCAATGATTACAACCGTTCCTTAAACTATGTCGTTGACCTGATGATACCGAAAGGATATGTGGTTAGTCACCTCCCGGAGAATGTGGATCAACATTTTAAAGACATCGGCAGTCTGCTGATCACTTATGTGCAGACAAAAGATAAAGTACAGATGACCTGCTCCCTGAAGCTGGAAACTTTAGAAATAAGTGCCAGCCAGTTTGAGCAATATAATAAAATGATCACAGCATTGCAAAAGGCTTATAAAGAGTCGGTGGCAATTACAAAAAAATAACTTTACACAACGCGTTTAAAAAAGATGAAAATGAAGAAAGTATATTCCCTGTTAATGCTGGCTATGCTATCACAGCCCCTGCTTTATGCACAGTCTGAATGGAAAGAGAAGCCTGCCTATCATAAAATCGCAGATGAATATAAAAAAGAATCCATGGTAATGATCCTGGATGAGCGCACGCTGAAACTGGACTGGGATAATAAAGAAAAAGAGATGATGCAATACCGTGGAGTGCATCGCATCGCGAGATTGCAGGATGATAAGGGTGTGGAATCATTTAATACACTGGTCATAGGAGAGGGTAGAAGCGGTAAGATCACTCAGATCAAAGCACGTACAATAAAAAGTAATGGCAAAGTAATTGAATTGTCGAAAGAGCAGCTCAAGACTTCAAAAAATGAGTATGGTAATACAGAGTATCATATTGCCTTTGAGAATGTAAATATCGGGGACGAAGTAGAATATTTTTTTGAAGAAAAAAACCAGTTTATACCATTCGGTTCAGAGCGTATGCAATTCAGCATGCCCATTATTGAAAGCAGGTTTGTACTCACTAGTCCGGCTCACCTAGTTTTTGATTGTAAAGGGTATAATGGATTTCCCCGTACTACCTTAACCGAGAAAGACGAAATGAAGATCTATACAGCCACGCTTGAAAAGATCGAGGGCATTAAAGACGAAACCTATGCAGATGCCGATATTCACAGTAAAAGAATAGATTATAAGCTGAGTTACGTTTCTGATAAAGGCACTCGTCTGTACACCTGGACTGATCTGATGAAAGGCATGTATGACCAGCTGTACAAGAATACGGATAAAGAAAACAAGGCCATTCAAAAGTATGTAAAGGGCCTGAACTTATCTTCTGATTTATCAGAAGATGAGCGGATAAAAAAGCTGGAAATAGCACTCAAAAAAGATATTACCCTGAATGATGAATTGTTTGACCCGGCATATGATAAGCTGGATTTTATCCTGGAAAAAAAGACTACTCATGAGAAAGGGATGATGAAAATTTTTGCTGCTTGTCTGGATGCATTAGAGATAAAGTATGAAGCAGGATATACGGCAAACAGGTTTAAGTATGTGATAGATGAGGAACTGGAGAACTGGAACTATCTGGACGTTTATATTATTTACTTCCCTAAATCCAAAAAATACTTGTTACCTGCTGCGCCTTTTTTCAGGTATCCGGCCATTGGCCCTTTCGTAGAAGGCAGTAAAGCGGTCTTTTGTAAGCGAGTATCTGCTGGTAATGTTACTTCAGCAATATCTGTGGTAAGAGAGATACCGGTGAGCTCAATCAAAGAGAACTGGAGTAAATTACAGGCCAACGTGAGTTTCAGTAAAGATGATTTTACACCGAATATTCATTTTGATTATTTCTTTTCCGGAAGCTCAGCAATAGGTATCCGGGAATCGGTTATGTTCTCTACCAAAGAAAATGAAAAAGGATTCGTAAAATCCCTGATGAATGTTGCCGACCAGGAGAGTGACATTAAATCGTTTTCCTTTGTCAATCGTGGTTTGGAATATTACAGTGACAACAAGGCAATCGGTATTGTCAGTGATATTATAGCAGAGAATCTTTTAGAAAAGGCTGGCAATAAATACTTGTTCAAGATCGGGGATGTGATCGGGCCGCAGGTGGAAATGTATCAGGATGAAAAAAGAGTTCTGCCTATTACGATTGAGTATCCACATATGCTGTACCGAGAAATAACTATTAATATTCCTGAAGGTTATAAAATATCCAATCCGCAGGTTGTAGACAAAAATGTATTTTACGGAGATGATGCTTATGGATTTGTAGCCAGTCATAAGATGGAAGGAAATAAATTGATCGTATCTATTAAAGAGCACTACGCCAAAATAAATTATGACAAGTCTGAAATTGAACCTTTCAGGAAAGTAATTAATGCGGCGGCAGATTTCAATAAAGTGACTTTGGTTTTTGAAAAGATATAACAATAAGTTGTTTCATGTTTTTTGATACTTTTATTGAGAATGACTATATAAAATAAGATATTTTTTAATTAAATTTGAAGTAGCAATGTGAAAATAGTATAGTCTGCGGAATTGAATCGGCAATGTTACGCCCCAATAATTTTTCCCTTTGTCAGTTGAAAGGGTTTAACTAAATTTGCACACTTTAGGACGGACTGTCAATCGACAATTGCTTATTGTTAATCAATAAAAGTAACGATGTTTATGATGGTCGAGCAATTAAATGTATCAGAGATGAAATCAACAATGATTCAAAAAGAAGAAATTGAAAACTACCTGATGGTTCCTGCTGCCGAAGACCGATCGAAAGAGCTGAAGAAAGAACTGGAATATGCTGTGAGATTAGGTAATGAGTATAAAGGAAAAACAATCATCACTTTTCTAACTTCTGAAGGGCCAATGACCGTAGAAACTACAGTCTGGTCTGCAACCGAAAACAGTATTCAGCTTAAAGGTGGTGTTATTATTCCTTTGAGCAGTATTATTATGGTTTCTTTTTAAACCATTGTTTTGAATAACTAATTTCAAGGATAGTTTCTTTTACAGAAATTATCCTTTATTTTTATTATTATGAGGATAGGAGTTAATACGCGCTTATTTTTAAAAGGTAAGTTGGAAGGAATAGGCTGGTTCATGCACGAAACATTAAAACGTATGGTGATCAATCACCCGGAGCATGAATTTTATTTCTTTTTTGACCGACCCTATGATGAGTGCTTTGTTTTCGCCGATAACGTTACACCGGTAGTCCTTTCTCCTCAGGCAAGGCATCCGGTGCTTTTTTATATCTGGTTTGAATGGTCGATCGCAAGAGCATTGAAAAAGCACAAGATCGATGTATTCCTTTCTCCGGACAATTATGCCAGCTTAAGCACGAAAGTGCCTACCTGTCTTGTGGTTCATGACCTGGCTTTTGAACATTACCCGCATTTTGTGAGTAAAGTCAACTTGATGCATTACAAAAGATATGTGCCTAAGTTTGTACAAAAAGCAAAACGCATTGTTGCCGTTTCCGAATTTACCAAACAGGACATTATTGCCCGCTATGGGATTGATGCCGATAAGATTGATATCGTTTATAATGGTGCCCATGAACTGTATAAACCTCTTACTTATGAGGAAAAACAGGGCATCCGGGAAAAGTATACTGAGGGCAAACAGTTCTTCTTATTTACCGGCTCTTTACACCCACGCAAGAATGTGATCAACCTGCTGAAAGCATTTGTGAAGTTTAAGCGCCGCCAGAAAAGCCCGATGAAGCTCGTGATCGTAGGGCGTATGGCCTGGCTGGCAAAAGAAATAGAAGAAGCAAAAGCTAAAATGCCCTACAAAGAAGAGGTCATCTGGTTGGGTTATGTAGACGTTGAAGATCTGGTAAAAATTACCGCTTCCGCTTATGCAATGGTCTATCCGTCTTTATTTGAAGGCTTTGGTATTCCTATTTTAGAATCCTTAAAATCCGGAGTGCCTGCTATCGCTTCCGATACTTCTTCTATGCCTGAAGTTTTAGGCAATGCCGGTATATTAGTGAATCCTGAAGAAGTAGAAAGTATAGCTGCGGCGATGGAAAAAATGTATAAAGAAGAAACTTTACGTAACAAATTTATACAGGAAGCCGCAGTTCAGAGCAATAAATTCAGTTGGGATAGGAGTGCCGAATTATTGTATGATTCCATTATGAAATGTCGCTAGCAAATGATGGCTGGAAATCTTGATAAAGGAAGAGCCGGAGAGATTGCTGCGGGAAGACTTTTAAAAGAGAAAGGCCATGTCATCCTGTTTGAAAACTACCGCTGGCAACATAAAGAAATTGATATCATTTCTGTAGATGCCGATGTGCT
>JASJYW010000027.1:65026726-65083282 GCA_030386875.1 Morinoia aosen
GGGCTAGACGATGATGGCAGAAAATCATTCGAAACCCTTTTTGCAGCCTTGTTCCCGAACAATAATTATGGTAAGCAAACGACTATCGGTACTATCGAGCACCTGAAGAACCCTTCATTAACAGCGATTCGTAAATATTACGACGACTATTATGTGCCTAATAATATGGGTATCATCATGGCGGGTGATTTTGATCCGGCAGTTGTGATCAAAAAGATCGAAGCGACTTTCGGCTACATGAAAACCAAAGATGTCCCGGCTTATAACCCGGGTAAAGAGAGTGAAATTACCAGCCCGATCGTGCGTGAGGTTATGGGTCCTAAACCAGAGAATGTCATGATGGGCTTTCGCTTCCCGGGGGCTTCTTCTAAAGACGCACAGATTCTGGAACTGGTCGGTAATATCCTCACCAATGGTTCTGCGGGGCTTATTGACCTTAACCTGGTAAAATCACAAAAATTATTGAGTGCTTATGCTTTCCCGTATGTGCTGAAAGATTACTCTATGCTGATCTTACAGGGTAACCCCGACTCAGGGTCAATCTTTAGATCAGGTAAAAGATCTGTTACTGGCGCAGATCGCGAAGCTGAGAAGCGGAGATTTCTCTGATGACCTGATCCAGTCTATAGTAAATAACGAAAAGAAAAACGACATCGCGCAAAATGAAGATTACAGCAGCCGCGCCAGCAACCTGATGGACAATTTCACGTCTGAATTGGATTGGAGCACTGCGATATCTTACCCGGATATGATCAGTAAGATCACCAAGCAAGACATCATGGACTTTGCGAGCAAATACCTGAAGGACAATAACTACGTGATCGTTTACAAGAAAAAAGGGGAAGATAAATCTATCGTAAAAGTAGAAAAACCAACCATTACCCCGGTTTCTGTAAACAAAGAGCAGTCTGCGTTTGTGAAGAAAGTAAAACGCAATGCCGGAGAACGCGATCGCACCGCAATGGCTGAACTTCGCTACCGATATCAAAAAAGGCAAGCATGGCAATATCGAACTGTTAACGGTTCAGAATAAAGACAATGCGCTCTTCCGTATGTACTACCACTTTGACATTGGTAAATGGAACAATAAATTATTACCGATCGCTGCCGGCTACCTGGAGTATTTAGGAACTAAAGACAAGTCCAGCGAGCAGATCTCTCAGGATTTTTACAAATTAGCTTCTTCTTTCTCGGTAAGTTCTGCCAACGAAGAAACTTATGTGACCCTGGACGGCCTGAATGAAAACTTTGATGCTTCCGTTAAATTGCTGGAAGACTTGATCAAAAACTGTGAAGCGGATGAAGAAGCATTGCAGGCTTATAAAGAGAACCTGAAGAAATCAAGAGCCAACGCTAAAGAGAATAAGAACGCAATCATGGCCGGCTTACGCTCATATGCGCAATACGGGCCTAACAATCCGTTTAACAATGTGCTTTCTGACAGTGAATTGGATGCTTTAACCGCCAAACAACTGGTAGACATCATCCGCAATATGGTGAATTACAAGCACCGAGTATTGTATTATGGTCCGCAAACTGTAGCACAATTACAAACCAGCTTAGCGAAGCACCATAAAGCACCAGCGCAATTCGCAACTATGCCTGCTTCTAAAACGTTTACCCCAAACGACTACTGCCAGCAACCAGGTATTGTTTGCCAATTATGAAATGACGCAGGCTGAAGTATTCTGGCTGCGTAATGGTGACAAATACAATGTAACGGTTACACCAACAGTATCTTTGTTCAAACAACTATTTCGGTGGTGGCATGGGTAGTATCGTATTCCAGGACCATCCGTGAATCTAAAGCACTAGCCTACTCTACTTACTCTTATTACGGCTTACCTTCCAAGAAAGAAGACCGTAGCTTAGTAGCCGCTTATGTAGGTACACAAGCCGACAAACTGAAAGAAGCGGTTGGTGGTATGAACGAGTTGTTGAATACATTACCGGAATCCGGTATCGCTTTTGATAATGCTAAACTGAGCCTGAGAAAATCTTTGGCAAGTGAGCGTATTTCACAAGACGGTATTTTATTCTCTTATCTAGCGGCACAAAAACTGGGTAATTCAGTAGACAACAGGAAACTGATCTATGATAAATCCGCTACTTTAAACATTCAATGACATTAAGAATTTCCACGGGAAAGAATTTGCGGAAAAAACCTTATACTTATTGTATCGTAGGTAATGAGAAAAACCTGACGCAAGAGCAATTAAGCGCAATGGGTACCCTTTAAAAAATTAAGCCTGAAAGAGATCTTCGGGTATTAGTAATGAAGTAAAAATAGAAAACAGGTGACACCGAATAGTGTCACCTATAGTGTCACCTGTTTTTTTTACCTGAACTATTTAAGGTAAGCAACAATTTGTATCAGCCAAATTATTACTGCAAAAAAAATTATCAGAAAAGATTACGTTTCTTTACCTATCTAGAAGCAGAACGGTTGATATCATTGCCACAGCCACAGCCTTTATTCCTACCGGCGCAACTTTGCAATGTGATCGCAATAACACAAAAAGCCAATATTCCTTTAAAAATTCTGTTTTTCATCCTTCAAAATAGAGAATAATCGGATAAAAAATTACTTTCGCTAAGCAACTTTAATGAATCGTCAACAAAAAATATTGATCGCCCCACTTGATTGGGGATTGGGACATACCACCCGGTGTATCCCTATCATTCATTATTTACAATCCTGCGGTCATAAAGTTTATGCAGGTGCCGAGGGCAATGCAGCGCAACTGCTGCGCAACAATTTTCCGGAACTGGAAATCCTGGATCTTAAAGGCTATAATATTGAATATTCGAGAAAGCGGAGCGGCTTTATTTTCAAGATACTGCAACAAGTCCCGAAGATCCTTTCCACCCTAAAGGCAGAACGCCGCTGGCTAGACAAGATGCACCGGCAATACCAATTTGATGCAGTCATTTCTGACAACCGGTATGGCTTATACCATAGCGAGATAAAAAGCGTTATCCTGACGCACCCCCCAGGTACAGATCCTTTCCGGCATGGGCAAGCTGGCAGATCTTATCTTACTGAAATGGCACCGTGGGCTTTTAGAACGCTTTCAGCATTGCTGGATCGTGGATACCGAAACTGCTCCGGGTTTATCCGGTAAATTGGCTCACCCGAAAAGATTGCCGGCCAATGCCCGTTATATCGGTTACTTAAGCCAGTTTTTTGATATACCCTGCAATCAAGGGTGCCGCAACAAAATCATTTTTTAGTTTATTGTCGGGGCCGGAGCCCATGCGCAGCCAGTTTGAGGCTAAGCTTTGGCAGCAATGTATCGCATTAGATCAGTACTCCTTTTTACTTTTATTGCCGGAAAATCGGGGAGAAAAGCTCCAGAGCAAATCCCGGCTCATATCACATGGTATGCCTATATGGGCACCACCGAACTTGCCAGAGAAATACTGCATGCACATGGTATGGTGTGTAGGGGCGGTTACACTACTATAATGGATCTACAGGTTTTACAGCGCCCTGCCCTGCTGGTACCCACCCCCGGACAGACGGAGCAGGAATACCTCGCCCATACCTTAAGTCAGAGCAGTCCTGTATTTCTCTACGATGATCAACAACATTTTAACCTGGAAAAGGAACTTGCTAAAATGATATATCCGCAGCCGGAAGCAGAATCTGCCCCGGCAGTGCCTTTATTCCGGGAGATCGTGGATAAGTGGTTAGAGCCTGTTTAAATTGTTAAATATTATATGATCTTGTTTTGGCTTGTTAAAGTCGAAAGCCTTTATTAATTTTACAGCCAAATTCAGAAACCTGGATTTCCGGATCTGGATAAATAATCTTTTTACTGCATATAAAGCAAATTATGATAGAAATTAAAGTGCCTCCTGTTGGCGAATCAATTAGTGAAGTTACATTGGTTACCTGGATGAAGAAAGACGGAGAGTGGGTAGATAGAGATGAGATCATCTGCGAACTGGAATCTGAAAAAGCAACCTTTGAACTGAATGCGGAGCAAGCGGGTATTTTGCACATTGTGGCTCAGGAAGGTGATACTTTAAATATCGGTGATTTAGCTTGTAAAATTGATGAAACGGCAGAACGCCCTGCTGGTACTGCTGCTCCAGAAGCACCTAAGGCAGAAGTAAAAGCGGAATCTGCTCCTGCTGCTGCAACTCCTGCCCCGATAGCGGCAGATGTGAAAGCAACTCCGGTTGCGAAAAGCATGATGAGCGACAAGAACGTAAGCCCTTCAAAAGTTCAGGGTACCGGTGCTAACGGCCGTATTTTCAAAGCAGATGTTTTAGCCGCACTTGAAAACCCGGGCAAACCTGTAGGTAAAGAGTTATTTACCCGCGAAGACAAAGTACAAAAAATGAGCAATCTGCGTAAGACCGTTTCCCGCAGATTGGTGGAAGCCAAGAATACAACAGCCATGCTGACTACTTTCAATGAAGTAGACATGACCAATATCATGGCGATCCGCAAGCAATATAAAGATAAGTTTAAAGAAGCGCATGGTGTAAACCTGGGCTTTATGTCTTTCTTCACTAAAGCATGTACGATTGCTTTAATGGAGTGGCCTGCAGTAAACGCTTATATTGATGGAGAAAATATCGTGTACCATGAGTATGCGGATATCTCTATCGCCGTATCTGCGCCAAAAGGTCTTGTAGTACCGATCATCCGTAATGCAGAGAGCTTAAGCATGGCTGAGATCGAAGCGAAAGTAATGGAATTGGCAGGCAAAGCAAGAGACAATAAATTAACAATCGAAGAAATGACCGGCGGTACCTTTACCATTACCAATGGTGGTGTATTCGGATCTTGATGTCTACCCCGATCATTAACATTCCGCAATCTGCGATCTTAGGTATGCACAAAATCCAGGAGCGTGCTATGGTGATCGATGGCGAGATCAAGATCCGCCCGATGATGTACCTGGCATTGAGCTATGACCACCGGATCATTGACGGCCGAGAGTCTGTAGGCTTCTTAGTAAGAGTAAAAGAATTACTGGAAAATCCGGAATTAATGCTGATCGGGAAAAGCCCGACTCAAGCATTACTGGAACTGTAAGTTCAGCATATTAATACAAAAGCGATACACTTTTTTAGAGTATCGCTTTTTTTTGTGTACTGAACCTATCGAAGGGTCAAGCAAGAAGACCTAAAAAACCTTACCGCCTGAGTTCGGTTTAAGAAAAGTTTACAAAATTATTGGCTAAGCATCCATCGCTTAGCACGTTTTCATCACAGCGATAGATGATTTACAAGTGGAGGTGCGTTTTTTGAAAACAGCACCAATTTAAAATATAACAAATATTATCCCAGACTCAGGTTAATAGATTTAACGCTGCCTATATTTTTTAAAGAACATGCTTCGACATGCTCACAGTAGGACACTATATCCTACAACCCCTGGCTGATCACTTTGAGTTTTAATATCCGCTTTACAGAAGCTTCAAACTGCTTACCTAAAGCACTCCCTTCTCTATCTCAGCAGCAATCTGTTTGTTCAGCTTAGCGGCATTCAAAGGCATCAGTACCAGATCTACACCCCCTTTAGCAGCTTCCCAGTCAGCATCGCTGAAATTCTTGGAGGCCTGCATATTCATTGCATCGGTAGTATGATACCCTGAAAGTTGAGTTTATTACGTAACAAGTCAGTAATGATCTTCCTGGAGGCAGTAGCCGGCCGGCCATCTTCAGTATTAAAGCCTTCAGGATTGTTCTTAACTGAAATATGCCCCACCATCACAAAAACAGGTTTGTCCTTTTTGATAATATTGTCAAAGGTTTTCATTTCAGTCATTTTACCATTAATCAGTACCGATTGTTTGTGTGTATCGCCCACTACCGCACCATGACCCGGAAAGTGTTTTATGGTAGCCGCTTTATTATCGGCCTGGGTTCGTTTGATAAAAGTGCCGGCCAGTTTTTCGATCACAGAGGGTTCGTTGGAAAACGCGCGTTTATTGATCACCGTTTTATTGATAGCAATATCTACGATGGGTGCAAAATTGACGACGATGCCCATTTCATCCATCACTTTATTAATTGTATCAACCGAGCTGTTCACCGCATCCTGTGTTTTCAGGCTTGCAGTAGCCTGCATTTTCTTTTCACCGGTAAACTTATTATGAAATAAGGTCGGCTCACAATCACAGGCAAATAAAGGCTGTAAGCCTGCGATCTGGAATTGTTTCAATTCTTTATTCTGGCGGATAAATTCTGTTTTACTGCCTTTCAGGAACAGCACATTAGCGGCCTGATCTTTACTTACCGCAGTCTTTACCGAAGTAGCATAAGGAAAGCCTAAAGGTTCACTGGAAGCTACCATGATCATTTGTGCCGCTTTTTGGGCACTGCTCATTTTCGCAAACAGTTCGTCTACCTTTTTATCAATATCTAGAGTCACTGAAAAGAATTGCTCGGCTACGGTACCTTTCGGCACGCCTGCCTCTGCTTTTGTGCCATATTCATATTTAGGCTTTTGTGTCGCTGCTTCTTTTGTACTTGTCTGTCCCTGGCAGGCTGCAAAAGACAGCAATCCAGCACTGAGCAAATAGATTCTTTTTATCATATTCAAAACTTGTATTACAAAACTAAACTTTTTGGACGCTTTTCTTTCGTAAAGTTTCCTCAATAATCAGCGCGAACAGTATGACTAAAGCTGCACCGATCAGGTTTAACCATAAAAAGCCCACCCCGTCAAAGATGTATATAAAAACAATAATAAGCTGTGCGATCAGGGCTGCAATAAATACAGAAGTCCCTTTGATACGTTTCATAAAGAAGGCTACGAGGAATACCCCTAATATAACGCCGTAGAATACACTGCCCAGAGCATTCACTACCTCTATTAAAGAAGCACTCATCTTAGTCGCCAGCATGGCTACCAGGATACTGAAGATACCCCAGGCTAGGGTATGCCAACGCACCCACTTCAATTCCTGCGCAGGACTAAAATCACGCTTTTTCACTACCAACTTATGAAAATCAAGGAAAGAACTGGAAGCCAACGCGTTCAAAGCTGCTGAAATAGAGCCCCAGCTGGCTAGAAAGACTACAGCAAACAGGAGACCTACCATACCCATAGGCATATAGTTCTTTACAAAATGAAGAAAGATGTAATTGGTATCATTTGCTTCGGCCTGTATGTTTGCTTGTCTTAATAATTTTCTAAACTCTGCCCTATTGGCATCAATCTGTTGCTGAGTTTGTTTCAATTCGTCCAGGTTCTTTTGCAGGGATACCGGGTTGGGTGTTCCGCGCAAAGCCACCACGCTTGCAGCCAGTTCCTTATTCCTTTCGGTGAGCTGGTTATACTCTACTTTCAGGTTTTGATAATCCGGCCCGGCTTGCTGTGCAGCCAGCGTCTCAGCCTTTGTATTGAAGCTGATCGGTGCTTTTGAAACTATAGAAGGAAAACAGTAAAGCACCTAATAAGAGGATCAGGAACTGCATCGGTATTTTCACAAAACCATTCAACAGCAAGCCCAACCGGCTTTCCTTTATATCTTTGGCACTGATATAGCGTCCGACCTGGCTTTGATCGGTACCAAAATAAGATAAGGCAAGGAAGAAGCCTCCGATCAATCCGCTCCAGATATTATACTTATCACTGGGATCAAAGTTCGTAGTAATCACATTCAGTTTACCGGATTTCCCAGCCAGAAATAAAGCGTCCTGGAAATTGACCCCCTTGGGTAAAGCATTTATAATCAAATAACCGGCAAATACCATGGATAAAAGGATGATCGTAAACTGTATCTTCTGGGTCTGGGCAATGGCTTTAGCCCCGCCGATATAGGTTATAAATGATCAGTAATCCACCCACCAGTACGTTGGTCAGGTAAATATTAATATTCAGGATAGAAGAGAGAATGATCGCCGGCGCATAAACGCTGATACCGGTAGAAACGCCCCGTGAAAATAGGAATAATATACCGGTCAATAATCTTGTTTTGGTATCAAAACGCTGATCTAGGTATTCATAGGCTGTATACACATTCATTTTACGGAAGAGGGGCACAAATACCGCTGCGATCACGATCATAGCCAGAGGAAGGCCAAAGTAATATGGACAAAGCGCATCCCGTCGCTGTAGGCCTGGCCGGGGCCAGATAAAAAGGTAATAGCGCTGGCTGTGTGGCCATGATGCCCAGTAATACGGTATACCAGGGCATTTGCCTGCCCGCCATTATGTAAGATTCACTGCTTTTTTGTCCCTTGCTCTGGTACAGGCCATAAAGGATCATGGCGACTAAAGTACCAATGAGTATCCCCCAATCTAAAATGCTCATTTATAAAATTGTGTAAACCAAAAAAAGAAAATAATCAAAACGATAAGCCAAAGGCCCAGGGAAACATACCAGCGTCGCCAGTAACGTTTTTCTTTGCTATCTTTTGTTCTAATGCAGCCATTTCTATATTTTTTATCCCTGCAAACTTATCGTTTTTTCAATTAGCGGCTGTTGCATCCATTACATTCAAAAAAATAAATTTGATTTTTGTTGCGAGTATTTACCGTCTTTTCCGAATATATAATAATGTGGAAGCTTTAGAGCCTGTTTAAAATTCATTCAATATTTTTTCTTATGTTTCTTTTTTGGCTAAAAAATCGTTGAATTTTTCGTCGTAGCGACCTGCTATGCCTACAAAATTCACCTCATCTTATCTCAAAAACAACCTATAAGAAATTAAATCAATAAAATTTAAACAGGCTCTTATTAAAAGAGTTAAAAACTATCAACAGGAAGGCTAATGCTTTTACCAAAAGTAATAGCTGATTCCTTTGAGCAGAAAAACCAGCTCCCTAACTAGGGCTAAAATTACATACTCCATTAAAAAATTATCGGAGCGTATACAGGCTTCCTTTGTTTCAACAAACATAGCCCATTTCCTGATTCCGCTAAATTTATTGTTCTTTTTCCCTGAATTGACTACTTTTGTGCGATATAATTGACATTAATAAAAAACTAAACTCAATTTAATATTATGGCATACGATGTAATCGTAGTAGGTAGCGGTCCCGGAGGTTATGTAGCTGCTATCCGCGCTGCACAATTAGGTTATAAAACTGCAATCGTAGAAAGAGAAAATCTTGGCGGTATCTGCTTGAACTGGGGTTGTATCCCGACTAAAGCTTTATTGAAGTCTGCCCAGATTTTTGAATACATTAGCCATGCCCAAGACTATGGTGTTTCTGTAGAAGGTGCAAAGCACGATTTTGATGCCATTATCAAGCGTAGCCGCGGTGTTGCCGATTAAAATGAGCAAAGGTATTCAGTTCCTGATGAAGAAAAACAAAATTGATGTTTAAACGGTTTTGGTAAACTGAATGCATCCAAAGAATTAGAAGTTACTGCTGCTGATGGTAGCGTAAGCAAACATACTGCCAAACACATCATCCTGGCTACAGGTGCCCGCAGCCGCGAATTACCTGCACTGCCGATTGATGGTAAAAAGATCATTGGCTACAGAGAGGCATTGACTTTACCTACTCAGCCAAAATCTATGATCGTTGTAGGTTCCGGCGCAATTGGTGTTGAATTTGCTTATTTCTACAGTGCTTTAGGTACCCAAGTGACCTATCGTAGAATTTATGGATAGAATCGTACCAGTTGAAGATGCGGATATTTCTAAAGAACTGGAAAAATCGTTCAAGAAAAAGGTATTACCGTTATGACTTCTTCTTCTGTAGAGAAAGCAGACATCAGCGGTGAAGGCGTAAAAGCTACCGTAAAAACGGCTAGTGGTGAAGTTACTTTGGAAGCAGAGATTTTTAATTATCTGCTGCCGGTGTAGCTACTAATATTGAGAACATTGGTCTGGAAGCATTGAACGTTGCTACCGATAAAGGCCGTGTAACGGTTGATCCTTACTACAAAACAAATGTAGAAGGTATTTTATGCCATCGGTGATATCGTTCCTGGCCAGGCCTTGGCACACGTAGCGATGAAAGAAGCCGTGATCTGTGTGGAAGCAATTGCGCAAAAAGAAGGTAAATACAATCATATACCTGCTGTATTAGATTATGGCAACGTACCAGGCTGTACTTACTGCTCTCCAGAGATCGCTTCTGTCGGTTTAACAGAGAAAGCTGCTAAGGAAGCAGGTTACGAGATCAAAGTGGGTAAATTCCCGTTCTCAGCATCTGGTAAAGCAAGTGCTGCCGGTGCTACTGAAGGTTTTGTGAAAGTGGTTATTGATGCTAAATACGGCGAATGGTTAGGTTGCCATATGATCGGTGCTAACGTTACCGAGATCATTGCTGAAACCGTTACCGCACGTAAGTTGGAACCACTTACCACGAGCAATTAGATACGATCTTCCCACACCCTACGATGAGTGAAGCGGTTTAAAGATGCGATCGAAGTAGCTTTAGGTGAAGCGATCCACTTATAATATTATTTTTCAATTATTTTAAAAAAAAAGTGCAAGTCTTACTTGTACTTTTTTTTGTGCATGTGCAGAAATTCTGCAACTTTTTTCTTACCTGCAAACGCTTTAGCAAATAACATCTACCTATCTAACAATTCCATACTATTTAGTCCTGTTAACAAACTGAAATGCAGGGCTGGCAAGCGAAAAAGGGTTCAAATTCTTATCTTTGTTCCTATTTTTAACCATTACAGAACTCAGCTTATTATTATTCTCTGTAATTAATTAATAAATTAAATTCTTAACAAGTATAAACTATTTTTCAAATCACTTTTACCTCTTTCATGAACATGCGATTTTTAAACATTCGAAAGCTCGGAGCTAAGGTGCTTTCCGGCTTTGCGCTGGTGAGTTGCTTTGCAATGAGCAGCTATGGGCAAGTAGGCAGTTATTCTTTCTCTCAAAGCTCCGGCACCTTTACGCCCATTACCGGAGGTACTTTAATTATTAACGGCACATCAAGCACGAGCTTAGATGACTGGACATCAGATCCGATTACTATTCCGGCGATAAATGTAGGCGGCAACACTTACACTACCGCCTATATGACCTCTAATGGTCTGCTTAAATTAGGTGGTACAGCCCCAAGCTCATCACTATATAGCGGTATTAGCACTAGCCCGGGAGCTGGAGCACTACATATTTGTCCTTTTAATGCCGACTTAAATAAAGCACTTTCTACTGCCGCCTCAGAAATGCGTTGGCAGGAAGTGGGTGATGAAGTGGTATTTCAATGGAAAGCTTTCCGTAGATATAATCAAAGTGAGAATTTTGATTTCCAGGCAAGGATTAATAAAGTTACCGGTGTTATTAGGTTTGAATACAATTTGAATTCTGGCCCGGGTACCGGTACTAGTTATCAACCTCAGGTGGGTATTGCTTCCGCCAGTAGTGCAGGTAATTACGTAAACCGAATTGTAAATACTGATGCAGGATCCAACTGGAACACTTCGGCTGCAGGAACAACCAGCGGTAGCACCTGTAGGTTTACGGGGACCACTACTAATCCAAGAAGTTTTGTAAGTGGTCAGGTTTATATCTGGACACCTCCTGCTTGTTGGACTCCATTATTACTTACAAGTAATACAGTACTCAATGATGGTGCCACAATTCAATGGAACAAACCTTCACCTGCCCCTGTAGATGGTTATGAATATTATGTAAGTACGACCAATACAGCACCCACAGCATCAACCACACCAACCGGAACTACGACAGATACGTTTACGGTGCTCACCGGTTTACCGGCAAGTACAACACATTATGTATGGGTACGTTCTAACTGTGGATCGAATACCAAAAGTGCCTGGACATCTTCTATCAGCTTTACGACCCTTTGCGGCACCCCGGCTCCTGGAGCAACAATCGCGAGCAGCAGTACTAACATATGCGCAGGTGCCCCGATAGATTTTTCTTTAACTACGATTCCTACAGGTCCGGGTTTATCTTATCTATGGCAATCTTCTCAGGACGGAGTAAACTATAGTAACATCACCGGTGCGACAGACAATACGTTTTCAACCAGTGCAAGCGCAATTTATTATCGATGCAGAGTGGTATGTTCCGCCGGACCGGATACGGTATACTCCAGCCCGGTACAATTAAGTTATGCTAATAATATAACTACTACAACAGGTGCTCAACGTTGCGGAGCCGGATCAGTAACACTGAATGCTACTTCAAACGCCGGTGCTACTATTAACTGGTTCGACGTGGCTAGTGGTGGTACGAGTCTGGGAACAGGAACAAGCTTTATAACACCTGTAATTGCCAATACCTCCACCTTTTATGCCGAAGCGGCTGTAATAATTCAAGGTCCGCCGGCAGTAACTATAGGCGCGGGAGCTTCAACAGGTAGCGGAATTTCCTATAACCTTACGCAAGGCGGATATGGCGGTTTAAAAGTGCAATACATTATCCGGGCTTCTGAATTGACTGCAGCAGGCTTTACCGCAGGTAATATTACTTCTCTCGGTTTTGAACTTACTGCTACCGGTTCCAATCTGGGTGGATTTACGATCCAGATGGGTAATACAACTTTAACAGAATTCGCTTCTACAATATCTCTGCAATCTATACCCAATACAGTTTATACTTCTACTCTCTTCACTCCGGTAGTAGGGGTAAATAACTTTGCTTTTTCAAGCCCTTATAACTGGGATGGTACATCAAATGTTATTATCTCCATTTCATGGAGTAACAACAACAGTTCAAACAATTCCTCTACGATAAAATATGATAGCCATTCAGGTTATATGTCTCAGATGAATCGTAGAGACAATCAGACTGCAGCCTTTATGCTGGGTATCACAGGTGTTCAGTCTTCAGGCTCATCAAACAGGTCACAAAACAGGCCGATGTTTATCCTGAACAATCAACCTGTAGTTTGTGCTTCGCCAAGATCGGCTGTGGACGCTACTATAAATACAGCTCCTGTATTTACCATTACCGATAATAAAGCGGTATGTAATAACGCCACTACCGCATTAAGCGTAACCTCTACTCAATCCAGCTACAATAATATTATCTGGAGTCCAGTCGCGGGTCTCTTTACCGATGCCGCAGCGACGATTCCTTATGTAGCCAATACACATGCTTATACAGTCTATCATAGGTCTAATGTAACGGGCAGCGAGGAGTATATCGCTACTGCGCAAAATACTACTACCCTATGCGGCGGCATTGATACTGTTACCCTACAAATAATGCCTCCTACGGCAACAGCTATAGCAAGCCCTGGTGTTTTATGTACCTCCGGTTCAAGCGTGATTGAGTTCAGCCCAGCAATTTCACAAACCGGCGAATTGTACCAATGGCAATCTTCAAATGATAATGTAACCTTTACGGATATCGGATCTGCGGTAAGTACAGATACTTTAGCAACCGGTAACTTGACCGCTACCAAATATTTCCGCGCTGTTGTCAAAACAGCGACAGTGCTGTATGTTTCAATTCAACATCTGATACAGTACTAGTAAACAACCCGGTGCTTACTTCTACAACTCCGGCTACAAGATGCGGTATTGGTACGGTTACTTTACAGGCAACTGCGGCAAGCGGAACGAGTATAAACTGGTTCTCTGCTGCTACAGGCGGTGCAAGTTTAGGAACAGGCTCCAGCTTTACCACACCTACATTATCTGCTTCTACTACCTATTATGTGGAGTCTAGTGTCGGAGCACCTGCTTTACATGTAGGACCTCTAAATAATCTTTCAACTTTAAGTATTATATCTCCAATAATTGGGGTATTACCTTCAATGCCACAGCTCCTACTACTGTTCAATCGATTGCAGTATATCCGGGAAGTGCAGGTACCGTTACCATTGTAGCAAAAAGCGGAACAGGTGCAGGTGCAACGGTATTTGGCACCTACACAGCAACTTTTACCGCTGCACAAGTGGGCACTAAAGTGATCGTTCCGGTTAACTTTAACATACCTACTGCAGGTACTGGTTATAAAATGCTGGTCGAATCGTCCTCTTCCGGATTTACAGGCTTCCATAGAGAATCTGTTTCCGGATTCCCTTACACTACAGCAGGAAGCCCGATTTCACTTACTTCTTCTGAATGGGGCGGAACAACGACCGGTACTTTTTATTTCTTCTATGACTGGGTGATCGGATACAATTGTGCTGCCCCGAGAACTGCTGTACAGGCTACGGTTACGCCACCTCCTGCTTTTGATATTACTAATGACAAAACAGTTTGTAATAATGCGGTAACCGCGCTTACAGTCACCAACGGTAATAGTGATTATAATAGTGTAACCTGGTCTCCGGCGGCTAACTTATATACTGATGCTGCTGCAACCACTGCTTATGTGGCAGGCGCACATGCAACAACGGTTTATTACAAAAATGCGACAGAAGGGATTACTACGATTACGGCTAATGCAATCAATACGACTACCAATTGTGCTAACCTGGATACGGTGAAAATCCAGACACTGCCGGCTTCAATCACTGCAAGTGCTAATCCTAAACAGTTATGTGAAAGCGGTGTTGCCATCATCAATTACTCACCGGCTATCACTCAAACAGGCTTTACCCAGCAATGGAGCGGTTCTTCTGACAATATTACTTTCGCAGATATCAGTAGTGCAACCGGTACAAGCCTATACGACACCAACACTGAACAATACCAGATACTTCAGCATAACCGTTAAAAACAGTGATGGCGCAACTTGTCTGACCAGCAGCGATACCGTTAAAGTATTGCATCCGCAAATCACGCAAACGGTTCCTGCAGAAAGATGTGGCCCGGGTATTTTAACTTTGAATGCAACAGCTGTAGATGGTCAGCCTACCTGGTATGCAACCGCAACCTCTACTGCAATTTTAGGCACCGGCAACAGCTTTAATACACCAAGTATCACGGCAAATACCACTTACTATGTATCTGCGAATACCGGCAGACAAGACTCTGCTGTTGTGGGTACAGCTACAACAGCTTCAAGCGGCACAGAAGGTACTTCTCCATATGTGTATCACTACGGTAACTATAAGCATCAAATGCTTATTCGTGCCTCCGAATTACAAGCCCTAGGCTTAACCGCAGGAAATATTAATTCACTGGCATTTGATGTAGCGACTGTAGGATCAAGTACTGTAGTGTTTAATAACTTTAATATCAGCCTGATCCCGACTACACAAACTGTGGCAACGGCAACATTTGCTACCGGCGGCACCAATGTATTCACAGGTAACGTTACCCCAACCTCCGGATGGAATACTTACAATTTCAATACTCCTTTCTATTGGGATGGTACCTCCAACCTGATCGTTCAGACTTGTTATAATAATAACAACAGTGGGGTTAATGCATCCTCTGCACAGGTGAGATATACAACCACATCATTTGTATCTCATACTGTTCACAGACTAGATGGTACGCAAAACAATATGTGTTCGGCTACTACTGCCAATAGTAATGTAGACGGTCCTACTATTTCGAAAAGACCAAACATCAGGTTTAATTTCAATAGCACATGTGCTTCTCCAAGAACAGCAGTTGTGGCTACAATAAAAACAGTACCAACTGCCGGCCTGATGCCAAATGGCAACATTAACCTTTGTGATGGAGAAACACAAACGCTTACCGCTTCCGGTACCGGTACTTATATCTGGTTAAGAAACAATGCAGTGATTAGCAGTCAGACTTCAAATACACTTGCCGTTACACAAACAGATCCTTATCAAGTTGTCGTTACCAGTTCAAATGGTTGTGTGGACACTTCAGTTGCTGTAAATGTAACGGTGGTTCCAAAACCTGTTGTGCTCCTAGGCAACGATACCGCTGTATGTGCGAATGAAACATTACAGTTAAATGCTGGTAATCCGGGCACAGCTTATCAATGGAGCAATAACAGTACTACACAAACGATCAATGTAACCACTCCGGGTCAATATTCGGTAACAGTGACAAACAATTTCAACTGTGTAGATCGCGATACAATAAATGTGACCCATCTGGCATTTCCGCTTGTTGATCTTGGAGCAGATACCGCTATCTGTCCTACTCAACCGCTGACACTTGACGCTCAGAATCCGGGTGCTGCATACCTTTGGAATAACGGCACTACGGCTCAGACGCTTGTTGTGGATCAGGTAGGCACTTATTCTGTAGTGACGACTAATGGAAACAACTGTAAAGGCACCGATACTATTAATGTTTCCTTTGTACCAGCAATCGTAAACAGTGGCTTTGACTTCGTCCCCTTATTCAATATTCAGCCGGGAAGAGTTAGATTTACCCCAATTGATATCATTCCTGGTTATACTTATTCCTGGAATTTCGGAGACAATACTACCTCTAGCCAAACCATAGCAGAACACGACTATACTGCTTCTGGAAACTATATTGTAAAATTAAATGTATCGGATGGTTGTGTAGACTCCTTAACAAGTTTAGAGATCAATGTTGACTTGTTCAATACTTCTGTAAACAGACTAAATCAGGCTGATCTTTCTGTCAAGATTTACCCGAACCCTACCAGCAGCATATTAAATGTTATATTGGAAAGTGACCATGCTTACATCAATAAACTGAGTATTTTCAACCTTATCGGGCAAAATGTAACAACAATTGTTCCGGCCGATAAAAACACAAAACAGCAGGCAGTTCATTTGGATAATTTATCCTCAGGTGCCTATTTAATAAAAATTGAAACAGATAAAGGAACTGTTAACAGGAAATTTGAGTTCATCAAATAGGTAAATTTATCTTTGACTCTTCCTGATAAAGTTATAGCTTTAGGCAGTAGTGACCAATTGGTTACTACTGCTTTTTGTTTTGCTACTCCTGTAATAGACCTGCCTCTCTATACCGAACAAGCCACACCTAAAGTTTATGCTTTCTTCTTTTCGGTTGTGTATTCCCGGATTGTTTGGGTACTAAGTTTTTTCGGATATCAATTTTATATTCTTGCTCTGCCATATCTATCATCATATCGAAGATGATCGACTTTTGGTCTGAACTATAGTTCTGGCACTCGAATTGAGCGTTCTACTTTTCCAGCCATTTTTATATAAAAGGGAATTATTCCCGGTAATATGGGGCAAGGGCATCATAAAGCGATTGGGGCATTAAGGTTTTCTTTTTGTTTTGGCTGTCATAGAAAACCAGGGTAACCGTTCCCCGGTTCAGCAGCTTGCCTTTTTCATTAAACAATTCGGAAACAAATGTGATTTCAGCTTTCTCCGGAAGCTGTTGCAAGCTGGTTTTAATAGTGATCAGATCATCATAAAAAGCCGGGCGAAAATATTCACTCTGCATATGGATCACCGGCAACATTATGCCCATTTCTTCCAGACCTTTATAACTGAAGCCCAGGCTACGCAAAGATTCTGTCCTGCCGACCTCATAATACAGGCCATAATTACCATAATAAAGATACCCCATTTGATCTGTTTCTCCATAGCGTACCCGTACCTGTGTTTCGTGTGTATACATATCCTTGTATAATTATTTATCGTGATTGAAAAAACTGCCTCAAATTAGTTTGATAATAGAAATGGAAAAAAGCGTCGAAATGACAGGGCAATCGCTTTTAAAGATTCATCAATGCTTCTCTGTATTTAATGTCGAAAGAAGCCCTAAGTCCTTTTCTTTTGACAGAACGCTTGTTTGTTTTGTCTCTCTTGAGGATTGTCAAAGCTATTTTTAGTATAAGATTAAAGTTTTTGGCGGCATTGCCAATTCTTTTCCTTGCACCATCTTCTCCAAATGTTACATCTAAATGCCAGTGTAGGTCATTTTCAATTGACCAGTGCCGCCGTATTAACGTGTTCATTCTTTCGGCAGTAGCTTCTGTTAAGCTGCTGATATAATATCTTGATTCCTTCGAGGTAATCTGGATTGACTTAACATATCGTTCTGTATCTATTTTCACAATATGTCTTAATGCGCTCCATTTATTGGCATCACTCATCAAGTCGCTTACATCCAGCACAGTGGCCTTCCTTTTTTCTACACGCCCGTGGTTGGTTTCTATGGTCTCGTGTTGGTGAAACTTTTGCTCAGACCCAAATAAATCAACAATCTCATCATAAAGATATTTCTGATTTCCTTTTACCGCTAAAATATAATCTGCTTTTTTATCAATTATTTTTTCTGCAATATTCTTTTGACAACCCATGGCATCAATACTTATAATGGATGATTGTATATCTATGCTGTCCAGCAGTTCCGGAATGGCAGTGATTTCATTGCTTTTTTCTTCCGTGGCTACCTGCCCAATACAGATTCCTCCCAAGGATGCGTATGCAGAAACAATGTGGCTGGCCAAAGTATTCGTATGACTGTCATAAGCACAGCAGATGCGCTTACCATCTATGGCTACCAATTCGTCCGTTTCCAATGAATAACGCTGTTGTGCCCAGTGAATGAGGCATTCGCTAAATTGTTGGTAGTTCAATTTCTGGAACAATTTTCCTATCACATCGTGCGAGCAAGTTCCATTAATATAAGGATAGTATTTGCGCAACCACTTCAAATTTACCTCACCAAATTCTTCAATACTCACAAAATCGGTGTAGCCGCAAAGAACTGAGCTGACCGTCAAAAAAAGTATTTCTGTAAGTGGATATTTGATATTGCCTTTTCCCGTCCTTCTCGGGTCTTTTAAGGATTTGAATATGGATGAAAATGCAGCTGAATAAGTACTTCTTTGATCCCCTGATGTCATTTTTTATCGGTCATACATATGACCGACACCCAACCGAATGCAAAAATACTCTTTTAAAAGCGATTGCCCTGTCGAAATGATCGTTTCGACGCTTTTTTGTGAAATTTAATTACCGGATTATCCCGGCAGTCTAGTATGGATTATGCCATATTATGAAATACTCTTTGCACATCATCGTCCTGCTCCAAGCGTTCGATCAGTTTAAAGACATCATCGCTCTGCTCATCCGTCACTTCTACGGTATTTAAAGGCAACCACTCCAATTCTGCGCTCATCGGCTCCATATTGCGTTCTTCCAGGGCTTTCTGCATATTTCCAAAATCTGCATAAGCCGTATGGATCACTACATTACCTTCGCTGTCTTCACCCAAATCTTCAAGACCGGCATCAATCAATTCCAGTTCCAGGTCTTCAGGGTTCTGACCTTCATTTTTTAGTTTGAATACGCCCACATGATTGAATAAAAATCCCACAGAACCACTGTTTCCCAGGTTTCCACCGCCTTTATTGAAGTGAGAACGAACATTCGCAACGGTACGTGTTGTATTATCAGTAGCGGTTTCTACTAGAATAGCGACACCATGAGGCGCATAACCTTCATAGAGTACCTGCTCAAAACTGGTGGTATCTTTCCCCAATGCATTTTTGATCGCACCTTCGATACGATCTTTTGGCATGTTGATCGATTTTGCGTTCTGCATAACACGACGCAAAGCCGGGTTGGTATCGGGTTCCGCACCTCCTGCTTTAACCGCAATGGCAATTTCTTTTCCTATACGTGTAAATTGTTTCGCCATACGATCATAGCGGGCAAACATCTTTGACTTACGCACCTCAAATATACGTCCCATATAAACTTTATTATTTTATCCTTGAATTAAATGCGCACCAAAATTAATATTTTTTGAGCAAAATCAAATCAATTCAAAATACTAACTTCGCCCTAATAATTTTATATTCATGCACGACTTTTCTGACTTTCTCAGCACTAAGCATTTTAAGGATTTAATTGAACTTTCAGACTACAAACCTTTACAATTTGCACACACGGTACAGGCTGCCCAACACGGCTACCTGGATTTTTCGGATGCTGACATTGTGCTTATAGGATGTGGAGAAAGACGCGGAGAAGATTATAAATCTGCATACAGTAATGGCCCGGATGCGATCCGTAAGGCTTTCTATGAACTGTACAACTGGTATCCGAATATTGCGATTGCTGACCTTGGCAATATCGTCCAGGGGGCTACGCTTTCTGATACAAGAGCGGCTTTAAAAGTGATGCTCCAGGAAATTCATAAGGCGGGCAAAATAAGTATTTTATTAGGGGGCAGCCAGGATCTGACGCTACAGCAATATGATGTGTATAGAAATGCTGCACAAGCGGTGGATGTCGCGGTCATTGACAGCCATATTGACCTGGAAGATGATGAAAGAGCTAGCCCTGCACAGAGCTTCCTGATGGACATGCTCACCACAGAACCTAACTATGTAAGAAATTACAGCCACATTGGTTTCCAGAGCTATTTCACCAACCCTAAAATGCTGGAGACTTTAGATAAATTACGTTTTGATTTTTATCGTCTTGGCATTGTACGGGAAAATATAGAAGAGATGGAACCCGTATTGCGTAATTGTAATTTGCTCAGTGTTGACCTTGAAGCCCTGCGGGTCTGTGATGCAGTCTTTAATAAGAACGCCTCGCCTAACGGATTTTTCGGCGATGAATTATGCTTATTAATGCGTCATGCAGGAATGGCTAAAGACCTTAATTCTGTTGGCATCTACGGGTATCATCCGGATACGGATCATAATGAACAGGGTGCTAAATTAGTGGCGCAAATGCTTTGGTACTTTTTAGACGGATACCGGATCAGAAGGTCAGAACTGGAGCAAAAAGATCAGTTTGTCACTTACGATGTGCCTTTTGCAGATTACGAAGCCAGATTCATACAAAGTAAGATCACGGGCCGATGGTGGATGCAATTACCGGATCAGAATTATATCCCCTGCGCAGAAAGCGACTATAACCAGGCCGTTCATAACGAAATCCCGGAACGCTGGATCAGGGAACAGGAGCGTTTGGTATAAATCAAAATATTTAACTGGCCTTATAATTGAATAGCCCCGCATTTTGTGGGGCTATTCAATTATTTTATTGATAGAACTATTGCCCGAAGACGTATCAAATTTACGGTAGATTTCAAAACGCTTACTTACATATAGGCATAAAATAAGGCAGGCGGTATATTTATACCGCCTACTGTAAGATCGTTAAATAAAAATGAAATTTATTTTCAGTTTTTTAAAACTTCAATATAATAACATCAGCACAAAGTAAATTACTTATCAGCTTAACTTTTGAATTAAATAACTTAATAAATTAAAATCACTACTTAAAGATTTCCATTTATTACCTAACAAGAATTTTTTAAGTTCGGAAAGTAATATTTGATGATCGGGAAAGCCTTCAATATCTTGGATGTCAATTAAACAAAAATTAAACGAATATAATTTTTCTTCCTTGTCAGAAGTTAATATAGGAACAAAAACAAAATCTCTCGGATTTCTATTAAGTTGAATTACTTTTTCTTTGCTTTCTCTGTTTTTCCTTTCGTATTCGTGTCTAAAATATATTGCCTCTTCTCTCAAAGGATATTTATCTAAACAACTTATATGTATAGTTTGGTCATTAAAAACAGCCAATTTGTCATTTAAGTTTGAGATGAATGGAGGAAACATAATAAAGTTATAATCATCAATAATTTTTCCACATAAAGGACACTCGGTTAAACCTTTTAAAAAAATTGCCATTTTTATTTATTTTATATTTCTTAATATGATTGGTGTTTTGTTAAATCCTTCAAAAATATATTGCTTGCTTTGATTTAAATAAATCAAAGCATTCATATCTCCTGCACTTGCACCAGTTACACCAGGATGTGTATGCCCAAACAGGGTTTTTATTTGTCCGTGTTCAAATGAAATACCATGAGGTCCTCCACTTACCAGTGCTTTTTCACCAGATGATAATCTCACTATGGCATGTTCGTTATTAGTGGTGAATGTCCTCATCTGTGCAGTTTCAATAAGATCTTCTATTTTTTCACCATCCCTAATGTATCTTTCAATTTTCATTGGTCTTACATATTCACCTCCACTACCACTTTAGCCCATAAAAATACAAGAAGCAGGTAAATATACCTGCTCCTTATATTTCGTAAAAAATGATTTTTTATTGAAAATAAATATATTAGAATAAGACAAATGGCTCATAACTAACTTTAATACCCTACCCACTACCTAAAAGCTCTTGTAATCTTTTAAAAGCTTCTTCTTTTTCGTTTTCCTGATGTGGTTCTAAAAAAACATTCAAAAGCTGTTTTTCATTTTTAAAATCCCATACAAAAATACCTAACCATCCCGTACTCCAAAAGTCAATTTCTCCACCTTGTTTTTCAGCATTAAATTCTACTTGATTCAATGAACCAAAATCCCCTTTTTCAAAAAATTTATACTTTATTTCATAATTTCTTAAGTGAGGCTCTATCTCTTTCTTAAACCAATTGACATCTCTCATAAAATTACTTTATTTTAATAACTGGTGATAAATTTTGTATTTGTGGAAGAATTTCTCCTCCTTGCTTGTACAAGGCTGCCTTCATTGCTTTATTTGCATTTGGCCCAATTATACTAAACCAATTAGATTGGCCTCCTTGTATTAAGCTATTGGTTGGAATTCTGCATATACCGAGCCTTTTGCAGCAGCAGGAAATGAATTAAAACCTCCTGTTGCTACTGATGTTTTACCTCCTGCACCTTCAACCATTCTTCCAGTACTTTTCATTATTTCATACTCTGTACTCGACATCCAACGCCCTACAGTCGTCATCTCAGTTCCAGCCTTTAATAGCTTAGTTCCAGCAGCATCAATAGCTTTCGCCATCTGAATCGTTGACTGTTCAAGCACATCATCAGCTAAACTTGTACTTGTTTTTAACATTAAATTTTTGGAAGTAGTATTAAAAGTAGCAATACTGCTCTTCATAAAATTCACACTTGCTTTAGCTCCTGAAAAAGCTAATTTAAGTGCTCCCGGACCAATAAAATCAATGGGATCTATTGGTGAAAGAATTATATGACCACTTTGCCTTCCTCCATGTTGGTATTTAAAATCTCTTAATAGACCTGCTGATTGGGATGATATCAAATTATAAAAATCATTTGAAACATCTCCTCCAGATTGTCTAAAATCTTCAAATGCTTTATCCGCTTTTCCCATCGCAAGATCTCCACCATAACGGCTAGAGGTCGCTAGTCCAAACGGAGTATCTCCGGTAACTGAGTGTATTGCACCCAACATGACATCTCCCATCATTTTCACATAAGCTTTTTCGCCATACCAACCTCTTGAATATTTTTCTGAACCCAAATGAAAATAAGACGTGCTAACGTGAGTTTCTTTATGAGGAATACCAGCTGTGCCCATTGATAAGGAAATCGTAGAGATCTCAGTCTCTTCTTTTTGTCCTTCTTTCATCTTATTGCCTATAACCGTAACACCTTCTAATTCTGCAGGATTCTTTGAGTCAAATCCATTGTTATCCGGATCCGCTCCATTCAAGTCATTAAACATTACCGGATTATTGAACGAGTAATTATACGGGCTCATGCCTGCATACTTACTCTCCATAGGATCAATTGCCGTCCATCGGCACAGCCACGGAATATAATACCTCGCCCCGTGATAATAAAGACCAGATTCCTCATCCCTCTCCTTACCCGTGTAGCGATAACGCTTAGCTACAGCATTAATCGTAGCACTTTTAGCTTGATAAGCCGTAGTACCATAAGGATGGTATTGCCAACGGAATATTTAATTGATCTTTTTGGTGTTGGCGAATCTCGCAAGCTCGATTTCCTCGTAAGAGATGATGTTCGCATATTCGTCCAACTCTAAAGAAGATGATTGAAGATGATTGCTGTACACATATCTTGTCAGTACCTCTTTAGCCTCATCCGTACCTACCGTACGTTTTTCTAGCATAGCAATACGGCCTGCATCATCACTCACATGCACCGTCTGCCTTTCTAAAGTCAAAGAACTTCCCTCAAATTTACGGTAGATTTTAAAAGCATTTGCTAACTCTCGGGCATAAAACAAGGCAGGCAGTATATTTATACCGCCTGCCTTAAAATTAAAAAGAATTGCTATTTGTTGATTATCTTCAGGTTAAAGCAGCAGTGTTCTAATACCAACATTAAGTAACACTACCCCCAATTAATGTAAATTAATATCTTTTTTCCATTGTTTTTCGAGCTCTCCATTTGTATATAAAGCAATTGGAACTTCTAAAAGATCTTCCATTAATAAGCAGGAGGTATTTAATACAATTGATACTTCCCTCGCAATCTTGGCAATCAATAAGTATACCTTATCTAAGTCTTCTTCAACACCAAGGTGAAAATCGACTGCAATTGGATATGGTGTAATATCAAAGTCGTGCAGAAAGGCATTATCTTCTTCTAAATTGTTTTCAGCTAAGAATTTTTGTCCATACTCAATTTCTTTCTTAAAATTATAAAGGGTATGGTACGTATTAAAAGAAGCTCCCAATGTGTCAATATCACTCTTTATATTTTCATTTTCTTTCAATATTGAAACTACCTTGTCTATCTCTTGAATCTTAATGTTAATTGTTATACTATCCATATTTTATCTTTTAAATTTTGGCAAACTGCTTTCATTAATCACTGTTATCCTCACATTAGGGATTTTTGGTGTGAAATTATCTTTGTTAAAGAAACGTTGGTATTCTTGTAAGGTGTATTTTGCACCTTTAGGTCTAACAATTACAACTGTTCCTCCTGGTCCAACCTGAGAAACGCCCTTATTAACTTGTGTTGCGGCTGTTGGGCCCAACCCATTTAGACGCTTTACATCTACTTTACCAAAACCATCAACAAATAAATCATAAGTTGCTGCTTTTGATATTGCATCCGGAGCTTTATCATCAATAAGAGTAACTTTTTTTCCGGCATTTCTGTAAGCTTCGGCAACTCTTAATTCAGCTGTTGTTCCTGGATGACCTGCTTCCAATTCTTTCATTTTTCTTGTCCAGGCTTTATCATTTTGTGAATTAATTGACCCTCTCATGCTTGTTACTCTCAATGCTGTTCCGATTAAAAAAGAAGGGTCCTTTAAAGCTCCTTTCCACTCCTCTTTGAATTCAGTAAACTGTGCATTAAGTATCTCTTGAGGTGTAGCTCCCGAATAATGTAGGAATTGTGACTCTTTCATGGATGTTAATCTGCCCCCGTCATATGCTGCAAAGGTTTTAAATTCCCAGCCAAAAACATCATTCATAAAGCTATTAATATCATCTTTTCCAATAAGAAACATTGGAATATTATCTATGCGGAATCCATTTTCTGTAATTGATCTATGTGGATAATATGCAGTATAATGAC
Source organism: Morinoia aosen (assembly GCA_030386875.1). Classification (NCBI taxonomy): domain Eukaryota; kingdom Metazoa; phylum Arthropoda; class Malacostraca; order Amphipoda; family Talitridae; genus Morinoia; species Morinoia aosen. Next base: position 65,051,807 of record JASJYW010000027.1, read on the forward strand.
TTAAAATATCTTTACCATCTGAATCTTTTGTATAGCTAGGAACAACGGTAAATGGATCTCCTAATAATGATCCTTGAACATTAAAAGATTGACCTGTTCTTTCTGCTGTATTGTCTGGTATTTGTCCTTTAGCATCTGCCACTTCATAGAACTGAATACCTTTTACAGTATCCTCCCCACTCATTCCACTAGGATCATTAAAGGTAATAGGGTTGCAGTTTCCATAATTATACGGACTCATGCCTGCATACTTACTCTCCAACGGGTCGCAAGCCGTCCACCTACACAACCACGGAATATAATACCTCGCCCCATGATAATACAAGCCAGATTCCTCATCCCTCTCCTTACCCGTGTAGCGATAACGCTTAGCTACCGCATTAATCGTAGCACTCTTAGCTTGATAAGCCGTAGTACCATAAGGATGATATTGCCAACGAAATATTTAATTGATCTTTTTGGTGTTGGCGAATCTCGCAGGCTCGATTTCCTCATAACTAATAATCGCCGCATTCTCATCCAGCTCCAAAGAAGCCGATTGCAGATGATTGCTGTACACATACCTAGTCAGTACCTCTTTAGCATCATCCGTACCTACCGTATGTTTTTCGAGCATAGCTATACGCCCGGAGTCATCCGAGATATGTACGGTTTGCCTTTCTAAAATCAAAGAACCTGATTCAAATTTACGGTAGATTTCAAACCGCTTACTGGCATGAAATAAGGTAGGCGGTACCATTATACCACCTACCTTAAAATAATGATAATTATTATTGGTTGATTGTTAGTACATTTAAAAAAACGCTTTAATACTAATATTAAGAACTACCACCGTATATTACGGCCTTATCTACGAACATTGCTCCAATACTCATCCGGCACCATGGCATAGACCTCCCTGTAAGCTGAGGCTGAACTTCTGATAAGGGAACTTTAAAGCACTGAACCACCTTTAGATAGTCGTTATAGTCTTTATTTTGACTTCCGTCTTCATTCCAATACGGAAGCCAGAAGAAAGTACAATACTCTTCATTTATTACAACACTTATTTTCCATTGGTCAAAGTTCTCCCCCCACACAAACTTATATTTTTCATATTTTTCGTAGTTAGCAGCTTCTTCATCACTTAAATTCATATACTCATCATACTTTCCGAAAAATGGGTTTTATTGTAAAAAATGTATCGTGTGCAATTTAATCCTTGTAATTCATCATCCCAAGAATTCTTCATACTCTTCTGCAACTATTCGAAGTGATTTTTAAAAATGGCCCTAAATAATTTTCATCTTCATCGAATATACCAATGGGACTACCTCCTATCCATAGCCTTGACTTTATCCAGCATTGCTTATTAAACTTTTCGATACGCAATATTTCAATTTCTACAGCAAATGATTCCTTGTTTCCAATTAATTTATACATAAATTTTAATTTAGTTAAGTTGCTTTAAATTTTCTTTGTAAGTCAACAGGCACGTCTTGTTTGTCAATTCCTTTTACCGGCAATCCTCTTTTGTCCTTACCATCAGCGGTAGAGCCACTCCAGTGGAATGCACCATTGTCATCATTCATAAAGCTATGGAACACAGTCTTTTTCCCAAATCCTTCTGCTACCCATAAGTTACCTTTTTTATCGTAACTCCCATTCTCTTTTCTTGAATCCCAAATTTCAGCATGATTATCTGGTGCCAAAGACGCTCCGCTAACTTTGGTCTGAAAATCAAACTTGTCGTGCTTGGGATGGACCTCATACATCTCATTTTGATTCCTTAACCATCCATCTACAATTAGATCATTGGCTGTGGCTTTACCTGTTCTGATACGATTTGAAATAGCAGCTAAATCATTCGCCGTATACGATCCTCCCAGACGTTCAAATGCAGGCTTATCTCCCATTCTTTTTTCGTGCTCTGTTTTTGCAGACATTGATACGAAGGGTGCAGAATTTCCACCGTTCAAACTTTGTGCAAAAGTTCTAAATTTCTGCTCCGGGCTTTGATATATTGGGGATGGAGCGACATATGCTGCATCAGCATATATTGTGCGCGGTACCGATGGGAGTGATGGTGCCGGACGCCACATGCTTCCAGGCTGTATTCCCGGTTTTGGAGTATAGTAAGGACTAGGCTTGAATCCTGCAGGGCCTATATTTAGAGGTCCGCGAGGCATATTTGGTCGGGATGCTCGGAGTGGAACAAGTCTTCCGTTAGCATTTATTCCTAATCCTCCTCTTAATGCTAATCTTGCATTTATTCTATTCCTAGCACGATTGGGGTTAATCCGCAATGTACCAACCACTTGTTCTCCATTTGGGTCATTAAATCTAACCGGATTATCATAGCAATATTCGTATGGGCATGCAGTTAACTCTAAAAACTCTCTTTCTAAATTTTTCTCTAGCCCATACCCTTTAGCGAGGTTATAGTTTTCACTATTAATAGGGTCTGGACTCACCCACCTACACAACCACGGGATATAATACCTTGCCCCGTGATAATACAATCCACTCTCCTCATCTCGCTCCTTACAGTATATCGATAACGCTTCGCTACCGCATTAATGCTGGCACTCTTAGCTTGAAAAGCCGTAGTACCATAAGGATGATATTGCCAACGGAATGTTTAATTGATCTTTTTGGTGTTGGCGAATCTCGCAAGCTCGATTTCCTCGTAAGAGATGATGTTCGCATATTCGTCCAACTCTAAAGAAGCCGATTGCAGATGATTGCTGTACACATACCTAGTCAGCACCTCTTTAGCCTCATCCGTACCCACCGTACGTTTTTCTAGCATAGCAATACGGCCTGCATCATCACTCACATGTACCGTCTGCTTTTCTAAAGTCAAAGAACCTCCCTCAAATTTACGGTAGATTTCAAAGCCGTTTAATAGTTTACAGGCATAAAATAAGGCAGGCAGTATATTTATACCGCCTACCTTAAGATTAATAAGAATTACTATTTATTGATTATCAGTGCATTAAAGCGACAACGCTTTAATACCAATACTAAGTAACACTACTCCTACTAACTATTAATAGGAGCATAAAATAGTATGTAATATAGAATAATTTATTTACTTTTGCTGTATGCCTACAATAAAACCACGAGGAAGTCAAAGTTCACAAGAGCGCATCCGCTTTTTGATAGTAGATTTTTTAAAAAACAAAAAAGGTACACAGCAACAAGCGGCCGATATGTATGGAGTGACCTTGAATGGTGTACAGAAAATATGGAAGCGTTACAAAGAACAAGGTAATCGTTCTTTAGTGTCAAAAAAGCGAGGCGTACGTCAAGGTAAAAAAATTACCGGACAGCAGTCAGCAGAAGTTCGCAGGCTGATAAAAGACAGGATGCCGGAGCAATTGAAGCTGTCATTTGGTTTATGGACAAGAGAGGCTGTACAGGAATTGATAGAAGAGAAATACGGTATAGAGTTGAGCCGTTGGCAGGTTGGCAGATATTTGAAATCTTGGGGCTATACTCCTCAAAAGCCTATCCGCAAAGCATTTGAGCAGAAACCAGAGCAAGTGCAGCAATGGCTGAACAAAGAATATCCAGCTATAAAAAGAAGAGCCGCAAAAGAAAAAGCTACCATATATTTTGGAGATGAAACAGGGATGCGAAGCGACCATCAAGCAGGTAAATCGTATGCGCCCAAAGGTAAAACGCCAGTAATAAAAGCAACCGGAAAACGTTTTTCATTAAATATGATTTCCGCAATAAGCAACAAAGGGTACTTGCAGTTTATGATTATAGAACGCTTTAATGGAGCTGTATTTATAGATTTTTTGAAACGAATGATACGATACAGCAAAGAGAAAATATTTTTTGTAACAGACGGGCATCCTGCGCACAAAACCAAAAAATTGCAAGCATGGTTAGCGGAGCACAAAGAAGACATCGAAGTATTTTTTATCCCGCCCTACAGTCCGGAACTCAATGCACAAGAGTACTTGAATCAGGATGTCAAAACCAATGTGATAGGCAAGAAACGCCCTGTGAATAAGGAACAGATGAGAAACAGGTATTATTAAATTAATATAGATAACTCGTTATTAAGTTTTAGCATTAATAAATTTAAGGATTTTTCAATCATGTGTGTAGCCTTACTATAGCACTTTCCCTTTCTTTTAAATCTTGCCAAGTAATGCCTTATCCTGCTATTGTAGCCTTCTACGGTATACGTTTCTGCTTTACTCTGAATATGATTTTCGTTTACCAATATCTCAGTATAGCTTTTCCAATAATCAGAGCAATAACAACCTACATTGATATGCTTAATATTTTCGTATAACTTCATTCCCGTTGTAGTTGCCCTGTTTCCACACACAAACGAGATGAACCGTTTTGCAGATCTATCAACAGCAATCCATATCCAACAGTAGTTTTTTTTGAACCGACATAGCTGTGCATCTCATCCAGCTCCACCGCTTCTATCGCCGCTTCGCTTTTAGGCAAAGAAACTTGACTACCCCATTGCTTTATCCAATGATAAACAGTGACATAATTGATTTTTAAAATTCTTCCTATTGCCCGAAAACCCAAACCCTCCAAATACATTTGCAAGGCTAGTCTTCTTATTTCGGCGGATTTAACATCAGACTTCTTCTCTACGGAATAACGGTATTTACACGATTTGCACAGGAATCGCTGCCTGCCCAAAACCTTACCGTCTTTGCAGTTGTCAATCGAATTACATTTAGGACAGTTCATTTGTTTTTTTGTAAAACTACAAAATCTATATCAATTAAACAATACCGAGAAACAATATAGAAAGTTTTATGAAAAATAGGAAGAAAAATCCAAAGCAGGTGCAAAAGTATTTCCACCAAAAGCACGTCCAATATGCAGCTTAGAACTTTAATACATACTAATTGGCTATTCGATTAATAATTATGTCTCTTCGAGTTTTTCCAAATAAAACTTCTAGCATAATAAATTGGGTCTTCATCTATTGGATCATCTGAAAATGTAAGAACAGTACTTCCATCACCATTGATGCCACTATAAAATTCATTATCAATGAAATTATCAATATCATCAGACATTAATTCATTATCATATAACAAATTCACAATTAATCCAATTAAAGCATACCCCTCAAGCCTACTTAAGCGATAGTTAATCATGACACTTCTTACTATCTGAAAAAAATATTTATAAAAATAAATTTCATCGTGATGGTCAATATAATCTTTTGCCCAATCTAATATAGATTTTTCCAAATCCCTATAGAATTCTTGTTTAGAAAGATTTAATTTGGTTTCTTCATAGTGTTTTTTTACTTCTGTCAAATCGTGAGTATTTTTCATAAAAATTATTATTTGCGTTTATTATAAACAGGAATCCATGGGATAGCATTTAATGCTTCAATAAATTGCTCTAATTTCATACCATTATCGCCTGCTGGGTGTATGGTTACATGTACACCTAAATCTCCTGGCTTTTTTCTGTCATTTCTTGCTCCTAATCCGAATAAAACCAAGAGTCTTTTGTCAAACATTCCTACGGCTCCAGGTTTGTTTTTATATTCATCACTTTCTACTTTTTGAACCATTGTTACAAATGATATATGAGCACTTAAACCCTTTTTATTACCACTAATATAACCGTTTACAGGTTCGACATCTCTAGGAACTCTTGCCCCAAGTTGTCTTCCATTACCTGCTCCTGTTGGTTCACTTTTTATCCATTCGCCATTATTAATGGTTTGCATAGAGCGGAAAATTAAGTTGCTATTTTTCTTTTGCTCCTGTTCTACTGTAGAAACACCAGTTTCAATACGTGTTGCAGCCTCTTGCAATTCAAGAACAACTTTTGCTTGTTCAGCCTTTATTTTTTCACCAAATGCCTGAGGGCTCATTTCATTAGCCATAGGAACGGTAATTAAATCAATAATATCAAGAGCTAAATTTGCTTTTGATCCAATCTTTACAAGGCCTTTTAATAAGGTTTTACCAACACCCCTCTCTAACGCTTGTGTAGCAGCCTGTTTAGCAGCTTTTTCTTCCGCATTTTTAACCAACTCTTTGGCGACTTCCTTAGAAGGAAGTCTACCTCCATCGCCTAGATCTTTAGTGAGTTCCCTTAAAACATTAGGTTCAACTTTTGGCTTAACTTTAGTTGATGTTTCTTTTACAACTTGGTCTACTTTTTGTTCCTCAGTTGGATCTGTACCGTCAATTGGGTTATCAGAACAGTATTCATACGGGCTTGCTGTAAGCTCTAAAAAATGCCTTTCGCGATTCTTCTCCAACCCATACCCTTTAGCAAGATTATAGTTCTCGCTGTTGATAGGATCCACCGCCGTCCACCTGCACAACCACGGAATATAATACCTCGCCCCATGATAATACAAGCCGCTTTCCTCATCCCTCTCCTTACCCGTGTAGCGATAACGCTTCGCTACCGCATTAATGCTGGCACTTTTAGCTTGATAAGCCGTAGTGCCATAAGGATGATATTGCCAACGGAATGTTTAATTGATCTTTTTGGTGTTGGCGAATCTCGCAAGCTCGATTTCCTCGTAAGAGATGATATTAGCCGCTTCATCCAACTCCAGACTTGCAAACTGCAAGTGATTGGAGTAAACATACCTGGTTAAAGTAGGTGCACTATCATCCGTACCCACCGTACGTTTTTCCAGCATAGCAATACGGCCAGAGTCGTCGCTTACGTGGATCGTATGTCTTTCTAAAGTCAAAGAACCTGATTCAAATTTACGGTAGATTTCAAACCGGCTAATGGATTAAGAGCATAAAATAAGGTAGGCGGTTCAATTATACCACCTACCTTAAAATTAATAACAATTGCTATTTTTTAATTATTAGCACGTTAAAACAATTGCGCTTTAATACCAACACTAAGTAACACTACCCAATTTTGATGCATTACCTAACATCAAACTACATATCTTTAATTGCCTGCTCAAAGGCCTTTAAATTTCCTCTATTATTCATATAGACATTGATGTAATCATCAATAGGATTCCTAGTACCAGCAAAAAAAACTAAATCAAAGTCTTTGTCGACCATTATAGGACTGTTACCTATAAGCATTTCTCTATCATCGTTTTTGTATAGAAAATCATAAGATTGGTAGAAAAATACCCAGCCAAATGCAGTTTGCTTTGTATAATTGTCTATAATGACCGGGTTATGCTTTTCTTGAAAGTGTTTGTCTTCCATTAAAATAGAAATTGCTTTTGCTTTTGCTTCTTGTAAATTCATATATAAAATTATTTTGTTCTGACAAACCAAAATTGTTGGTATCCTTTTCCTGTTAATTCTGAAATGTCCGTTACAGAACTTCCTGTTTTTTGAAAATCTAAAAATACTGTGGATCCTTTTCGTTGTATAACATTAAATGCGTGTCCGACACCCCCCTCTCTCATTCCTACAACTATACCTTGAGTACCATCTCCGTAGCGATTCATTATTTTCACGATTGATGGTAGTGCTAGTCCCTTTGTAAAAGAAAGCTTTCCTGCATGATCTAATACTAGATTAAGAGATGTCCCTTTTGTTCCTCCAAAATTAAAGGTCTGTGATGGAATCCCTTTCAGTGATAAGTCGCCAGCTATTGCACATCCTACACAATTATATTGCCCACCTGTAGGATTTACCTCAGAAACCCCTGCTGTAGAATAGTTTCCTGTAGCAGTATTGGAACCTATTGAAAAATTTCTATTAATTGGCCTTTGTTCTATTGTGAAAGAAGGTTTATTCAGCTGTGATACTGGACTTACTTTCCCATACGGAGCTCCTGCATTACCTGCTGCAAACATTGCCGCACCATCTAACACAGAACCAACCAAAGCTCCTCTCATTGGGTCTAAGCCAAATGCACCGTAGCTTAAAGAAGTAATTGCTGCAAATGTCCCATTTCGGATTGCTGCTCCTCCTGCTTCATTTTTTTGATATTCTGCATCTTTTATTTGCTGAATTGAAATATTAAAATCTTTTCCTGTTGTCCAGTCATAACCAATATGCCTTTGATTTAGCCGCATTTGCTCTTCCATTTGTTGCTGAGCCTTAAACTTTCGCATGGCCATAATGGTGTTATGATCCGTTTCCAACTTTTGGATATACTGTGCACTTGATAAACGGCCATACTGTGCTAATCCATCATCAACTATCGCATTTACTGGAGCATCTACCAAATTGGGCAAATCATTCCAGCCTCCGTTACCATTTAAATCAGGACTTGTAGAATAAACGTATTCAATGCCATTATCTGTGCGTAGGTCGCCATCTTTTGGCGGGTCTCCTGGATCCGCCCCACTCGGGTCATTCCACATGATCGGGTTGTTGAAGGAGTAGTTATACGGAGACATCCCTGCATACTTACTCTCCATAGGATCAATCGCCGTCCATCTACACAGCCAGGGGATGTAATACCTTGCTCCATGGTAGTAGAGCCCCGATTCCTCATCCCTTTCCTTACCCGTGTAGCGATAACGCTTAGCTACCGCATTAATGCTGGCACTTTTAGCTTGAAAAGCCGTAGTACCATAAGGATGATATTGCCAACGAAATGTTTAATTGATCTTTTTGGTGTTGGCGAATCTCGCAAGCTCGATTTCCTCGTAAGAGATGATGTTCGCATATTCGTCCAACTCTAAAGAAGATAATTGAAGATGATTGCTGTACACATATCTTGTCAGTACCTCTTTAGCCTCATCCGTACCCACCGTACGCTTTTCCAGCATAGCAATACGGCCTGCATCATCACTCACATGCACCGTCTGCCTTTCTAAAATCAAAGAACTTCCCTCAAATTTACGGTAGATTTCAAAAACCACCAGCATACAATAAAGCCAAGACACTTTACAGCATCTTGGCTTTGTACTTTTTAAATTTATGTACTCTGAGACTGCTTACCACTATAGTACTACATACAACACTACGTTAACATATCGAATTGCAGGAGTTTTAAAGCATATTTCTTGTAAAACAACAAAGTGAATACATTACCTACAATTGATACGGGTTATCTCTGATTGCCGAAGTTATAGTATCAATAATTCCACTTTTCTTATTATATAGAATCAATAAAATACTATCTAATGCACAATGAGGCTTCAAGTTTGGAAGTAATACATGATGATCTGATATTTCACCGTTGAATTGTTTAGTATTATAGGTGTTTATAAACGAATCAAATCGCATAATACAATCACTATTAGTGTGTTTAATTTTAGTCCCAAAATAAACAATAGAATCATCACTACCTGACAATCCTTTTTCTGTAGAGGCATAAACTATTGCCTTTTTTTTGGTCGAATCAGAATAATAATTTACTTTAAAGGAAATTGAGAATTCCTTTTTTGTACTATCTTGGTAACTTGGAATTATATCTATTACCTTAAATTTATTTTCTTGAAACCTTTCCGTACAACTACTTATAGTAATCATACTCACGAATAACCAAAATAGCTTTTTCATTATTTTTTATAATTTAAAATGGTAAAATTTTTAGCCGCTTTATTAAAGTTGTTTATAGATGTGTTTATATCGATATCTTTAGCTTTTCCATAATTCCAATATTTTAACCACAGGTCATTGTTTCCATCTTTTCCGATGTTTGTTATTTGAACATAGTGTTCTCCAAAAGTTGATTTGAGTATATCTGAATCGGGTGTACCCTCTGTAAGCTGAGTCATATCAAATAATGCAATAACAAAAGCTCCATCAAGTATTGCTTTCCTAATACCGTCAACATCTTGCGAATAATCGTAGGTTACATCTTGCAGACCTGAAATTGCCTCTGCTATTGCTGAAACATCTCCAGGATAAGTAATAGAACTAAGTTGAATACCTTCATTGTCCGGATCATATGGCATATTAATGTTGTATGAATGTCTAATAGAAGACATAATTACATATTCAGCGGCATTAAGACGGGATTCTGCTCCTTCTATTTTGTTATTCAGCAAGCTTTTATTTGCACTGATAAATACTCCGTTCTCTGTAGTTGTTTCCCCAAATCGATATAAATTCCACGCAAATTCAACTAAACTAGAGGGGTCATTATCTGCAATTGCTTTAACAGTTGATGCTATTCCACATAATCCGGTATTCTGTTGATTGATAGAGCGTGGATTGTTTACCATTTGGCTCAAATCTTCTATAAATTTAGCTTTGTCAATATTTGGCCACACAGAATTTGAATCACTTTGTGATAAGAAGCCTAATTTTCTATGTGCTTTCCAAAAACTGATATCTTTCAATGAGGCAAAGTCAACACTGATTTCAGAAGGCTTTATCTGTTTTTGAGCTGTTACGGAAACCCCATCTGTTTCCTCGTATGGTTCATCAAAGGTTGTACCATCATCTAATCTATACCCAGATGGAGCAGGACTTTCCAGACGAAAATTTGTATAGTTTATCCCGCCATCTGTCTTTTGCTCCTGCTTTCCATCTAGGTCATTAAAAATAACCGGATTATTTGCTCCGTAACAATAAGGCGTTCTACCTGCATACTTGCTCTCCATCGGATCAATCGCCGTCCACCTACACAACCACGGGATATAATACCTTGCCCCGTGATAGTACAAGCCAGATTCCTCATCCCTTTCCTTACCTGTATAACGGTAACGCTTAGCTACCGCATTAATCGTAGCACTCTTAGCTTGAAAAGCCGTAGTACCATAAGGATGATATTGCCAACGGAATATTTAATTGATCTTTTTGGTGTTGGCGAATCTCGCAAGCTCGATTTCCTCGTAAGAGATGATGTTCGCATATTCGTCCAACTCTAAAGAAGCCGATTGCAGATGATTGCTGTACACATACCTAGTCAGCACCTCTTTAGCATCATCCGTACCCACCGTACGTTTTTCGAGCATAGCAATACGCCCGGCATCGTCAGAGATATGTACTGTAGTACGCTCTAAAATCAAAGAACTATTGCCCGAAGACGTATCAAATTTACGGTAGATTTCAAAACGCTTACTTACATATAGGCATAAAATAAGGCAGGCGGTATATTTATACCACCTACCTTAAAATTAATAAGAATTACTATTTATTGATTATCAGCAGGTTAAAGCAATAGTGTTTTAATGCCAACACTAAGTAACACTACCTACTTATTGAATAATGTCTAAAAAATTTCCATTTCCATCATAAATCAAAACCTCAATTTTGGAATTTTCTTTAATTTTCATATTTCCTACAGTATAGGCTTCTTCTTTAGAATTAAACACTGTAAAAAAGTCAGAGCCCTGATTAAGATAATAGTTACCATCATTATTTAGAACATTGCCAGTTTGAGCATCTGCAATTAAAATAATATATTTTCCATCCCCAATTTTAGGTATTTCCATAATTTATAATTTTACTTTTTTAAAATTAACGTTTTTAAAAGAACCCTTTAAAAGCCATTCGGACTCGCTAACTACTACTCCAGGTTTATGAAAAAGATTTACACTTTTTAAGTTAGGACTCTCAAATAATAACGATTGAGGAACTTTCATTTTCAAAAGAACCCCCTCACCATTAGTTCGATAAGCGTAGTTCAACGCTACATCAATATCTGTCGTCCAAGAAGTAAATCTACTATTTACAGTCCCCATAAATTCAGTATTATGTTTTAAAACATTAGAGTGGCCAAATAAATTACTTCCTCTAGATTTTACAACACCCTGTAGTGCATTTTCGTATGCAATTCCCCCTGTTTCACTATTTATACCTCTATAAATAGTTGTGAATTTTTCATTAACTGCTTTTGATGAATTTCTACTAAATTTGGGTATCGAAATATTTGGTGCTGCTTGGGCAACAGCTAAAAAAGTTAGTTGTGTCTGTAATTCATCACCAAACTCTTCAGCCGTCATTCCAAGATTTTGTCTTAGGCCCCTATCAAATAAATAGTTCTGGCGTTCTTTATCTGCTTTAGTTCCTGAATAGGATACTGAACGAGTCATGTTCCCCCACTTCCCCCATATGCCAAAATTTTCATCATTTATTTCTATGGATGTAACATACATCATATCATGCTTTCTATAAGGAGTTCCAAATTCATCCTTGCCAACAGTTGACCAATCCTCTGTCCAATAGTATAAAGTATTTCCTTGTATAACACCTCCATAATGCTCTTGAGCTGCCCATTCTAATGCTAATTCATTATTTGACATCCCAAATCCAAGATAGTTTCCTTTAGAATTACTTTCTATTTGATCTCGGTCATTATTAGAACTTTGTCCCAAAATCCATCCTCCCTCCTGAAATTCCCAAACACTTCCATATTGTATAGTAAGTTGACCTTGTTTTGGATCTTTAGGAAAATCTTTATATATATCTTCTCCATCCCCCGGATCCGCTCCACTCGGATCATTAAACATGATGGGATTATTGAAGGAGTAGTTATACGGACTCATACCCGCATACTTACTTTCCATAGGATCACTCGCCGTCCACCTGCACAACCACGGGATATAATACCTTGCCCCGTGATAATACAATCCACTCTCCTCATCTCGCTCCTTACCAGTATATCGATAACGCTTAGCTACCGCATTAATCGTAGCACTCTTAGCTTGAAAAGCCGTAGTACCATAAGGATGATATTGCCAACGGAATATTTAATTGATCTTTTTGGTGTTGGCGAATCTCGCAAGCTCGATTTCCTCGTAAGAGATGATGTTCGCATATTCGTCCAACTCTAAAGAAGCCGATTGCAGATGATTGCTGTACACATACCTAGTCAGCACCTCTTTAGCCTCATCCGTACCCACCGTACGTTTTTCCAGCATAGCAATACGACCTGCATCGTCGGAGACATGCACCGTCTGTCTTTCTAAAGTCAAAGAACCTGATTCAAATTTACGGTAGATTTCAAGACGCTTACTCGATTTTGGGCATAAAATAAGGTAGGCGGTATATTTATACCACCTACCTTAAAATTAATAATGAGTTTTGATTATCAGTATTTTAAAGTGAAAAATTGCTGTAGCGACAGAATGTAGCGCAACCAAATTAATTATTAAATACTAAATACTAATAAGTAAAACATCAGTACAATATAAAACTACCCTATTGCCAATTTTTAAAAAAGTTACGTAATTCTTCAATAAGAATTCCTATTAATTCTTCTTCCGATTTGTCTTTATAATACACCGGAAGGAAATCCGCTAAATATAACGGCATACTGGATATATTATTCTCATTTTGAAACCATTCACAAATTTCTTTTCCTAAATTCCTGTTTAAAACATTGTTTATTCCTTGAATGTACCCATCTACATAAATAGATAGCTCATCGTAACTAATTTGTTTATTAGATAACCTGTCGCCAGATATAATCATTTTAGGTCTATTTTCCAATATATCTAACCATTCTAATGTTTTTATTTTGATATTATCATTCATAATCTACGGATTTTTTTTATTTGAAGTTTCGAATTTTATTGCATCATTATATTCAAACATTTTTTTGTAATCTTTAAAAGACATTCCTTTAGCGCCAGTCATTTTGTCATAAACTATACCATCTTTCATAACAGCAACATGGTGATACCAACTTGAGACCTCTCCTTTTTCATATTTAACAGGCCCTAATCTATCTCCAAACATTGGAGTAATGTGCAAAAATTCCCCACCGATAAGCTTTTGTACTCTTTGAGCAATATCTTCGCAACCAAATTGAATCTCTTCTGGTTTAGCTGGCTCTTTGCCTAATATTTTTTCCAAAGATGGAAATTGTTTCAAGGTTGCAGACCCATCTTTGTACGTACTCGGTATATGAGGGATATAGGCTAAATCCTGCTGGCTTCCCTTGCCCAAGGCTACTCTGTTCAATAATTTACTTATTTCTATAGGAGATAGTCTTGTCACATCATTTTGTAAACCTTGATTTACAAAATATTGATTTTTGGCCTCTAGTGAAATAAAAGGAGCAATATTTTGTTGTTTGCTTCGCTGCTCGGCAACGAATTTTCTAAAACCAACTTCACTCTGTGCCGGTGTCGGACGCTTTTGCTCTGGCGCAAACCAGTTTCTTATTATCTCAATAGCAGCACTATTATATCCAGCTCCTGTTCTATCATTTACTTGGACAGATCTTGCCGGTAAATTTCCTGCAGGAGGAATTATGACATTGTTGGGATTCATACCAACACCTCTTCCTGTATTTCTAAATCCATTCCGACTAAAAGGTGGCCGCATTGGAATCGTTCTTGGTACAGCTTGAGGCAAATTTAGAGGCACAGCCTGCTCTCCATCAGCATCAATATTTCCAATAGGGTTATCTTTACAATATTCATAAGGACTTGCTGTAAGATGAAGAAAATGCCTTTCGCGATTCTTCTCCAATCCATATCCTTTTGCAAGGTTATAGTTTTCATTATTGATCGGATCCACACTCACCCACCTACACAACCACGGAATATAATACCTCGCCCCGTGATAATACAAGCCACTCTCCTCATCTCGCTCCTTACCTGTATAACGGTAACGCTTAGCTACCGCATTAATCGTAGCACTCTTAGCTTGATAAGCCGTAGTACCATAAGGATGATACTCCTCATAACTAATAATCGCCGCATTCTCATCCAACTCTAAAGAAGCCGATTGCAGATGATTGCTGTACACATACCTAGTCAGCACCTCTTTAGCCTCATCCGTACCCACCGTACGTTTTTCCAGCATAGCAATACGGCCGGCATCATCACTCACATGCACCGTCTGCCTTTCTAAAGTCAAAGAACCTGATTCAAATTTACGGTAGATTTCAAAACCGTTTAATAGTTTACAGGCATAAAATAAGGCAGGCAGTATATTTATACCGCCTACCTTAAAATTAATAATAATTGCTTTTTTGATTATCAATTATTCAAAACAATGATTCAACAATAGCAACACAATATAACGCTACTCCTATTTAGTTGCCTCTTTATACGTTTTTAAATCTCCTCTATATTTCATATAGATATCAATATATTCATCGCTGGAATATTCAACACCCGCAAAAAAAACTAAATCAAAATCTTTATCGACCATTATGGGACTGTTAGCTATCAACATTTTTCTATCGTCGTTTTTGTAAAGGAAATCATAAGATTGAAAAAAAAACACCCACCCAAATTCAGTTTGCTTCGTATACTCGTCCATGATTACCGGATAGTACTTTTCTTGAAAACGTTTGTCTTCCATTAAAAGCGAAATTGCTCTTGCTTTTGCTTCATGTAAATTCATATATAAAATTATTTTGTTCTAATAAACCAAAATTGTTGATATCCTTTTCCTGTTAACATTGAATTACTCATTACTGCATCTCCTTTTATTTGAAAATCTAAAAATATAGTAGAATTTCCTCGTTGTATAACGTTAAATGCATGTCCGGCTTCTCCTGCTCCTCTCATTCCGACAACTATACCTTGAGCACCATCACCATAGGCTGTCATTATTTTTCCAATTGATTTCAAGGTTTGGCTTTTTAAAAATGAATTTTTGCCAGTGTAATCAAGAATCAAATTAAGAGATGTACCTTGACTTTCACCAAAATTAAAGGTCTGTGATGAAATTCCCTTAAGCGATAAGTCTCCAGCTATAGCACATCCGATACAGTTATATTTTCCACCTGTAGGATTTATCTCAGAAACCCCTGCTGTAGAATAGTTTCCTGTAGCAGTATTGGAACCTATTGAAAAATTTCTATTAATTGGCCTTTGTTCTATTGTGAAAGAAGGTTTATTCAGCTGTGATACTGGACTTACTTTCCCATACGGAGCTCCTGCATTACCTGCTGCAAACATTGCCGCACCATCTAACACAGAAAAAACCTGTGCTCCCCTCATTGCATCTTTTCCAAGTACACTGTAGAGTAAGGCTCCACCCGCCGCAAATGCACCGTTTCTAATTGCTGCTCCTCCAGCTTCTACTCTTTCATACTCTGCTCGCCTTATTTGAGCTCCTGTCATTGTACTTCCATCAGCTAAAAGAAACTTTGTTTTTAGAAAATAGGACTCCGCAGCTGCTTCCGCAAGTCTTTGTGCTTCTAAAGCTCTTCCCCAATTGGTTAATTTAAAGTTATCTTCTACATAGTTTGCTCTATCATCAGGCGAGGTCTGAAGCTCTCCATTGTTGGTGAATTTTCCATTCATCCCTAAAACAATTTCATTACCTGTATTGGATGTATAACTATGTCCTACGCTAAAAATAGAAGCACCATCTCCATAACTCCTCGTTGCATCTTCTAAATTATTAACTTTGCTATTATATCTTACTTTCCCTTCTGATGTTCTTACCCAACTACCTATCTGTTCTTCCCCCTCCATCCCACTCGGGTCATTAAAAGTAATAGGGTTGCAGTTTCCATAATTATACGGACTCATGCCAGCATACTTACTCTCCATGGGATCACTCGCCGTCCACCTACACAACCACGGAATATAATACCTTGCACCATGGTAGTAGAGTCCAGACTCATCATCCCTTTCCTTACCCGTGTAGCGATAACGCTTCGCTACCGCATTAATCGTAGCACTCTTAGCTTGAAAAGCCGTAGTACCATAAGGATGATACTCCTCATAAGAGATAATATTAGCCGCTTCATCCAACTCCAAAGAAGCCGATTGCAGATGATTGCTGTACACATACCTAGTCAGCACCTCTTTAGCCTCATCCGTACCCACCGTACGTTTTTCCAGCATAGCAATACGGCCTGCATCGTCGGAGACATGTACCGTCTGCCTTTCTAAAGTCAAAGAACCTCCCTCAAATTTACGGTAGATTTCAAAGCCACTTACTGGTTTATAGCCATAAAATAAGGTAGGCGGTATATTTATACCACCTACCTTAAAATTAATAAGAATTACTATTTTTTGATTATCAGCAGATTAAAGCAATAGCATTTTAATACCAACACTAAGTAACACTACCCACTATTATCCATGTTTATCAAAAAAATCTTTGACTTCTTTAGGCCATTTTTCCACAGGAACATTTTCTTTCCAGTAGTTCATTCCGGATGCAAATCTTTCTTCTTTAGTTAAAGGAGGATATTTTTTTAGAAATTCCTCCTCCGTATCAAACTTTTCTATATTTAAATCCAAAAGTTCCCTAACTAAAATTTCTACTTTTGGGAAATTATCAAATAAAAATACGCTCCTACTATCAGTCTTATCCCTTACTTCCCAACCTGTTGGTAGTTCATTTTGCTTAATTAAAACGAAATTCTCTTTTTTATACATAATATTATTTAATTGTTGGTGTGTTTACGTTAAATCTGCTTGCTGGTTTACCATGGGGTAGAATTACTGATGAATTTTGAGGAGATCCAGCATTTTTCATATTCTCAAGATACTGCACATCCCATATACTTGGCGAAGAGTTTCCAGCCGGATGTGTATGGTTAATCAAAAATGAACCTGGTTCCTTAGGTATATTAACTGCATTTTTCGTTCCTGAATATAGCATATAATATCCTCCTCCACCATTTTTTCCTGTGCCTTGAAAATAAACCTGTGCAAACTCAACATTATGATGAGAAGAAAGTGTTCTCATCGCTTCATCAGAAAGCCTCTTCGATCCAATATTGGCACCTCTACTTCCAGGTAAAACCCCGTCACCGATAATTATGTTTAAAATTCCAATCTGTTGAGATGTTTCGCCTAGCATAGCCATGTTACGTGAAGCATTCCAAGACTTTAAGATAGAAGCACCTATTGGAACACCTGTAGCAATCATATCAGCAATGCTATAAAGAGCCAAGACTGTTGCTCCTACTTTGTAAGTCTTTTCATAATTATCCAGCTGTTTATAAATATTATCCTTTTGAACAAGATAATCCCTTAAAGAGCGATTGGACAACTTAGAAAGACTAATAAAGTCTCCATCCCAATGTCCTAACCCAAGTGTTATATCTGTTCGTGTTATACCAGATGAATACCTAGGACTATCTGCTATACCTCCTGATGGACTAGGACTTAAGATACTTTTTCTTAAGGGAAAGAATTCTTTTTCAGAATTTATACTTGTTCCAGAAGAGGATGAAAAGGACTGTACATATTTATTTTTTTTTTAAATCATATTCATTGTGAACCCGTTTTTGTGCCGAAGCTTTCTGGTAAAAAAACTTATCTTCTCCATCTGATTTTAATATTGTAATAGATAAATTCTTGGTACTTGACTGATATGAGTAATCATTCCCATACCTACTACTTCCAAATGTAGTAGTTGTGGTAGTGGTAGTTTCAGTAAAAATAATATGATCACGACCATCATTATCTAAATATATTACAGGGTTGTTAGCACAATACCGATACGGACTCATACCCGCATACTTGCTCTCCAGAGGATCAATCGCCGTCCACCTGGCTAACCACGGAATATAATACCTTGCACCATGGTAGTAGAGTCCAGACTCCTCATCCCTTTCCTTACCCGTGTAGCGATAACGCTTCGCTACCGCATTAATGCTGGCATTCTTAGCCTGGAAGGCGGTAGTACCATAAGGATGATATTGCCAACGAAATATTTGATCTTTTTGGTGTTGGCGAATCTCGCAAGCTCGATTTCCTCGTAACTAATAATAGCTGCATTTTCGTCCAGATCCAAAAAAGCAGATTGCAGATGATTGCTGTACACATACCTGGTCAGAACCTCTTTAGCCTCATCATTCACGTGTACCGTCTGTCTTTCTAAAATCAAAGAACTTCCCTCAAATTTACGGTAGATTTCAAAGCCACTTATTAACTCTCGGATATAAAATAAGGTAGGCAGTATTAATACCACCTACCTTAAGAGTTAGAAACAATTATTATTTGCTGATTATCAACTACTTAAAACAGTAAATAGGCAATAGCAACACAAAGTAACACTACCAGCCAACATTACCAATAGAAGATTCTATTTTGCATATTTTTGATAAATATCTTGACAGCCAAAGAGATATATCATGCATGTGATCATGAAATGATTCTTGTAAACTCTCATTTGTTTCTAACTCAAATATATAGTTAAAGTCCATGAACTCTGTAGATTTAATAAGCCATAAAGAAAAACCTAATGTTTCACAATGACCAGATAATTCATGAGGTGGCTCGTCATTGGTTTCAAAATGGAAATTAGGCAATATCATTCCTTCGGCTATAATTTTAGATAAGCTATCCATTTCTCCAGAATACTTTATATAAACTTTAGCTTTTACTCCGTACACTTGCATATATAATTACTTTTTAAATGGTTTAAATTTAATTGAAAATCCCTGTTTATTAGGTTTTAAACCCTCAAATCCAGGGGTATTAGAAAGAATTTTTCTGAATTCAGGATCTGCTCTCAAGTTGCCTCCAAATTTTTTGTATAAAATATCACTTTCAATCCAATAATCAATATCAAATTTCTTAAGATTAATTGGGTTTCCAAAAGTAGCTTTACTTGGATTCCCTACTTTACCTGTATTAAATGACCCAGTAAAACCAGCTCTTAAATTAGGATCTATAGATTGATATTTAGGTAATAGTTGCTTTTCAGCTAAACTATTGAATGTGGTTTTTAGATATCCCCAACTTCCAAAATCCATTCGAGGCGTTCCCGTAAACATTCCAAATCTTGATCCCGGGTTACCTTCTATTGGCGCTACAAGTCTGCCTGCTCCCATTGGAGCAACAAGTTTACCAATTCCATAAGATGCGGCCGTGGTTGTCGCAAATTCTCCTGTTTTAAAAGACCATTGGTAGCTATCCCAGGATTTCATATCATTTAATAGCCTGGTTTGTGTTCTGTTTAATCCTCCTCCAGGCCCTTTGATATCATATGACCTACCCCAATCCCCATTTCCATGATGATTAAAAGCAGGTGCGGTTCCGCTTAGTCTTTCGTAAGTATCAGACATATTATCATAACCCATCAATGCACCCATTTGTGCATATCCTGTAGCCGTAGACAATGCTAATGTCTCTCCATCGGCTTGACCTAATGTTACTAAACCCAATATCCCAGAAACAATACCTGCTCCAAGTCCTGCTTTAGAAATAAGATAATAATCCGTATAAGATGCTCTGTCAGTAGCAATGTAAGATGAACCGTCTTTTAGAAAGCTTCCATCTTCAAACAATTTATAAATACTGCCGTTTGTACCTTTATAATTATCATGAGATTCGCCATAATACTGGGCATTTGAGCCATAAACGGCAGCAGCAGCTTCCTGTGAGTGAATATTACTATTGTATTCCACTTTTCCATTACCATCGCCCTTATCTACCCAACCCGGATCCGCCCCACTTGGATCATTCCACATGATCGGGTTGTTGAAGGAATAATTATACGGGCTCATCCCTCCATACTTACTCTCCAGAGGATCAATTGCCGTCCACCTACACAACCACGGAATATAATACCTCGCACCATGGTAGTAGAGTCCGGATTCTTCATCCCTTTCCTTACCCGTGTAGCGATAACGCTTCGCTACAGCATTAATGCTGGCACTTTTAGCCTGGAAAGCGGTCGTACCATAAGGATGATATTGCCAACGAAATATTTAATTGATCTTTTTGGTGTTGGCGAATCTCGCAGGCTCGATTTCCTCATAACTAATAATCGCCGCATTCTCATCCAACTCCAAAGAAGCCGATTGCAGATGATTGCTGTACACATACCTAGTCAGTACCTCTTTAGCATCATCCGTACCTACCGTATGTTTTTCGAGCATAGCTATACGCCCGGAGTCATCCGAGATATGTACGGTTTGCCTTTCTAAAATCAAAGAACCTGATTCAAATTTACGGTAGATTTCAAACCGCTTACTGGCATGAAATAAGGTAGGCGGTACCATTATACCACCTACCTTAAAATAATGATAATCATTATTGGTTGATTGTTAGTACATTTAAAAAAACGCTTTAATACTAATATTAAGAACTACCACCGTATATTACGGCCTTATCTACGAACATTGCTCCAATACTCATCCGGCACCATTGCATAAACCTCCTCATAAGCTGACTGAACTTCCGATAAGGGTACTTTGAAGCACTGAACAGTATCATAATCTTCATTTTCACTACCATCTGGATTTCGGAATAAGAACCACAAAAACATACATATACCATCCTTGATAACGACATTAAGCATCCAACCGTCAAAATTTTCTCCCCATACAAATCTATACCTGCCCTCTATCTCATCATAATATTTTGCCTCTTCTCTACTCAATCTTGTATATGCTTCAAAGTTGTCAATAAAAGGATTTATAAAAAGAAATGTTTCTTTACAACTCAATCCTTCCAATTCATTATCCCAAAATTGTTCAGACTCTTCTGCAACTATTTGAAGTGATTTTAAAAATGGCCCTAAATAATTTTCATCTTCATCAAAAAATCCGATAGGATTACCCCCAATCCAAAATCTTGATTTAATCCAACATTGCTTGTTGAATTCTTCTATACGTAATATTTCAAGTTCAACAGCAAATGATCCCTTGTTTCCAATTAGTTTATACATGATATTCGATTATTAATTTGCTTTAAATTCTGTTTTAAGTTTGGCAGGTACATATTGTCTATCAATTCCTTTTACAGGCAATCCTCTTTTATCCTTACCATTAGCAGTAGAACCACTCCAATGGAATGCTCCATTATTATCGTTCATAAATCTATGGAATACAGCATTTTTTCCTGAACCTTCGGCTACCCATAAGTTACCTTTTTTATCGTAAGTCCCATTTTTTTCTCTCGAATCCCAAATTTCAGCATGGTTATCCGGTGCTAATGATGCACCAGTAATCTTAGTTTGAAACTCAAATCTATCATGTTTAGGATGCACCTCGTACATTTCATTCTGGCTTCTGTACCATCTATCTACAAGTAGATCATTAGCCGTGGCTTTACCTGTTCTGATACGATTTGAAATAGCAGCTAAATCATTCGCCGTATACGATCCTCCCAGACGTTCAAATGCAGGCTTATCTCCCATTCTTTTTTCGTGCTCTGTTTTTGCAGACATAGAAACGAAAGGAGCTACATATTGTTGCTTACTTCGCTGCTCGGCAACGAATTTTCTAAAACCAACTTCACTCTGTGCCGGTGTCGGACGCTTTTGCTCTGGCGCAAACCAGTTTCTTATTATCTCAATAGCAGCACTATTATATCCAGCTCCTGTTCTATCATTTACTTGGACAGATCTTGCCGGTAAATTTCCTGCAGGAGGAATTATGACATTGTTGGGATTCATACCAACACCTCTTCCTGTATTTCTAAATCCATTCCGACTAAAAGGTGGCCGCATTGGAATCGTTCTTGGTACGGCTTGAGGCAAATTTAGAGGCACAGCCTGCTCTCCATCAGGATCAATATTTCCAATAGGGTTATCTTTACAATATTCATAAGGACTTGCTGTAAGATGAAGAAAATGCCTTTCGCGATTCTTCTCCAATCCATATCCTTTTGCAAGGTTATAGTTTTCATTATTGATCGGATCCATACTCACCCACCTGCACAACCACGGAATATAATACCTCGCCCCATGGTAATACAAGCCGCTTTCCTCATCCCTCTCCTTACCCGTGTAGCGATAACGCTTAGCTACCGCATTAATCGTAGCACTCTTAGCTTGAAAAGCCGTAGTGCCATAAGGATGGTATTGCCAACGAAATATTTAATTGATCTTTTTGGTGTTGGCGAATCTCGCAAGCTCGATTTCTTCGTAAGAGATGATGTTCGCATATTCGTCCAACTCCAAAGAAGCTGATTGAAGCTGATTGCTGTACACATACCTAGTCAGCACCTCTTTAGCATCATCACTCACATGCACCGTCTGCCTTTCTAAAGTCAAAGAACCTGATTCAAATTTACGGTAGATTTCAAACCGGCTAATGGATTAAGAGCATAAAATAAGGTAGGCGGTACAATTATACCACCTACCATAAAATTAATAATAATTACCATTTATTGATTATCAATCATTTAAATTGACAACTCAACAATAGCAACACAATGTAACACTACCGGTGCTATTCATACATTTTGGCTGCGATAAGGATATTTGCAAATACTTTCCAATCCACATTTTGAGGTAATGGTAAATTTTGATTCTCATAATACCCATCCATATCTTCTGTCCAACTTGAAGCAGCTTCTAAATAAGATTCAAGACTTTTATTTTCCCATTCATCAGGGTTACTCTTCAAATCTTGAATTAATAACACAAGAAAAGCTGAAAAATCTTCTTTTGTTTTTAGTGTTTCTATTTTTTTAATTAAATTTTCCATATTTTTTATTTAACAATTGTGCTGTTGCCATTACCTAGTTTTAATTTAATTGATGTGCCACCATTTTTTGTGGTCATCTTCCACATTTGTTTACTTGGGTCTGCCCATTGAACGGGTACTTGTTGTAATCCCGACAGCTTAAATGCTGCTAATCTTCTATGATTGAGTGTCCAAATTTTACCAGCCTCATCTTTCCAAACACTTATTCTAAGTATTTCTGGATCTAAGGTTCCCGCTTTTAATGCTTGTGCATTTCCTAATACGGTAAATTCTCCCGTCGTATTCTTAATACTACTTTGCATAAAGTGAATTTCATTTGGGGTCATTATTTCTTTGGCTGCTTGAGTAGGAACTCCTGCTTCGCCACTGAACATTCCAAATCTTGATCCTGGATTACTTTCTATTGGCGCTACAAGTCTGCCTGCTCCCATTGGAGCAACTAGTTTACCAATTCCATAAGATGCGGCCGTGGTTGTCGCAAATTCTCCTGTTTTAAAAGACCATTGGTAGCTATCCCAGGATTTCATATCATTTAATAGCCTGGTTTGTGTTCTGTTTAATCCTCCTCCAGGCCCTTTGATATCATATGACCTACCCCAATCCCCATTTCCATGATGATTAAAAGCAGGTGCGGTTCCGCTTAGTCTTTCGTAAGTATCAGACATATTATCATAACCCATCAATGCACCCATTTGTGCATATCCTGTAGCCGTAGACAATGCTAATGTCTCTCCATCGGCTTGACCTAATGTTACTAAACCCAATATCCCAGAAACAATACCTGCTCCAAGTCCTGCTTTAGAAATAAGATAATAATCCGTATAAGATGCTCTGTCAGTAGCAATGTAAGATGAACCGTCTTTTAGAAAGCTTCCATCTTCAAACAATTTATAAATACTGCCGTTTGTACCTTTATAATTATCATGAGATTCGCCATAATACTGGGCATTTGAGCCATAAACGGCAGCAGCAGCTTCCTGTGAGTGAATATTACTATTGTATTCCACTTTTCCATTACCATCGCCCTTATCTACCCAACCCGGATCCGCCCCACTTGGGTCATTCCACATGATCGGGTTGTTGAAGGAATAATTATACGGGCTCATCCCTCCATACTTACTCTCCAGAGGATCAATTGCCGTCCACCTACACAACCACGGAATATAATACCTCGCCCCATGATAATACAAGCCAGATTCCTCATCCCTTTCCTTACCCGTGTAGCGATAACGCTTCGCTACCGCATTAATCGTAGCACTTTTAGCTTGATAAGCCGTAGTACCATAAGGATGATACTCCTCGTAACTAATGATAGCTGCATTTTCGTCCAGCTCCAAATTCACTGATTGCAGATGATTGCTGTACACATATCTTGTCAGTACTTCATCCGCCTCATCCGTACCTACCGTACGTTTTTCTAGCATAGCAATACGGCCTGCATCATCACTCACATGCACCGTCTGCCTTTCTAAAGTCAAAGAACCTGATTCAAATTTACGGTAGATTTTAAAAGCATTTGCTAACTCTCGGGCATAAAACAAGGTAGGCGGTACCATTATACCGCCTACCTTAAAATTAATAAATGAAAATGAAGTGTGATGATCAGTGTTTTAAACTGAAACCTTTGGTGTTACAAACACAATATATAAACTTTTTTATATTCAATTAATGTAAATATATATCTTTTTTCCATTGTTTTTTGAGTTCCCCATTTGTGTACAACGCAATTGGAACTTCTGAAAGATCTTCCATCAATAAACAAGAAGTGCATAGCAAAGTTGACATCTTCTTTGCAATCTTAGAAATTAATAGATATACTTTATTTAGGTCTTGTTCAATACCAACATGAAAATCAATTGCAATTGGATAAGGTGTAATATCAAATTCACGTAGAAAAACATTATCTTCTTCCAAATTATTTTCAGTTAGAAATCTTTTAGCGTATTCATTTGTTTCTTTGAAATTATAGAAAGTGTGATAGGTATTGAAAGAATTTGCCAATACGTCAATATCGCTCTGTATACTTTCGCTCTCTTTGAATATTGAAGATACTTTTTCTAGCTCTTGAATCTTAACGTTAATTGTTATGCTGTCCATCTTTTATCTTTTAAATTTTGGTAAACTACTTTCATTAATCACTGTTATCCTCACATTAGGGATTTTTGGTGTGAAATTATCTTTGTTAAAGAAACGTTGGTATTCTTGTAAGGTGTATTTTGCTCCTGTAGGTCTAACAATTACAACTGTTCCTCCTGATCCTACCTGAGAAACTCCTTTGTCAACTTGTTGAGCTGCATTCCTTCCTAATCCACTTAATCTTTTTACATCTACTTTACCAAAACCCTCAACAAACATGTCATAGGTTGCTCCTTTTGAAACTGCATCTGGACTTTTATCGTCAATAAGTGTAACTTTTCTACCTGAATTTTTGTAAGTTTCTGCAACTCTTAATTCAGCAGTTGTTCCTGGATGACCTGCTTCCAATTCTTTCATTTTTCTTGTCCAGGCTTTATCATTTTGTGAATTAATTGACCCTCTCATGCTTGTTACTCTCAATGCTGTTCCGATTAAAAAAGAAGGGTCCTTTAAAGCTCCTTTCCACTCCTCTTTGAATTCAGTAAACTGTGCATTAAGTATCTCTTGAGGTGTAGCTCCCAAATAATGTAGGAATTGTGACTCTTTCATGGATGTTAATCTGCCCCCGTCATATGCTGCAAAGGTTTTAAATTCCCAGCCAAAAACATCATTCATAAAGCTATTAATATCATCTTTTCCAATAAGAAACATTGGAATATTATCTATGCGGAATCCATTTTCTGTAATTGATCTATGTGGATAATATGCAGTATAATGACTTAAAATATCTTTACCATCTGAATCTTTTGTATAGCTAGGAACAACGGTAAATGGATCTCCTAATAATGATCCTTGTACATTAAAAGACTGACCTGTTCTTTCTGCGGTATTACTCGGGATTTCGCCTTTGAAATCTGCAACTTCATAGAATTGAATACCTTTAAGGGTATCTTCCCCCTCCATCCCACTCGGGTCATTGAAAGTAATAGGATTGCAGTTTCCATAATTATACGGACTCATTCCCGCATACTTACTCTCCATAGGATCAATTGCCGTCCATCTACACAACCACGGAATATAATACCTCGCCCCATGATAATACAAGCCAGATTCTTCATCCCTCTCCTTGCCGGTGTAGCGGTATCGCTTAGCTATGGCATTAATGCTTGCATTCTTAGCCTGGAAGGCGGTAGTGCCATAAGGATGATACTCTTCGTAAGAGATAATATTAGCAGCTCCGTCCAGCTCCAGACTTGCAGATTGAAGATGGTTGGAGTAAACATACCTGGTTAAAGTAGGCGGACTATCATCCGTACCAATGATGCGCTTTTCGAGCATCGCTATCCTTCCAGAGTCATCCGAGATATGTACGGTTTGCCTTTCTAAAGTCAAAGAACCTCCCTCAAATTTACGGTAGATTTCAAAGCCACCCAAATAGATTCTTTCCTCCTTAATATTGCCTTTGTCGACGTATTTACGGATCCGCTCGCCCCCGGCATATTGGTACCAGGCTTTCTCAGAGGTAGCCGTCGTACTGGTCTTTTGGATATAAGCCAGCTCATTGTGCGCGTTCCAGCCCATCTGGTGCAGATGCGGCAGGGCCAGCATATTACCCCGGGTATCATAAAGGTAGTTGTAAGTAGTATTATGGATCGTCGTATTGTCCAACTGGTTGTTAGGCGTAACACTGTAATCATAGCTGCGGGTATAGCTGCCACTTCCATCAAAGGTGATATGACGCAACTCTAGGATATTGCCCACGGCATCATAAGTATACTTCTGGGTATAGTTCCTGCAGGCATTACTGCCCAGGGTTTTCATCCTTTCACTATCATCAAAGCTTTCTCTACTGTTGCTGCTGATCTGCTCGCGGCCGCTGGCCTCTATGAGGCGGTACAAAGCATCATAGGTAAAGTGCTGCACCGGGGCTATAATGGCATTGGCATAGAACAAAGTCTGCTGTGCATCATCAGCGATCTGCGTAATATTTCCCGAAGGATCATAGGTGTAACTAAGGTTCTGCAATATGGTATTATCGCTGAGCTTTACGGTAAACATGCGGCGCAGCCGGTAGTTGAGCTCGTCATAACGATATGAGGTCTTGGTGCCATTGCCATACCAGATGGCCATACGCTGGCCCTTGGCATCATGCTGGATATCCTTTACATATTCTGTTCCATTCAGCCGGAGCTTGCGCAAAGCTCCGCTGCGGTTGTATTGCATACGCTGGGTATTGCCACCGGGATCGGTACTTAGCACTGGTCTTCCGAGGCCATCGTACTGTACAGTGCTTTCAAAAACTTCTGTGTTTAAAAGCGTAGATTCCGGCAGGCCGGTCCAGTTGATGGTGCCTTCTGCGGTGTTCAGGTTCACTGTTGGATTAGCCAGTAATTGCTGTTTCGTTTCCCGTACTGCTCCTTTAAAGTCATAGCGCGCTACGGTTTGCTTGCCGCTCTGATCATAATGCTGCCATAAAGCCCCACGCATATTGTCGCTAGCCGCATTGCTGCGGGCTTCGCCATACACCCAATGCTCGGCCAGGATGCTGTTCAGATAACGGTGTGTCGGTCTGCGAAGGACATCGTACTGCATATAGGTACGTCGCTCTTCGGCATCCCAGGCATAGAGGGGCTGTCCGGCCACGTCCAGGAAGGTATAGGCCGTTCCGCTGTCGATGCTTTGCTGGTAGCAAGGGGCCTGCAGCATATTGTAGCGGTACTGTAGGCAGGCTAAGGGTGTGGCCGATGCGGATTGTTTCGCATCGATCACCTTTAATCGGTTGCCCTGTATGTCGAGTATTTCGTAGCTGTGTATCGCTGCATTGATGCC
This sequence comes from Morinoia aosen, assembly GCA_030386875.1. Taxonomy (NCBI): domain Eukaryota; kingdom Metazoa; phylum Arthropoda; class Malacostraca; order Amphipoda; family Talitridae; genus Morinoia; species Morinoia aosen. The sequence continues at coordinate 65,079,920 of JASJYW010000027.1, forward strand.
ATCGTTCTGTAGGGTATAAAAGCCACGGGCGAGGCTATCGGTATGCACGATGGTAGGTGTGTTCGCATGTGCGGCTGCTTTTTGTGCCGCTTCCTCCTCTGCCGTACCCATATCGCCGCCGATACGTTCGTTGTACCACCAGCTTTCCTGTACGGTGTCATTAGCATCATAGATTTCCTGTTGCCAGCTGGTCCATACCGTGCGGCTCAAGGTACCATCGGGCATACGGGTTTCCTGTACCCGGCCCAGTGGATCGTAATACAATCTCGGGCTCACCCCTTGGGCGGCTGCCTGCTCGGTGGTATCGCAGGCATGGGTGGCACTGAAGTAAGGCTCGTATTGCATCACTTCTTTGCCTTTGTTGTTGTAGACGGTACGGCCGGTACCGATCCAGGCCATCGTCGTTTGGTCTGCCGGAGCCGCATCTGGTGGGATGGCTATGGGTTCGCAATTGTGCTTATGCATGAGGATTCTGCCCAGGCCGTCGCTGTAGCTCAGACGGATGAGAAAATGTGGATCATTGTCTGAGGCGCCAAAAGTATGCTCGCTACAGGCGATCATAGCCACACGTGCGGGGCCGTCACTCCAGTTGTAGACACAACGCCAGCTGGCATGTTGTAAGAGTTCTTCGGCATAGGTTTCCGGATCCTGCCAGAAGGCGGCCTGGTGGCCCAGGTCGGCACTGCCATCCACATCGATCTGTTGGGTAGGGTCACCCAGCTCCGCCAGCAGGCTATCGCCTTCGCTGCCATTGTCTTTACCTTTTAGGGCCATGGCCACGGCCATGCCTAAAGCATCGTAGAGGATCTCGCTGATATTGTTATTGGCATCTTTCATAGCTACTGGCTGCAGGTTATGCCAGTTGTAGCCTAGGATGGTATTGGTATTGCCCAGGGCATCGGTGGTGTTTTTGGGTAACAGGTAGCTGTTGTCCCAGAAGGCAAGGGTTGTTTCTACGTTCCAGGGATCGATAAAGCGTTCTGGGGTGTAGAATTTATGCTCTGGTTGTGATGAGTAGAGTGCTCTTCCGGAACGCAGCCACCAGCCTTCTTCTGCCGGAAGCGTAACATAGCCGGCTTCGCTCATCATGCTATTGTTGACCCGGCTGCCATAGATGCTATTCAGTCCTGCTGTGCTGTAGACTTTCTGGTAGCTTTCATAGGGTAAAGCCTGGGCTTCAAGCTCACCGAGCTCTAAAAAGGTAGTTGCCGCATCATTGTAAAAGAATGTCTTACTGTGGCTCAGCAGGCGTTTGGTATCCGGTGCCGGTGTATCGAAATAATCGATCGCTGTAGTGTAGAAAGCAGCATTGATCAGTTCGTCAATGGTGTATAGCAGGCCGGCAGGGGGTGCTATTTTCATTTCATAGGCCATTTGCTCATAAGGCAATGGCAGGCGATAGTTAAGGGCTTGGTTGGTGATCCCGTTGGTGAAGCGGGAAGTACTGTAGGTAATATGGGTTTTGCTCTGCTCCTGCTGCACGATATCTGGCAGTGTAGCATCTGTATGTCTGCGGGCATAGGCAATGCTGGCCTGTTGTTCCACTTGTCCGTACTGGTCGGTAGATAGTACAAAGCTGTGGCTGATGCGTGGGTCTTCTTTATTGCCCTCGCAGCTAAAGGCGATCTGCTGTTGTTGCAGGCTCATAAAGCTGCCATGCTTCGGTGCTAGCCAGTTTGCGGTAGCAGAAGGCTCAGGACTGTGCTGGATACATTTAACCGTATAGGCAAAGGCCGTTACGGTATAGATATGGGGTTCCATGCCGGAAGGTAAGGCGTACACCTCCTGACGCAAAGGGGAGCCTTTCAGCGCACGGTAGGCCTCTCGTTGCTCTAGCACATTTAAACCTGGGGTTTCGATATTGATTATAGGTAGTAGGCTACCTGCTTGCAATGGTGTGTCCCAGCCTTCAAATGGCAGGTACTCTTTGGCTAACTCGGTATGCAGGGCATGGCTGCGCATCCAGGCGCCGGTATGGTACCAGCTTTTGGTCAGTACGGGGTCTTGGTCGAGGCTACTGGCGGTATGGTCGACGCTGTCGATGTCTACGGTTTCTACATAGGCGAAGCCGCGGAACTCGCGTTCTTCATGGTCGTAATAGCCATGGCGGTAGCGGTAGCTTTGTGTAAAGCGGCTATCGCTGGCTTTGTCATAGGTGGTGACTTTTGCCACGCATTGCACGGGGAAGGGCAGGCGGCTGGCCCAGCGGATATTGTTTTGTTTGTCTTCGAGGTAGTATTGGGTGGAGCTTTTGTATGCTAGGCTTACGGCTTTGCCCATGCCGTTTTCATAGGCGACCATTAGGTGGGGTTTGAGGCCGCCCATCAGGTCGATGTATTGTAAGGGTGCTTCGGCATGTGCAGCCAAAGGGGAGCTCCAGACTAGGCAGCCGGTGCCTTTGCCCAGGAAGTCTATTACGGCCAGTTTGCTGTAGCTGTCGGTAGCGGGCAGGGGGTGGATGGGTACGGCTTCGCCCCAGGCGTTGCCGGAGTAGTTGAGGTAGGCGGTACAGGTGTTTTTACCGGTGTAAATGATATCGGCAGCACCGGTACCGCTGATGTCGGAAAGGCTGATGTATTGTGGGTTGAACGCGTCTTGGTGGTCAAAGATGGGAGCGTTCTCCATGCTGACTTTGGCGCCGAAGCGGCCATAGCCTTTGTTGGGCCAGTAGCAGATCTCGCCATTGCGTACTCGCACTAGGTCGGTAAGCCCGTCGCCGTTGATATCGGCTAGGAAGATGCTTTGTACGCTGTCGCGCAACAAGAGTACTGGGCCTTTTTCTTCATCGTGTACCAGAGGACTGTGTCCGCCGGTGGTAAAGCCTTGTTTGCCCTGGTTTTCCCACCAGGTCCAGGCGCGGTCTTCGGTGATGAGTACATCGGCTTTGCCATCGCCATTAAGGTCCAGCATTTTGGTAAAGGGGCTGTCCCAGTTGATCTGTGCTATTTGTTTAAAAGGACTGAAGGGTGCCCAGTCTCTTTTGTAGGCGGTGTAGGCATCGGGGCCATTGAGTTGCCAGAAGCCTTTATTGGTGTCTACGACTTGTCTGCGGCCGTCGCCGTCTAGGTCTTGCCATTGTAGTGTGCTGCCCAGTCCGGCGTAGGAGGGTTTTTCTGCCACTTGTTTTGGTGGGGTAAAATGACCGTTGCCGAGGTTGTGTTTGTACCACCAGCCTCCGGCCTGTTCGCTAAGGATGCCGCTGATGCCTTCGCCATCTAGGTCTATCCATTGGTAAGGGCCGGTAAGGCCTTGTGGTGTGCCTTTAAAGTCGGCTTCGGCTACTTTTTGGATTTCTGTGTTCCATTGTAGGGGGTTATAGGTCATTGTCATGGCCGGTAGGGCTTTGAGCGGAAGGTATTGGCA
>JASJYW010000027.1:65083782-65086282 GCA_030386875.1 Morinoia aosen
AGAATTGCCACCATCAAACGAAGAATAAACATAGGATGTATAGAAGCCATTTTCGCCCGTACTGAATAATTTTTGATTGTTGGATGGATGAAAATCTACAAATCTGTATTGATATCCTGGGGAGTAATTACTTAAAAGTGTCCACGTAAGTCCTGTATCTAATGACATTGAAATACCATAACTATGAGATACAAGTATTTTATTAAAACTTGTGGAATTATGTGCTATTTGATGTACTGAGTTGTTTAACCCTGGATAGATGAAATGTGAGTTATCTCTAAAAACATGTGACAGACCATTATCATTTGAGTATACAATAAGACTGTCGTTTATTTTATTAGTAATTCCAATAATCTTATCATTCTCTTTTACGAAGTCACTTATAGGTATGCCGCTAAATGCGTAGATATTCCATATGGTATCGGATAAGGTGCTAAGGTGTTTACTATAAATTCCATCTTTTGTGGGAACATAAATTGTACTATCTATGATCTGAAATTTTGGCCAGTAATTGCCATTTATCGCAGCTTGTTGAGGAGCATCAATGTTCGCAATTTCTTGCAAACCAAGATAGTTCGATTGTCCTTGTAGATTGAATGCAATAAAACATAAAATAATGGATGTGAATTTCATTTTTTCTAATTTTTGTCAACTCAGGTTATGAACTATTTTAAAGATTTTGATTATTCCGGCAGATCAAGGCTGGGCATTTTGGCCTTAGCATTGCCCGACTTTAAATAAACATCGAACCATTGCATCATTCGCAGGTTATAATCATATCGAGAACCGGAGCGGGCATTGCCATGTCCTTCTCCCGGATAGTAGATCAGGCGTACCGGAAGATTGGGTTGACGTACTTTTAAATGACGGTATAATTCCATACTCTGTGCCGGGTGTACACGAGGGTCTTCAGCCCCATGCATAATCAGGATAGGTGTTTTCGCTCTGTCTGCATAGTAAATAGGCGAAATCTTTAATTGCTTATCCCAATCATCCCAGATATTACCTCTTTCATGTACTAGACGCATTTCAGTAGGGATGTCGCTGGTGCCGAATTTAGAAATATTATTACTGATTCCTACAAACATGACCGAAGCGGCAAAGCGGTCAGAATAGTAAGTACTCATCCATGCAGAAGCATAGCCACCGTATGATCCACCGGTAACACCCACGCGGTTTTTGTCAGCAATTCCTTTTTCGATCAGGTAATCTACACCGTCGACGATATCATCAAATTCTTTTCCGGCCAGGTCACTCTGACTGCTGTAGGTGAAGTCGGTACCGCGACCGGTACTTCCCCTGTAATTTGGATAGAAAACAGCATAACCTTTAGCAGCACCCATCTGTCCCGGCATAGAATAAGCGGTCAGCCATCCGTTTGAATAATGTGATTCCGGGCCTCCATGTACCACAGTGATCAGCGGGACTCTGGTGCCTTCTACGTAATCAATAGGGTAGATGAGCATCCCCTGGATATTATATTTACCATCCCGGGCCTTATAGCTGATCACTTCCTGTTTGCCCAGCTTTAAATTAGCCAGCCATTCATTGCTTGTCGTTCTGCGCTGCGCGGTATTATTTTTTCGGCCGGAAGACAAAGTGAACAGTTCTGAGGGATGTTGCGGGGTATTCGCAGTATAAGATATGTTGCCGTTCTTGTTGACAGAGAAGGAAGTAATATTGGCTACATCTGTCTTGTACAAATACTGACGATTGCTACCGTTGGGCTGAATCGTGCCGATTGTATTGCTGATACCTTCACTTGATAAAAAGTGAATACTGTTATTGGCCAACCAGTATATCTGCTCTATTTTGCCGGCATATCCCCCATCAATTACAGTAGGCTTGCCACCCGTTGCGCTAACGATCAGCAGCGAGCCATCGGTAGGATCATTCAGATCATAGGCACCGATCATAGCTATATATTTGCTGTCGGGGCTCCAGGTGATCTGGCCGAGCTTACCTTCGTTGTCTACATCGGCAATGATGTCCCTGCTTGTAGTGCTTACGACCTTTATTTTTTGGGCCATATAGCTATCGTCAACAGAGGCACTAGACGCCACCGATACGGCTATTTTACTGCCATCGGGACTCCATTTGATCAGGTAAGCGGCACCGCCGTTCAGGTTCAGCTTTTGAGCGGCGGAAGGATTGTTTCCGATGGTAATAATATAAGCGTTCTGGTCATTATAATCTTCTTCAAAAAATCTGGGACTGTAGGTTAAGCTGGTTTTAGGTTGTTTCCCTTTTTCTGAGCTGATGAAGGCAATACTTTTGCCATCCGCGCTCCAGGTATAACTACTGATATTTGAAGTATGTGTAAAAATCTTTTTGGCTTCGCCACCATTGATGTAGATTTCATACAGCGCATTTGTTTTATCATTTACGCCTTTGCTTAAGAAGGTGATCGTTCCTTTTTGCGGTCTGAAGCTTACCTGACTGACGCTTGAACTGGTGAAGAAAGGTACCGCTGTATTAGTAATCGTATTCAGTAAATAGA
>JASJYW010000027.1:65091282-65135924 GCA_030386875.1 Morinoia aosen
GAAGTGACGACGTGCCTTTTGCATAATGATCCTACGAGTTGCATCTTACTGGCAAGGTTAAGTACTTAAGTTACGGAGCCGCAGCGAAAGCGAGTCTTAATAGGGCGAAAGTCAGTGGGAGCAGACGCGAAACTTTGTGATCTATCCATGGGCAGGTTGAAGGTGTGGTAACACACACTGGAGGACCGAACGGGTTAACGTTGAAAAGTTATCCGATGACCTGTGGATAGGGGTGAAAGGCCAATCAAACTGAGAGATAGCTCGTTCTCTCCGAAATGTTTTTAGGAACAGCGTCGCATTAAAGAAGTTTATTAGAGGTAGAGCTACTGATTGGACTAGGGGGCTTCACCGCCTACCAAATCCTGACAAACTCCGAATGCTAATAAATATCTGCGGCAGTGAGGCTGTGGGCGCTAAGGTCCATGGCCGAGAGGGGAACAACCCAGACTATCAGCTAAGGCCCCTAAATCTACGTTAAGTTGGTTAAACGATGTTCAAATCCTAAGACAGCCAGGATGTTGGCTTGGAAGCAGCCATTCATTTAAAGAGTGCGTAACAGCTCACTGGTCGAGGGTTCGGGCGCGGAAAATGATCGGGCATCAAACGTAGTGCCGAAGCTATAGGATTGTACTTGTACAATCGGTAGGAGAGCATTCCAATCTGCAGAGAAGGTGTATCGCGAGGTATGCTGGAGCGTTTGGAACAGAAAATGTAGGAATGAGTAACGATAAATAAGGTGAAAAACCTTATCGCCGAAAGACTAAGGGTTTCTGATCAACGTTAATCGGATCAGGGTTAGTCGGGACCTAAGGCGTACCCGAAAGGGGAAGTCGATGGATAACAGGTTAATATTCCTGTACTCGGTATAAATTCGATGGGGTGACGCAGAAGTGACAAGTCCGCGATCTTACGGAATAGATCGTTAAAGGGTGTAGTTATAAGGAGTGTAGGCAAATCCGCACACCTTGATGAACCTGATAGTACCACAAAACTTCGGTGGCGTGGATAGAGACTGTAATCAAGCTGCCGAGAAAAACCTCTAAGGTTCGTTTATACCGACTCGTACCGTAAACCGACACAGGTAGTCGAGATGAGTATTCTAAGGCGCTCGGGTGAGCCGTGGAGAAGGAACTAGGCAAATTAACGCTGTAACTTCGGGATAAAGCGTACCACTGCGAAGTGGTCACAGTAAAATGGTGCAACCAACTGTTTAGCAAAAACACAGGGCCCTGCCAAATCGAAAGATGACGTATAGAGCCTGATACCTGCCCGGTGCTGGAAGGTTAAGGAAGCTTGTCAACCGTAAGGTGAAGCTTGCGACTGAAGCCCCAGTAAACGGCGGCCGTAACTATAACGGTCCTAAGGTAGCGAAATTCCTTGTCGGGTAAGTTCCGACCTGCACGAATGGTAGAATGAGTTGCACACTGTCTCCTCCACGAGCCCGGTGAAATTGTAGTATCGGTGAAGATGCCGGTTACCCGCCACGGGACGAAAAGACCCCGTGAACCTTCACTACAACTTTGCATTGATTTTGGGTACCAGATGTGTAGGATAGTTGGGAGACTGTGAAGCATGCACGCCAGTGTTTGTGGAGTCAACGTTGAAATACCAACCTTCTGTTACTTAGAGTCTAACTTGCGAGAGCGAGGACATTGCATGGTGGGTAGTTTGACTGGGGTGGTCGCCTCCTAAAGTGTAACGGAGGCTCGCAAAGGTTCCCTCATTACGGTTGGTAATCGTAAGTAGAGCGTATTAGTATAAGGGAGCTTGACTGTGAGACTGACTAGTCGATCAGGTGCGAAAGCAGGCTAAAGTGATCCGGCGGTTCTGTATGGAAAGGCCGTCGCTCAAAGGATAAAAGGTACTCCGGGGATAACAGGCTGATCTCCCCCAAGAGCTCATATCGACGGGGAGGTTTGGCACCTCGATGTCGGTTCGTCACATCCTGGGGCTGGAGAAGGTCCCAAGGGTTGGGCTGTTCGCCCATTAAAGTGGCACGTGAACTGGGTTCAGAACGTCGCAAGACAGTTTGGTCTCTATCTGTGGTGGGCGTTAGTAAATTGCGAGGACATGACCTTAGTACGAGAGGACCGGGTTGTATGTACCGCTGGTGTATCTGTTGTGCCGCCAGGTGCAGTGCAGAGTAGCTATGTACAGAAAGGATAAGCGCTGAAAGCATCTAAGCGCGAAACCTACCTTAAGATGAGTTTACTTTTAAGTGCCGTCGAAGACGACGACGTTGATAGGCTATAGGTGTAAAGGCAGTAATGTCAAAGCCGAGTAGTACTAATTGCACGTACGCTTTATACTTTATTAGAAAAGAAGATTTATTGATTATTTTTCCCAATATGTTACCTTATTAAATGAATGATAAGTGATAGTTGTTAGGTGATAATTCATCAACCATAACTGATCACTGATCACCCATAAAGATTTTATGGTGGTATTGCCGATGGTGTTCACCTCTTCCCATTCCGAACAGAGTAGTTAAGCCCATCATGGCCGATGATACTGGTTAAATCCGGGAAAGTAGGTAGCTGCCATATCTATTTAAAACGCCTTGCATTAATTTGCAAGGCGTTTTTTTGTCTTTTAACTTTTTTTGTAACATCCAAAAAATTGCATATTTAATTTGATCTGAGTAGTTTTATTTTTAATACTAATTTATTTTTAATTGATTAAAATTTGGCATTGTTAATAAAGTATATCTAACTGATTATTTCTTTTCAAAATGAGCATAGCCACAGCTTCTTTTAATCTTTCAATGCTTTTTGAATAACATTTACTCTTTCTTCTCATTCTTGCTAAAAAATGCCTAAACAGGCTGTTGTAACCTTCTACAGTAAATGTTTCTGCCTTGCTTTGAGTATGGATAGCACTTGGCACAAATTGCTTATATGCTTTCCAGTAATCTGTTGCTACCATACCAATATGCTTATCCTTTATTTTCTCCCAAAGCTGCCTCCCTGTTTGCGCTGATCTGTCGCCAACAAAGAAGTTGATGAATCTTTTACCACACCTATCAACAGCAATCCATATCCAGCAGTAGTTTTTTTATCGCCAATATAGCTACGCAGCTTATCTATTGCTACAACTTCGACCTCTGTCGAACTCCTTATCTCATCTATTTGGCTGCCAAAATGTTTTATCCAATTATACACAGCAACATGACTCACTTGCAAAATACGGCCTATCGAACGAAATCCTAATCCCTCCAGATACAATTGAAGTGCTTGGCGTTTAATACTAATGGGTTGTGCCGTTGATAATTCAATTTAAAGGAGCCTGCCGATTTGAATGTTTCTGTTGTAGATGTAGCGGGTAGAGTAGTCTATGAAATTAAAATTAATGATGCCAGAAATGGTATTAAAAGCCTGAATCTGCATCATGTGTTCAATGGCCTGTATGTGGTTAAAGTTTCAGCTCCATCAGGATTTGCCAGCAAAAAACTGTTGATCAATAGATAAGCAAAATGTTTGATGCATGCAGCATTGAGCGCACCTGGTCCAGTCACATTTTACACATTAGGAGGGACAGCCCGACTATTTAAAGTTCTTAAAAAATAAAAACGACAACGACAGGAAATGCCGTTTTTATCAGTGGAGGAAATACGGGCATGGTAGGGATTTAAAAATAAGCTCCCAATTCTGCGGATATTGGGAGCTTATTTTCTATCGCTTTTTTCCTCTCGATTTTGGCTTGCCGTATTTAGCCATCATCTTATCTTTATGGCTTACGCGCTTCGTTGGTTGTCTGCTATTCTTAGCTGATTTTTCATGGAAAGCCGGGCCTACATTTTCACGCTTGGGTATCTTTATTTTTACCTCTTTCACTATTACTTTCGGAAGTTCGTCTTCTGTTAGTTCCGTAGATATTTCCAAATGATCCGGTAGTGATCGCATAGGAATCTCGTATTTCATCAGCGACTCAATGCGCTGTTGATATTCCTTTTCCCGCTGGGTGATGAAACTTATAGCGACCCCTTTTTTATCTGCCCTGCCTGTTCTCCCAATGCGGTGAATGTAGTTTTCGGGTACTTCCGGTAAATCAAAATTGATCACATGCGTCACTTCAGCAATATCTATTCCACGCGCAACAATATCTGTCGCAATAATAAAGCGATAGGTACCGTCTTTAAATTGTTTTACCGTATTGAACCTGTGCGCCTGTTCTTTATTACTATGGATCACGCCTACTTGCTCCGGAAAGCGGTCTTGCATTTGTTCATACAGTTCGTCGGCTAATTTTTTAGTGGCTGCAAAGACCAACACCTTTGAGCATTCTTCATGTTCGTTGAGTAACAATTCCAGGAGATTGACTTTCGTGTAGAAGTTAGGAACTTCATAAGCCATCTGGTTAATATGCTCTAAAGGCGTACCTGTAGGTGCCGCTTCAATGCGTATAGGCATATTGAAATATTCCTCGATTATTTGCTCTACTTCTTCAGTAATGGTGGCTGAGAACATAAGATTCTGTCTTTTCTCCGGCAGTAAATCCATAATGTTCTTGATCTGCGAACGAAAACCAAGATTCAGCATCTCGTCCATTTCATCAATAACAAATTTCTTTATAGATTTTGTTTTTAATGCCCCGTTCAATACCAAGTCGTAGAGTCTGCCTGGTGTGGCCACAAGAATATCTACGCCATTCTCTACAGCAGTAACTTGTGGTTTCATGTTTACACCACCATACACACCTGTCACAATCAACGAACGATGTGCTGTTAATTTTATAGCCGCTTCTACTACCTGCGCTACTAATTCGCGCGTAGGCACGATCACCAGCATTTGCGGGAACCGATCTTTCGAAAATTCCAATTGTCGTAAGCAAGGTAATAAGTAAGCATACGTTTTACCGGTTCCGGTTTGAGCGATGCCGCATATATCCTTTCCCGACATAATTACCGAAAAGGCCTTTTGCTGAATGGAGGTAGGATGCACAAAGCCCATCTCGTCCAATGCCTTGAGTAGTGGGGCATTCAGGTTTAAATCTTCAAAAGTCATGATAAGCTGTTAATTATGCGAAGGTAAACAATCTTCGTCAGCAAGAAGATAATATACCACAGAAGATGATTGGGTATTCCCGGAACTGAAAGGAGTAGATAATGAATTTGAGGTGCAGCGGATAATGGCAGTAAAAATGAAAAACCACCAAAGGATTGATGGTTTTTCATTTTATACTTTTCAACCTGATCCCGCTTGATATATAGTGCTTACGAACAGGCTGCACTAATACTGTTTTACTTTGCAAATATGGCTTTGATCTCTTTGGCAAAGTGTTCCATGATCACCTTCCTTTTCATACTTAATTTTGGCGTCAGCTCGCCGGACTCTACCGTAAATTCTTTGGGTAGTAAGCGGAATTTTTTAATCCCTTCTATCGCACTCAGTTCTTTATTAAAGCCATCCATAATGCTTTTATAATGTTTCAGTACCATAGGGTTGCTGACGGCATCGGGTATACCGGTGAATTGAAGCCCGTTGAGCGACATCCATTTCCTCAGGTTTTCAAAGTTAGGCACGATCAATGCGCCCACATATTTTTCATTGGCTCCCACGACCATCACCTGCTCTATAAAGCGGCTGCCGCGCAGCAGGTTTTCGATTGGCTGTGGTGCGATGTATTTACCCCCGCTGTTTTTAAACAATTCTTTTTTACGATCGGTGATCTTGTAGAAACGACCCTCTACTACTGTGCCTATATCGCCGGTATGCAGCCAGCCGTCCACGATCACCTTCTTGGTCTCTTCTGGGTTTTTGTAATAGCCTACCATCACGTGGTCTCCTTTGGTCAGCAACTCACCGTCCTCTGCTATTTTCACCGCTACGTTTTTGATCGCCGGGCCTATAGTGCCTATCCATCGGTCTTTCTTGTCAAAGCGGTTTACCGTGATCACCGGCGAACTTTCCGTAAGGCCATAACCCTCCATAATAGGTATGCCCGCAGCCGTGAACAGTTTGGCCAGCTTTGGCGGACAGGCTGCGCCGCCTACTACGATAGCATGCACATTTCCGCCCAGTGCTGCACGCCATTTGCTGAAAATAAGCTGATTGGCAATCGCCAATTGCATATTGTATATCGGATTATTACTGTCCAGTTTGAATTTATTGGCCAGCTCCACGGCCCAGAAGAACAGTTTCTTTTTAATGCCCCTCAGCTCACTGCCTGTGGTCATGATCTTTTCATACACTTTTTCCAAGAGGCGCGGCACCGTCACAAAAAGTGCGGGCTTTACTTCTTTCAGATTTTCGGCAATCGTTTCCATACCTTCGGCATAGTAAATCGTAAAGCCATTATACAGGTAAATGTAAGTAATGGTCTTCTCAAAAATATGGTTTAGCGGCAGGAAGCTCAGACATTTTTTATCCTTAATGCCGATGCCATCAATTACTTCCATAAGGTTCTTTATATTGCTCACAATGTTCTTATGGCTCAGCATTACACCTTTGGGCTGACCTGTAGTACCGGAAGTATAAATAATGGTGGCAATATCTTCCTCTTTGACCAATGCTTTTCTACGCTCTATCTCGGCCAGCTCTGCTGCATTGGGTATAGATTGAATAGTGGTCCAGCTCGTTACATCTGCCGCTTCGGTGAAGCAAAATACCTGTTGCAGGGAATGGATCTGATCTTTTACCTCTGTAAGCTTTAAGTACGTTTTGCGGTCATTGACAAAACAATATTTGACATTGGCCTCGTTGAAGATAAATATAATGTCTTCAATATTAGTATTGGGATAGAGTGGTACCAGTATCGCACCGGATTGCTGCACCGCAAAATCAGTGATCAGCCACTCCGGTCGGCTGTTGCTGATGAGGCCTATTTTATCCTGGTTTTCTATACCTTCCTTTAAGGTAATTCCTAGCTTGATCAGACCATTGGTCAGGGCATTGGTGGCTTCTATTACCGTTTTAGAACTTAGGTCTTTATAGCTGCCGTTTACTTTAGAAGATAATAAGGCAGGTTTTTGAATGATGCTTTCAATAGAAAGGCAGTCAAATAATCTAGAATATTGCTCCATAAGTATGTTTCATTAATTAGGGGCATAGTAATGTCTTCCCAAATATATGGAATTGAAATTTAATGAGATAAAGCTACTGCTTCCCTTATTGACGTTCGCTTAATTCCAGCCAGCGCATTTCTTTTTCGTCCAATAGATCTATAATCGCTGCAATGCGATCACCCATAGATTGTATTTTTTGAAAATCTCCGCCGGCCTCGCTCATTGCAGTTTCTAGCTCTGCTTTTTCCGCTTCCAGTTTTGGGATGTCGGTATTCAGTTGTTCCAGCTCACGCTTTTCTTTGTAAGATAATCTGGCACTGGCAGGCTGTGGTGTTTGCTCTGTTTTTACAGCTGTATCATTTACGCTTTCTATTGGTTTAACCTCTTGCGTTACTGCTTTTTGTTCTGCTTTGGCTACCTCTCGGTATTGCGAATAATTGCCGGGGAAATCACGCACGATACCATTGCCTTCAAAGACAAACAGGTGATCGACGATCTTGTCCATAAAATAACGGTCATGGGATACGATGATGATACAGCCCGGGAACTCCAACAGGAAATCCTCCAAAATGTCCAGAGTAGGGAGGTCCAAGTCATTCGTAGGCTCATCGAGGATGAGGAAGTTCGGGTTGCGGAATAAAATAGAGAGTAGCTGTAAGCGCTTCTTCTCGCCACCGCTCAGTTTAGAAATATAGGTAAACTGCTTTTGGGGAGTAAACAGGAATCTTTCCAGAAACTGTGCCGCACTCACTTTCGTGCCATCGGCCAGGGGGAAAAATTCGGCAATGTCTTTGACAAATTCGATGACCCGCTTATCTTCTTTAAAGGTCAGGCCTTCTTGAGAAAAGTCGCCAAATATTACCGTATCACCGACATTGATCTTGCCTGAATCTGCAGGCTCCTTACCCAGCAGCATATTAATAAAGGTAGATTTTCCGGCACCGTTCACGCCCACCACGCCCACGCGTTCCCCTTTTTTAAAGGTATAATCAAAGCCGCTTAAGATCACTTTTTCGCCGAATGATTTATACAGTTTTTTCAGTTCGATGATCTTGCCACCCAGACGCGTCATTTTTACCTGCAATTCCAGTTGAGCATCCTGTATTTTCTTTTTAGCACGCGCTTCCCAGTCATAGAAAGCATCCTCACGCGCTTTTGATTTGGTCGTACGGGCTTTGGGCTGCTTGCGCATCCATTCCAGCTCCTTACGATAGCGGTTTTTGGCCTTGTCGATACTGGCTGCGTCCTGCTCCTGACGAATGGATTTTGATTCTAAAAATTTCTCATAATTACCTTTAGTCCTGTAGAGCTGTGTCTCATCCAGTTCTAAAATTTCGGTACAGATTGCGTCTAAGAAATAGCGGTCATGGGTCACCAGGATCAGGGTAAGTTTATCTTGTGTGAGGTAATGTTCCAGCCATTCGATCATGCCCACGTCCAGATGGTTGGTCGGTTCATCAAGGATGAGCAAGGTATGCCTATGCTCAAAATCCATATCAATAAGGACTTTGGCTAAAGCAATACGCTTCTTCTGCCCACCTGAAAGGGTGTTGACTTTCTGGTCGAGGTGGTGGATATTCAGTTTGCCCAGGATTTGCTTTACAGTGCTGTCGTAGTGCCAGGCATTAAGATTGTCCATGTCCTGGATCGCTTCTGCAAGCAATACGGGGTCCGGGTTATGATCTGCATCCGTTAAACTTTCATAGCGCTTTAAAGCATTCACCACCGGGTGATCATAACTGAAAATATTTTCTAATATCGTCCGTTCGTCATTCAGGTAAGGATCCTGGTCCAACAATACGACTTTCACATCCTTGTGGATCCACACTTTGCCCTCATCCGGGATCTCCTGGCCGGTCAGTATCTTTAATAAAGTAGATTTACCGGAACCATTCAAAGCCACTAAAGCTATTTTATCTCCTTCATTTACATTGAAGCTTATCTGGTCAAACAAAGGTTTGTCCGCATAAGTCTTCGACAGATTTTCAACAGAAACGTAATGCATAGGGCGCAAAGATAAATGATATGGGCATTTTATCGCATTCTTTAAAAGAATGCTGCTGTTTTTGTTATAAAGTTTCTAAAGCTGAAGTGCTATATACAGGCGTCAATGGTTTATTGCCTATATTTGAAATCTAATTGCATGCGATGAAAATAAATTTCAATGCCGGTCCTGCGGCTTTACCCGGGGAGGTCTTAGCGGCAGCAGCGGAGGCTGTTGTTGAATATGAAGGCTCGGGGATCTCTATCCTGAGCCTAGCGCACCGGTCTGCCGAGTTTGAAGCAATATTGAACGAGGCAAAACAGCTGACCCTCAATTTATTGGGCTTAGACCATAATTATGAGGTGATCTGGTTTCAGGGCGGGGGAAGGTTGCAGTTTGAAATGATCCCGATGAATTTCCTGGTAGAAGGGGAGACAGGGGTCTATATTGATTCCGGGCATTGGGCAGCCGATGCCATGAGCAATGTAGCGCGTTATGGAAAATTACATATAGCCGGTAGTTCAGCAGGGATCAACTATCGTTCTGTACCACGTATATTAGCTATTCCTAAAGAAGCAAAATATTTACATCTTACCAGCAACAATACTATTTACGGTACACAGTATTTTGATTTTCCGAACACCGAAGTGCCCATCATAGCCGACTTCAGCTCTGAATTGTTCAGCCCGCCGGCTGGATTATTCAAAATTCAGCATGATCTATGCGGTGGCGCAAAAGAATATAGGTCCTGCTGGCGTTACCCTTGTGGTGGCTAAAAAGGATTTTATAAAAAATACGGTACGCCCCCCTGGCTGATATTCTCAGCTATAAGGTGATGGCAGAGAAAAATTCATTGGTGAATACGGCACCGGTTTTCCCGATCTATGTTGCTCTATTGAACCTGCGCTATTTGGCTTCGAAAGGCCTGGCGCAGATCGAACTGGAAAATGATGAGAAGGCGCAATTGCTCTATGAATTTATCGACAACAGTAATTTTTACCAGGGCATAGCGGATAAAGACAGCCGCAGCAAGATGAATGTTTGCTTTACCATTAGCCGCCCTGAGCGGACACAGGAATTGCTGGATTTTGCGGAATCGAGGAATATCACCGGTATTGCCGGTCACCGGAGTGTAGGTGGTTTCCGGGCTTCGCTATACAATGCTATATCTATAAGTGATGTGCAGGAACTGGTAAAAGTACTGGCGGCATTTGAAGCGCAACTGTAAAGAATGATTTTTATAATTTAAGCAACGAAGATTGAAACCCTGAACAAAAATATAAAAGAAAAGAGCACCTGGCCAAAGCCATCTTCCTGATCCTTCCGACTTGGTTGGTATGCTTCTTTATCCTCTGGATCTCCAACCAGTATTATGCGGTTATTATGCATAACCAATACTTGTTGCAGAGTATTTATATCGGTGCGGGCATGCTCGTTTCCGTTGTTTTTTATGCCTTCCGGTTTCGCTTCCTGCCCTACATTCGGCTTGCTGGTATTGTGTCTTTATCTGATGTATCAGGGTATTGATCATGTTGTGTACGGAGAGTTTGACGCATTCTTCTTACGGCAGGCAGTTTGGTTTGTTTGCTTTCCTTTTTGTCTTAGGTTGGTTTTTTGTCCTGGGGATTCTTAAGACAGCAGCGTTTCCCTATTGTTGTTTCCGGTATATTTTTTATTAGCAGCATCTACCTGATCGCCAAACAAAATAACCTGGATGTAGCAGGCTTATTGCAGGCCTTTGTACCCCTTATATTATATACAGTCTATATTTTTTATGCGGTACAGGTTTTGGCACAGCATAAGGATCGGGCACAGCATTATTGGGGACACCTGCTGAAGCGCCTTGGCCTTTTTATAGGCTTTGCCCTGATCCTGATCTTTAGCGTGGTTGAGTTTATGGCAGGCGAGATTAAAGCTAAGGTAGATGAGTTTGGTGGTGGCGGGAAGGCTAATAAGGAATCCATGCTGAAAAAGAACAAGGATGGAACATTCAGCCTGGAAGAGTATACCAAGCTCAGGAGTAATTTAGGCAGGACTAATGAACTTTTGTTTGTTGCGAAAATAGATAACTTCTTTGAAGACGGAACGGCGAACCCGCTTTACTTAACCGGTTTCTATTATTCAAAATACGATCCCGAAAGTGAGACTTTTGAACCCGATACTTTATTACCCGAAAGTGATCTGTTCAAGCCTAATCCATCAAAAGTAGGTCTGTATTTTACTCAATCTGATTCTGCTGTGCTGAAAGATGCGCTGCAACAGGATTATCTAAAAACGGTAAATATAGAAGTATATAAAACACTTCTATCGCCCAATGAGTTTATCGCGCCTACTACTTCTTTCTTTTTGCAACCTATAGCGGTAGATAGGAACAATAAACAGGAATTTAAGTCCGCCTATCGGGCGAAAAGCCTGGTTTCAGAGCTGAATTCGGCTTATTTTGTCTATAACCCGGGTGGTAATGTTATTCTGGAACAGTTCCAGGAATGCGTTTTGAAAAGCTGAGAACGGCGAATGATTATAGTAAAGTATCGCCGAAACTGATGGAATACTATACCAGTTTGCCAAAGGTCGGGCGGTTTCAAAAAGTGGCAGACCTGGCTAAAGCAATTACAGTAGGCAAAACGACCAATGTAGATAAGGTATTGGCGATAAGAGATTATTTTTTATCTAAAGATGAAAGCGGGAAGCCCCTGTTTAAATACTCGGATAATCCCGGCATTCCGGATATACCGAGTGCCAGCAAGCTGAACTATTTCCTGTTTGAAAACCGGAAAGGTTATTGTGCTTACTATGCCG
Source organism: Morinoia aosen (assembly GCA_030386875.1). Classification (NCBI taxonomy): domain Eukaryota; kingdom Metazoa; phylum Arthropoda; class Malacostraca; order Amphipoda; family Talitridae; genus Morinoia; species Morinoia aosen. The sequence goes on from JASJYW010000027.1 coordinate 65,103,069, forward strand.
GAGCTACTTTATTTATGCTGCGTTCTTTAGGTATTCCTTCCCGGATCGTGGCCGGTTTTTTGACCCAGGACAGAAACTCGGGTAATAATAAAGGCTGGTATTGGTATTATGCCGATCAGGCACATGCCTGGGTGCAGGTGTACTTTCCCGGTTATGGCTGGTTGGATTTTGATACGACCGTAGGTAATGAAGAGGCTGAACAGGCACCAAAACCTGACGGCACTCCGCCCAATAATCAGGGTAATGCACTGCTGGCTATAGATGGCATTATTACTGATGTGGACACTTTAAGGAAAATAGCTACGATTAAGGCTTTAAAAATGGTATTTAAAGATAAGCCCTATGATCACTTACAGGAGCAGCAGGTGCAGCTGGACTTGAGCGTGGCCACCATAATGAAAGACAGCCTGAAAATCCCGGTTACTGCCTTGAATATAGCGGATAGTGTTACCGCGGTTTCTTTTGCTGAAGCTTTTAAACCGATAGTAGCTCCTCAAAGCGCAGATGGGAAAGAACTTTTAAAGATCTTCCCAATTCCTGCTCCTATAGATGAAGTTCAGGTAAAGGTGTCGCATATTGCTGATCAGAAGGTGATCGGAGAGCGGCAGAAGCAAGCAAAAACATCGGTATGGCAAACCGTGTTGTGGATCACAGGTATTGTTTTATTATTAAGTTTAATTCTTTTCTGGTTACTGGCACCGCTCTACAGATTGTATTTGCGGTTACGGAGAAAGATGAGCAGGACTTTCCCGGAACAATCTTATTGGGATTTCCGCTATACGCAGTTTGTATTGCACCAATTAGGTTATGAGCGCAATAATCTTTCTGCTTTCAGTTATGCGCAGAAGATGGATCGGGAATTGCTTTTGAAATATGGACAATTTGTACAACTCTATTTGAAGTTAAAATACTCGGAAACGGCCTTGAACAGTGCTGAGCAACAGTTTATGGAACAGTATATTAAAGGCTTTGAAGGAGTGTTGCGGCATAAATTGCCGGCTAAGCAACGATTCCGGTATTTTGCTAATCCTATGCGGACGATTGCCTTCCTGCAAATGAAACCATAGAGAACACAATAATTAACAATTAACAATTAACAATTAACAATCACTCATCACTAATCCTCCATTAAAAATTAAAAAACTTTATCGATTGGCCACGGCCTTAAGGTAGTATTCCAGTCGCTTTGCCACCACATCCCAGTCAAACTGTGAAAGGATCACTGCTTTGCCGGCTTCGCCTACTTCTTTTCTCAGGTTTTGATCCGATAATAAACGGATACAGGCATTGGCGAAGGGTTGGGTATCCATAGCGAGTATGACACCTTCCCCAGACTCAATATTCAGGCCCTGAAAACCTACGTTCATACTCACCACCGGCACAGCCATGGCCATTGCTTCCAATACTTTGTTTTGTGTTCCGGCACCAAATCTTAAAGGAGCTACAACGATTGAGGCTTCCTGGTACCATTCTTTAAGGTCCTGTACAAATCCCGTCACCAGTATCTTGTTGCTTTGTAATGCCTGTACGGCATCTACCGGACGTTGACCGGCGATCACAAACTGAACATCCGGATACTGTTCCAGGATAATGGGGAAGATCTCTTTTGCGAAATATTGGACAGCATCTACGTTGGGCGCATAGTCCATGTTGCCTGTGAACAAGATCGTTTTATTATTGCTGTAATTGTGCTCTAAGGAGTGGTAAGTACTTGTATCTACCCCATTGGGCAGAATACTTACATTGCCGATATGTTGTTGGGTCTCCAGCCAGGATTTGTCTTCCCGGGAGCAGACTAATGTTTTATCGTATTCATTCAGTATAGCCTCATAGGCTTTTACCCTTTTGAACTCTAGTGTATTGAATCTTTTTCGTATACCTTCCGTTGCTTCTATACGGCGTTTCCAGTACAGGGAGTAAGCATCCGGCAGGTCAAGAATGCGTGGTGTTTCTTTATGTTTGGCAAAGTATTGTGCCATTCTTAAGTGCTGCACATGGATGGCATCAAAGTGTTCTTCCTTTAACAGCGTGTCCACTTTTCTGCGCATCTTTCCAGATGCAAAATAACTCACCTGTAAAGGCGTATTGCCCCACAGGCCTCTCAAAACACCCAGGTATGATTTAAATTTCGGGTGAATGACTAGGTGAATGTGTTTAAAAATTCCGTCTAATTCTGGCAGGTATTGCAGGTCTTCCTGGTCTTCTAGGAAAGTCAGCAGGTGCAATTCGTGATCTTTGCAAAGTCTTTTCGCAAGGTTATATATTTTCAGCTTATCACCACGATAGGGCGGGTAAGGAAAACGGTTGGCTGCAAAAAGTAATTTCATAGTACAGTACTTGTAATGTGAATATGGTGTCTGTTTATATAGACGTATATATTTTAAATAAATGTTTTTTTCGTAAGTGGTGTCAAAAACATAGCAGGTTTCGGAAAACCTGCTATGATGAAATATGATGCGCATAAAAGCTTATTCCCATTCAATAGTTGCCGGTGGTTTGGAGCTGATATCATAGACTACGCGATTGATGCCACGTACGTTATTGATGATATCGTTCGAAACTTTGGCCAGGAAATCGTAAGGCAAATGTGCCCAGTCTGCGGTCATGCCGTCTACAGAAGTTACTGCGCGTAAAGCTACCGTGAATTCGTAAGTCCTTTCATCGCCCATAACGCCTACGCTCTGTACTGGGAGTAATATGGTGCCGGCTTGCCATACGTTATTGTATTCGCCGGTGTCTTTTAGGTGTTTTACATAGATATCATCGGCATCCTGTAGCATTTGTACTTTCTCCGGGTTTACTGCGCCTAAGATACGGATACCCAGGCCCGGCCCCGGGAAGGGATGGCGCTCCAGGAAGGAAGCCTGTAAGCCTAATTCTTTACCAACGCGTCTTACTTCGTCTTTAAAGAGGAAACGTAAAGGCTCTACTAATTTTAAATTCATTTTCTCCGGAAGGCCGCCCACGTTATGGTGTGATTTAATGGTCACAGACGGTCCGTTAACGGATACCGATTCGATCACATCAGGGTAGATTGTACCCTGACCTAAGAAGCTTACCTCCTGAAGATGGGTGGCTTCTTCCTGGAATATATCAATAAACAGGCCGCCAATGATCTTGCGTTTTCCTTCCGGATCGCTTACACCCGCCAGTTTTTCATAAAAACGATCTTTGGCATCAATGCCTTTTACATTTAATCCAAGCACTTTATAGCTTTCTAAAACCTGCTCAAACTCGTTTTTGCGTAATAAGCCGTTGTCCACGAAAATACAGTACAGGTTATCACCGATCGCTCTGTGAATTAAAGTTGCAGCCACGGTAGAGTCTACTCCACCGCTCAATGCCATCACTACTTTTGCGCCGCCTAAAGTTTCTTTTAAGGAGGTAATCGTTTCATCGACATAAGCTGCCGGTGTCCAGTTTTGGGTGCAGCTACAAATGTCTACTACAAAATTCTGAATAATATCTCTCCCCTGTGTGCTGTGTGTTACTTCCGGGTGAAATTGTATTCCATACACTGGTTGCTGAAATTTAGTAACGCGGTAAGCCGCAACAGGAATGCTGTTTGTTTTGGCTAGTAGGGTAAAGCCTTCCGGTAATTCTTTAATGCTGTCGCTGTGGCTCATCCATACCTGTGCTCCTTCTTCGATGCCTTTTAAGAAAGGGTCTTGCTCTGCAATTACCAAATGCGCTCTTCCATATTCTCTGCTGTTGGATTTGCCTACAAAACCGCCAAATTGTTGTGCCATAAGCTGCGCACCATAACAAACACCTAAAACGGGTACTTTGTCGGCCCATTGGGCTACGTCCGGTTTCGGAGCATTTTCATCATTAACGGAGAATGGACTACCGGATAAAATGATCCCCTTTATATCTTCCGTTAATTCCAATGGTTTTAAGCAGGGTACAATTTCACAGTAAACATTAAGTTCTCTGATGCTGCGTGCAATCAGTTGCGTGTACTGGGATCCGAAGTCGAGAATAAGGATTTTTTCGTTCATTAGAAAATAATGGAATTGCTATTTATGAATTACAGGCTGCAAAATTACGATGAATTTTTGCCATTTTAAAATGAAAAAAGAGACTGCCGAAAGACAGTCTCTTCAAAAATTGTTTATAAGATTAAGCTTCGCCGGTAGCACCGCCAAAGTTCATTGGCATACCACCTTCCTGGTTAGGCTCGTCTTTAATTAATCCGTTTTGAGATTCGTAGCGTTTTACGTTGTCGATTAAAGCGCGCATTAAGCGTTTAGCATTGTGCGGAGTCATTACTACACGAGAACCAACTTTTGCCTTTGGCATGCCTGGCATGATGCTGATGAAGTCTAAAACGAATTCAGAGTAAGAGTGCGTGATAATAGCAAGGTTAGAGTATAAACCATTCGCCTGATCGTCGGTCAGTTCGATATTGATTCCTTGATCTTGGTTTTGTTGATCGGCCATTTTGTTGTTTCCTTTTTAAATTTTAAAATTGAATTGATAAAGCAAATATAGGTTTTTTGGGTCGCTATCAAAAAAAGCTTTTTGTAAATTTTGTCAGAAAAAATATTTGTGTATCTTTGCACTCTTTTTACGGGATATACGTCCCGTCCGGTCCTATAGCTCAGTTGGTTAGAGCACCTGACTCATAATCAGGGGGTCCTTGGTTCAAGCCCGAGTGGGACCACTTAACTATCAAGCAGTTACAAGCAATTGTAGCTGCTTTTTTTGTTGATTACATAAATAAATTGACGTTGTGTTAACTTATTTCAGGATGGGACAGTAAAAATAAGAAAGCTTTTTGCCTAATTGGCTTTCTTTATTTTTTAATACCCAATTTTTCTTTATTTTTTATAAATTGCATGAAACATTTTTAAACTTAAAAATACGATTATGGGAAAGTTTGTAATTTCTAAAAGAAGTAATGGGGAATTTCAATTTAATTTGAAAGCTGATAATGGACAAACCATTTTATCAAGTGAAGGCTATGTTGCAAGGGCTTCTTGTGATAATGGAGTTGAGTCAGTAAGAAAAAATTCAACTGATGATAGCAAATTTGATAGGCTTGTAGCCAAAAATGGTAAATCCTATTTCAACTTGAAAGCTAGTAATGGTCAGATTATTGGAACAAGTCAAATGTATGAGAGTGAATCAGGAAGGGATAATGGCATTGAATCTGTGAAGAAAAATGCAAATAATGCCTCTATTGAGGATCAAACAAATTTGTAAAATTAATTATTTAGTTTTTTTAATTTGGTATTGTTAAATTGGGTATTGTTAAATTGGAATAGAAATTGTATGATTTTAAGAAATTAAAATAATTGATAGTCAATATATTATAGTTTTACAAAACGGCAAAAACTATACTAAATTAACAATACCTTAAATTGGAATAGAAATTGTATCATTTTAAGAAATTAAAATAATTGATAGTCAATATATTATAGTTTTACAAAACAATAAAAACTATAATAAATTAACAATACCTTTAATTTTATTGAGTTGAAAAGAGCAGAAGATGTTTCATAATTGAGGCATCTTTTGTCTTTTGCAAATTTAATCACTACCAACCGACAAAGCTAAAAATAAGCCAATAAAAGCTTGTTAACCCTAGTAATTACTAGCATTTTTTCGTTATTAGAAAACCCTATCCCCTATATTTTTGAAACAACTAGGTCTGAATATTTGGAGGCCTTACTCTTTTTAGTCGTTTTGTATAGGCTCTACGACTGTTTTCAATTACCCAAAAAACATCAAGATTGCTCATCAAATGTATGCTGACCAAGGTCGCTACTGTTGAGAAAGCTTTAGGGGTAGTTTATTTATTGATTATCAATGGGCTTTGTTTTGAAACTGTGTTTTATTTGAAAAATACAGGTATTCCCCTATTGCACTTGAATTTATAAAAATGTAATTTCGCTTTATGTACATGGTATTACAATATTCAACGTAAAGAAAGCCTTGTTGGGATTGTCTATGTGAATATCGGCAAGTAATTAGCGTAGTATGAAATTTTTAATAAAACTTGAAAAGAGCCGGGGCGATCAAATCCCGATAAATTATCAATACCCCTTAAGTGCGGCTATTTATCGCATCATTGCCAAAGGCGATGCGGGATATGCCGATTTTTTACATGCGCAAGGCTATGGCAAAGGGTTTAAACTGTTTACCTTCTCTCAATTGAATGGCTCTTTTAAGTTAGCGGAAGACCGATTAAATTTAAGCGGTAAGGAGGCCAGTTTTCAGATTGCTTTTCATTTGCCACAGGCTATGGAGAGTTTTGTAAAAGGGCTGTTTCAAAGTGAGCAGATTGATATTGCGGATAAAAAATCGAAGTGTAGCTTTTCTGTTGAATCGGTGGAGAGCCTGCCCAATCCTTTGCAACAGTATAAGGAAAATGAGTTATTGAATCTTACCGTAAAACCACTCTCGCCGGTGGTTGCCGGCTTACAAAATGAAAAAGGGAATTATGATTTTCTATCGCCGGAAGATCCAAGGTTTGTAGAAAGCCTTATATGTACAGTATTTGAATTGAAATTTTGCTTTCAATGTAGGGAAACCTCCGGCCTGGCACTTCTAATCGTACAGTATTTGAATTGAATTGGTGATATGCTGGTTAATGGATTTATTACAACTGTCTTCTAATTGATTGTACACCTCCGGATTCTAAGGCATGGTAAGCAATTTTGTACTCAAACATACTGTTAAACCACTTTTAGCGTTATAGAAGCTTTGTCAGAATACAAGCTGGCTCAGGCATTCTGAATATCTCATTTTATGCTTAAATTTGCACTATGCTTTCGAAAAAGTCACAATATGCATTTAAAGCACTCGCTTATTTGGTAGAACAGAGGAATGTTGGTCCGGTATTGATCTCTGAGATAGCGGAAGCCAAAAAAATTCCTTTAAAATTCCTCGAAAGTATCCTGCTTGACCTGCGCAAGGCCAATATATTGGAAAGTAAAAGAGGAAAAGGCGGCGGATATTTCCTGACTGATGAAAGTGCAAATGTTGCATTGGTCACTGTCATGCGCCTGGTTAATGGCCCCATTGCCTTACTGCCTTGCGTCAGCCTTAATTTTTATCAGTCTTGTGATGATTGTTCTGAGGATCATTGCGGACTGCATGATACTATGGTTGAAGTGCGGGATGCCACGCTCAATATCCTCAGCAATAAAACCATTATGGATCTGATAAAGTAAGTCCATTTAAGAACCTGTTTAAAATTCATTCAATATTTTTTCTTAGGTTTCTTTTTGGCTAAAATATCGTTTAATTTTTCGTCGTAGCGACCTGCTATGCCTGCAAAATTCGCCTCATTTTATCTCAAAAACAAGCTATAAGAAATTAAATCAATAAAATTTAAACAGGCTCTGATTGATCATTTGTATTTTATTTAACTGCTATGTGCGGCCGTTTAGATTATAGATTTGGATTGACGGACAAACTATTTTGATGGTTTCTTAACTTCTATTTTATCTAACAAAAACTCCTCCTTAATCCTTCGGCTTTGCCAGGATGTTCATCTGCTGGTATTTTCATCATTTTACCCGATCTAATGCTTTCGGTTTTAGTTCCCAAAATCTGGGCAGTCTGTTTAAAGGCATCGAAAAAGATACATTCAAAACGTTTAAGCATTTACGCAAAACGAAACATACGCACCACCCGCTAGAAGATGCCAAAGGGAATGCAGAAGCGCTGCTCACAATGAAAATGAGGCTGAAAATAGACCGCAAAGACAGCTTAGTCTTTGCGTAAAATGCCTTTTGCCACATTCTCGTTCAGCAGTGCTTCTGCATAATGCCAGATTGTTTCGGAACCCTCTTTAATAACTTTTTTCTTGTCGTACACTTTGCTGTAAGGTACATCAAACTCTTTCCAGGTTCCGCCTTCATTGGAGCTGTTCTGTAACAAAGGTTCTAGCCGATCCATCGACCGTGCGAATTTTGCTTCAGTGCTATTGCCGGCTTCAAACTCTTCCCAAATTTCGGTTAATTCATCTGCCTGAGCTTTGGGCAATATACCGAAGATCCTTTGCGCAGCCAGTCTTTCCTCATCCGTATTGGTATGGTCTTTCTGCGTGTCATAGATAAAGGTATCTCCGGCATCTATTTCCACGAGGTCGTGGATCAGCAGCATTTTCACTACTTTCAGTATATCTACGGCTTCGTTGGCATGTTCGGCCAGTATGATGGCCATTAGGGCTAAATGCCAGCTGTGTTCTGCATCGTTTTCGTTGCGGTCGCTGTTGAAGAGCTTGGTTCGTCTTTGAATGTATTTGAGCTTGTCGATCTCTTTTATGAATTCAATTTGTGACAACAATGGATTTAAAGGCATATCAAATATTTAAAAGGGATTAGAATGATAAATGTTTATTTAGCCAAGCCTGATTGCAATGTTCTTTTAACGAGTGTGGCAATATTGTTACAATCCAGTTTACGCATAATGCGGGTACGACAATGAACCACAGTCCGATGGCTCCGGAAAATTTCATCCGCTATTTGCAGTGCAGGTTTGGCTTTCAGGCCCGCCAGGCCTCCGGATTTTAAACTATTGATAAGCTGTATATAGGTGTAGTCTTGCGGCATAATGGTTATGGGATGGGCATCTGCTATGGCTATACGGATTAAGGCTTGGTTCATGGATTTATTTTAGTACTAAGCGCCTGTTTAAAATTCATTCAATATGTTTTCTTATGTTTCTTTTTGGCTAAAAAATCGTTGAATTTTTCGTCGTAGCGATCTGCTATGCCTGCAAAATTCGCCTCATTTTATCTCAAAAACAAGCTATAAGAAATTAAATCAATAAAATTTAAACAGGCTCTAAAACTGTTGCAAGTTACTAAAATCAAGCCCAATATGTATGGTCGCCCCCAACTCACTGCATCTTCAGACATATAGCCGTTAAGGTGTTCAATGCGTGAGCGGATACTTTATAAGCCTTGTTCGTTTTGTATATTCGTTTCGCTGTCAAATTCTTTGCTGTTATCCTCTACCGTCAGGATCAGTATAAAAATAATTTGGCAGAGTAAAATAAAGGAGATATATTTGCAGTCCAAACAGCGCGAGGTAGAGCAGCGGTAGCTCGTCGGGCTCATAACCCGAAGGTCGTTGGTTCGATTCCAGCCCTCGCTACACAATGAGTAAAGTCATCAGAAATGGTGACTTTCTTTTTTTAGTATGTTCTGCAAAACCCGTCAGGCCTGCAATTTTTGGATCAACTTAAAAAGTTATGGAGTAGCGTTTATGACGCATAAAGTTTAGCGAGTCTGAAAAGAAAAAACTCAATAGACCTTACTCCTCTGAATTGTCTTCTGAACGCCTTGATCTTAGCATTGAACGATTCCGCTGATGCATTTGTAGGTCGGCTTATACCTTCGGGAAATATGCGGTTTACGGTTCTTTCAGCGCTTCAGTAATTGTTCCGATGCCAGAATTTTGATAAACAAAGTGTACATTTAAAGGTCTGTTGGAATGGCTGAAGACCATACCAGAGCCCCGCTCTCCGAAGGTACTGTTTAAGGTAGTCATCGCAGGGCATCGGTTAATGCATGGGTTATTTACGTGTGATGTTTACTGTAGCAGATATTGATGAGATGGTATTTCGGCTCATGAAGCATGATGCTGAACTTGTTGGCGAAATAGTGCAATAGGAACAGTTGTACAGGCTGTGTTATAGGCGCAGAGTATTAGGCTTGTTGATTAGTTTGGCAGAGCAACTTGATTATAAATAGTATTTTTCTTTGTTTAATTTTTACATCAATCATTAAATGGAATTCAATCCTAACAATAATGTAGTGAAACTGTGTATGATGGGCATGGCCAATGAAGATTCCGGAAAGAGAGAAGAGGCTCATCGCTTATTGCTAAAGGCATGGAATGAGGCCACACATGATTTTGAAAAATACATTGCCGCCTATTACTTTGCCAAAAGTCAGGCTAACGCTACAGATCAGTTGAAGTGGTACAAAACATCCTTACAATTTGCACTTAGTCTGAACAGCGATGTGGTGAATGGTGCATTGCCTACTTTGTATACTCGTATAGCTCAATGTTATGAAGTGCTTGGAGATGTTTATCATGCGAAAAAAATAGAGAACGCGCCATTGCATTGCGCCAAACTCCGACGGATAAGGGGCCATTTTATCATGGCACACGGGCCGACCTGCCTATTGGTGGTCTGCTCACACCGGGCGGGCAATCCAATTACAAGACCGATCTTACCATGAATCATATTTATTTTACCGCTCTGGCAAACGGTGCCGGGCTTGCTGCGGCATTGGCAAAAGGAACAGGGCGGGAGCGTGTGTATATCATTGAGCCGACCGGTAACTTTGAAAACGACCCCAATGTAACGGATAAAAAATTTCCAGGCAATCCATCCCGTTCTTACAGAAGCCAGGAACCGCTGAGAATTGTGGGTGAATTAAACGATTGGGACCGAACCACAGATGCAGTGCTACAAAAATGGAAACATAAGTTGGACAACAATAAAGGGGAGATCATCAATTAAGCAGCCCTTATCATCAGTACAACATTTTTTAAGCATCCATTCGCATTACGTGTTAGTGTTCACCCGGTTAAAGGAGAAAATGGCCGCAAGGAAGAATAGATAAAGCCAAATGTAAAAGAACCGGGTATATAATAATCTATATTTAGCGTACGCTTAGTGCTTAAACTGCTGTAAAGAATAAAGTTTTACAGACCATATTAAAAACAGTAGCAGCTAAAAGTTGCTACTTCACTTACAGAGCTATATTCTTTCGAAACACCGACACTTACAGTACAGTAAAATGCTCAATACGAATGAATGATTCTGTTTTTTATAGCGGGATTAATCATTAAAAATGTGGCATCTTTGTAGCCTTAATATTTCAATGTACAATGATTATTACAACCGAAACTCAGGATTTTCTTATTGATGATCTCCTTTTTACTTTTGCCCTCGAAGCTGAAGCGGCTCAGGTATTTGCTGGATATAATACTTTAATTACCGGTATCGGAAAAGTAAATGCAGCTTATGAACTAAGCAGAGCCATTCAAAATAAAAAACCGGCATTGATCGTGAACCTGGGCTCTGCCGGAAGTAATGTCTTTAAAAAAGGCGAAGTGATCTGTTGTACGCAGTTTGTACAAAGAGACATGGATGTTCGTGGATTGGGTTATGCCCAATATGAAACACCATTATCCGGTTTACCTGTCGTATTAGAATACGGACTTAAAATGAGCCAGCTACCTCTTGGTATTTGTGGAACCGGTGATAGTTTTGAAATGGGTCATCAAAAACCTATTTACAATGTAGTGGATATGGAAGCCTATGCTTTGGCAATGATTGCTATGAAAGAGCAGATCCCTTTCCTGTGTTTGAAATACATTTCTGACGGTGCAGATGATAATGCTGCGGAGGACTGGAATGTACAGGTGCACCAGGCTGCTGTAGCTTTTGAAAAAATCCTTTGCTTACAAGACAGTAATAATTTTTTATAAAAATCAATAACTGGGCATTTTGATAATCAGCCAACAATACTTAAACTAACGAACCCCCACTCTATAGTAGATGACGTTAGAAAAAGAAATAAAAAAATGGAACCGTGTGGTTCCATTTTTTTATTTCTTTTTACCTTTTTTCTTTGGCTTGTCCACCATTTCTTTCAATGCTTTACCAGCAGAGAATTTAGGTAATTTTTTTGCTGCAATTTTAAGGGCAGCTCCCGTTTGTGGGTTACGACCGGTACGAGCTGCACGTTCCGCTACAGAGAATGTACCGAAACCTACCAGCGTTACTGGTTCACCATTAGATAAAGATTGAGAGATTGCACCCGTAACGCTATTGATGGCATGTTCTGCTAGTGCTTTGGTTAATCCTGTTTCTTCTGCAACTTGGGCAATAAGATCTGCTTTGTTCATTGTGTTTTAAAATTGATATTTTCTAGATTAAAGATAGTAAAATTACTAATTGCAACTAAAATACTAAGCTTGTTTTTTCTTTTTTTACGCAAAAATTACTGATTTTCCCTATTATCGTGCGCTTCCTGCTTACCTTCTTCGATGAATTCATTGACTTCCGCCACCCGTAAAACCCAATGCTGGTGCTGTATAAATGGTAAAGTACACAGCAGGAAGGTCAGGAAGATAGAGGTCACAATAATCAATAATTCCATTAGTTGTTAAATTATAAGTTTTGACTCAAAAAAGACAAAATATTGCATCAATCTTATAATAATATGCCATTTTCTCACTCATTATCCATCAGTTATCACGATCCATTCCCACTTTTCACTTACCTTTATACGACCAAATAACCTTTTCATGCAAGACCATAAACTCGCTGTATTGATTGATGCCGATAATGTTCCCTATGCCAATGTGAAAGAAATGCTCGAAGAAGTCTCGAAAAGTGGAACACCCACAGTAAAGCGTATCTATGGCGACTGGACCAAACCACACCTTTCGGGCTGGAAAAATGTATTGTTGGAAAATGCGATCACACCTATACAGCAATATAGCTATACTACAGGTAAGAACTCGTCCGACAGTGCTTTGATCATAGATGCGATGGATATTTTATATTCCGAAAAAGTGACCGGATTTTGTATTGTTTCCAGCGATAGTGATTTTACACGATTAGCAACCCGACTTAGAGAGGCGGGAATGCTGGTCATCGGGATAGGGGAGAAGAAAACGCCACCGCCTTTTATTGCCGCCTGTAATAAGTTTATATATATAGAAATATTAAAACCTGCCGAGAAAGCAGATGGTGCTAAAACCATTGATAAAACTGCGGTAGCTGCCCAACCGGAGCCTGTACAGAAGGCTATAGATAAGGTGGATAAACAAATTGTAAAAATGATCGTCAATAGCGTAGATGCTCTAGCTGATGAAACAGGCTGGGCCTTTTTGGGCTCTCTGGGCAATTTTATTTCAAATAAAAAACCTGATTTTGACCCTCGTAACTATGGATTTAATAAGCTCTACGACATGATCCGCTATATGGATAAATTTCAGATTGATGAAAGAGAGTCCGCCGGGCATAAACATGTAAAGCACATTTATTTAAGGTTGAAGTAAAGCGGTATTGGATGTCCATATAAAAGGCATTTTTATTATGCTGCAGGACAATGTTGAGTTAAGCGCAGTAAAAGAAGGTAAACAAAAAGACCACAGCAACTATTGCTATGGTCTTTTCAATGGATACGGTAATGATTACCAGATTTTCGCTCTTTCTACATCCGGACGATACATTTTATCGCCTTCTTTTACATTGAATGCTTTGTAAAAAGGTTCGAAATTGCTTAAAGGGCCATTTGCTCTCCATACACCCGGAGAGTGTGGGTCGATTTTGATCAATTGTAAACTACGCTCATTAGTCGCTTTACCTCTCCAGATTTGTGCCCAACTCATAAAGAATCGTTGATCAGGTGTGAACCCGTCAATTTTTTCTTCGCTTTGTCCCTGTTTAGTTTTCTTAAAGGCTTGGTACGCAATGGCCAGACCACCCAGGTCTGCAATGTTTTCACCTAAGGTCAATTCACCATTTACATGAACAGAGTCTAATACTGTATAAGCATTGAATTGTTTTACCAATACTGCGGTTTTCTCTTTAAATTTCTTTTCATCTTCAGGAGTCCACCAGTTTTTCAGGTTACCATCTGCCGCATATTGTGCGCCCTGGTCGTCAAAACCGTGGGTCATTTCATGACCGATTACTGCACCGATACCCCCGTAGTTGATCGCATCGTCTGCATTGAAATCGAAAAACGGAAATTGCAGGATCGCAGCCGGGAAAACGATTTCGTTGAACGCCGGGTTATAATAAGCATTAACGGTATTCGGGGTCATGAACCATTCGGTACGGTCTACCGGTTTGCCGAATTTTGCGATTTCAGTATTGTAGGCAAATTCATTTGCTTTCAAAATATTTTGGGCGTAGTTATCTGGTACGATCTCTAAACCTGAATAGTTTTTCCATTTATCAGGGTAGCCGATTTTTTCTACAAAACTTTTTAATTTAATGATCGCTTTTTCTTTAGTAACATCGCTCATCCAGTCCAGTCCTTTGATGCGCTCACCAAATGCCTCCTGGAGGTTCTTCACCAAAGTTTTCATTTTTTCTTTAGCCTCAGGTTTGAAGTTTTTCTCCACGTACAATTCGCCCAGTTGATCACCAACGCTGTGGTTGATAATGCTCATCACGCGTTCCCATCTTGGCTTCATCTCTTTCTGACCGCTTAGGGTTTTTCCATAGAAATTAAAGCTTAATTGCTCTGCTGCATCGCCGATATAAGCAGACATATCACTCAAGAGGTGGAAACTTAAATATTGTTTCCAGTCTTCGATTGATGTCGCTTTTAATTCAGCAGAAAGGACGGTATAGTATTTCGGATTGCTCACCAGTAAGCTGTCCTGGCCTTTAAAGCTTAACTGCTCGAAAAGCTTCACCCAGTCAATGTTTGGCGTTTTCTTATTGAGATCTGCCAGTGAGAATTTGTTGTACAACCTCTGCGGATCACGCATTTCAGCCGGATACATAGAAGCTGCAGCCAGTTTATTTTCGATATTGAATACCGCAGCAGCATTTCTCGCAGCTGTCGCTTCGTCCTGTCCGGACAGTTTCAAAAAGTCCTGAATCAGTTTTTTGTACGCTTCCCTGTTCGCAGCCGATTTTTCATCCTTATCCGTGTAATAATCTTTAGAAGGCAGCCCTAAACCTGCTTGTCCGAACTGGGCAATGATCTTGGTTACTTCGCGATCATCTGGTCCTACATAAGCACCAAATACCGTCGGAACACCTTTTTTAGTGAGAGAAACGATCACATCCAGTAACTGCTGATGATCGGTGATCGCATTGATCTGATCCAGTTCTGGTTTGATTGCGTTAATACCAATTTTATTGATATTGGCAGAATCCATGCCGCTCTTATAAAAATTAGCTACATTATATTCTTTAGTACCTTTCTGTGCATTATTTTTGGCAGAAACGCCATCCAGCAAATCTCTGACAGCTTTATTCGTACGGTCAGCCAGCTCATCAAAGCTGCCCCAGCGTGTTTTGTCACTCGGTATTACGGCTTTCTTCAGCCAGCCTCCGTTTGCATACTCAAAAAAATCATCACCCGGACGCACCGTGGTGTCCATATTGGCAGGGTCAATAAATTTAAAATCGGTTTTAGAAGTCATACTATTGGCCGTGCCTACATTTTTCTGATCTCCACAAGAGCTGGCAGCGATGGTAATTGCCAATCCACCCATCAATAATAAGTGATTAAATCTCATAGTTAATTTTTTAAATAACTTTATGTTTGTGGTAAAATTAGGAAATTCAGTCTATATCTTCTTACATATTTAGGGGTAAAAATCGGGGGATTTTCTTTTCTTTGTCTATTCCCTGAATCATCGGATAAGTTATGCGCATAAAAATCATTAATGGTCCCAACCTAAATATGCTGGGAAAAAGACAGCCGGAGATATATGGTTCACTTAGCTTTGAAGCCTATTTTGAAATCCTGCAAATTAACTTCAATGCACATGAATTGAGTTATTTTCAAAGCAACCATGAAGGGGCACTCATTGATGCTATTCAGGAAATGATGAATGGTGCTTTTAATGGCCTGGTGATCAATCCGGCGGCTTATACGCATACCAGTATCGCTATTGCCGATGCTTTAGCCATGTTGCAAATACCAGTTATTGAAGTACATATATCCAATATATATGAACGTGAAGCTTTCCGGCAACATAGCTTTCTACATCCTGTGGTTACAGATACCATTGTCGGTAAAGGTCTAGACGGCTATAAAATGGCGATCGAACGGATCTTAAACAATACAACTGATGATAAGGTATAATCTCTTTAACCTAACTAATTCTGGCTTACATGAAGAAAAAGAAATCTTTATTGAGACGTATATTTAAAGGTGTTTTCCTGTTTATTGTATCCTTTATCGGCGGTATTCTGTTATATCTTGGTATAGAATCTGTTTTATCGCGTATAACGGTTGATGGAGTAGCAGACCATGAAAAAGATTTGTCTATTTATATCGTTAATAATGGTGCGCATACCGATATTGTGATGCCCGTACACTCTGCGGTCATTAACTGGAACGACTGGGTGCCTTATGAAAAAACAAAGGGTAAAGACAGCAGCAATACCTGGATTGCTATGGGCTGGGGCGATAAGGGTTTTTATCTCGAAACCGAAACATGGGCAGACCTGAAGCCAAGTGTAGCCTTCAATGCAGCTTTTGGCTTGAGCACAACGGCTATCCATACGACTTATTATTCAGGTATGAAGGAAGGGGAGCGTTGCCGGAAAATTGAGATCAGCACAGAGCAGTATAAAAACCTCGTTGCTTTCATTCAAAACTCTTTTCAAACAGATGCTTCCGGTAAATATATTTACGTAGAGACCGATAAGCAATACGGAGTTAATGATGCTTTTTATGATGCCAAAGGAAGCTACAGTATGTTGCATACCTGCAATACCTGGGCCAATAATGCCTTGAAAGCAGCCGGACTTAAAGCCTGTAAGTGGACGGCTTTTTATACCGGTATCTTTAAGAAATATCCTTTACATTAAGTGGAACGCAAAGACTATTCGTCATGTCGAAGGATACACTATGATTTAATACTCCTAAAATGCGTCCTTGGCAATATTGACACCTTTCGACGATGCTAGGGTGATAAAGAAATCTTTAGATTGCCCGGCTACATTTTATTCTATTCGTAAAGCACGAACTAATCCCGGTTAACTCAATACATTGGTAGCTATAATCTTTCCATCTGCAATATTCTTTGCTAACAGGGTGGTGAATACCTCTTCAAATACCGGACCTGCTTCTGTAATAGCTTGCTCCAATCTGTTTCTTACTTGGGTTTCAGTTACAAAAGCTTCTCGCCAGCTTTTCCCACTGGTATGAGAGTTCAATACAAAAGGAATAAGCCGGTCGACAGCATGGGCAAAAATGGCATCCGGGGTATTGCGTTCTTCAAATTCAAGCCATAATTTAAGAAAGAGCTTACCCATTTCATTATTCAGGCTGCCAAACAAATTTTCTGCGGCTTGTTTTTCTCTGTCAAACTTACCTTCCATCCCATGGTCATCAAAGATGAACGTGTCGCCAACGGCTATTTCTACCAGATCATGTATGGAAAGCATACGGATCACCCTGAGCAGATCAATCTGTTCTTTTTGCTTTGCATAAGGATAGAGGATCTGTGCAAAAATGATGATCTGCCAACTGTGTTCTGCCGTGTTTTCTCTTCTCTGATCATCTGCATTAAAATTGCGTCTTTCTACATTCTTAAGCGCATCTATAGCAATGATAAAGTCCAGTTCGTTCTGAATTTGCATGATATCGATTCTTTTGTTTGATGGGTAAAAGTACCATTTATTTGCCCGGTTCATGTTTAAAGAAATGTTGTCATTGCATTTGGGCAGTTGGTAAAAAATATGCAATTTTGAGCCTGCAATGGGGTGTTTGCGATCATTGTCGCAGGCTGAGATGATACCCAGGACTTTCGTTCGATACCTGATGCGGATAATGCCGCCGTAGGAATTGCTGATGTTCTTTCTTCATCTCCTGATCAATAATTTAATATGATACAGGATATTTTAATACAAACCAGCTGGCAGGAATGGCTGGGCGTTTTTTTTTCGATGTTACAGGTGGTTTTAGCCAGTAGAAATCACTCTCTGAATTATCTTTTCGGTATAGCCGGTATTTTATTGACCCTGTATGTTATGGGTCATTCCGGTTTGTATGCCGAGTTTACCTTAAACCTGTACTACCTGGTGATGAGTATTTATGGCTGGATCTATTGGCTAAGAGGACAAGAATCGACACAGATACCCATTACTAAAAGTAGTTATAAAGACTGGATCATGTCCGTTAGTATTGTATTGATCAGTTTTGTACTGTTCATGTTTGCGCTGACTCAGTTTACTAATTCAGATGTGCCGCTTGCAGATGCCTTGGTGAGTGCCTTTGCCTGGGCGGGCATGTGGCTTATGGCACGACGTAAGCTGGAAAACTGGATATTGTTGAATGTCTCCAATCTTATAGCCGTACCATTAATGATTCATAAAGAGCTTTACCTGTATGCAGTTTTAAGTGTATTCCTGTTTGTCGTAGCGGTGATCGGCTACTTCAATTGGCGCAACATTTTGACACAACAAAAAAATGATGCTTAATTGAGTTTTTGGGCACATTGAAATTCAAATAATAGTAATATTTTTGCGCTCTAAATAAAAACAAGAAATGGCTTCAGGTTTTTTTGCGATATTGGATGATATCGGAGCATTGATGGATGATGTAGCTGTAACAAGTAAGGTTGCGACACAAAAGACAGCAGGCATTTTAGGCGATGACCTGGCCGTGAATGCAGAAAAGGCGACTGGTTTTCTTTCTTCGAGGGAAATTCCAGTATTGATGAAAATAATGAAAGGCTCATTTGTCAATAAACTAATAATTGTTCCTTTTGTTTTCCTGCTTGAATGGCTCTATTCGCCGGCCATAAAAGTTATTTTGGTTATTGGTGGATTTTACCTGGCTTACGAGGGGGTAGAAAAAATTGTAGAATTTTTATTTCACAGAGATAAAAAAGGGCATGAAGTAATTCAGGAAAAAGAAGCGGAGCAGGCAGGAGAAAATGCAGAGCAAGTAAAAGTAAAATCTGCAATCACTACCGATTTTATCTTATCTCTTGAAATCGTTATTATTGCTTTGGCTGCTGCAAAAGATGGTTATGAGGCACTAAAATCTCAATTTGACCCATTGTTGATTGAGATATTTTCAGTTTCAGTAGTGTCAATTATTGCAACAGTCGGGGTTTACGGAATTGTAGCTTTAATTGTGAGAATGGACGACGTTGGATTTAAATTGATTAAGCAAAGTAATGACAAGGGTTTTATGGGTAAATTAGGGCATGTGCTGGTAAAAGGTTTGCCGATTGTGATTAAAATATTGGCTGTTGTTGGTACGCTGGCTTTGCTACTTGTATCTGGCGGCATTTTTGCCCACCAGATTGATGCTTTGCATCATACCTGGAGTGCATTACCGGATACGCTAAAGCAGTTTTTGTTCGGACTGATTGGAGGTACTATAGTAGTGCTGCTCATAACTACAGTAAAAAAAGTAGTGGCATTAGTCAAAAAATAATTGATAAGTTTAAAGTAAAAACAGCATTGAGTCTATATGATTCAATGCTGTTTTTACTTTACCGGATCTCTATGCTTTTCACTTCGGTATTACCTTGCTCATCCGGGAAATACATCATCGCTGCACTCGCCGGGCTCAACTTGAAGCTACCTTTAAAACGAGCCTGTACGTCTACTGTAAAATAATGTATGCCCTTAGGTAAACGGTTGCAGTAAATACTGGTTTTGTCTTTAAAATTGGCGCGGTTGGCTTCATAAGCATTGCTTGTTGATTTAGGTAAAGGTACACATCCGGCCGGTAGTGGCACATCAATCAATACATATTCTGCATCTTTGGTAACCTCCACTTTAATGATCAGTTTTAAAGATTCACCTTGCTTTAATGTTTGCTGTACGGTGCCACCATTATCTTTGAAGCTACTGCTTACGATGAATGTGCCTTCTTTTTTAGCGGCATCAGGATTGAAAAATTCATAATTCACCGATACATAAGCCGGGGCAAAACCTTCTTTTTGAATGTCAAGGTTTACTTTTTTATTGTTTAATACGATCCTTTTAGGGAAGGTGCTGATTTCTTCGGTATGACTACCGGAAATAACTACTTTAGTTTTCAGGTTGTGTTTTTTGCCTGCTTGCTCTGCTTTTATTAAGCCGGGCAAAAGCGTGCTGAGCACTAGCCCGCTTTCTGCCGTATTGCGGTAGTACCCTTTATTTCTGCGGAACAGGAGATATTCAATGATCTGTTTTTTTACGGTAGCATAAGCGGTGTCATTTTCTATCAGCTGATAAGCCAGTAGGGTAGTAGCAAGCTGGTTGCGGTACCAGTCGTAAGAGTCTTTTCCCCAGCTAAGTCCCCTTTCATCCACATTTGCTTTTTTCAGTAAAGTGTCTAACTCCTGTTTGTAATCAAACCCTTGTTCTTTCTTGATTTTAAGCACGGCAAATTTATTATAATAATCCAGATGCGTCGTATCTATACCGGCAATGTAAAAGGGGTATTCCGCTTTTTGGCCTGCGGTGGACAAAGTAGACAGGCTCGCGATCCGGTTTAGTGTATCCATGTTAGCTAGGTTATTCCTCAGGAATTTGTACCCTTCATTGATGATCGGACTTAAAGTGCCGTCATTATCTACTTTAATTAATGTATTTAGTACATAGTTACTTACCCTTATGTCGCCGTTATTATTGGCAAACCAGCCAAAAGACCCATCCCGGTTCTGCGCAGCGGCAAGCTTGTTGATGATGATTTTTTTTGTACGTTTATTATTAAAGTCTTTCCGGCCCATCAGTTGTTTCAATACTTCTTCATAGTGTATCGACAGTAATTTACTGGTGATCTGCTCGGTGCAGCCATGTGGGTATTCTTTCAGATTTTCTATTTCCTGCATCATCACATCGATCAGGCTGCCTTCTATACTGATCGTGGTTTTACCGGTAAAATATTCTTTTCCATAGATGTCGGGACTCGTGCGGAAGCTCGTATCTCCGGGCAATTGTGTAAATAGGCCCCTACGTTCTATCACACCGACAGGCAATATCGGTATTGTTTTTTCTTCTCCGTCGCGGTAACCGTTTTCCGTTTCTATGCTGAAACTGGCAGTCAGCGTACTGCTATCTGCACTGTTGCTCGCAGGTGTGGTAATCATATTCTTCTCTGTTTTTCCGGCTTGGACTGCTGTAAGGTCGGATACTTTTGCTGTAAGGGCATTGTTGAATGTTGTTTTCAACAGGAATGGAGTACCGGTATAGTTGATAATATTACCGACTGCCTCTACGCTATCGCCGTATCTTAAAAAACGAGGAATGGATAAGGTCGCACTTAAAGGTTTAAATGACTTAGTGGTATATAATGCACTTGCGGCAAATCCTCTTGGGTTCATTGCCAGTACATAGGTTTTCCATGATGTAGCGGTTCCCGGATAGTTTGCTTCAAAGTTAACTTTCCCTTCTTTGTCGGTCCATAGGTTGGGTTCCCAGATGGCCCAGTCGCGGAAATCGCTGCGTATGCCAGATGCCACCTGCATATCTTCCATAAATCCGGAAATGAAATCCTGTGCCTGCTGCGACTGCAGAAAGTTTTCTTTTTTAGTGTTCTTAGCTCTGGACTTTGTGGTCATTTCTATTACCCCATTAGCTGCCCGGGCACCATAAATGCTTTTGCTGGTAGCATCCTGTAGTATGGTATAAGAATCAATATCATTCGGGTTGATGCTATTAATATCTCCGGAATAGGGCGCACCATCCAATACGACCAAAGGAGCAGTACTCGCACTTAAAGATGCCATACCTCTTAACATAATCTCAGGGTTACTGCCCGGCTGACCATTACCGGTGGTGATGGTTATTCCCTGGACAGTACCGGCTAAAGCCGATGCAGCATTGGTTACCGGTCGTCGTTCAATTTCTTCAGCAGTTACTGTATTGATGCTTCCTACATAGGTACGTTTGTCTATTTTTTTTCCAAATACAGTCACATCTTCATATGCTATAGCACCTGAATTAGGGTTCATGCTCACATTATAAAATACCCTGTTGTCCGGAATGATGCGGATGATATTGTAGCCAAAGTATTCTATAATGATTGCGCTACTTATCGGAACATCTATAGAGAAATAGCCATTTTCTTCTACTGCTACTCCGGTATTGCTCCCTTCTATAATAACAGTTGCACCTGCCATATTAATGCCGTTTTCGTCGGTCACTTTGCCATAAATCCTTCTGGTCCCTTGATGGATAATCAGGTTGCTGCTGTCATTTATAACGTATATATACTTGCTGATCTCTTTCGGTAAGCGTTTGTAATTGACCTTCTTTCTGGCAATGTCAAGATTAAATATATTTCTCCCGCCGGGTTTTACCTGCAACGTGTTTATTGTAGACATGCTGGTATCGTTCCATAAAACAAAGAGCTTGTAAGTGCCCGGTTCAATAATAAAAGAAGCACCTTTCGAGAACAAACCGTCATAGATACGGGGGGATAGTTCTTCGCTTACCGGTATAAAGAATATGGACTTAACCTGTTGCCCTTCCGGTATCACAAGCGAAACATTTCCTTTAGTGGTTTCATATATAGGATTGTGCCTATCCCGTACATTATAATACAGTTCATATCTGGGCGATTTCAGGTATCCCGAATCAATGATCAGCTGCAGGGTATCCGGCTCTACAATGGGGCGATATACTTTATTGAATCCCGGGTTAATAGGGTAGTCAGGAATTTTGTAATTATATTTCTGAACGGGATTTTGAGTTTCTTGTAACATACGCATCATGCCCTGCCTTAAACTATAAGTAAAATTAAGTTCCGGGATCAGGGTCAGTTTTGTATTTCCCTGTTGGAAAAACAATATTGAATCTTGTCTGTCCACCGGCCCGATTTTACTTGGACCGTATGAAGGGCGTCCTATATAATAGTTGATTTTATTGGAGAAAACTGCATTCCTATCGGAGATGAAAAGACGTTCTCTTTGGCGGATCAGGTAAGGGGTGTAATACTCACTTTTATAAGAGAATAAAGCATTCGACAGTGTTTGTCTTTCTGAGGCACTTAGGCTATCAGCCTGTTCGTTTTTAGTTACATATAATTTGTCATCATAATGAGATCGGTAATGTATACTGTTCCCGTTAATGAATATGTTGGTTTTGGTGCCTTTTTTAAGTTGAATATTGTTGATTAAATAAGCGTTTTTAGCCGAACGAATGCTGATACGCTTCACCGTTTCGTTTGCCCGCAGCGCATCAGGGTCTGTGCCGATATCTGCGATCCTGATATATGCTAAACGACTGTCAAAGTAGATCAGGTCTGGCTGTACATAGTTAGCCTCTTCTTTCACATAGATGGCCACCTGTGCGTATTGGGTATCTTCTATATTGAAAGAATAGAGCAAAATATCGGAAGTGTCTTGAAATATCTTGTTGTAGAAAAATGTGCCATCCTGAGCTTAATTTTTCTGAGCGATAGGCATGAAAACCTTTTGCTGAACGCAGGCCTGTATAACGCTTCAGGTCTTTTAGTCCCGGTCTGATATATCCGGATGATTCCAGCCGGGTGGTGAAATCTTCTTTAAACTTTGCATTGAAAGCCAGTACTGTGACATTAGTATTGGCAATTCCTTTATCATCCAGGTTTTTTAAAGTAACTTCTACCGAATCTTTCTGTCCGGGATAGACAATATCTTTTTTGTTTATGTCGATCAGCATTTTGGTTTTTGATCTTAAATGCCTTTGCCTGTTTGGTTATTGCCTGGTTGCGCCAACTGTAACTGGCGATCAGTGTAAAGGTATGGCCTCGCTTACTCAGTTGTTTTATGATTGTATCTTGATTTTGTATGGCCATAATAAAGAAATTTATTACGCTCATAAACGGCATAGCGCAATCCATATTTTTCTGAGGATTAATGATCTCAAACGAGGCCGTATCTTTAAAATAGCCCTCCCGGATCTGTATCTGATCATTGCTGATGGTATAATGTAAGCTGGATTTGATCCCGCCGGTATCATCCGTTTCAAAGAAGGTATAGTTCATGTCGCTGATACGTACCTGCCGTGTAAAAGGATAACTGATACTGTCCTGAAAAACACCATTCCGCTGATAAAAGCCTTTACCAATTGTGGTTTGTTTATTGCTGATCAGATCGGCTTTTAAGTTATTGCCACTTTCGGTAATGCTGAGGTAAGTCTTTTTGCTGTTGTAGTTTAAGGTAAAGGTAGTATCCTTTATTTCATTGTTGGCATTTTTTAATCTTACTGTTGCGATCAGTTCCATGGAATCTAAATGAGGCAAGGAGTCTGTGGGAAAACCCAGATAGGTATCGCCATCGGTAGCCACCTCAAAATGCTTATGTAAGAGTGTATCGGAATAAAAGTATTGGGATTATTGTTTTTGAGTTTTACCTTCCCCCGACCTGATGTAAAGTTCCAGGCTTGCATCTATCAGGGGCAGGCCATTCGTATTATAGGCATAGGCATACAAATGGATACTGTCGCCTTTTTGATAGGTTTTCAGGTGTTCTGTATTCACGCGCAGGTAAGTGTCCGTCCAGCAGGTAGTCTTCCACTTTAAAATGTCTGGCGAAAAAAATGCCCGGCTCTCTTTTCCTTTAATCATCAGGGAGTATTTCTGATCGGGTAAAATAGAATCTCCAATACAAATTCGTTGAAGTAAACTCCGCTATTCTGAGACACGATACTGTGTATTAATGATGTTTTACTGGCTCCTTCAATGTAAATATCTAAAGGCCTCGGTGACAGGCTCATTAGTTGCTCCATCTAAAAGATAGGCCTTGTATTTGACCGTGTCTCCGGGCAGGTAATTTGGCTTATTCGTGACCAGGTAGCCTTTGTAAGTAATATTATTGGGATAGTATCCTGAATAGTGATCGGCATATCGGCCGTTTTTTGCTGATCTCCGGGAAAAGCCGTCATTATTGATCTTTTCGGTATAACTGTTTAAAAAAATGATATCATTGCCTTTTTGGATTGTGAGCGATCTCTCTTTTCGCCCAATTTTGATCGGGTAAGCTTTAAGTGTAGGATCATAAGTAAGGTTTTTTGCCGGAATAGTTTATGAGCGCATCAGAAATAATATTGCCCCTCGGTATCTTTTACTTCTATGAAATCTTTGTTATGTAGTTTAACTAGTGCAGCATTAATCCCGGGCTTTCTCTTGAACTGGTAGTTGACCCCGGTTTTGTTCGGCATATACCATTACATAATAACCGGGTTCGATGGCTGCTGTGTTTAATACAGAATCAAATTGTGTGATTTTTATTACCCTGAGCGACTGTTGTAACCAATCTGCATGGGGTGAGCATGTTTTTTGTCCGATCACAAGATCAATATACAGCGTCTTTAGGAATTTTATAGACCTGCCCTGCCCGGCTGCCCCAAATCATATCTTTTGGCTGCTCAAAATGGTATTGCTTCGTTTGGGCGAAGGAACGGAATGTTGTTAGTGAAAATATAGGATAGTGAGATAGAGGGGCTGCTTGGATTGGTTTCATTTTCATCTTTGCTTGGTAACAGTATAATAGATGCAATGCTTATCACTTAGGTTGGAGATGCGGATAATATTTTTTCATCAAAAGAAAACGGAACACGATTTCAATCTTCGTGCTCCGTTTCCGCTATTCATTTTCTGTGCTTTAATTTATCTCACCCATACTTTTTTCATTTCCTTGTTGCCTTGTCCATCGGCATAATACATGAGCGATGCAGAGGCCTGGCTTTGTTCCGTAAGTGCGCTTTATACCGGAGCGTATCTTCTGGTTTGTAAGTAGGTTGAATTTTATATGCTTTTTGTCTTAATGTTTACTCCACCAGTTTATCCACATAGTCGCAACTCATCAGGCGCAGGATACCCATATAATTCAGGTCAAATTCTATGAGGCTGCCTACCTGGTATCGGAGTTCATTTTCGCCCAGATCGATTACCATCATGTCGGAACTGGAGCCCACTATCTTTAATGTGGTATCTACGGGTTTGATATGGCTGGCTTCGACATCAAGCAAACCGATATCGATGATCGCACGATAGGAGTGGCGTACTACTGTAGTCCTGCTTGAAATCCAAAACATCACCGGAAAGGTTATGCCCCAGATCTCCATCAGGGATCATAGGTTTTTCTCGCAGCTCAATGATCTTGCATATAGTTTAAATACATCCTGGTGCATCTCGGGATTTGGTGTGCTGTTGTACACATCGGTACCTAAAAAAAGCGTTTCACCTACCCGGAAATGATTGATATCTTTTGGGTAGTAGCCCTTTCGGAATTAAAGGAATAGTGACCGAAGTGCCGCCAGTAATATAAGGGATTTCTTTGTTGAATTTCGCTTTCGATCAATTGCTCATAAAGGCAGAGCTGGAGTAATTTATCCTGGCTGGGCAGTACGCCATACATACAGGTCAGGTTCGTGCCCAGGCCCGCTACTTTATATTGGGCAGTTGAAATACTTTGGCATAAAAATCGAGGAACTCGCTGCGCATCACACCTTCCCGCAGTTCTCCCAGCTCGATCATAATAATGATCTTATGAATTTTTTCCTGTTTTACCGCTTCAATCCGATAACATTTTAATGGTCCTCAAAACTCAGTATTAAAGCTGGCATCGGCATATTTCACTATACTGGCGATATAGCGTTTCGCCGGGGGCTTTATGAATACCGTTTCGATATTCGGGTTGAGTGATTTGATGATCTTTAAATTCGTGATCCGGCTGTCGCAGATCTGCTGTACGCCCTAAGTCTATCAGCTCTTTGAGATAAGTTCGTGAGCCGCAGAACACCTTGGAAACAACGCCCCATTCAATCTGTCGCTCGGAGAAAATCTTATTTAAATATTGATAATTGTCTTTTAATTTTTTTTCTATTGAGTAACCGTATATGCCATGTAACTTATTTATTCAACCTCATTTCAAGGTATTTATTCGTGAATCCGATCTTTTCGTACAGTTTTTTTGCCGGGTTGTCATGCTCTACATGCAAGGCTATATTTCCTTCCGTATGCTCAATAGCCAGTTGCATCAGCATTTTTTCCGATGCCCTGCCCCCCGGTAAGCATTAATGTGTGGCGATATATACCAGTATATTTTCCGGGATATAGCCTTCCATGCCTGTGATGTTAATGATCACAGCTCCAGTCCATCGTATCATTATCCATTGCGGTAATAACGATACCGCCGGGCTTCCTGGATCTGGCTCTTGCATAGTCCATACATTTCTGTATATCGGCTTTTGCATCGCCATATTGTTCAAGATGTTTGAATAGAAATTCCACTACCTGAGTTTCCTCCATTTCAGAAAAAGCATCAGGATTTTTATAAACGTTGTATTGCATCATAATAAATAATCAGGCAGGCAGAACCTGACCGATATAAGGTTTTAATGATTACTAAAATTAAGAACAGCAATAAGGCTGTCAGAAGCCAAAAGAAATCAATCTTTAAGCGGGATAAAGGTTAGGCCAAATTGGATGGGGTGTCTGAAATGCCTTTATGATAACTCGTGCAAAGTTAGTTAAACATAATGGGGAGGGCAAAATATTAACCCTAAATTAGCATTATGGACTTAGCACCTGTTTAAATTTTATTGATTTAATTTCTTATAGGTTGTTTTTGAGATAAAATAAGCCGATTTATGCAAGCCTGTCGGCTACGGGGTCGAATATATAATGCCTTTTACAATTCCCCTCCAACTCCTTTAAACTTCTCTACGAAGGATACGAGCTTTCGAAAAACACTTTGTTTTTTTGTCAAGTACTGAGGATTTAATGGACTCATTTTCGGTAAAAGTGCATTGAGTTCTGTTCCGTTTTCACTTGCATATTCTCGCTTTAAAGATGTTGTTATGTAACGCTTCGCTTCTTCAATATTTAAATTTTCTTCTATGATTAATTCCAATGCTTCGGCTTTCTGCTTGTTTTGAGCAAATACGAAAAATGAATCTATGACATTTGCTTTATCTTGAAGTTTATCAAGTTCAGTATCATTAATAAAATCAACTACTAAACTTTCTTTTGCTCTATTACCTACACTTGCACGAATAACTCTGCGTATTTCAGTAATTAAGGTGTCTTTGTCTTTGGTTTTCTTGTTATGCTCAAAAATCAATTCAAGAATGTAGTCGAGGTTTATCTCTTGTGATTTGAGTAAGTCAACCTCAAATACAACATCGTCCCAGTTGATTGTTGATTCTTCTGTTTCTTTACCGCTTTTCTCTCGTCTTAACCAGTCTCGTATATCGTTGTAGGTGGAGCGGTAATCCTGAACTGTCCGTTCTTTGAGCAATTCAATTTTTTGCATTGCGGCAATGTCCTCATCTGTTAGAAAATGGGCTTTTTTAAATTCTTCAACTGCATCAGGATTGTTTATGTCAATTGTTTGAAGTGCTTTGAGGTGGTTAAATTCATCGTAATTTTGGAGTATATTTTCTACTCTCAAATACTCTCCGAATAGTTTTGCAAATTCCTTTTTGTCCTTCTCTTTTACAATTTCGTCAGGGTTAGGGAATTGCTCATTTAATTCTTTTACTACTTCTACATAACCTCTCCGTGCTTCGCCTGTAACAATGTCTGTAAAGCCTTCTAAATATTCTTTGTAGCTTTTT
Organism: Morinoia aosen; assembly: GCA_030386875.1. Taxonomy (NCBI): domain Eukaryota; kingdom Metazoa; phylum Arthropoda; class Malacostraca; order Amphipoda; family Talitridae; genus Morinoia; species Morinoia aosen. Next base: position 65,131,305 of record JASJYW010000027.1, read on the forward strand.
TCAAGCACCACATTTTTTGTATTGCTGTCACCGAACAGCGTAATTGCGTCAATGGTTGCTTTTTCTAAATCACGGAATGTTACAATGTTGCCAAAGGTTTTTGTTGCATCGTAAATACGGTTGGTACGTGAAAAGGCTTGAATTAAACCGTGATAACGTAAATTTTTGTCAACAAACAATGTATTGAGTGTTGGAGCATCGAATCCGGTTAGGAACATTCCGACTACAATAATTAGGTCAATTTCTTTGTTCTTAACACGTTTGGCAAGGTCACGGTAGTAATTTTGAAACTCATTGCTGTCAACGCTATAACTGGTTCTGAACATTGCATTGTAGTCATTGATAGCTTTGGTTAAAAACTCTTTGGCTGTAACATCCATTGCAGATGGTTCAAAGCTCTCGTCAACTATTTCACCAATGGCACTTTGTTCTTCGTTTGCGGCAAAGGAGAAGATTGTAGCAATTTTTAATGGCTTGTCGCTGCCTTTTTGTAGGTTGTTTAATTCTTCGTAATAGCATTTGGCTGCATCTACACTGCTTACGGCAAACATGGCGTTAAAGCCTTTGTGCTTCCTTGATTTCTGTGAGTTTTTTATCCTGAAATTCTGTAAAATGTATTGTGATATTTCTTTGATGCGTTCTGGATGGAGCAAAGCTTTTTTGTTTTCTGCTGCACTTAATTTTTTCTCATCTATTTCAGTTTCTATGCTCTTAAACTGAGGTCTAACATCATTGTAGTCTACTTTGAATTTCAGCACTTTTTCATCACGAATCGCATCTGTAATTACATAAGAGTGTAATTCTCGACCGAAAACGCTTGCGGTAGTTTCAGCACCCAAAGCATTTTGAGGGAATATTGGCGTGCCTGTAAAACCGAATTGATAGAATTTTTTAAACTTCTTAATCAGATTTTTTTTGTGCTTCGCCAAATTGTGAACGGTGTGCTTCATCAAAAATGAAAACGACTTGTTTTTTGGTAAATAGCTAAATCGGCCTCACTTTTCATGAGGTTATTTAGTTTTTTGTATGGTGGTTACAATAATTTTGTTGTCGTCTTTTTCAATGTTTCGCTTTAAACCTGCTGTGCTGTCTGAGCTGTTTACGCTATCGGGAGAAAAAACGCTGATATTCTTTCATGGTTTGAAAGTCCAGGTCTTTACGATCCACTACAAAGAATACTTTATCAATAAAGTCCAATTGTGTAGCTAATCGTGCTGCTTTGAAACTGGTAAGCGTTTTGCCTGAACCTGTGGTGTGCCAAACATAACCACCACCGTCTGTTGTTGACCATTTCTTTGCTTCATAGGAAACTTTTTATTTTCCATAGCATTCGTTCTGTTGCAGCTATCTGATAAGGGTCGCATGACTAGCAATGTATCGCTTGTGTCAAAAAACAGAATAGGTAAGCAATACATTCAATAAAGTGTGTTTTTGGAAAAATGTTGTCGTAAAATCTTTTAAGTCTTTGATTAATGTATTGTCAGCTTTTGCCCAGTTCATGGTAAAGTCAAAGCTGTTTTTGTTTCGTTCAACGGTGTTGGCAAAATAACGGCTGTCCGGTTCCATTTTGAAATGACAAATAGCTGTATGTATTTAAAGAGGGAATTTTGACTGTTAAAGCTTTCCTTTGAATATCTGTGAACTTGATTGAACGCTTCACGAATAGCTACACTACGTTTTTTTAAGTTCTACTTGTACCAATGGCAATCCATTTACGAGAATGGTTACATCGTAACGGTTGGTATGTGTGCCTTTTTGTTCAAATTGTTTGATTACTTGCACTTTGTTACGTGCAATATTTTTTTTATCTACCAAATAGATGTTTTGTATATGGCCATCGTCAAAGACGAAATCGTAGATATAGTTGTCGTGTATTTTCCTTGTTTTTTTCCACAAGGTTATCGCTTGGTTTATCTAAATATTCTTCTACAAAACGTGTCCATTCTTTAATCCGAAAATTCAACATTATTAAGCGATTGCCAATTGTATTCTCACATTGGCCAACAGTGCTTCCGGTGTATTGATGTTTATAGGGTTTTCATAACCTTGGTTGATTAGGTCTTGAATAAATTCTTTTTCTAATGCTGCCTCTGTTTGGTAAACGGCAGGTGCTTCGTTTCACTTCATAATATTTGGTGTATTTATCTAATACAATGAAGTTGTTGGTTTCGGGCTATGGTGTTGTATGTTGCCATTTATGTTTTTAATTTATCGTTTTTTCCAATTTTTTAGGGTTGTTTATGATGTATTCTGCAATTCGTTGGTATGCCATATCATTACGAATAATGTGTTCCCAATAATTTCGTTTGCCATAATTTACCATCAAACCGTTGCCAATTCAACGATTTTACCCCACGAATTATATTCGTTTGTGGTCATTGTTTTAAACCATTGTATAATTTCCGATAGGGGCGAACCTTTGTGTTCGCCCTCTATATTGCCGTTGGGAATAATATTGCCGTTGGCAACGCCATTATTCCCGTTGGGAATATCATTATTGCCGTTGGCAACGCCATTATTCCCGTTGGGAACATTATTATTCCCGTTGGGAATATCGGTTTTTGGGGCAGGGGCAGACACGCAGGTTTGCCCCTACGTTTTCGATGATACAATGAAAATGATTTGGCATGATTATCATTTCATGGCATTGGATGTCCTGGAAATTTATTTTCCAATTCGTAATACCATTTTGTAATCATTTTTCCCGGGTCATTTCAATATCATTTCGCCATCTTGCAATTTCGCCAAATAAATGGGCACGGTTTTGTGTGCAAATGGTTATAAAATACAATCCTGCCTGCGAATAATCGTATCCTTTTAATCGGATGGATCTGCGGTGATGTTTTTGTGGATTGTATTTCATTTTTTTATTTTTCTACTTTTTCTTTTGGAAAGGTTAACAATTTTTCTCTATAATACTCGTACTGTTTTTTTACGCAATTCTATTTCTTTGGGCAATCCTTCGCTGATAGATGTGGTAAGGGTATCGAATTTATCGAGAATGGATACGATACGTTCTTGTTCTTCGAGGGAAGGGATTGGGATTAAAACCTTTTCTAAACCTCTGGCATTAATGGCAGATATTTTACCCGATGAAATATGCTTTTTTATTTGGTCGTGGAATTGTTTAGTACGTGTAAAGTATGCTACGTATTTAGGGTTTAATGGGCTTCCGAAAGAAAAACAAGCATCGTGAATTACAACACCTTCATCGCCTAGCCAAGCAGTACCTAATCCAATGTCCTCAATGGTTTCTCCGGCAGCCACAATAACCACATCACCATTTTCAGCAATTCGTAGATTTTTTCCTTTCTACCAATTCCTCACTTAGAATGGACTTGCTTTTATTTGCCCAAGTGCCATAATAGGTGTACATCTCTCCATAATGAATGCAGGGCACACCTTCTGAAAGCATATCATCTTTTACAAATCGTTTACCTCTTTGAAATTCTCCAACTTCCCCCAAAATCTTCCATTCCACTTCGCCTTCTTCAAAACTCAACAATTGCTCACGATAGTAGTATACTGTTTTTTACGAGCTGTAAGCTCTGCTGTAAGCTCTGCTGTAAGCTCTGCTGTAAGCTCTGTAAAAGTATCTAAAATACGAACTATTTCTTTTTGAATTTCGAGCGGTGGGATGGGAATAGAAAGGTTAGCATAATTACTAATCCATTGACGTTTATGGTCACCGTCAACCAATCCGCTAGGTAAAGTATTTAGCCAATAGTAAATGTATTTCAATAAAGTCTTGTTTTCGTCTTTTGAAGTAATCATCTTCATTGCTGATGATTTTGCTTTGAAATCAAAATCGACCCACTTGTTAGCTGTTGTAAAATCATCAAATATTATTACTGGACTTTCAGACGCTCTGTAAATTCCTTCGGTTTCATCTGTGTAACCAAGAATGAAAGTTTTTTCCCGCAGTCAAAACAGGGGTTTGAAAATTGTCGTTATAATTATTTGTTTTTTACCAAATATTTAGTTGGTTGCTCATATTCTGCAACTTCCCCCAAAGGTTTCCATTCCACTTCAAACGCCTTCCAATAATTTTTCTAATTGGCTCATGTTTTAGGGTTTAGATTTTTCTTAGCTATTTGTTTGTCTAAGGTTTTTACCCTGCGTTCGAGTTTTTTAATACCTTCTTCTGCTGGTAATTCTTCGGGCTTAATGCCGCTCTTTCCTAATAATGATCTTACGTCTTTGTTGTTTTTAACGTGTTCTGACGTGATATTTCCCTCGCCTTTGAGGTTGTTTTTTCCTTACGTTAAAATTGGTAATTTCTGTTGCCAATTGTTTGGCTGTAATGGTAATAGTTGGCAAGAAATCTGCTAAAGGTCTGTTTTCTTTTATGCCTAACTTGCGTTTCATATCACTGGTGTTATACCCTCCCAAAACATTGCCCAGTCGCCTTTACTTCTTATTCTTGCAAATCCCGAATTGTCAACGCCTCTTTCGTAAATATTTTTAGACAATTCTGTTTCGGTAGCGGCTAGTTTTTCACGAGCTTGCAAACGTTCCATGAGTTGAATACGCTCTTCTAATAACTCTTGTTTTCGGGTTTGAATGGCAAAATAACTTTGAGCAAAAGCAATCTGTTCTTTTTTAGGATCTCCGTTTTGG
>JASJYW010000027.1:65136424-65194626 GCA_030386875.1 Morinoia aosen
AAACTGCAGATCCGGTATTCTTCTTAAATGATGTCTCAACCGGTTACCCAGTTCTTTTCTCAATTCACTGGTCTTTGCCTTGATCTCTTCCAGCAATACATCGGGATGCTCTATTTTGAAAAAACTCAGGTAAATTCTTGCTTCCAGTAAGTCGGGTGTTACACCAACTTTTGAGATGGATACCATTCCGCCTTTGATCATATTGATCCCCTCTTTCTGAAAAATAGAAGCCATCTCTTCTTCTATCAACTGCCCTACCTGGCGCTGGCGCTTGCTCTCTTGCATATCTTTTATTTTGAAGGCTAAAATTACGGCGAATTTCCAGCCTAAAAAAATTGATTACAGCTAAGCACATTTTCTCCTGCCGGTACTAGAGAAACATTTTTTTTAAAAAACTGAAATATTTCACTAACTTCGGGAAATAATCGAATTCATATATAATTAATACCTTTTCAATATTAAAAATGAAAAAAATAATTAGTGGCTTTTCTTTCGCAGGCTTGGCTTCTCTTCTTTTAGTATCATGCAAAGAGCAACCTGTAGGTGTGGATTTTGGTGAAAGCAAAAAGTCAGATACCTCATATATAGCCACAGTAGAAACCGCACAAGAAAAAAACTATTATGTCGAAGAGTTTTCCGGCGTTCAATGTGTAAACTGTCCGGACGGTTCTGCCAAACTGGAAGAAATGAGCGGTCAGCCGGAGAATAAGGGGAAATTAAAGATCGTCACTATACATGCTGGCGAGCTGACTTCGCCTGACTATACAAAAGGAAGCAAACAGGACCTGAGTTCCAAACAGGGGGAGCAATTGATGAAGCTGATTTATGGGCAACCCTCAAAACCGGTAGCATCTTTTGACCGTTTAAAGTTATATACCGGTCTGAATCCGCTCCTCGGGCCATACAGCCAATGGGATGTAGCTTTAAGCAAAGCTAAAACACAGCATTCGACTACACCGGTAAACATCTATGTGAACAGTGATTACAACCAGAATCTGGATGCCTACAATATCAAAGTCAAATTGGCTTACACCGCTGAGGTTACCGAGCCGCAATACCTGAGTATATTTTTAATTGAAGACAGTATTGTGGATAACCAGATTGTCCCTTTAATAATCGACAATATCTTCAGGCACGTGTACAGACAGTCTATTACCCCTATCAATGGTGCTGTGATCTTAGACAGCCTCCCTACCAAAGTAGCCGGCCTTGTTTATGAGACCAACTACACCTTTAAATTAGATTTGAGTGACGATAACGAATTCAACCATAAGAAATGGAATTTAGATAATGTGCATATTGTGGCATTTGTGCATAATGCAACAAGTGGAGAAAATAAACGTGTATACCACGCAATGGATACGCGCCTGAAATAGGAAATACACGATTCAGACAAAAAAAGGTATAAGTATATTGTATTTACTTATACCTTTTTTATATAGAAATTAATAACTAAATTTGCAGTCACATAAATCAAATAATGATGCAATCTGTATTACTAAACTCATTTTACGATATCGGCGATAAAATTGGCCATTATTCAGCTTACGGGTTAACAATTGTAGGGGTTATTTTATTAATCTGGGTGATGTACAAGTATTTGGACACTTCAGATCTGAAATAATTTTTCCGAACATTTGAGAAAGCAAAATAAAAATGGATAGCTTTTCCAAAAACATTGCTGCAATAAGACAGGATTATAGCCTATCCTCACTAGATGAGAAAGAGACTGGCGATGACCCTGTCCTTTTTTTTGCCAAATGGTTTAAAGAGGCAGAACATGCCGATTGTACTGAAGTCAATGCCATGACCTTGGCTACAGTTGATGCCACTTTCAGACCTCATGCCCGGATCGTCCTACTTAAAGGGCTGGAAGATAATCAGTTTATTTTTTACACCAATTACAACAGTAACAAAGGCATGGAACTGGCAGCCAACGGTCAGGCGGCTCTACTCTTCTTCTGGCCGGAATTGCAAAGACAGGTACGTATTGAAGGAACCATCTCCAAAGTAAGCCCGGCACTGTCTGATGAGTATTTTTACTCCAGACCGCTAAGCAGCCAGATCGGTGCTATAGCCTCTCCACAAAGCAGCAAAATCTCATCAAGAGAGGTGCTGGAAGAGAAAGTAAATGAATTATCACAGGGTGACACCATTGCCCGACCCAAATACTGGGGCGGCTATGCACTCACTCCTTTATCCATAGAATTCTGGCAGGGAAGAAGCAGCAGACTGCATGACCGGATCTTGTTTGAAAAGGATGGAGGCTTTTGGCAAAAATCCAGGTTAGCACCTTAAACGTATACTAAAATGAAACCCCTTTTTATTCAAAAAGAACTGGATATAACCCTTACCCGGCTGGCTTACCAACTGGTAGAGAATCATATGAACTTTGAAAATACGGTCATCATAGGACTTCAACCACGCGGCATTTTTCTTTCCGATCGTATTCATCAGAAAGTACAGTCTTTTTTGCCCGATACTAAAATTGAATACGGCAAACTGGACATTACCTTTTACCGGGACGATTTCAATGAAAAAGGACAATTACTCCAGGTTTCTGAAACACAACTGGACTTCAATATAGAAGGTAAACAAGTCATTCTTGTGGACGATGTTTTATATACTGGTCGCAGCATCCGTTCCGGTCTGGATGCCTTGCTAGACTATGGTCGCCCCGCTCATGTCGAATTGTTAGTTCTGATCAATCGCCGGTTCAACCGGGAAGTACCGATCCAACCCGACTATGTAGGCATGACTGTGGACGTGATTGACAACCAAAAGGTAAAAGTCCTGTGGAAAGAGCGGGATGGCAAGGATGAAGTCATCTTATTATAAATATTATAAAAATTAGTGCTGAAAATATACATATGTCACTATCTGTAAAACATCTTTTAGGTATTAAAGACTTACTTCCTTCTGATATTGAGCTGATCCTGAAAACGGCAGCCCAATTTAAAGAAGTCTTGCAAAGGCCTATTAAAAAGGTGCCTACCCTGAGAGACACTTCAGTCGTGAACCTGTTTTTTGAAAACTCAACCCGTACCCGTATTTCTTTTGAACTGGCGGAGAAGAGACTGAGTGCCGATACCATCAACTTCGCGGCCTCCAGCAGTTCTGTTTCCAAAGGAGAAACCCTGATTGATACGGCCAAAAACATTCTGTCCATGAAAGTGGATATGGTGGTCATGCGCCATTCCGCCAGTGGTGCCCCGCATTTTCTGGCACAGCACATTAATGCAAGTATCATCAATGCCGGAGACGGGATTAATGAACACCCAACGCAAGCTTTGCTGGACAGCTTTTCTATCCAGGAAAAAACCGGTGGACTAAAAGGTAAGAAAGTAGCGATCATCGGCGATATTATGCACAGCCGGGTAGCACTCAGTAATATTTACTGCCTGACCAAGATGGGTGCAGAAGTGGTCGTTTGCGGTCCTCCTACTCTGATTCCAAAACATATTGAAACTCTTGGCGTTGGTGTCATGTACGATATCAAAGAAGCACTGAAATGGTGCGATGTAGCAAACGTACTGCGTATCCAGTTGGAGCGTCAGAGCAAACCTCTGTTCTCTTCCTTAAGGGAATATGCCATGTACTATGGCATCAATAAAAATTTATTACAAAGTATTGATAAAGAAATTGTCATCATGCACCCGGGTCCGATCAACCGCGGTGTTGAACTGAGCTCAGATGTAGCAGATAGCAAAAATGCCATTATTCTCGATCAGGTAGAAAACGGAGTGGCCGTACGTATGGCAGCTCTTTATTTATTGGCGGGAAAAAAAGACCAGATGTTATAAACACCTGGTCTTTTTGTATACTGCTCCATTCGTTATTATCGTCTTGCCATAACATAAGCATAGGTTTCATTACCCATATATTCGCTAGCCCTAAGACGCTTGGCAGTTATAGAGCCTATATTCCATACGTAAGTTTCTTCCTGTCCTCTGTCGTCTCTCAGATAAAAGCGCAATACATATTCAGAGGTAGAGGTACTGACACCATCTTCATCATAATAAGTGTCAATATACTCTTCCATTTGCCAGCTACCAGCTTTAGTTGCTGTAGTGTTTATATTGTAAGCTTTTATAGAGCCATTATCTAGGAAAGTGAACTCCCAGCTTGAGAAGTTCCTGGTAACGTCCATGCTTCCTTTCAAAAAGCCGGGACGGTGTTTTACTTTTTCAAAGCTCCAGGTACCCACTACTTTGCGGTGCATCGGCTGGAAAGAATACTTGGTACAACCAGTCCATACGAATAGCAGACATAAAATAATCGAAGTGTAAATAAGCCTTTTCATCTTTCAAAACATTTTCAGGTCATTCAATATAGCTCAGACTTAAGATTGTTAATGAGGTTTAAAGAGGTCCCCTTATTTTAGCAAAAAACATGCCTAAATTTGCTTTATGATTTCATCTTTAAATGTTACCGGCAAATTATTAAGTTTCGATACTCCAAAAATCATGGGAATTGTAAACCTTACTCCGGACTCATTTTACACCAAAGGTATCAACAATAGTATAGATGGAGCTTTATATCTGGCGGAAAAAATGCTAGCAGAAGGAGCGGTTATTTTAGATATAGGTGGGCAAAGTAGCCGCCCGGGGGCGGAATGGATAGGAGCGAAAGCAGAAATTCAGCGGGTTATTCCGGCGATTGAGGCGATTGTAAAAAGATTCCCGGATGCACTTCTTTCTGTAGATACCTTTCATGCCGCAGTTGCAGAAGCCGCTATAAAAAGTGGTGCTCATATTATTAACGATATCAGTGCCGGCCTGATGGATGAAAAAATGTTTCAAACCGTTTCTGATTTAAAGGTGTCTTATATAATGATGCATATGAAAGGGACACCTGAAACCATGCAGCAAAACCCGGTCTATGACGATATTGCAACAGAAGTGTTTGATTTTCTGAATCAAAGAGTACAGCTAGCAAGGAAATATGGCATCTATGATATTATGCTGGATCCGGGATTCGGATTTGGAAAGACGCTTGAGCAGAATTATAGCTTGCTCAAGCACCTGAAGCATTTTAAAATGCTTCAATTACCGATATTAGCAGGTTTGTCCCGAAAGTCTATGATCCACAAGGTATTGGCATCAGGAGCAGAGCAGGCACTTAACGGAACGACTGCCTTACATATGCTGGCACTACAGAATGGCGCACAGATGCTTAGAGTACATGATGTAAAAGAAGCGGCCGAAGCAGTTCAACTTTTTGAGGTTTACCAGCAGGCTTTGTAATTATAAACAAATAAGCCTCCTTATGAGGTTATTTTTAATAAAAAAGGTATATTTGACTTTTAAAACCCCGTTTAATATGAATATGATTAAATCTTTAGTAGCAGCTCTAATGCTCTCTGGAACTGTTGTTGTTTTACCACAAGTTGCAATGGCACAAACACAGAAGTCAGGACTGGAAAATGTTCCGAAAAGTGAGTTTGTAACTGTTCAAAAAGCGTACAATAAAACACACAATACAAAAGACGGAGCCCCTTCATTTGACAAGTTCGTCAGCTTAATGCGCAAAAGAATTGCTTATCAAAAAAATCAGCTGGTAGTAACAAACGAAGATCCTGCCCAGATGGAAAAGTACCAGAAAATGGTGGAAGCTTTCAATAAAGTAACATTGGGCAATCGTAGCGATAGCAGGACTGAGATTAATAATGGCATGACTGCTTTTATCAATCTACTGTAAAAATAATTACGACGAAAGCTTTGCAGGTTGCGGCAAATTCTATTAAATTTGCAAGCAATTAAATTTGCTTTAACAATAAAGAGATGGCACACAACGAAAATTTAGAGACAAAAGAATTAGATAACGAGTTAGATATTAAATTGAGCAAACCTCGTTCTTCAAGATTCTTCTTTGTTTTAGGCTTTTTTGGTATTTTCATTTTTGCCTGGTCTGGATGTTACAATCTTTATCATCATAAGTTTGTAAATCAGAAAGAAAAGGTGCCGGTAAATGAAAGCTCATTGTACGAACCTAAGTATAAGTAGTTTTTAAGTGATAGTTTGTAATACGCTGACCGCTGTTGTAATTTTAAGTTATAATAGTTTGGAATGGCACAAGCTGTTCTTACCTAAAATAGTTGAGCAGGCTGCATCAGGATATGATGTAGTCCTTGTAGATCATGCTTCACCGGACAATACGTTTGAATATATTCAGACGCATTTCCCTTCGGTGAAGCTGATTCGTTTAGCAAAGAACCTAGGATTTGCTGGTGGTTATGCCGCAGCTCTGGAACAGGTTCAGGCAAAATATTTTGTCTTGCTGAGTGCCGATTTCCAGGTAACGGATAATTGGTTTCCTCCTTTACTCGCAGCCATGGAAAAGCATCCCAACCTGGCAGCGGTACAGCCCAAAGTACGCTATTGGAAAGAGCCGGAATTGTTTGAATATGCCGGCGCAGCTGGTGGCTACATGGACAAATGGGGCTATATGTTCTGTCGGGGTCGCGTTTTTGACCATCTGGAAAAAGACAAGGGTCAGTATGATAACGATGTAAAAGTCTTCTGGGCTTCCGGAGGGTGTTTTATGGTACGTTCTGATGCTTATACCGAGGCCGGAGGGCTAGACACTGCGCTTTTTGCCCATATGGAAGAAATTGATCTTTGCTGGCGTTTACAAAACAGAGGGTACATGATTGGTGCTATTGGCAATGCTACCGTGTTTCATGTGGGAGGAAGTATCATCTCTTACGGCAGTCCGCAAAAAACATTTTATAATTACAGGAACAGTCTTGCGCTTTTAGTTAAAAACGAAAGTGCTGCTAAGCTTTTGTGGCTGATCCCCTGGCGCCTGATTCTAGACGGCGTTTCCTGCCTTCCTTTTTTAATGAAAGGAAATTTCAAAAACATCCTGGCAGTGCTCAAAGCGCATTTCAGTTTTTACGGCACTTTACCTTACTGGCTGAAGCAGCGTAAATCAGCGCGGGGTCACCTTAAAAAGGATCATACTATTTCGGGCGTTTTCCGTCAAAGTGTGATTGTAAAATATTTCCTTAAAAAGCAATCTACCTTTACCGCATTAGGTGTAATCCCGGAAACATTAAGTTAACATTTACTACATTTTTTAGAATTATTTGATTACTTTTGATCGAATTTTACCGAGAGATTTAATGATGAATGAGGTATTCTTATTGGCAATTGCATATTTAGTAGGATCTATTCCTACAGCAGTTTGGGTAAGTCAGAAATATTTTGGACTGGACATTCGTGAACATGGAAGTGGTAATGCAGGTGCTACCAACACCTTTAGAATTCTAGGCAAGAAAGCGGGTATCGCAGTAATGATCATTGATATGCTGAAGGGGTTTACAGCCGTCAAACTGGCTTACCTTTCCATATATGCAATCAATGATACCACAGATGCCTTTACCAATTTACAGGTCGCCCTGGGTCTTCTGGCGGTAATCGGGCATATATTTCCTTTGTTTGCCGGCTTTAAAGGCGGTAAAGGTATTGCTACCCTGTTTGGCATGATTCTGGGCATTCAATGGCTCGTGGCCTTATGTTTAGTGGCCGTTTTTCTGATCATGCTTTTACTGACGCGCTACGTTTCTTTAAGCTCCATCACAGCAAGTATCGCATTTCCGGTATTGTTATTGTTCATTTTTAAAGGACAGGAAACCGCTTATACTTTATTTGCCATATCTACTGCATTACTGGTCATCCTGACCCATCACAAAAACATTAACCGCCTTATTCATGGTAACGAAAGTAAAGTGGACTTAAAAAAGCTCAAAAAGAAAAAAGACAGTTAATACACTGATAGTAAATGTTAAAAACGCTGTTGGGAAAATACTCAACAGCGTTTTTAACGTTTATAATTTGAAAAGCAAATCAATACAATATAGATTTGCTATAATTAGAAACGTCCAACAGACAGAATTTGACTTGTAATATAACATGAAACAGAAAATTGCCTTATTACTATTTATTTCATCTCTTTTTGGTTTCAAAAGCCAAGCTCAAATTTTAAAAAATCTTTTAGGCACTTCTAATAACAGCCCGATCCCAACAAACGAGGTATTGGTCCAGAACTTCAGGACTGATCTCAAAGAACTGGTACAGGCAAAATATAATAACCGAAAGATAGGCACTACAGGCTACAAAAACCTTTCTGCTCACCTGGAAAGAAGAATGCAGCAACTGGGTCTGATCCGTTATGGTTCCGTTGGCTATAAAAGCATCTTTAAATTCCCCATAGGTCGCCAGCTATCTGTAGAGTCTAAGTTTTACATTGAAGGTAAATCGCTACATCTCAAAAAGGATGTGCTGCCTATGCCTTTTGCTCCTACAGAGGACAATAATGCCTACCTGATCCCAAAGGTAAATGAAGCACATGCCCCCTGGACTCTGGCCTTACCCAATGATAACCTTACAGAAAGCAATATTGCCCGTATTCTTAAGCCTACGATTTTAAATGCGCAAGAGCGTGGTGCCAGTGCCGTTTATTTTTACGATGATCGAAGCAATAGTAATCTAGACCTTAAGGAATTCGAGTTTAAGGGGATAGATGTAGACCCTGATATCCGCATCCCGGTTTGGGTGATCTCTAAAAAAGCCTGGACGGATAACTTTAAAAATGTCTATTCCGTTATCCCGGTCAATACGGTACAACGTTACAAAACTACTTATGATGAGGGTTATAATATAATAGGGCTGATTGACCATAATGCGGAAAAGACCGTTGTGATCATGGCTGATTATGACCAGGTGATCTTTAACCCTGAAAATAATCCGGGTGCCAATGCTACTGCCAGTGGCGTAGCGGCTATGTTACAACTTAGCCAGATATTAAAGGCCTCTGAGTTTAAAAACTATAATTATGCTTTTGCTGCATTTTCGGGAAGCGCAAAAGGGCAACTTGGGGCTAAATCCTTTTTGAGCATCCCGGAGATGAAGTCTAAAATCGCATATGTGGTAGACCTGAATGCGATTGGTAAACTAAACGCTAATAGCGAGATCTTCATTAACGGGATTGCCAGCTCGGCACATTTTCAGACTGCGATCAAAGAGGTTTCAGAAGGATACCTGCCCAGAGTAGGCGTTAAATACCCCTATAATGCTTCTTTCAATGCATTTATAGAAAATGGTATCCCTACCCTTTCTTTTTCAACCAGTTACCCGAAAAAGATGGGAGGTGAAGATAATATCGCCTCGGTCAATTTTACCGGCATGGCGCAAACCCTGAGATTTGTAGTGGCAGTGATAAAAAAGGCCAATCAGGGTGGCAACATCAGTTTTGCTAAAAATGAAATTGAGGTAAATGATGATGACTTGATCATCCAGAAAGCACCTCCTGCCCCGCCAGTAGTGAAGACGCCCAAACCGGCCAAAGGCCCTTCCAATACCCAACAATTAGCTCAGGCTAAAAATAATTTAAAAAATAACCAGCAGGCAAGTGTAAAACCTAAAGGTAGCGTGTCTGCAAATACGGCGGCCAAACTTCCGGTAGAAACTCCTTATTACGGTGTCTCAAATATCATTGTTGACTTTCTAGGCATTGGCATTAATGAACTGGACAAGAGACAAGGCGGTGCCGTGATCCAGTCTGTGGCCAATGACAGTAAAGGTGCTCAACTGGGCTTCCAGAGGGGCGATGTTTTATTGCAGATCGGCAGTTTTCCTATTTTTAATGCGAAAAGTTATTTATTGACTTTAGAGAAATTCAAAACCGGCGAACGGGCTTACTATAAGGTCAAAAAAGCAGATGGAAAAACCGTAATGGTTGATGTGAACTTTGATTAATAAAAAAGCAGCAACATAATAGCTGTTGTAGCCAATTTGAAAAACCAGAATGACAAAAAAGAAAATCTTAATCATAAACGGACACCCTGACAAAGAAAGCTTCAACTTCAAACTTTCTGAAGCATACAGAAAAGGAGCTGCAAAATCAGATGCTGAAATAAAGCAAATTAAAATTAGAGAACTGAATTTCAATCCAAACCTTCAATTCGGATATAGAAAACGGACTGAGCTAGAACCCGATTTATTGGAAGTCCAAGAAAAATTGAAATGGGCAGACCACATTGTTTGGGTTTATCCTGTTTGGTGGGGTTCTGTTCCTGCGATTATGAAAGGATTTTTAGATAGAGTTTTACTGCCTGGATTTGCTTTTAAGAAAAAAGAAGGCTCATTGTGGTGGGACAAATATTTTACAGGTAAAACGTCAAGATTGATTTGTACATTAGACCAACCTGCTTGGTACTACAAATTATATTACGGTAGTCCGACTCATAAAGCAATGAAAAAATTGACTATGAATTTTATCGGAGTAAAATCCGTGAAAATCACCACAATTGGACCGATAAGATTATCAAAAGATGAATTTCGAGAAAAATGGATGAAGAAAATTGAGAAACTTGGAGAGAAAAATAAATAAAAAAACTGGCTACAACACTGTATAACCGCTATTACGGCGGATTCGACTTCGTCCGAATCCACTCATAATTGCTAACTTCCGTCTCTAATCAAAACTTTTCGTATACTTATGCCGTAACTGCGGTTATACTTACACGTTTTATTGCAACAAAACTTCAAGGCAGAAAAGCTTTTTGTTAAATTGGCAACAGTTACCCAACATTTGAAAACCATCACGAAAAATAACCTCGAACAGAATCTGAAAGAAGCCACTTCTACTCTATTGGAATTGGCGAGAAGTTCTTGTTGGAATAAAATTTCAGATAATACGAGTTACATAATTTCGGAAATAATAAATGACGAGCGACTTTTTTTTGATAAACGAATTGAACGTAAGAAAGCAAACGAAAAGAAAAAAACCAAATCGCTTGAGCAAATAACGGCTGAATTAAAAGACATTTACGAAAATCTGTACGATATAAACTTATACGTATATAAAAGCAAAAAGGAAAGTACAATAATTGAAATTCAATACTATCCAAAATCATCACTTGAATCTGACTTTTATGAAACCGTAAAAGAGAATAATCCAATGTTACATTGTAAAATCGAAATTCCAAACTATCGAAAAAATGATACCGAAAAATTTGACGTGAATTGGGAATTGGGCGGAATTCGTCACGAGTGGAATAATTTTTTTGGTAAAATACGATTCAAGATTTATGACTATAAATATCAGAAAAATAAAAGAATACGAAATAAAAACGTTGGGTAATTAACCACCGCAACTAATCATACACAAGCACGGTATAACAGGGTTTAAAGTAGGGTCAAGGAAGTTACATCTTTCGCCAATGATTGTTCTATTCCATGGCGAAATTATCAGTTACAAGATGTCGGAAAGTCCAAAGTTTAATCAAGTCAGGATCATCATCGCTTAAGACTTAAATGGAATGAGTCCGGCTACAATGCCGAACTCATTCTCTAAAAACTTAATCTTTAATTTGTCTAAAATTTTGGAGACATTCTAGAAAACGGCTGCATTTTGTATAGATATGATATTTAACCCTATCTCGCTTTAATTACTCCTGCAAAATCAGCTGCTACTAAAGATGCGCCGCCAATCAGGCCACCATCTACATCTGCTTGGGCAAACAAGCCTGCGGCATTGGAAGGTTTGGCACTGCCGCCATACAGTATGCTGGTAGCATCAGCAATATTTTCTCCATATTTTTGAGCAATCAAACTACGGATAAAGGCATGCATGTCCTGCGCCTGTCCATCGCTTGCGGTCAGTCCGGTGCCAATCGCCCATATCGGTTCATAAGCAATCACGATATTCCTAAATGCGGCTTCTGAAAGGTGGAACAGGCCGTTTTCGATTTGGGTCTGGATATGGCTATTTTGCGTATCGGCCTCACGGATTTGTAAAGGCTCACCGCAACAATAAATCACCTTCATCTCCTGTGCCAGTACTGCATCTACTTTTTTCGCCAATACCGCATCTGTCTCGCCAAAATATTCGCGACGCTCAGAGTGACCTAAGATCACATAATCTACGCCAACACTTTTCAGCATTTCCGCCGAAACCTCACCGGTATAAGCCCCGGATTTTTCCTGATGGCAGTTTTGGGCGGCTAAGAAAAATCCTTTCCGGTCTTTGATCAGGTTGGCAGTCATTTCCATACTAATAAAAGGGGGTGCGATCACTACTTCAACATCATTACGCAATTCAATGCCTGCATGCAGGATGTCTTCAACCAACTGTTTCCCTTCAAAAAGGTTTTTGTTCATTTTCCAGTTGCCGGCTACTATTTTTTTTCTGGCCATCATTATAAAAATTAAGATTGGAATATTTTTAAAAATGCAGTTTGAGATTAATTAAACTGCTGACTGTTTTTGCAAATGTATTTTAAAAGTTCGATTTCTTCCGCACTGGGTTCTAGGTGTCTTCTAGCCATCATACGCTTAGCGGTATCAATGGCTTTCTCAAACTGGTAAGAAGTAAGGTCGTTTTTGCCGCCCCAGCTGAAGGAAGGGATAAATTTATCCGGGAAGTCGCCCCCATAAATATTACAACTCACACCAACTACTGTACCTGTGTTGAACATAGTATTGATGCCACACTTGGAATGGTCGCCCATCAATAAACCACAAAATTGCAGGCCCGTTTTGATCATCCGATTTTCATGTTCGCTCCAGATGCTCACTTCATCATAATTATTTTTCAGGTTGCTGGCATTGGTATCTGCACCGAGGTTGCACCAAGCTCCGATAACGGCATTGCCCAGAAAACCATCATGGCCTTTATTGGAATAATCAAAGAAAACCGTATTGCTGATCTCGCCGCCCACCTTGGAACCATGACCAATCGTAGTCGCACCATAGATTTTGGCACCCATTTTGATCGCGCCATGCTTACCTAAATATAATGGTCCACGCAGCATAACACCTTCCATCACTTCGGCCTCTTCGTCAATAAATATCGGACCGGTGCTGGTATTGAATACCCCATCATAAATCTTAGCACCTTCTGCCAGGAATAGTTTATCCCGGTCACCGATCACCCGGATACCTTCAGGTAGCGTTGCAGATGTTCTATTATGGGTCAGTAATTCAAAATCCGCCCTTATGGCGTAATCATTCAATACAAAAATATCCCAGACATTTTTCAAGGCAACCACCGCTTCTTTTAAAAGTACAGGCTCAAAGTCTTTCAGACTGCCTTTGTTGATGGCGTCATAGTCCAACTCTTGATTCGTTCTGATCGCAATAAGCATTTCGTCTTGTATCAATGCTTGTCCGGGTTGCAGGTTGCTGACAATAATGCCCAACGCTACATTCGCAAAAACACAGCCGTTAATATAGAGATTGTCTTCGGTATAAGTAGCGGGGAAAACTTTATTTCGAGGAACTTGCGTAATACTCCCACTTTCTGTGATTTGAAGGTATTGTTCCCAGCGTTCCCGCATCGTGAGTATCCCACAACGGATATCCGCCACTGGGCGGGTATGAGTAAAAGGAAGCAGGTAAGCGGCACTTGCCGTGTCAAATAGGTTAATCTGCATTGTTAATATATAAGGTAAATACTTGGATAAAAGCTCCGTTATGGTTTTAACGGACAGAAATTTTAATCAAAGGTTTTATTCATGAATTCAAGTAAAGGTCTCAATGTAGCGAAGGTATTCAGGCAATTTTGCACCAGTTTGTCAGAAGAAAGTTCTGTATTGCTTAATGGTTTGAATACCGTAAAACTTTTTAGTTTCAGGTATTCGATAGCCGGGTGGTCGGCTTCATAACCTTTGGGCGGACGGGCTAATTTTTCATCTTTGTTTAAGCCCTTGAATGTTTTGACAAAAGTTTTGTCCGAAATGATAGACTGGAATTCCTCCCAGTTGTAATCAATTTCCTGACGGATATTCTTCAGGTGTTCTGCTTCGGGCATCCAGATACCGCCGCCTGCAAAAGAGCTGTTGTCGGCAATATGGATATAATAACCTCCTTTAGGGCTTTTCTTGCCCTCCGGATTTAAATGTACCCCGAAATTGGTTTTGTAAGGACTTTTGTCTTTTGAAAAGCGGATGTCCCGGTTGATGCGAAACAAACAATCTTTTGGATTGATGGTGGCAAATTCAGGCTGATCTGCCGCAAGACGGTCTATCAGAACCTGTACAAAATCGATCAATTGCTTTCGCTCTTCTTCGTACCATTTTTTATTACTATCCATCCACGTCTTGTGGTTGTTCTCCGCCAATGCTTTTAAGAAACTCAAATTGGAGCCGATATTCATATAAATAATAAGATAAATGTAGATAAAGGGTGAAATTACAAAGGATTTTGCATATTCTTGTATTATGAGCTTCCGGATAGAAGCATTCTTTTATATAATTAGTTCGTAAATTTGCGTTTCTCTGAAAGAGAACTATTTAAAATTTATATCAGGTATGAGGTATTACATTTCGTTTCTATTTACTGTAGCAGTATTGTTTTGCACTAAAAACAGTATTGCGCAGAAATTTTATGAGCGTAATGAATATGGCATCATGGGCGGAGCCTCCCAGTACTTCGGGGATCTGAACCCGGAATATGGATTTAACAGCATCAATGTGGCTGGAGGAGCTTTTTACCGGTATTATTTTAATCCTTATGTATCTTTAAGAATGGGGCTGAATTACACACACCTTTCCTACAAAGACAGCTATTCGGATAACCCCTTTCAGCAGGTGCGTAACCTGAGTTTCAAAAACGATATCATTGAACTGATGGCTATAGGCGAGTTCAACTTTTTCTATTTTATGACCGGTGATGAAGAGCGTCGTTTCACGCCCTATATGGTTTTGGGCGTTGGTGCCTTATATTCTAATCCTTATGTCATTCATGGTGGACGCAAAGTGAGCCTGAAAGGCTTGGGCACGGAAGGACAGAATTTCGCAGAATATGAAGACCGTAAGTATAGCCCTGTGAATGCTGTAATTCCATTTGGTGCGGGTGTTAAATACTGGATCGCACCGGGTATCAACCTGGGTGTGGAATTTGTACACCGTTTTGCCCTGACCGACTACCTGGATGATGTGAGTACTAATTATGTGGGAGAACAGCGATTCCTGAACCCCAACGGAACCCCTACAACGTCCTCTTTGCTCCAGGATCCTTCTATCCTGCCGGATGGTGCAAAGTTGGGTATCGAAGGGCGTCAGAGAGGCGACCGCGCTACAATCGACCAGTATTTCGTAGGTCAGATCACACTTTCGTTCCAGTTGAAGACTTATCGATGTCCTTCTGACCATCCGCTCTGGAACCAATAACAATATTTTAAACGCGCCAGATAAGGCGCGTTTTCTTCTTCAATAAAACAAGGTAAGATTATATATGGCAGTAATTTTTGACATGGACGGACTCCTGCTTGATACAGACCCGGTTATATGGCTGGAAAGTATGCAGCAGGTGGCCGCCAATTGCCAGGTGGCCGTTACCACAGACCTGCTGAAGTATACCAAAGGTTTGCGGATCTACGAGGTGACTGGCTTCTGGAATGAGTATTTCGGCTGGAACAATCCGGCTAAAGCACAGCAGATGGCGGAAGATATCTTGGATACAGTGATCAGTATCTCACATAATGAAGGAAAGATATTGCCCGGGGTGGTCAATTTGCTGGAGCTGTTTACGCAGGAAAAAATAGCTATAGGTCTGGCTACTTCTTCGCCCAAAAGACTGGTGGATAGTCTGCTGGATTTTTTCGGCTTAAGGCATTATTTCTCCTGTATCAGTACAGCTGATAATTGCAGGCAGGGTAAACCGCATCCGGAGGTGTATCTTAATTGTGCTGAAGCAATGGATGTACTGCCTTGGCACTGTGTCGCATTTGAAGATTCGGTAAATGGTATGGTGGCCGCTAAAGCTGCCCGGATGCAGGTGGTAGTCGTACCGGAGGCCAGTCATTATAACGATATGCAATTCGGGCTGGCTGATTTGAAATTGCATACATTGGAAAGTTTTACTTTGAGCAATTATTACAACTTACTCAAAGTTTAGCCATTCGGATTGCTCATTTTTAAACACTAAATTTTCATACATTTGCGCTATGAAAAAACAATTTTTATACGTATTTGCAGTTTTAATGTGCCTAGGATATGCTGCTCATGCACAAGTGGGCTTTGTGAGCCGTGCCGTTATTTATCAGAGTATTCCCGGCTTTATAAAAGATCTTACTGTTATTGATAGTATGCAGTCTGTTTATACCAAGGAAATTCAGGAGCAAAGTCGTCGATTACAGGAAAAGGTAAGAAGTTTGATGGACAATTATAGTCCTAAAGCAAATGAAACTTTAGAGATGATTAAGAAAAGAATGAGCCCAGCAGATACTATGACCTTAAAGAAGATATTTGACGATAATGCCGCATTGGACAATAAGGGAAAGGATTATGATGCGAAGATCGCCAAATTGCAGAAAGAGAAAATAGAACCGATCCTGACCAAAATAGATGCCACTATAAGAAAAGTAGCACTGGCTGAAAATGTAGATGTAATCTATTTCTTTGAAGATGTAAGTACAGGTCTGGCTTATATCAACGAAAAGAGAAATTACACGGAAAAAGTAATTCAGCTGTTGAAATAAATAAAACCAAAGATTTATTCGAAATAATAATAAATAGAGCAAGCGTCCTGCTTGCTCTATTTATGTATGAGACAGTTTAGCTAAAAAACGAGGTTTAGATAATTTAGATATGCCAAAAAATTAGCTTTTGTAGTAATGAAAGGACATTTTACCCTACAAGTGCCTAAAAATGACATAAATACTGACATTTTTGCATTTTCATAGCATTTGGCAATATAATTGAGTTTATAGAGTAAAACACAAAAAGGAAATAAAAGGAAATAAATAATTATGGGAAAAATCATAGGAATTGACTTAGGTACAACCAACTCATGTGTAGCAGTAATGGAAGGTAATGAGCCGGTTGTTATTGCAAACGATGAAGGACGCAGAACGACACCATCGGTTGTAGCATTTTTGAAAAATGGGGAACGTAAAGTTGGAGACCCTGCAAAACGCCAGGCGATCACAAACCCGGTTAATACGATCAGCTCTATTAAACGTTTTATGGGTGCCCGCTTTGACGAAGTTACCGGCGAAACGGCACATAGTGCCTATAAAGTAGTAAAAGGAGATAACAATACGCCACGTGTAGATATCGAAGGCAGATTATATACGCCGCAAGAAATTTCTGCAATGATTCTTCAGAAAATGAAGAAAACTGCTGAAGATTTTCTAGGACAGGATGTAAGTGAGGCGGTAATCACCGTACCTGCATACTTTAATGACGCGCAACGCCAGGCGACTAAAGAAGCTGGTGAGATCGCAGGGCTGAATGTAAGAAGAATTATTAATGAGCCTACAGCAGCAGCTCTGGCTTATGGTTTAGATAAAAAAGGACAAGACAGCAAAATCGTAGTATTTGACTTGGGTGGAGGTACGTTTGACGTATCTATCTTGGAGCTGGGCGATGGCGTTTTCGAAGTAAAGTCTACTAATGGTGATACGCACTTAGGTGGTGATGACTTCGATAAAGTGATCATGGACTGGCTGGCTGATGAATTTAAAGTAGACCATCCGACGGTTGACCTGCACAAAGATCCGATGGCATGGCAACGTTTGAAAGAAGCTGCGGAGAAAGCAAAAATCGAATTGTCTTCCTCACAGGAGACAGAAATCAACTTACCTTATATCACCGCTATTGACGGTGTGCCGCAACACTTAGTGCGTAAATTAAGCCGTGCTAAATTTGAGCAGATCGCGGATAGCCTGATCGAGCGTACGCTGGAGCCATGTCGTAAAGCATTGAAAGATGCGGGTATGGATAAAGGTGAAATAGATGAAGTGATCCTGGTAGGTGGTTCTACCCGTATTCCTAAAATCCAGGAAGTGGTAGAAGCTTTCTTCGGTAAAAAACCAAACAAATCCGTTAATCCGGATGAGGTAGTAGCGATTGGTGCTGCGATCCAGGGTGGAGTATTGACCGGTGATGTGAAAGACGTATTGCTGCTGGATGTTACGCCATTGTCTTTAGGTATCGAAACCTACGGTGGTGTGATGACCAAGTTGATTGAGTCTAACACAACCATCCCGACCAAAAAATCAGAAACTTTCTCTACTGCCAGCGATAATCAACCAAGCGTTGAGATCAATGTGGTACAGGGCGAGCGCCCTATGGCCAATCAAAACAAATCTTTAGGTAAGTTTGTATTGAATGATATTCCACCAGCTCCGAGAGGCGTTCCTCAGATTGAAGTTATTTTCGATATTGATGCTAATGGTATCCTAAATGTAACGGCGAAAGATAAAGGTACCGGCAAACAACAAAACATCCGTATTGAAGCAGGTTCCGGCTTAAGCAAAGAAGAGATCGAAAGAATGAAGAACGATGCTAAAGCGAATGAAGAAGCGGATAAATCAGTTCGTGAGCGCGTTGAGAAACTGAATATGGCGGATGGCTTGATCTTCAATACAGAGAAACAATTGAAAGAGCATGCCGATAAAATTCCGGCGGATAAAAAAGCTGCAATTGAGTCTGCTTTAAATGAACTGAAAGAAGCACATAAATCAGAAAACATTGATGGCCTGGACAGCGCCATAGAAAAACTGAACGCTGCCTGGAATGCGGCAAGTGAAGATATCTATGCTCAGGGTGCACAACAAGATCCTAATGCAGGCGGCGCACAACAAGGTGCGAACCAAAATGCAGGTGGAGATGATGTAGCCGATGCGGATTTTGAAGAAGTGAAATAAGCTTTGTTTTTTAGCTTAATAATATAAGGGACGATCCGTAAAGGGTCGTCCCTTATTGTTTTTTAAATTAGCAACAAGACTGATGGCTTCAAATTTAAAGAATCTGACGGATCTGCCTTATAGCAGTAATTACTAACCCGGGTTCGGTTTAAGAAAAGTTTACAAAATTATTGGATAAGCATCGCTTAGCACGTTTTCATCACAGCGATAGATGATTTACAAGTGGAGCTGCAATTTTTGAATTTGCCCGTACCCATTATAATATTGATACAAATGAAATAGTGCTGCCGGGCTTTTCTTTGGGTAGCAGAAGTACATTGAGATATGGTCTTCTGGATAATGCGTTCTGCATTCAAGCTTTATTGCTAGAATATGCCCACGGCACAAGGGCTGAAAGAGGCGGCTAATGGGTAATAAATAATAAACCGACCTTTCTATAGTTTCACCCAGTCAAGTCTTTACTTGACCAAGTAGTCCTATGCACCATGTTTTTGCAAGCTATTTTTGAATAAAAGCAAAACAGGTTTATGAGAAAGATTATTTTAATACTATGTGCTTCCCTAGCAATATGCAATGCAAACGGACAACAAATCCCGCATTTTGAGGCAAAGCTCGATGGTGTAATGGTTTATAAAACCGGGGCATCCTTAAGTCATAGTGCAAAAATTAACGTTCCGGCAGGCACTTCAGAGTTAATTATTGATAATGTTGCCGGAACGATCGATGAAAATACCATACAGGTAAGTGCTCCATCCAATATCACTATTTTATCAGTCTTGGTCAATAAGAACAAGGAAGTAGATACCCAACAACAGGATAGTCCATCAAATAATCCGGAACAAAAAAGAATCAAAAATTCAATTAAAGAGGCTTTACTGAGCTTGCAGAAAATTCAGAACAGGATTACTGCTTATGAAAAATCTTTGGCTTTACTAGAGCAAAATCAGGTCATCAGCAGTCCGCAGAACGGCGTAAATGCGGCTGAACTTGAGAAACTTACCGAACTATATCTGGTAAAGCAAATTGATTTAAGAGATAAACTTACTGAACAAAGGCAACAGGAAAAGGAGCTGAATGAAAAAGTAAGGATATGGAATGCAGAAGTGGCGACTTTGGGTGGCAAAATGCAGCAACAAGGTCTGGTAACCCGTGGTCAACTTAAGATTCAACTGATGTCAAGTACTGCTGGAAACAGTACGATAGATCTTTCTTACCTCAGCAATGCCGCTACTTGGTCGGCCGCTTATGATATAAAATCCGATAACCTCAACCAGCCGATTAACCTCGTGTATAAAGCTAATATTCAACAGAACACCGGTTTAGACTGGAATAAAGTAAAACTATCCCTTTCTACAGGTAATCCTACCTTAGGCAATGTGGCACCTATTTTAGCGACCTGGGTTTTACGATTCGGACAGCTTTCAGCTTACAGAAGCCAGGGGAATATGAGAAAAGAACAACTTGCCTATAATACGATACAGGCTTCAACATCTGATTATCGGATGGCTGCAAAGGCGTCTGATAAGAGCCTTGATGATTATGTAAGTACGCAGGAAAGCCCGGTAGCAACTACCTTTAATATTGACCTGCCTTATAATATCGCCTCTAACTATAAAGTGCATGCAGTTGCTTTACAGACGCATCAGCTGAATACAGTGTACAAACATTATGCAGTGCCAAGATTAGACCCCGATGTGTTTTTACTGGCAGAGCTAACGGATATTGAAAGCCTGAACCTGATCCCCGGGCCTGCGAATATTCTGTTCGAAAATAAATTTGTCGGTAAAACCGAATTGAATCCATACACTACGGAAGATACAATTAATGTAAGCATCGGCAGAGATAAACGAATTACAGTTAAACGGGAAAAAATTTCAGAACAAAGTGGTGTGAAAACACTGGGTACTACTAAAAAGCAAACCTTTGTGTATGAACTGACCGTAAGGAACGGTAAAACCGAAAAAATAGAATTGATCTTAAAAGACCAGATTCCGACTTCAACAGATAATGCCGTAGCCGTTGAATTGCTGAGTGCTGAGAATGCCAGTCTAAATGCGAATAACGGAGTATTGACTTGGCGACTGAACCTTAAACCGGGAGAAGTGAGAAAAGTGAAATTTACCTATTCGGTTAAATATCCTAAAGGCAGAGTGATCAATAATCTCTGATTGATTTAATTATTCTGTACAGCCCTAAATGGTTAGATACTATTTAGGGCTGTACAGAATTTTATATGAAAAGGATTTTAAGCTTCTGCAGTTTCCTTCTTAGTTCCTTTCTTTTTGTCCCAGACCAGCAATAAGGCCGGCTGCAAGGTAAGATTAAAAATCATGGCCAGGAATAAGGTCAATGCCGTCAGGTAACCCAAAGCCTGTGTGCCACCAAAGTCGGACACTGCAAATACCCCAAAGCCTACTACCAGGATGATGCTCGTAAAAATAATGCTCATTCCCGTATCCCGGATGGTATGTTTCACCGTTTCAGCAACAGAGTCATGTTTATGCGCTTCCTGTTTGTAATTCACGAGGAAACGGATCGTTACATCCACCGTAATACCCAATGCGACACTAAATACCAGAACTGTAGAGGGTTTTAAAGGAATATTGAGCAGGCCCATGATTCCCGCAGTAATGAGCAAAGGAACGATATTGGTGATCAAGGCGACGATAACCACTTTGGTGGAACGGAACAGGATGATGATACATACTAGGATCATACCAAAGGCCCAGGCAAGGCTCTCTTTAAGACTATCAATAATAAAGATGCTGCCTTCCAGGTAAGTAATGCTGCCTCCTGTAATATTTACTTCGTATTTATCTTTTTCAAAAAGCTGATTGACCAAAGGCTGGATGCGCTCATTCACTAATTTTGGAATTTCATCAGAACCTATATCGGCTACATTGACGCTGATGCGTAAAGTTTGCGCATTACTATCCACAAAGCTGTACAACAACTGGCTGAACTGGTCTGACTGCACCGCTGTGGTATCTGTTTTTGATTTCTGTAGTTTATTGAAAGTACTGACTAACTGAGTTCTCAGACTCTGAAATTCCGTACTATTCGGCAATACATAGTCTGAAACGCCCCCCCCAAAGAAGCCCTGGCGGAAAAACTTAGCACCTTTAGTTAGTGTAATTGCAGCACCAATCTCGGGCTGCGCTTCTAAGAAACGGGTCAATGAATCCATTTTCTCCCAGGTTTCCAGGCTAGTCAATGCCCCGAATTTCTTTTTGGTATCTACGGTAATTTCCAGTGGCATGATTCCTTTAAAATTCTTTTCAAAAAACTTAAGGTCTTTCACGATCACATCTTTTGCCGGAAGATCATCTACCATATAACCTACCGATTTCAGTTTCATCATACCGATACCACCTAATACACATAAAGTTATAGTACCGATAAAAACGGCTTTCCGATGATTGAATACCCATTTCACAAGCATGTCGAGGGTTTTATTCATCCATTTACTTTCTGTGTATTTCGTCTGGTTGGTTTTAGGTGCAGGAAGGAAACTGAAGATAGCCGGGATAAGGAATAAAGACACAAAGAAAAGTGCCATGATATTAATACCGGATACGATACCGAATTCTTTCAAGACCTGGCTGTTTGTAAGGCCAAATACCCCGAACCCGATAGCAGCCGTCAGATTGGTGAACAAAGTAACAATACCCATTTTACCCACCATATTTCTCAGTGCCTGCGTCTTATTGCCGCATAAATTATATTCTGTATGGTATTTATTCAGGAAATAAATACAGTTAGGAATCCCAATGACCACGATTAAGGGCGGAATCACTCCCGTGAGGATAGAGATTTTATAACCAAACATGGCTAGCGTGCCCATAGACCATACCACACCGATAGAAACGATGAGCATAGAAACGATCATAGCCGTAAAGGAGCGGAAAATAATCAATAAAATAATCGCCGTAAGGCATAAAGAAAGTACGAGGAAAATATTCAGCTCATGCTTGATCTTTTCCGCCATTTGGGTTCGGATATAAGGCAGGCCGCTGTAATGTACCTCTATATTGGTAGCACTTGTAAACTGCTCTCCCGCCTTC
Organism: Morinoia aosen; assembly: GCA_030386875.1. NCBI lineage: Eukaryota > Metazoa > Arthropoda > Malacostraca > Amphipoda > Talitridae > Morinoia > Morinoia aosen. The sequence goes on from JASJYW010000027.1 coordinate 65,159,149, forward strand.
ATAATATCAGCAACAATCCTTACTCTTTCTTTAGAATTCAAAGCCACTTTATCAATGTTGATCATCATTAAGTAAGCGTTGGATGCTTTATTGTACAGCAAGCCATCAAAAATAGGCAAGCTGTCCAGCTTCAGCTTACCTATTTTTGACGTTGCCGGCTGGTCAAAATGAAATACTTTCTGTGTTGTCAGTTTTTTGGTGCTGTCCTGACCAAGGGATACCGCATCATTGATAGACAATACACCCGTTACATTGTTGATGGCTTTAAGGTCATTGATCAGTTTACCATAAGCCGCAAAATGTTGCGGGGTAAATAACTGATCGGAATGCACACCCAATACCATGGCATTACCACCTCCGCCGCCAAATTTATCCTGAAAATCTTTTAAGGCTTTATACTTGGGATTGTCTTTTGGAATAGCACCCGTAGAATCATAACTCATGCGCACTTTAGTCGCCTGCACACCCATAAAAGCAGTAATGCCCAAAACCAACACAATCAACAATACCCGGAATTTGAGCACAAAATCAGCAATTTTCAACCACATAATTACCCTATATTAAAATATTAATTTACAAAGATAGTTTTTACAGACATAAAAAAGGCTAGCTCGAGAACGAGCCAGCCCTATAAACCCTATCACCATGAAAAACAAATTAATGAACCGAACTGAATCGGTTGTTTATTCACACCTATTTTTTTCTTTTTCGGCGTGAACATGGCCAACATACGTCGACCTTCCATCTTAGGCATAGATTCCAAAAGTTCCGTAGTCAGCTAGCTTTTCTGCAAATTTAAGCAATAATAACTGACCTCTGTCTTGGAACAAAATAGATCTGCCTTTAAATTGAACAAAAGTTTTCACTTTATCTCCATCCTGAAGAAACTTAATTGCATGCTTCAGTTTGAATTCAAAGTCATGATCATCTGTATTAGGTGTGAAACGGATTTCCTTCACCTCAGATTGTTTCGCTTTAGCCTTTTGTTCTTTTTCTTTTTTTCTTTCTTTCGTAAAGAAACTTGTTATAATCAACTAATCTGCAAACAGGAGGTTCCGCATTTGGCCGAAATCTCAACAAGATCCACCCCTAATTCTCTGCCAATTTCAAAGCCTCTGGTAATGACATTACACCACCTTCGACAATCCTCACCTACTACACGCACCGTTTGCGCTCTAATCAAATTATTAATCTTATGTTCTGGCTCTTTAACCTTAATCGGTACTCTAGGTCTCCCTTTTTTCTGCATTAATTAGATTGAATTGTTAAATTTTCTTTTATATTGTCGACAAAGATATTGAAAAAAATAAACATACTGCATTTTTTTTTAAGGAAGTAAATATTAATTAACATTTTCCCCTTGCTAGGAGTAGGGTTAAACCCTCAATTTACATCTTTTAAGCCTTTGCTTTAAACGCACTGATCGCATTTACTGCAAAATCACCCAATATCAAACGGCCACTGATTGCGGCTCTTTCGATCAATAAAGTATCCCAATGTTCTGTACCCTGCCAGATCACTTCTTTCAGGTCTTTCATTGCCTCCGGGCTTGACTGCGCAAGTGTTTTTAGCCAAAGTAGCGATTGCCTCATCCATAGCTGCTTCGTTTTCATGAACAGAAGTATATAGGCCTTTCTGTTGTGCCCATTGCGCATCTCTCCAGGAAGCCGCATCAATAGACAGTTCTGCAAATGCAGACAAACCTATTTTACGCTCAACTGCAGGCCCGACCACAAATGGCCCTATACCCACAGCCAGTTCACTTAATTTAACAGAAGCACCTTCAACGGCAAAAGTGTAATCAGCCGCAGAAGCCAGACCAACGCCCGCCGCCAACAGCTTTACCCTGAACGCGTGCAATAACGAATTTCGGACATTTCCTGATCGCATTGATCACCATCGCAAAGCCACTAAAAAACTTCAACCCGTCTTCTTTGTTATCAATGGTGATCAACTCATCAAAAGAAGCACCCGCGCAGAAAGCTTTTGCTCCGGCACTCCCGTAAAATGATCACTTTCGCTGCATCATTACTACCCATTTCGCTAATAGTTTCTGCCAGTTTACGTAAAATAGCACCTGGTAAGCTATTGCTCATCGGGTGCTGAAACCTCGACTACTGCAATACCCTGCTCATCTACCTGTGCGGGACACATAGCCTTCTTTATTCTCAATCATTATCGTATTTATTATTTAAGCACAAATATAATTTTTTGTCGGGAATTTGTATCATGTATTATAATGAACCAAGCATTGTTTCATTTGCATAAAAAATCCATCCACTTTAAATTTAATTTCGGATGCCAGCATTTACGTGAAGTAATGCAATTAAAAATTCACAATAAGTACTTGTTAATAATTGTTTCTCCCGGGCTATTTTTTTTACATTTGCGAAATGGAAAATACGATAGCATTAAGCGAGTTAACCAATAGCTATATTCAGAAAGAAGAGCAATTTGGTGCCCATAACTATCACCCGCTTCCGGTTGTACTCAACAAAGGTAGAGGTGTATACTTATGGGATGTTGAGGGTAAAGAATACTATGATTTTTTAAGCGGTTACTCTGCTGTAAACCAGGGGCACTGCCATCCCAAGATCATAGCTGCCCTGATTGAGCAGGCGCAAAAGCTAACTTTGACTTCTCGTGCTTTCCATAGTGATCTGCTGAGCGAATATTCGGAGTACATCACTAAGTATTTTGGCTATGATAAGGTATTGCCCATGAACTCAGGCGTAGAAGCGGTAGAAACTGCTTTAAAACTGGCTCGTCGCTGGGCTTATGACGTGAAGGGGGTAGCTGAAAACGAAGCAAAAATCATTACCGTAGAGGAGAATTTTCACGGCCGTACTATCAATGTAATCTCTTTCAGTACTGACCCTACCGCAAAAAAAAGGATTTGGTCCTTTTATGAGTGGTTATACAACTATCCCTTACAATGACCTAGCTGCCTTAGAAGCGGCACTGCAAGATAAAAATGTGGCGGCTTTCCTCGTAGAGCCTATCCAGGGCGAAGCCGGTGTGTTCGTTCCAGATGAAGGCTATTTATCCCAAGCTTATGCTTTATGTAAAGCCGCCAATGTATTATTTATCGGAGATGAAATCCAGACTGGTCTTGCCCGTACGGGTAAAATGCTGGCCTGTGACCATGAGCATGTACGTCCGGATATTCTGATCTTAGGAAAGGCACTTTCCGGCGGGACTCTACCCATCTCTGCGGTATTGGCAGACGATGAAATCATGCTGAATATCAAACCCGGAGAACATGGTTCTACCTATGGCGGCAATCCCTTGTCCTGTAAAGTAGCTATTGCTTCGCTCCAGGTATTGAAAGACGAGCAACTGGCTGAAAGATCAGAAGAATTAGGTCATTATTTCAGGTCTCAGCTTGAAGCACTCAATAGTCCATATATTAAACTGGTAAGGGGTAAGGGTCTGCTGAATGCCATTGTGGTAGCGCACAGCAACCCGAATGCAGCCTGGAACCTGTGCTTGGAATTGAAAGAAAACGGATTACTAGCGAAACCAACCCATGGCGATAAGATCCGGTTTGCCCCGCCATTAGTGATCACAAAGGAAGAATTAGACGAATGTATCGCGATTATCAGCAAATCGCTACAGATATTAGCCTGATTATGAAAAGGTACTCAAAAACGAAAAATCCAGCTAAGTGCTGGATTTTTCGTTTACAATGAGCGTTTATACTGATACACTCATTGCCATTAATCTGATCTTAGCCATAAGATCTCCGACCACCTGTTCATCCGGCTGAAACCCGATTGCATGCAATTGGCTTAGTTCAGGCACATATTCAGTATATAAATCAGCGTCTGCGATCTCTATATCCTGAAAAATATCCGGTGTCGAAAAAAATGCGTCTTGTATAGTTATTCCCATTTAAAAGAATTTAGTTATATCAATTTAACGCTTAAATGGCTGCTATAGTATATTAAGTTTGTATTTTTTATTTCTGAATGAACGCCCCTGTTTCATCCCAAGCTCATTTGATGACATACACATCTTCATCTTCCTTTTTTTGATGATACAGTTCTCTGGCATACTTTTCCAAGGCAGCAGTATCTGTGACTAAAGTACTTAGTGCCGCATTCATCCGGTCTGATTCCTTATTAAGAAATTCTATCTTCTCGTTGACATCATCCAGCTCGGCCTGTGCTTTACGGATCGTAAAATAATCGTAAGGGCTAAAAAACAGGATCATAACTATAAATACGATGCTTGCAATGATATATTTATTGGTCAGTAGTTTAAGCGCGACTTTCATCTCAATATGTTAGTTAAAAGGTATTCAAACACAAATTTCCGTAAAAATTTCCAGTTCTCCCCGAAAATTGAAATTTGTGGATAAGTATCTATAAATAAAATTTAAATGTTACTACCATGTAAATATTTAATACTTTTGCGGCATAAATTCATATAAATCAAACTTCTTACTTATCATGTTGCAGGATTATAACGCAACCAGCGAAAAAGAAACAAGAGCGGGATTTGGTGATGGCATTTATGCTTTGGGTAAAGACAACCCGGATGTCGTAGCCCTTACTGCCGACTTGGCAGGCTCCCTTAAGCTAAACAATTTCATTAAAGATTTCCCTGAGCGTTTTGTTCAATGCGGTATTGCAGAAGCAAATATGATTGGTGTGGCCGCCGGATTGGCAACAGCAGGAAAAATTCCTTATACCACGACTTTTGCCAACTTTTCCACCTCAAGGGTGTATGACCAGATCCGTCAATCGGTTGCATATAGCGGCAAGAATGTGAAAATCTGTGCTTCCCACGCCGGCCTTACTTTGGGTGAAGACGGGGCTACCCACCAGATCCTGGAAGATATCGGCATGATGAGAATGCTGCCGGGGATGACCGTAATTGTTCCTTGTGACTACAACCAGACCAAAGCGGCAACTATTGCCATCAGTAAAATGCAGGGTCCGGTATATTTAAGGTTCGGCCGGGTAAAATGGGCCAACTTCACCAAAGAGGACGGCACTGATTTCCAGATTGGCAAGGCCCAGGTTTTAAATGAAGGTACAGATGTAACCATCATCGCCTGCGGACACCTGGTATGGACTTCCCTGGAGGCCGCAAGAGAGCTGGAAGCTAAAGGCCTGAGTGTGGAAGTGATCAATATGCACACTATAAAGCCTTTAGATAAAGAAGCCGTAATCGCTTCTTTAACCAAAACAGGCTGTGTAGTAACGGCTGAAGAGCACCAGATCAATGGTGGCTTAGGGGATAGCATTGCCAATGTAGCGGCGCAGCATTGCCCGGTACCCCAAGAATATGTTGCCGTTATGGATAGCTTTGGTGAAAGCGGAAAACCTACCCAGCTTTTAGAAAAATATGGCTTGGGTAAAGCAAACATTATTGCAGCAGTAGAAAAAGTGATCGCAAGAAAAAAATAGATAAACGTAGCTTTATATGTCAAAAGCCTTCATCTTAACAGATGAGGGCTTTTGACATTATGAATAAGTCCTGTTATATTTAATAGGTTTCCGCATAAAATTTGGCTTCCGGATACGAACCGTATCTCCATAGGTATTACGGGTACAGGTATCATCTGAAATACTGGTATCTTTAAGCATAGTAATGCTGTAGCTGCCCCATACCTTCCGGCAGTATCTTCCTGTTGCTCAATCTCCAACCAATTATTGCGTAAGTCTCCGGCATATACTTTATAATCAGTGTAAAAAAACTGTCCTGACTCTATCATAGTAGAAAATAATACAAAAAGTTTTACCGGATAAAGCTTCTTCTCCTAATTGATCCTTAGATACACTATATAACGAATGTTTACCTACTTCCAGGGGAATGGAAACAATAAACATTTACTGCTTGCGGAAAAATAATCATTCTCTTTAATGTAACGACCTGCAGAAAAATTAAACACCATTAAACTATCCCCTATTATCGTACTGTAACCCTTACCTGAAGTCCAGGCACTGTCGTTTACCTCAAAATTCGACCAGGACGGATTAGTAATTTTACCCGGTTTTTTTTCACAAGCGGCTACCATAACCAATAATAGTAGCAAAAGCAAAGTAGGAATTTTAAATATTTTCATTTTAAGATTTTATTTGATAATGATCTTGATCGCTTCATTTATGCTTCGTCCCTTAACGGAGACGATATAATTGCCCGCGGCATATTTATTTTCAAATTTCAACTGTTGTGATCCCGCTTCTACGGTACCATTATACAAAGCATCCACCTGTTTGCCTGTAAGGTCAAAAAGCTGTATGCTTACATAATCTTCTGTCGGCAGCAGCAGGTTAACCGAGAATACATTGCTGGCCGGTACCGGGCTTACCGATACAGCCGGCTTTGATTGTACGGACCGTTGTAAGTAGTAAAAACCGCGGACTGAGTAAAAGCGGCTTGCGAAAACCCCAGTATTAACAGAGTAAGGGGTAATAAAAATCTTAATGAAAAACAATTCATAGAATACTAATTAAAGTTTTAGATTTTAAATAAGTTTATATCGAATCAAATATAACAAACTTGACATTAAATCGGACAAACTCCATAAAAAAAATTAAATAAAAATTAAATAATTTATAACTAATTAAAAAAATAAACACAACCCATAACATAATAAATAATATTGTAGATATCATGATTATTCTACAATTTACGCAAAATTTGCCCTCCGCAATAAACAGCTTTTCATAATTAATTTCAATGAGCACCCATTCCAAAGCCTGGATCGCCCTGGTATTTATCTGTATCGCCTGGGGCACCACCTACCTCGGCATCAAAATAGGTTTGCAGGCCCTGCCCCCCGTTTTTAATGGCCGGTAGCCGGCAGTTTTTAGCGGGCGGCATTATTTTCCTGATGGCCTTTGCCAATAAATTACCTAAAGACTTGTCAAGAATCAATATTGCCCGGCAAGCCCTTATTGGCTTTTTACTGATCACCCTAGGTAATGGACTGGTCAGCTGGGCGGAAGCTTATATACCCAGTGGAGTGGCCGCATTACTCTGCGCCACCATGCCCATCATGTCGGTATTGCTCAACCTGACGGTGCAGAGAACGGAAAAAATCAATCCACTTATTGTGATCGGAATAGTCGTGGGTTTCTTCGGTATGGTACTCAATTTCAGGGACAGTGTAAAAGACCTGTCTAACAGTGATTATATATTGGGAATTGTGGCTACACTGACTGCAACGGTAACCTGGGCTTATGGCAGTATGATCAGCAAGAAAAACAACATTAATGCAAACCCTATCTTCAACAGTGCTTTACAAGTAAGCTTCGGCGGCTTGTTCCTTTTAATATTCAGTCCGGCCATCGACGATTACACGCTAATCAACCTGCAATATACTAAAGGCTTACTAGCTATACTCTACCTGATTATTGTGGGCTCTGTACTTGCTTATACGGCTTATATGTATGCTCTTAAGCATCTGCCAGTGGGCCTGGTCATGATCTATGCTTATATCAATCCCCTCGTAGCGGTATTATTAGGCTGGTGGCTGGTTAATGAGCCGCTTACGATTTATACTATGCTGTCGTTTATCTGTATTGCCAGCGGTCTTTTTTTAGTGAACAAAGGTTATAGAAAAGCAAAATAGCGGCCGGGCGACTTACCGAAAATCAGGAATAGGAACGATTTTGTAAAATTTGGTTACATTTGTAATCATTTAAGCTGAAAAGATCAGTAAATCAAGACTATGGCACAACAATCTTTCCAAGAAGATGACAAAGAACTTTTAGCCGCTTTCCTGGAGGAAGCGACCAAGGAACGTGCTTTTTCTAAGATAATAAAGAAATATCAGGAGCGTCTGTACTGGCATGTGAGAAGACTGGTAGTGAACCATGAAGATGCCAATGATGTCTTGCAGAATGTATTTATTAAAGTATGGACTTATTTGGACAATTTCAGGCAGGAATCAAATCTTTACACCTGGATGTATCGTATTGCGACCAATGAGACGCTTACCTATTTAGAAAAAGAAAAGAAAAGAACTTCCATATCTCTTTCAGATCATGAAAGTGGCCTGGCCAACAGGCTTCATGCAGAAAAAGGATTTGATGCCAATAAACTGGAGTGGCGCTTACAACAGGCCATTCAAAGCCTACCGGAAAAGCAGCGCCTGGTATTCAATCTTAGATATTATGATGAAATGCCTTACGAACAAATGTCCCAGGTTTTAGAAACTTCTGTAGGGGCACTGAAGGCATCTTACCATCATGCAGTGAAGAAAGTAGAAGAGTTTTTAAAACGGGATTAAACTATTTAACCAATCGTTAGTCTATAGTTTAGTTATGAAAAGTAATTTAGATATACAAAAAGAATGGGAATCTATAGGTGCTGGCTTCAGCACTCAAATCGGGCTACCGCTATTTCGTGTTCCGAACGACTATTTCGAGCATTTACCAAATGAAATCATGTCAGGAATACGTGCTATATCGGCATCTGAACCTGAATTGGCGCCAACAGATCTACCATTTCAGGTTCCGGGTAACTATTTTGAAGAATTGGAAGCTCAGTTATTTAAAACGGTTCTGGATGCCCACAAGATTATTGAGGATACAAACATTCAGGGGCTTTCAAAAAAAAATATATTTTCGGTTCCCGAAAATTACTTTGAGGAGTTTGAAGATCATGTATGGTCATTAATTAAACAGGAGGACTCTATTGAAGAAGAACTGGAAGAAACTCCGCTCCTGGCCAGCCTGAAAGGCATGAACCCTTTTGAAAAACCTAAAGCTTTAGCAATCCCTATTCCAAAAATCGTGGCCAATCCTAAAGAAAAGCCACAGATAGAGGTTCCGATGACGATTCGTAAGAGTCTGCGTTGGAGCAACTGGGTGGCCGCAGCTTCTGTTGCTTTGTTTTTCGTCCTGGGTGCCGGTTGGCTGATCACTGACAACAGGGGCAATGCTACTAATATGGCTCAATCTGATATCAACAAACCGGATATGGTCAGTAAAAAACTAGCCGCACTTCCTGATGCCGCCATTGAGGCTTACCTCGACCAAAACATTGATGAATTTAGTGAATATATGCTGGAAGATAACGTCTCAAGTGCCTCTGTAAACACTAAGTACAGTGCGGAACAAGCACTTAAAAGTATCTCTGATGCGGAGTTGGAAGCCTATTTGAATAATGATGTATATTAGACTTTGAATTATTGAAGATTAGACTAAATTTGCTTTTATGAAACGTAATTTAATATTGATCATAACTTTTATTTCAGCCCTTTTATTTCAGACGCCACTAGCGACGGCACAGAATAAAGGAGAAGAAGTGAGAGCGGTTAAAATTTCTTATATCACCGATATGATGAAGTTAAGCCCTAATCAAGCGACTCAATTCTGGCCCGTATATAACCGCTATGATAGTGAAATGCGTGCCGTAAGAAAAGGAAAGCATCATCTTTTAAATGAAAAAGGGAAAACGGCGGAAGAAATTATTGATGAGCGCCAAAAACTGGATGAAAGGGAACTAAGCATCAAATCAAAGTACAAGGATGAGTTCCTTAAGATGGTAAGTGCTTCTCAGCTGAACCAGATGTATGCCGCAGAAGCTAGATTCAGACAATACTTAATGGACAGGGTTAAGCAGTAAAACTAAAAATCATTTATAGAAATAAAAAGAGCCGGATTGTCCGGCTCTTTTTATTTCTATGGTATGTCCCGTACTGAAAAATTGAACAGTAGCCGGAATACGGATCACTAAATTATCCATATTCCAGTTCACGCCTGTTCTCAGGGTACTGATCGTAATTTGTGCATTAGCCTGAAAAATAATAAAACACAAGCATGCGAACAGTTTTATAAGTTTGGTTTAGTAAATAAAGGGTTTGGTTTCCATAATCAGATCGATCTCTTCCCGAAGCTCGGTGGTCAGTTTCGGATATACTTCCAGTGCTTTCAGGTTTTCCAGTAACTGGTTTTCTTTGGTCGCTCCAATAATAGCTGTAGTCACATCAGGGTTAGCGATACACCAGGCCAAACTTAAGGTGGCTAAAGAGGTTTCCAGGCGATCGGCAACTGTTTTCAATTGTTTTACGCGATTTAGTTTTTCCCCGGTCAGGGTTTTATCTTTCAACCATTCAAATCCATCCAGGGCTAAGCGGGAATCTTCAGGAATACCATCATTGTATTTCCCGGTCAGTAATCCGGAAGCTAAAGGACTCCAAATAGTGGTTCCTAAACCTGTAGTTTTAAAGAGGTTAAGATAATCAGATTCTACTTTCCATCGGTTAAAGAGATTATATTCAGGCTGCTCCATTTTTGGGCCTTCAAGACCTAATCTTTCCGCAATAGCATTCGCTTCCATAATTTCTACCGCTGTCCATTCTGATGTACCCCAATAGAAAATCTTCCCTTGCTGAATTAAGGTATTCATGCTACGAACGATCTCTTCCATGGGTACGGTTCTGTCTGGCCTGTGGCAAAAATACAGATCTAGGTAATCTACCTGCAATCTTTTCAGAGCCTCTTCACAGGCCTCAATAATATGTTTCCTGCTTAAACCGTGTTGATTTGGCTTATTGGCATTTCCTCTGCTTCCGAAAAAGACTTTACTGGATACAACATAGGAACTACGCTCCCAATCTTTTGATTGCAGCACGCGGCCCATCATTTTTTCTGACTCGCCTAAAGCGTATACCTCTGCATTATCGAAAAAATTAACCCCATGCTCATAAGCAATAGACATTAAACGATCGGATATCCCATCATCAATCTGCTTGTGAAAAGTAACCCAGGACCCGAAAGATAGCACGCTTAACTCTAAGCCGGTCTTTCCCATTTTACGATACTCCATTTCCATAATTTAATGTTTAAGCTACAAATATAAGCCTAAACCAAGTTGGGGCTGGTTTATAGAAATGTGAAAATCACATTCTGGACCGTAATACAGGAGACTCAATAAAAAAGTGCAGGTATTGCTACCTGCACTTTCCATAAGATAGTATATGATTAAAATTTATATCCTACTCCCAACTGGAAGTTATGGATTGTAGCATAATCTACCCTTCGTCCAGCCTTTATAACTTCGGACTTATAATAATCAGGAAGCAAAGCATGATAACGTGCCTCTACAAATAAACCTTTGTAGAGATAGTAGTTAGCACCTAACATACCGCCAAACTGGAACATATTTACATCATCATTGGTACTGCTGGTAAACTTTCCCATTTTACTTCCCGTAGTTTTTGCACTGGAAGAAAGATTCAGGTTAGCAGAAGGGCCTGCATATAAAGAGAAACTAGGTGTAAAGAAATATTTAGCCAATACTGGTATAGACAACATGTGTGCACGGCTCATATCAGTTAGGGTTTCATTAGCTAAAACAAACTGATGTTTAACCGTCATGTAGCTGTAATCAGCTTCTAATTGTAATTTAAATTTATCGGACCTCCTTTTAAAAGAAAATTCTACCATACCTCCGGCATAAATCCCCGGGGTAAATTTGCTCTCCAGATTTGAAAGACTTGTAGCATTTCGGCTTGCAGTAGTCAGCATACCTCCAGCTTTAACGCCAAATCTTGCATACTGTGCATTTGCAGCTACTGTCAATCCTGAAAGAGCGGCAATTGTTAATAATACCTTTTTCATTGCTTTATTGTTTTGTTTCGTAAGCCAAAATTAGTCATTAATTCAATAACTAACTGTGAATAACTGGCTAAAAAGCGGACTAATCTAAGCAATAATATTTTATCCATTATATAAGTAGAATTAAATCTTACAAGGCTTATAAATATTGAGAGCCTGTTTAAAATTCATTCAATATTTTTTATTATGTTTCTTTTTGGCTAAAAAATCGTTGAATTTTTAGTCGTAGCGACCTGCTATGCCTGCAAAATTCGCCTCATTTTATCTCAAAAACAACCTATAAGAAATTAAGTCAATAAAATTTAAACAGGCTCTGATTTAGCGAGTATCAAACAAATACATCAATTTCAATCCGAATATATTATTAAACTGGTCTTCCCGCCCGAAAGCGGTTAAATCTTTGTGTTTTTTACGGATCGACAGCATTGAGTATTGAAACCTTGGTGCAATGAAGAACCCTGCACCTACATGGAAACTGGCTGTCATCAGGAAACTAAGGTCAATTTTCCGAAAAGGGAATTGAAACAATTGCCCACCATGCGTAACAATTTTTTCTTCAGAAGCAGCCAGATAGCCTACAGCGAAGCCGGCACCATAAATGCTTTTCCGAGGGCCCCGCCAGTAGTTAAGCTGCAAGGGTAACTCCGCATAAGTCAGTCGTATATCTTGACTTTGCATAAAACTACCTGTACCCGCACCCGTCCCTGAAGCTCCTTTGCCACTATATAACACTTCCATGCTCCAAGCGAGACAACCCTCCCCGAACTCAACATCAGGCACTGGTATGTAAATAATACCACCAAGCGCAGGACTCAGTTTATTGTAGCCTTTATAACCGTCTCCATCCACCTGCGACACATTGCCCCCGGCCATCAATCCGCCGGTCCATTGCGCTGCCGCATAATCATATTGAGCCCTTGCTGCAAGACCAAAGCAAAATAAAGAAATCAATACAATTGTCAGAATCTTCCTAACTTTAGGCAAAATTCGGATAGAGGAAACGTTAGCAGTAAACATCTTAAAACAATTATGAGTTTCAAATATACGCCAACCGCATTAAAGAAGATGGAGCAGATATATGATGAAGCCAAATACCTGGTCAGATATGAAAAAGGGAATTTTGCTTCGGGATATTGCGTGTTGGAGCATAAAAAGGTGGTAGTGATCAACAAATTTTTAAATGTTGAGGGCCGCATCAATGCCTTAATAGAAATACTACCGTCTATTCTTGTTAATCCGGAAATCTTTAGCGGAGAATCCTTAAAATTACTGGATCAATTGGATATACAATTTCAGGCTCCTACAGAAACGCCACCGGCTACCGAAGCGGCTTCAGCAACTGCCACAGATTCCCCTGAAAGCCAGGAACAAGCAGACGAAGAAGCAATAGAACCGGATAACATTGTCTAAACAAATTAAGCAATACAATATTGAAAATCACTTTTTTAGGAACAGGAACTTCACAGGGCGTCCCGATGATCGGTTGCGACTGCAAGGTATGTACTTCTGAAAATCCTAAAGATAATCGCCTGCGCAGTTCTATATGGCTGCAAAATGAAGATACCAGTGTCGTAATTGACTCCGGCCCCGACTTCAGGTATCAAATGTTACGTGCAAAGGTGAAGACTCTTGATGGCATTGTATTCACTCATGAGCATAAAGATCATGTAGCCGGACTAGACGATGTACGTGCTTATAACTATTGGACGCAGAAAGATGTAGACCTATTTGCCAATGCAAACACAGAAAAGATCATCCGCTCTGAATTTCATTATGCGTTTTCAGGAATCAATTACCCGGGCATACCCCAATTAAAAATTCATTCTTTACATGGACAGGACATCCGGATCGGTTCTTTAACCTTTAAGACCATCAAGGTTCTGCATTACAAACTGGAGGTATATGGTTACCGGATCGGTGATTTTACCTATATCACAGATGCCAATTATATATCCCCGAAGGAATTGGATAAAGTGAGGGGCACAAAAGTTCTCGTACTCAATGCCCTGAGGTACGAAGACCATATTTCGCACTTTACAGTTGCTCAGGCAGTAGCTCTGGCTCAGGAAATAGGGGCTGAAATGACCTATTTTACTCACATGAGCCACCAGATCGGTTTACATGACGAGGTCAATAAAACATTCCCGCAAGGCATACAACTGGCATATGACCAGCTCAGCATTGATATCTAAACTATAAAGAGTGCTCCTGTTTTTATACAATATATTTATTCTTCTCTATCGTGGTCTGGCAGGCCTGGCAGCACTTTTTAATCCTAAAATAAAGTTATTTGTACAGGGGCGCAAACGACTCCTGGAACGTATCGCTGCAGACTTTGAACATGAAGCGCAGCAACCGGTTTGGTTTCATTGCGCCAGTTTGGGAGAATTTGAACAGGGCAGGCCATTGATGGAGGCTATAAAAACAGTGCATCCGGATTGCAAGATCCTATTGACCTTTTTTTCTCCTTCCGGATATGAAGTGAGAAAAAACTATAAGATTGCAGATTACATTTATTACCTTCCTTTTGATACAAAAAAAAACGCACAGCGTTTTATTGAAATCACCCGACCCAAACTGGCGATTTTCGTCAAATATGAATTTTGGTATCATTATTTATATACACTAAAGCAAAAAGGTATAGCTTCTATCGTAATTTCCGCCATCTTTCAGGAAAGACATGTTTTTTTTAAATGGTATGGCACATTGCAAAGAAAAATGCTTGGTATGCTCAGCTATCTTTTCGTACAAAACCAGGCATCTTTTGATCTATTGAAAAGTATCGGCATACATAATGCTGCTATAGCCGGTGATACTCGCATAGACCGGTCTTTAGCCATTGCACAAACCGCCAGGGAATATCCGCTGTTAAAGGAGTTTAAAGCGGGCTACCAACTGATCATTGCCGGAAGTACCTGGCAAAATGATGAAACATTGCTCCGTGATACGCTCACTAAATTGAACAATCCGGATATAAAGTTACTCATTGCCCCCCACGAAATCCATCCGGAACATATCGGTCAAATTCAGGCAATGTTCCGGAAATTTCAGCCGGTACTGTGGTCTGAAAACAAGATCAATTCGGAATCCAGGGTGTTGATACTGGACAACATAGGTCATCTAGCTTATTTATACCGCTATGCTGATTATATCTGGATCGGGGGCGGATTCAACAAGACCGGCATCCATAACAGTATTGAAGCCGCCGTTTACGGTACAGCTTTAACCTGGGGGCCTATCTTCAACCGATACCAGGAAGCTCTTGATTTAATCGGCAATGGAGCTGCTTACAGCTTTACCAACGCAGATAACTTTACCGCCCGGATCAATAAGTGGCTGCAATATCCGGCAGAAAAAGAAACAGCCGGACAAAAAGCCCGACTGTACATTGAGGAGCACAAAGGTGCTACCGGTAAGATATTAAGCTATCTTAAGCAGCAAAATATTTTCTAGTCGTTTCGACCAGCGATAGATAAGTTTCATCATCTTTCTGCCAGCCATAACGCTCCGCGGCAGTAGTTGCCAACCATTCCTGGGCAGCTTTAAAGTCATTACAAAAAACAATTTTATCCAGAGTTTCTTCATAGGCTGTTTTATTATTGGCAAACAGCTCATTCATGTATTGGTATTTATCATTAATGCCTATAAATGATCGGATATCTTTTATTTTATTCTGGAATACATAAGCCTGCTTAGGGCTCTCGCTGGCATTATCTTTCACCTCGGGAAGCTCAAAGTGAATTTCAGAATATACCGGTTGCTCTTCTTTAAACGGTTCGATATCTGAATCAAGGCGCGGATAATCATCATCATTAATCACATGTTGCTCTTTGTCCTCTTCTTCCTCTGTGCCAGCAGCTTCAGCACTCGGAGCTGTGGCTTCCAATCCTGTTTCCGGTGTGTCAGTAACTTGAATCTCATCTTCTGTAGCTGGTGCTTCCATCACTGGCATCCCTTCTTCCTGAACTTCCTCCTCTTCTGCCTGAACCGATATATTGACCTCTTCTTCAAGAGATGTCATATCTGCTTCAACTATTTCAGGTGCTACAGGAGCAGACTCTACCTTTACTTCCGAAACATTTTCCACTTGCGATTCCCGAGCTGTAGTTTCTGGTTTCAGGTGTAAGCCCATGCCTTGTTTTGCCAGCATATCGGTTCTTGCATCCAAAAGATCTGCATATAAAACACGGGTATAATCCAGCATCAGGTCTAAGTCAATCACTTGCTTTTCTTCTTGCTTGTAATAAATGTCTTGTAGTTTTCTCAGAAGATTATGAATGCGTTCCATGTGTAAAATTGTTCGTGCAAATATAACAAATACGTGCCATTCCGTTGCGCACAAGATTGTGTAAAAAAATGAATGATTTACTGTTCCACATCGTAAAATATTTTATAATATTTTCTACCTTCTTCATCCACCCCCTGCTCAATCATGCTGCGATCACCATGAATATAAATATGAAAATTTTTATCCAGTTTGATCACGCTTTTATAACTCCTCGTTTGCTTTTTTAAAGCGGCGTCAGAAATATCAAACTGGTTTTCCAATTGCACCTCATATTGATTTTCATAGTCCCCTTTGTATTTAACAAAACGGTCTATGATCTCCGGTTGCGCCAGCACTTCCTGTTCAAATTCATGGATATCAAAACTGTCTTTTTCTTTAAAATAACTCATTGACCTGTTCAGCAGGTCTACCTGGTCGGCCTTGCTCACTTCAAAGTTCTGCGGCAGATCCTGCATCACAAATTCTTTATACATCGACATCGTTTGATTGGTATGAAAGAATTCATTTTGCATCTGCTGCACTTTCAGGTAATCATCCAACCAATATTGCGCTTCGCTGCTTTTATTGCTATTGTCTACCACCGCTACCTGTAGCTTACCTGCTTCATCCAAGATAATAATTGCACCTTTATCCAGCTTGGCGAGGTTGACCCCTTCGTGCTGGTCAATCTCAAAATTATTATCAAAGGGTTTTACTTTCAGGAAAATATCTTTCTGCTCCGATTTAAAAATGCCTACTGCGGGATATTGCCCACCTTTAAAGTCAAAAGCATCATAATATACTACGTAAAGTTCTCCGGCTTTTATCTTAGGATGGTCACTACATTCATAAAGATATTTCGCTAATGAACGGGATTGCTCAAAAAGCGAGGCAGGATCTTCCAAGATAGCTGAAGAATAAGTATAGACTTCATTTAAATCCAGATTGGACTCATGAAAAAATTCGTAAATAGTATCAACCCTGAAGGAAGAAATAAAATAGCCATTCAGCAGATCTGAAAGGTTATCGTCCAGGCTTAGCAGTGCATCAGATAAAAAATATCCTTCGGCATTGGCTTTATTCCCTACTTTATGTAATGCTATGGGTAAACTCATGTTGCTCTAAAAAAATATATTACAAAATACGAATTATTTACCGCTCATCCTCCCCTTGCTAAAGGTATAGTAAGCCAAAAACGCTGCTAATGCCATAAACAGGCTTCCTAATAAAAAGGAAGCTCCAGGAAAATGTACGACCGCTTGCTCTCCAGAAAAATAAGAGAAGGTCCGGGTCATTAATAAAGGACCGATGATAGCGGTACCGCTCATCAGGCTGGCCAGGATACCCTGTAATTCGCCCTGCTCATTAGAAGGCACTTTTGAGCTGATAACTGCCTGCAAAGCCGGACCGGCAACACCTCCGAGGCAATAGGGTACTAAAAATGCAAACATCATCCATTCCTGTGCTGCAAAGGCAAACAATATTAATCCTAAAGCATACAGGCTTAATCCCAGGTAAATACTCTTTTGATTACCCAGTTTGGGGTTCAACCAGCGGATCAGTAAACCCTGTACCAGGCCGGTCAATACGCCCACCACGCCTAAGGAAATACCGATCATACGTTCATTCCAGTCAAACTGATATTTGGTAAAGAAGCTCCAGTTACTGTTTACGGCATGAGAAGCCATATACATCAGTATCATGGCAATGATCAGCCATTTCAACTCCGGGTATTTTTTAATTTTTATGATCGTGCCCAGCGGGTTCGCTCTTTTCCACTCAAAAGCTCTTCTGTTTTCTAGTTTCAAAGACTCTGGTAATGCGAAATAACCATAGATAAAATTCAACAGGCACAACAATGCGGCAGCCAGGAAAGGTATCCGGATACCTAACCCGCCCAGGAAGCCTCCGATCACCGGACCTATTACGAAACCCATACCGAAAGCCACGCCGATCAAACCAAAATTCTTAGCCCGATCTTCATGGGTGCTGACATCCGCGATAAAAGCACTAGCCGGTGTAATACTCGCACCGGTTACCCCGGCAATGATTCTGCCTATAAACAACATGCCGAGGCTGGAAGCGAAATATAAAAATACATAATCCAGGGCGAAGCCGATCAGGGAGATCAGGATAACCGGCCTTCTGCCAAATTTATCACTCAGATTGCCCACCAGAGGTGCAAACAGAAATTGTGTAAATGCATAGGCTGCCAGCAAAGCCCCGCCATATTCTGCCGCCTTATCTGCACCTACGTGCATGATCTCGCCGATCAGGTCGGGCATCACCGGTATAATAATCCCCCAGCCTACAAAATCAATCAGGAGCGTGATAAAAATAAAAGTAAGCGCATTGCGCTTTTTCCCTGTTTCCATGATATATTAAAACTAATTTGCTTTTTCTAGCAGCACAAAATTCAACTAATTAACAGGGAATTACAAAAAAGATTTGAACGTAGAGCCTGTTTCAATTTTATTGATTTAATTTCTTATAGGTTGTTTTTGAGATAAAATGAGGGGAATTTTGCAGGCATAGCAGGTCGCTACGATGAAAAATTCAACGATCTTTTAGCCAAAAAGAAACATAAGAAAAAATATTGAATGAATTTTAAACAGGCGCTAAGAGGAACAAATCGGTATTATATTTTTAATGGCAATTGAAAAAGTGAATGTATTTGCTCGAAGCTTCTACTCATTCCATTTATCCAACCACTTTTTTTCCGCCTGCTCCAGCTTACTGATATCGGCTTTGTAATCAGGGTCAGGCATGTACCATTCCGTCCTATTTGTAAAATAATTCTGCAACTCTTTATCTTTAAAAATATATCCTCTCCGGGCAAAAGGCAGGTTGCGGAGTATTTTACGATTAATGGACGCCCCGGCTGAAGGTTCCGGGATAACTCCCTGCTGGTATATGGAAAATGGCAGATTGGTATTATTGTAGTCAAAGTGATCACTTCCGGGCAGAAAGCGCCAGCTGTACACAAAAAGCTCACCATGCGGATGAAAGTTCTTCTGCTGAAAAACGATGTTACCCTCTCTGATATGAAAACGGACAACATCTCCCTGTTCATAATTCCGGATGTGCCCCTGCTCCTCTGTAGCCTTGCCTATACCCTTTATTTGCCAGTCGGCCGCCTTATTAAAAAAGGCTTTGGCGATATTAAAAGATTCAAAATTGCCCATATCCATGATAAGCGTAAAATCGTCAATCTGCTTATTGGCCCAGCGGTTGGCCGCCGTAAGGATGTAATCGAAGTCATAATCAAAATCTACAGAACCGGATGCATCATACTGGTAGGTATGCTTAATAATATTCAAGCCTTTCTTAAAGTTGGCTTTAAAATGATAGACATAGAAAAAATCTACGTAATTACCTCCTTTATTACCTTCAAAAGTCTTCCAGTCGATCGTTTTGATCTTTCCCTGTTGGTTGTATAAAGTATCTGCCACCAAGGCGGTCGTATACTTTAAAGGAGCATTATTCATGATCACTTTAAAATTCCTCATATAGGGATGTTGTCCGTTAACAGGTGCTCCATCTACATCTCCAGAAGGAGAGAAGGCCTCAAAGCCCACAGTAATTTCTTTGGCTTTGCCGGGATTGTAAAATTCATAATAAACAGAGACCTCTATCAGTTCATTTTTTACTTTCCGGATATGCAGGATCTCTTTTTGCACACTGATATCTGTTTCCATGATTGGTATCAACTGATTACCCGATGCATAATAAGCCCCGTCGTTGGCATAGGTAATCGTAGCCAAAGCCAGCATAATACAGATGAAAATGTACCTCATAATCCTACTTTTATGGCTAAGATAGCACTTCTATACAAAAAGAAATGTTTCAAAATCATTATATAATACCAATTCTGCCTGTTTCCGGTACTTAAACGCATTGACCCGGCTCATCAAGGTATTTTAAAATATGGTAATAATAAAGACTATCTGTGCAGAAAGGATTTGGCATGCAACAATTCGTATTTTATACTTGTTTA
Organism: Morinoia aosen; assembly: GCA_030386875.1. NCBI lineage: Eukaryota > Metazoa > Arthropoda > Malacostraca > Amphipoda > Talitridae > Morinoia > Morinoia aosen. The sequence goes on from JASJYW010000027.1 coordinate 65,178,995, forward strand.
CACACAATTTAGTTTAAATTTGCTGCAAATTTTTTAAAATAAATAGCTCAATGACTGCTGCTAAAATACGCCAACATTTTTTAGATTTTTTCAAGTCTAAAGGACATACCATCGTACCGTCTGCCCCTATCGTGGTAAAGGACGATCCGACACTTATGTTTATCAACTCAGGAATGGCTCCTTTTAAAGACTATTTTCTGGGCAATAAACAAGCACCTTATAAGCGTGTGGCCGATACCCAAAAATGTTTGCGCGTGAGCGGTAAGCACAACGACCTGGAAGAGGTAGGTGTAGATACTTACCACCATACTATGTTTGAAATGCTGGGGAACTGGAGTTTTGGCGACTATTTCAAAAAAGATGCCATTGCCTGGAGCTGGGAGTTATTAACGGATGTTTTTAAATTAGATAAAAACCGCTTATATGTTACGGTATTTGAAGGTGATGCCGCCGACGGACTGCCTTTAGACCAGGAAGCCCATGATGAATGGAAAAAATGGATTGCTCAAGACCGTATCTTAAAGGGCAATAAGAAAGATAATTTCTGGGAAATGGGCGACACGGGTCCTTGTGGCCCTTGCTCAGAGATCCATGTGGATTGTCGTTCCGACGAGGAGCGTAAGGCTGTTGATGGTGCCAGCCTGGTAAATGCCGATCATCCGCAGGTGATCGAGATCTGGAATAATGTATTTATGGAGTTCAGCCGCCTAAAGGATGGCTCTTTGGAAAAATTGCCGGCACAACACGTAGATACCGGTATGGGCTTCGAGCGCCTGGTAAGGGTATTACAAGGTAAGCAAAGCAATTACGATACCGATGTGTTCACGGGTATCATTGCTGCTATTGAAAAGATCACGGGCAAAAAATATGACGCCTCTGATAGCAAGGAAGCTATTGCCTTCCGCGTTTTATCTGATCATATAAGAGCTATTTCCTTTACTATTGCAGATGGTCAGTTGCCGTCCAATACAGGAGCCGGTTATGTGATCCGCCGTATTTTACGTCGTGCGGTACGTTATTATTACTCCGCTCTGGATTATAAGCGACCTTTATTGTTTCAGCTGGTACCGATTTTAGCTACGCAGTTTGAAAACGTGTTCCCGGAGCTGAAGCAAGAAGAAGATTTTGTCACTAAGGTAATTAGGGAAGAAGAAGAGAGCTTCTTAAGAACCTTGGAAAAAGGATTAAAGAAAATAGATGATATCATCCGCAATAGCAAAGGCCAGACCATTAATGGTAAAGAGGCTTTTGAACTGCTAGATACTTATGGTTTCCCGATTGACCTGACCCGGTTGATCGCCTCTGAAAACAAGCTGAGTGTGGATGAAGCGGCTTTTGAGGCAGAGATGAAGCAACAAAAAGACCGTTCCCGTATAGCGACCACAATTGACGCAGAAGATTGGGTAACGATTAATGAAATCGACCGCAACATTTTTGTAGGTTATGATGATCTGAATATTCAAACCAAAGTAGCCCGTTACCGTAAAGTAAAAGCGAAAAATAAAGAACAATACCAGCTCGTTCTGGAAACGACTCCTTTCTATGCGGAAAGCGGTGGTCAGGTAGGCGACAGAGGGGTATTGATTTTTGGTGAAGAAGTAATTGAAGTCGTGGATACTAAAAAAGACAATGATCTTATCATTCACTTCACGGAAAAATTACCTGCCGATATTGCTGGGGGAGTAACGGCAAAAGTAGATTGGGAGAAGCGTATCAATACCATGTACAACCATACTGCTACGCACTTGCTACATGCTGCTTTAAAAGAAGTTTTAGGTGCGCATGTAAACCAGAAAGGCTCTTTAGTGAGCGAGGAAGTATTACGTTTTGATATTGCTCACTTTGCTAAAATAACGGAGGAAGAATTACGCCAGATCAACTATATCGTGAATGAAAAGATCCGGGCGAACATCCCGGTTGTCATCAAAGAATTACCGAAAGAAGAAGCACTGAAACTGGGTGCGATGGCCTTGTTCGGTGAAAAATATGGCGATGTGGTGCGCGTAGTAACTATTGATCCCGAATTCTCTATAGAACTTTGTGGGGGTACACACGTAGGCAGCACGGGTATGATCGGTTCCTTCATGATCACGGCAGAGTCTGCTGTGGCAGCGGGTGTACGTCGTATAGAAGCATTGACCGGTGGTGCTGCAACCCGCTTTTTGGTAGAAAAATTACAGGAAAGTAAGGCTTTGGTTGAATTACTAAAGACCAAAGATCCCATCAAGACCATTGAAAAACTAATTGAAGATAAAGCAGCTTTAGAGAAAAAGATTGAGGCTTATGAAGCCAAAGAAATAGCAGCTTTAGCTAAATCATTAGCCGCAAATGCTACAACTATCAATGGCATTTCTTTTGTAGGTGCAAAAGTAGCGGCAGGCAATGCCGACGCTTTGAAGAAAGCGGCATTGGACCAGAAAGTTTACCTAGACAGGTTTGTAGCTGTTTTGGTAGCCGAGATCGGCGGCAAAGCTTCTGTAGCTATTGCGATAGATGAGACTACGGCCAATGAAAAAGGACTGGATGCCGGTAAAATGATCAAGCAACATATTGCCCCTTTGATCAAAGGTGGCGGTGGCGGTCAGAAGTTACTTGCCAATGCCGGAGGACAAGATGTATCGCAGCTGGAGCAAGTGATTGAAGTGGTGAAAGGATTGTTATAGAAATATTTTCTTAAAAAGATGAAGAAAAAAAAGTTTGATGAACGGTGTTTCATCAAACTTTTCTCATTTCAAGCGGAAACTAAGGTTGATGGCAGCAGGGATTTACTACACCTTGTAAGTAAGCATAGTAATATTTCCACGCCCAGCCTGGAAGCAGCTTTTGAAGCGGAAGGAGTTTATGCCGATGCTAAGCAATGGGACAAAATCTTATACTTTAGCTTACCCGGCATGGCCATCTCCTTTTTTGTAGCCGGAGTGTTTTTTTCTTTGCGTTCAACTGGACTGCCATTATCCCCTTTGCAAAATTTGGCATTATAGGCGGCGTACTATTTGCTGTCTTCGGGCAAGTGTATCAAACGGGTGCAGATGCTTATGATCTTATCATCTTATCCGGTGATCTGGTTTTTGTTCGCGATTTTGAGTAATATTACCTTGTTGCTCTATTTTCAACAAACGATCGAAGCACTGAATCCGGGTTTATCATCTATTTTTCCTGATTGAGAATTCTTAAGCTTTCCCCTCTTAAAATTCACTAATTTTGCAAGATTATCTTAGAGAAAATAGTAAAATGAACTATATAGTTAATTTCCCGGAAGCCATTTTAGCTACAGTAGCCAATGATGCTGTATTGAGTTCCGTGGCCCATAAAGTAAAAAATGCGGAACGTATCACCACAGAGGAATGTGAATACCTGTTTCAGCATGCAGATCTGAATTTTGTAGGCGCATTGGCCAATTATATCAACCTTAAAAAGAACGGTAAAAAAGTTTATTTTAATAAGAACTTCCATATCGAACCGACGAATGTCTGTATTTTCAAATGTGACTTCTGCTCCTATTCCCGCACTTACAAAAACCGGGAGAAAGGCTGGGAACTGGGCATCGACCAAATGCTGGACATCGTAAAAAAATATGATGATCAACCGGTAACTGAAGTACATATTGTAGGAGGGGTTCATCCGAAAATGAACCTGGATTTTTTCTGTGAACTATTGGAAAAGATCCATGCACACCGCCCGAACCTTCACCTGAAAGGGTTTACATCTGTGGAACTGGACTATATGTTCAATAAAGCGAAATTAACCTACAGAGAAGGACTGGAACGCATGCACAAAGCCGGCTTACAGTCATTACCCGGAGGAGGCGCCGAGATTTTCGACCGTGGTGTGCGCGATGAAATCTGTAAAGATAAAATCAGCGGTGAAGGTTGGATGGAAATGCATGAAACCGCACATGAGATCGGCATGCCCTCTAATGCAACCATGCTATATGGACATATAGAAACCTTTGCACACCGAGTAGACCATATGAACCGTTTACGGGAATCTCAAGATCGTGTGGGTGGTTTTAACTGCTTCATCCCACTTAAATTCAGAAACGGGGATAATGATATGTCACACTTATCAGAAGTAAGCATTATCGAAGACATGAAAGTATATGCCATCGCACGTATTTTCTTAGACAACTTCAATAATATTAAAGCCTACTGGCCGATGCTGGGACGCGAAAGTGCTCAATTAACCCTGGAATACGGCGTGAATGACCTGGACGGAACGATAGATGATACCACCAAGATATATTCTATGGCGGGCAGCGAAGAACAGAATCCTTCCATGAGCACGGAACAATTATGTGAACTGATTACCCACGTAGGGAAAATACCGGTAGAGCGCGATTCGATCTATAACGAAATACAGGTTTTTGAAGCTACCGAAGCATAATTGCTTATCTTCATCTTACCTTTCCGCCTAAATGAAAATAGCCCGTCTACCCACATTTAGGCTTTTTTATAAAATGTAAACTTAAGATGTATATAAAACATAGTTAGTAAGTGCCAAAATCAAGGTTCTGCCCTATTTGCAAGCACCGCCAAATTTACAAATTTGGCTTTAGTGAAAATTAAAAATAAAATTCGTAAATTTGGCTACGTGCCAACCTGAAACATTGTGCCTTTTAATCGCCCTACGTTTCTTATACTTAACCGTTGGCAAACATTTTGAAAAGCAACAAATACAATATAATAATGTTTATATTCTACTAATTACAAATTACATTAATACGTTTAATTTAAATCATTTAACTATCATTATGAAAAATGAAAAACTAGAAAATTTCGATCCAGGTGGACAAAATGTAAAGTACAATGGAAAGATGCTTGTATTTCCTGATCCAATATCTTTTATGAGTACTTTACAAAGTATCGCTAAGACAAATCAGGATTGTCCAGAGATTAATGAAGTAAAAATCTTTCAAAAATTTGAAAATCACTTCAATGGTTTTTACTCTTTACGAAATAAAATTGCTGGAGAAGTTACTGCCATGGAGGAAAAAACAGGCATCACTGAAAAAAACGATCCTGAATTAAAATATAATCCAGACCCTTATGTTCAAACAGTACTTAATGAAGATGAGGAAGTAATGGTTTCTGGGAAAATTGTAAGAATCACAAAAAAAGGGATGTTTGAGGTTGAAAGCAAGTCAAAAAAATTAACTGATCTTACTCCTGAATATGCAAAAAAAAGTTGTTGTTGGTTCATTCATCAAAGAGTGAATTGGACAGCTTACCAAAATAATCCGAACTGGAAAATTAAATCTACAATTTGGGTTAATGGCTTAAATTTTTGGGGAATGATTTTTCTAATTATAGGCGGTAAAACTAGGCATTATGAAAAAAACTCGTTTGGGAATTGGGTTTCTAGAATCCCTTGGAAATTGAGTGTTTTTGGTAACTATACATTCAAATACTTAACTTGTGATAATAGAAATCAAAATTCTCGTACCCTTGGAGGAAATTATAAATATCAAGTACATGAAGTTTCTCAAGTAAATTTTGAAGCTTCTGGTGGTATACCTTCTTTTGTTACAGAATTCGAAACAGTACATAGTGGTAATCATAACTATGATGATGCATACGCTTATTTAGATATTTGTAAGTAACGATTAACAAGGTCTAACACTTTGTCGTTTATGTATTATCAAAAAAATGTCCTCTGCTTCTACCATTTGAGTAAATTTTGGAGTTCCTACTTTTGATGGAATAAAGAAAAAATACAATGTGATAGAATTATTTAATGAGGAAACAATAAACAGAAATAATATAGTTGTTTTAAAAAAAATGCTGGAATAAAAACGATTTGCCAACATAGTGTATGGATTGTACCGGACAATACATCCTTTATACAAATAGAAAAACATGAGAAGACTTCTTTTATTGATGATGATGGCCGTCTCCGGGCATATTGCCTTGGCTCAGGTCTCCAAGCCCCTGATCGGGAAAACATTTTATAATGTCAATAAATGGAATATGAATCCAAGATTTGGTGGTGTACCTACCATTAAGTTTACCGGCACAAGCACAGCTACGGTAAAAAAAGGAGACATCATGGAAATGGCAAAAGTGCGTTTGTATAAGAAAGGATTTATCACTACTACTAATCATAGAAAAATATCGGATACATTTCAGTTTGAGGTGATGCCTGCCAAAACATCTAATGCAGATGGTTATGAGATGAAAGATCAGTATGGTCAAATATGGACCACACGTTATGCTCCTTCTGTGGATGGAACAGGCCTGAAAGCCTATCCCGATGCTCAATCCGGTTATGTGCGCAACGTGATCATTTTACCTAAAAGAACAAAAGAGGAGTTGTATAAAGTGGAGCTATATGCAGGAGTGATCCAAGAAGTAGATTGTAACAGCTACTCCATGATGGGCGTAATTGAAGAAAAAGTGCTCGACAATTTCGGCTATACTTATTACAATGTAAAAACCGAAGAAAGGTTATTAGGCACGAAAAAAGGCTGCATGGATGGTAAATTAACCACAAAATTCATTGCTACCCAGCCTATCATCATCAGGTACAACAGCAATGTACCGATTGTGGTCTATTCTCCAAAAGATGTTCAGGTGCGGTATAAAGTTTACACCACCAACAATCAATGGGAAATTGCAAGACCGCAATAATTCTACCCAAAAAGATACACAGGGAATGAGTCTTAATGATTTGTTCCCTTTTTTATTGTTCCCTATCTACCCTATTCTCATATGACCGTAAGAGGAATTTATACGCTCGGATCTTTGTTGGTCTACATCTAAGTTGATTGGTTTTAATTGGCGATCATCTGGTGCTTTCCTTTGAAAAACATTTCACCGAGTGTGGGGTCTAATACCCAGTTAATGTTGCTCATGTTTTTTGATTTTATTAGCTTTTAACTATTTGATCGTTTGTACAGGCAAAGTTATTGCAGGGAACAAAATAACCTAGGTTAAGAAATTGATGCCATGAAAAAACCCAGGTAAAATTACCTGGGCTTTTTCGATTATAATAATTTATTTAACGGGGTCGTTTAATCTTAAAGATTTGGAAGCATTGGCGATCCAGTTGTTAATGCCGGTTACCAGATGCGGCTCCAGTTGATTCACCCAAGAAAGATTTTCTGTTTTCCAGGTTTCAATATTTTGTTTAGCCGCAGCAACTTTTTTGCTGTCTTTCTTGTTCATAGCGGCTTCGTAAGCTTTAAACTGCTTATCTAATGCTACAAGTTTATTGTCCTGCTCTTTTACCGAAGTATAAGGAATATCCTGAGCATAAAAAATATTGTATTCTTTATCGCCACCTGTTTGTGCTTGCTGTGCAAAAGACTGTACGCTCAGGGTAGAAGCGACAAGGATAACACAACTGATAAATACTTTTTTCATGATTGATTGAATTTTCTTTGTTTACAAATATATAAACATAATTTATAAATTCAAAGCTTTTCCCTAATCTGCCATTTCAAATTTGTAACCCACTCCTTTTACGGTAGTAATCAGGTCTATGCCCATCTTTTGGCGAATCTTTCTCACATGCACATCAATCGTTCTGTCTCCTACGATCACATCGGTACCCCATACTTTCTGAAGTATTTCGTTTCTTAAAAAGACTCTTCCTGGCTTAGAGGCGAGCAAATTCAATAGTTCGAATTCTTTTTTGGCTAAAACGATTTCAGTACCATCGTAGCTTACTGTAAATTTTGTTTTGTTGATGACCAGGTCGCCAAAATCAAGAACAGACTCTTCATCTTTTTCCCTCCGTACCCTGCGTAGTGCAGTATCCAGGCGAGTCATCAGTAAGTCCGGTTTGATCGGTTTGGTGATGTAATCATCAGCACCAAGTTCAAGACCCATGATTTCAGATTTCTCATCAGTCATTGCGGTTAAGAATATGACAATAGTAGCATCAAGGCTAGGCATTTGTCTTAATTCTCTGATGGTCTGGAAGCCATCTTTGCCGGGCATCATGACATCCAGTAATATCAGATCCGGATTGAAATGCTTGGCAACTCTGATGGCATCATTACCATTGTTTGAAGCGGCTACTTCATAACCTGCTTTTTCAAGATTATAGCAGATGAATTCAACAATGGACTGTTCATCGTCTACTACAAGTATTTTTCCTTTGGAAAGCATGAGCAATACTCCTTTTTAAGTTTATACGGCAAATGTAAGTCTACTTAACAAATAATTCATATTATCTTATTATAAACTACTTTCCGATTCAAATGTGCTTTCCGTAAGTAATTCCGGCTATTTTTCTTTCTCTGAAAGCTTCTGTTCCAGTTCTTCTATCTGAGCTTTCACGTCAGCAATTTTAGACATCCGGTTAGGTATTCTTTTTTCAATCTGCTCAACCAGTTTTACCAGATTTGCTTTGATTTCTTTATCTTTAGCATCTTCATCTCCGGTGCCGGCAAGAATTTCTTTAAACTCGGTCAGTTTGCTTTCATCTTCGGCCAGTTCTTCTTCGATAGTGGCCAAGAAGTTTTTGCTTTGCTGTAGACGGTTACTGATTTGTCGTACAAATTTCCCTTTACGGGCTTCACGATCCTCATCTTTACGCTTGAAAAAATGCTGCCGGGCAGCGATAAATTGTTCCCACAGGCTATCTCCATATTCGCGCGGAATCGGCCCGATGGTTTTCCAAGTAGCTAAAAGTTCATTGATCTCTTGGGTGGCATCGCGCCAGTCGGTAGCGTTCTTTATTGTTTCTATACGATCCAGTAATGCTTTTTTCTGGGCGTAATTGTCTTCCAAACCTACTTTATAAGTTTCTGCTTGCCGGCGCTTCGCATTAAAGAAGTAATCTTTGGCAGCCTGCATGCGGTTCCATAGCTCATCTGCTTTTTCAAAAGGCACTTTCCCAATGGCTTTCCAGTCTTCCAGTATCTGGGCATACACCGCAGCCGTATCTCTCCAGTTCGTACTTTCTTTGATCTCCTCTGCGTGTTCTACCAGCTTTGATTTTGCTAAATAGTTTGCTTCCTGCTCTTCCATGATCAGACTTTGATGAGCCGATTTCCGATCGAAGAAGCTGTTTTTTGCGGATACAAAACGGTTCCATAATTCATCATTTTTCTCTACAGAAGCCACACGCCCGATGCTTTTCCAGTCTTCCATGAGCTGCCTATAAGCTTCTGAAGTTTCTTTCCACTTGTCAGACTGGCTCAATGATTCCGCCTTTTCACAAAGTTCCAGCTTCAGATCCAGGTTTTGCATCATCTCTATGTCTGCTGCTTCCTGAAAACTGCGTTTACGGTCGTAGAAGTGATTGCGTGCCGTTTCGATCTGTTCCCAGAGTTTGTCACTGATCTCTTTTTCTATATAAGGTGCCTTTTTCCACTCCTCCACCAATTCTCTGAAGGCCTCTGTTGTATTTTTGAATTCCTCTGAATCTTTTAAGGTATTTGCTTTCTCTACCAGCGTTTTTCTGATTAATTCATTCGCTTTTAATTGCTCCTGGATCAGCTCCTGCTTTTCGGCTACAAATGAAAACAACGGACGGTAATCCCCGATTGCATTTGCATTTAATAAATAAGCTTTTAAACGTTGTAATTTTCCCTGATACCTTACCGGTTCTGTAGCCTGCTCAATCTCTTGCTTCAGCTCGTCTGTTTTTTGCTGTACCTCTCTGAATTTATCACATAAGACCTGAATGACGGTTACTGCGTTTTGCTCATGAATATGAGATAATACTCTTTCGGGATAAAGCGGGTCTGCGATCAGTAACAGGTTGCCCTGCTCGTCCAGCTTACAAAATGATTTGCCATCAAAGGATAATTGTTCCCAAAAATCTGCTGAGTTGAATTGTACCGGCTCTTTGGCTAGCTCTTGAGGGTTCTGGTTTTCCATTGCTTTTATTAAATAGTTTTCTGTAACAAGTTTATCTATTACAATATTAATGATATTTTTTCATAATTTGAATATAATCATATGATTTTTGATAAAACTTTGTCCGGCTCATTAAATACCGGATGTGTCAGAGATGTGTCAAAAAAACAGCTTCCGGAATGCAGAAGCCTGTTCCGGTAACATAAAACCAACTTTGACCTTTATTTTTGCTGCTGATAATCAATTTAAACGAATAGCAATGAGATCAAAATTATCTGCTTTAGTATTAAGCATTGTGCTTGTAATGATAAATATGACCGCCGGTGCACATACCATGTGGATCGAAATTAAGGGAAACGGGAAAATCGGCGAATCGCAGGACGTACGTGTTTTCTTTGGCGATTATAGCTGGGGAGATCCTACAAAAACCGCGAAATGGTATTCTGATATCGCGGAATATTCCCTGGTGTTGACCGCTCCTGACGGAATGACTACCGTATTATCAGACCGCACTAAAGATTCATCTTATTACACTTCCAGCTTTGTACCACAGCAGGCAGGTGTATATAAAGTATCTTTCAGCCATGTGGTTAAAGATGTTTATAAAGACAAAAAGCTGACCTATGCCGCCGCAGGATATGTATTGGTAGGTAAGGCAAAAATGAAGGCGGTAACTTTAACCGAAGGTAAATTCAGCCTGCTGTGGAAAGATGCCCGGCAGAAAAAGCAGGTCGTTTATATGGAAAATGGACAGCCTAAAGCTAATGTCAGCTTATCTTTAGTAAAAGAGGGCGAAAAGGAAAAAACATATTCTTTAAATACAGACAGCAAAGGCCAATTAGTTTTTCCGAAAGAATTAAAAGGAAATTATCTTCTGGAACTGACTGACTCTGAAAAAGTGAACAAAACAGAGTTTAATGGTAAGGAGTATGAATATGATTATAAAGAATTTACTTACCAGATAAGTCTTTAAATATTTTTCTGATTGGAGGTGTCTGAAAAGTAACCAAATTTGTCCTATTGAGCTCCGTCGAAATATAGATAAATTTGCTACAAACTTCTTGCCGCATTTGATAAGCTCAATGTGACAAGAAGTTTGGCTTTTTAGACACCTATTTTTATTTTCGCATTATTTACTTATCAGATGAGCATTCAGGCAAAAAAGCCCCGAAAATTATTGAGCCAACGACACCCGATTCTCTACCGGCTAGCAGTTGGTCTGAGGCGTTTACAGCGTAAACTAATCTGGCTGACCGATGGTAAAAAAATATGCAGCCTACAGAGATAAGGTTTTTTTGCCTTACCGGGTAAAGAAGCATCAGTCTACTTTGCTGCGAAAACTGGGGGATGCCAATATGCAGCTACAGATCAATAAAGTGACCAATCTCGGACTGGCACTTCAACATATTGACGGGATCGTGATACGGCCCGGAGAGACCTTTTCTTTCTGTAAACTTGTTGGCTTACCTACAAAGGAAAAAGGTTATCTTATGGGTATGGAGTTGTCCTTCGGAAAGGCTCGGCCCGGGATTGGCGCGGCATTTGCCAGATCTCCATATGATCCATTGGCTGGTATTACACAGCCCACTCACGGTGGTGCAAAGGGCGCAACATTCTTTTGATCCTTTCCCGGATGAAGGGCGTGTATTGCCCTTTGGCAGCGGCGCAGCTATTTTTTATAATTATATCGATTACCAGTTTACCAATAATACCGACAACACTTTTCAACTGCATATCTGGCTGACCGATAAAACCATTGAAGGGGAGCTGCTGGTAGCTTCCGAATTGCCGGAGGCCTATCACATTTTTGAGCGGGAGCATCAGTTCGTCAAAACTGAGGATACCCTTCTACCGGAGGAATGAAATATGGCGGAGAATTGTTGATAAAAGGACCGGCAATACGATTTCGGAAACCTGCCTGAACAAAAATAATGCCCGGGTAAGCTATATACCCGAGCATTATATCATTTCAGATGCGGATCAATAATTATCTTTGCCCTTCCCATTCTGCATAAAACTGCTCCAGAAATCCTTCCATATAATTATGTCTTTGCTGTGCAATGGCTTTTGCGGTAGCTGTATTCATTTTATCTTTCAGTAAAAGTAACTTTTCGTAAAAGTGATTGATGGTAGGTGCCTGGGTATTCTTATAAGCCTCTTTACTCATACTCAGCTCCGGTTTAATTTCCGGATTATGCAAAGCCCTGTTTTTGAATCCACCATAATTAAAAGCCCTTGCGATGCCAATGGCGCCAATGGCATCTAAACGATCAGCATCCTGTACCACTTCCATTTCTTTGGAATGATACTCCAGCTGACCCAGGGAAGCTTTATAAGACATATTCTTAATGATCAGCTTTACTTCATTGATGATATGAATATCGACCTGTTGTTCTTCGAGAAATTTTCCGGCAATAGCGGGACCGATCTCTTCATCTCCGCCATGAAATTTGCTGTCCGCCACATCGTGCAATAAGGCGGCAAGTTCACAGGTCAGCTTATGGGCATTTTCCTGCTCCAGGATAAGTAAGGTGTTTTTCCATACTCTTTCTATATGAAACCAGTCATGGCCACCTTCGGCATCCCGGAGTTGTTGTTTTACAAAATGAATAGTGGTATTGATGAGGGTGTTCATTGATATTGTTTGAAGATCAACCTGCAAAAATAAAGGAATTTCAGAGCATTTAAGCAGCGTTAAGGGGGCGATAATTTTTCTTCTCGGTTTTATCCGAATTAGGAAAACACTTAACTTTATATAAATCTATTTTTAATTTAAACGCATAACGATATCAGTTAAACCGGAAGGTTTTATGGCATTTATTGATTTTTATCAGGTATTAGGGGTTGCCAAAGATGCAAGCCAGGAAGATATTAAAAAGGCGTTCAGTAAGCTGGCTCGGAAACAGCCGTCTTATCGACTGTAGCGCAGCGAAATGAAGACCTCTCTTTTGTCATTATTGGCTCTTAAAGGTAATCCTACATCTTGTTTGGTACGTTAATGCCCAGCAGGTTCATAGAATGCCTGATGATCTTAGCAGTATGATCCGCTAGAACCTGTCTTAGTAATTTTTTCTCCTCGCTTTCGGCCCTAACGATGCTGCATTGTTCAAAGAAAGTATTGAACTGCTGTGCCAGCTTGAAGGTGTAATTACACAGAGCAGAAGGATTGTATTCCTGTGCGGCCTGTGCCAGTATGCCCGGGTATTGTTCCTGGATGATCAATAGTTGTTTTTCCGCATCCAGCAGATGTTCTGTATTGATCACAATCTCGTTGTTGACATATTCTGTTTTGGCCAGTAAAGAGCAGATCCTTGCATGTGCATACTGTATAAAAGTTGCCGTAAAGCCATGCAGATCGATGGACTCTTTAGGGTCGAAGATCATTTTCTTTTTAGGGTCTACCCGCAGCAGGTAAAACTTCAGGGCACCTACACCAATGGTTTGATACAATTGCGCTAATTCAGCTTCGGAGAAGCCTTCTGTTTTACCGGCAGCCTCGGTTTGCTCCTGCGCCAGTCTCACCATTTCTGCTACCAGATCATCGGCATCCACAACGGTACCTTCCCGGCTTTTCATTTTACCACTAGGCAGTTCTACCATGCCATAGCTGAGGTGGAAGATGCCATCGGCACCCGGTACGCCCAGTTTCTGGCAGATCAGTTTTAATACTTTGAAGTGATAGTTTTGTTCATCACCTACTACATAGATGCTTTCATCCAGGTTGAATTCTTTTTGCTTTTCCGCTGCCAGACCTATGTCCTGGGTGATGTAAACGGAGGTGCCATCTCTTCTTCTTACCAGTTTCTCATCCAGTCCGTCTTCCCTGAGGTCGATCCATACGCTGCCATCTTCTTTCTGGTAGAAAACATTTTTATCCAGCCCGGTTTCTATCAGGTCTTTCCCCAGCAGGTAAGTATTGCTTTCGTAATAAGTTTTGTCAAAAGAGCTGCCGATTGCTTTGTAAGTGATGTCAAAACCGGCATATACCCAACTGTTCATGGTATTCCAGAGTTCCATTACTTCCGGTTTTCCGGCTTCCCAATCCACCAGCATTTGCTGAGTCGCTTTCATGATCGGTGCTTCCTGTTCTGCCTTTTCCTGTTCCATGCCATTAGCAACTAATTCGGCTACCTCTGCTTTATAGGCATCGTTGAACTTTACATAATATTCGCCCACAAAGTGATCCCCCTTCGTACCGGTGCTTTCCGGCGTGGCCCCATTGCCGAATATTTGCCAGGCGATCATACTTTTACAGATATGTACGCCCCGGTCATTGACCACACAGGTTTTAGCCACCTCGTTCCCGGTTTCTTTCAGGATATTGGCAATTGCTACGCCTAAGAAGTTGTTTCTTAGATGGCCCAGGTGCAAAGGTTTATTGGTATTGGGAGAAGAGTATTCCACCATGATCTTTTTAGGGGTATGCTCTCCTGCCTTTACTGCAAGTTCAATGTTGAACTGGTTCAGATATTGAGACCAGTAAGTATCGTTAATCGCGATATTTAAAAAGCCGGCTACCGTTTCGTGACGGGTATAGCGCTCATTGTTTTGTACTAGGTGATTGCCAATAGCATCGCCTAAAGCCACCGGATTTAAGCGGAGGGCTTTTACAAAAGGAAACAATACGATGGTATAATCTCCTTTGAATTCAGGTTTCGTCTCATTTACCAAAATATCCTGCTCTTTAACGTTTGCATCGGGATACAATGCGTTAAAGGCTGCTGCCGCATCTGTCTTGAGCTGTGCTGCAATTGATTTCATATCTGCTGAATTTAAGGTGCAAAGGTAAGCAAATAAGCCGATTTAAAGGATTGCCGGCATTACCATGGATTAAATAAAACAAAACAATATTCCATTGTTGCTCATGCCCGAAATGCCGACCGCAGGCCATTAAAATAGCCTCCTTAGGCATATAAGGAGGCTATGGGATTATTTTGAAGTCTGAGCGCCTGTTTAAAATTCTTTCAATATTGTTTCTTAGGTTTCTTTGGGCTAAAAAAATTGTTGGATTTTTCGTCGTAGCGACCTGCTATGCCTGCAACATTCGCCTCATTTTATCTCAAAAACAATCAATAAGAAATTAAATCAATAAAATTTAAACAGGCGCTGAATATTTACTTATTCTTCATATAGTAAATATTTTGCTCTAATGCTTTTGAACCGATCTAGTTCCGGCTTCCAGCTAGCGCGTATCTGTTCTTCGCTCATGCCTTTTTTAATTTGCTCCTGAAGGGTATTGGTACCTGCTAGTTTGACGAAGAAATTATTAAAAAAAGAATTTTTGTCCGGGAAAGCCTGGTAGGCCTTTATGAGCCATTTTAGTTGCAATTTGTTTTCAGTCATACGATAGGCCGTATTGGCATCGGATGCTAGCAGTTCTCCGTAACATTTTTTATCCTTTAAAGGGGGATTAGTCGCCCCGGTTACACTACCCGGAGTAAAGCTGTAGCTGAATCCTTTCAGCTGCGGATGTCCATATTGCTGGAACGGCTTATCGGTGCCCCGGCCTAAACTTACCACGGTGCCTTCGAAGAAGCACAGGGAAGGGTAAAGATAGATCGCGGCCATATTTTTAAGGTTTGGCGAAGGTGCTACGGGAAGGCCGTATAAGGTTTGGTGGGTATAATTGTCGCAGGTAATGACTTTGAGGTCCAGGTTGGCTGCTTTGATCCATTTTTCGCCTTTCAGCATTTGCGCATATTCCCCGGCGGTCATGCCGTAAATGACTGGGATCGCCTGCATACCTACGAAGGATCGGTTTTCTTTTTTCAGTACCGGGCCATCCACAATATTTCCTAAAGGATTCGGGCGATCCAGGATGAT